>OY757245.1:40442107-41661595 GCA_963583935.1 Diaperis boleti | reverse complement strand
TGTACGGCTTAAGTCTACGGCAGTTGTTGGAGACCTGGCGTACAATGTCAATTCGCACTCGATACGTGTACCGTGGGTCAAATATGAGAGAGAGGAGAAAACGCAAGCACCGTCCCCAGCAACATCTCAGTGATCTTTGTAACGCGGTGAGGTATTGCCACTCCATCAATATTAATTATTTCAACACCCATCAAAAAATCGAAACACGTGGCCGACATCGATGTAGGGGTTGAGTTTTTTTTTATAAGACTGGCGACTGACAGGAAAAAAACTCTATTTTTCTGACACCCAAAAAACTTCACTTGTCCCCCAGCCTACTTCCAATTTTACAATTAATGAACTTAACTTGACTAACTAATAAGACTGAAAAAATTGTTGTGTGCCTGAGGGGGGGTCCCTTGAGACAGGGAGGCCTTAGGGGGGGCCGAGGGGTGAGTGAATCCGGAGATTTAGTGAGACAGGCAGTGAGTGGTATTTGGATTTTATATGCGTTACAACAATACCAGCATTTAGATTTGTCCTGTCCAAATTTCAATAAATTTATGTTTTTTGACAGATTGCGAAACAACACAAAAGTAAAAACAAATGGAGGGTACAGGGGAAAATCGACCTCCTCAGTTCACTTTTTTAGGAAAATTACAGTGACTATAAGTTAATTAAGTCACTGTAAGAAAAATTGGATTAAGGTGCCATCTTGTTGCATTTTGAAAATACTATCAGATAGTCGAGACGTGAAAGGCAAATAGGACTTCAGCCCAGAGAAAAATGTGTTAAAAGATTCATTATACTAGGGAAAAACGACATGAGTCCAAGAAATTCTAATGGAAGAACGCGTTCAGTCCATTATTTAGTTTTTTCGTTGCATCATCGAGTTTGATTCCAGTGCAATGTTATCTTGCTGTTCGTCTTCAGCTTTGCACTAATTGCTTATGTTTATATACATTTTGTGGGCATTCTTACCTAGAATGTGATCGAAACATGAGTCTCATTAACCAAAAAATATGTATAGAGACTCCGGATGACTGGAGGAGGAATTTAAATGTCAAATAAAACCCAGCCCGTTTCAACGAATCAACTTATACATGAGTTTGATTTTCTGAACTGGGGTACTTTCCTTTCTCCATATATCATACTCGGTCAAATGCTTCTTTCCTATCCGGCCTATAAGGATGTTAAAATTTGAAAATGAGAACCCTAACAATTAGCTGCCAAACGTACTCCTCTTGAGAGTTTAGTACTTAATTTGTATGAGCTGTACTCCGGATGATAGTTGTACTGCAAATGTACTCCCTTTTTATTCGAATCTACCACCTGTCTCGTTTCTACACATAGAGTAAGTAAACAAGGTAAATTAGTTATGTTACGCTTTTTCAAGTCGGTTTCTTTTTTTTAAACAAATTATTAAAATATAAATACATGGAGTTCGACTTAAATATAAACTCCTGGACAAAATTAACGCACCACTCAATTAAACTTGTAGAATTCCACTACTGAAATTAATATTGCAATAAAATTTTCATGAAAGCTTATTGTTAGGTACTGTCTAGCAGCTTGTAAATGAAATCAGCGAAACATATTTCAATTTTTTTTTATTAAAAAACTTTTTTTCTTGAAAAAAAAAACCGCAAACATGTAAACAAAAAATAAACGAAAACAATAGAATTTATAGACTTAGAGCTATTCTAATATCGTGTATGTCCTTCTCTGCTCCTAATTACTGCTTCCATGCGTCTGGGCATACTGGAGATCAAATTTTGAATGACTTCTTGAGGAGTATTTTCGCATTCTTGAATTGCTGCGTCTATAAGTTGATTGTGGTTGGCAGGTGGAGATGTACGACGTTTAACCTTTTTTTTAATATCGTCCCATAGATGCTCTATTGGGTTCATGGCAGGACTATTGGCTGGCCATTTCATGAACGGAATAGCAACAGCGTTTAAGTAGGGAATAACTTGCCTAGCCACATGAGGATGAGCATTATCCTGCATAAACAAGAAATTCCGTCCCACAAAAGGAATAAATGGCATTACATGGGCAAGAACGATGTGTTCAAGATAACAATCCGCATTCATTGACCTAACACGTCTAGGGAGCAACTCTGTGCGGCCATCGAAACAGATGCCTTCCCAAAACATTGCAAAGCCACCACCAAACATTACTCTTGGAGAGATGCTGCAACTAGCAAATCTCTCTCCTGGCCTTCTCGAGGCATGCTCAAGTCCATCAGGAGCTTTAAGGCTAATCCTCGTTTCATCTGAAAATAAAACCTTATTCCAAACATCAAGAGTCCAAACTGTACTTTTTCTACGACTATAAGATTAAAAATACCAATTCTTACGTCGAAGTTATAAGAATTTTGGGAAAAGTAATCTCAGTTTTACCCCATCTTTTTGCTAGGAAAATAAATAAATTTAATGAAAAAAGAATTAACCAAATCAATTTTTTGTCTTTGTCAAAAAGCACGCGTGCTTCTATTTTTCAAAGTGTGAAGTTATACTTGAGAAACGGGAGTAGATAAAACGTAGTTATTATTGAACAAAAATAGAAACAAAATTTTTGATTCCAGAGGCCCTTTTACAAAAAATACAAGTTACAAATTGTAATTTATTATGTACTTGTATCGGGTGTCTAAATAAAAATTTGGTCAAGATTGCTTTGGTAAAAATTACAAACATTGAACGTGTGTCCTAGAGATAACAAACAAAACAGAAAAAATGAAACACAAACGAAGAACTTTTATTAAATAAGGTGTACAAAACGTGTATTACGGCGGTTCAGATGGTAGTTACGCCTCCCTGTCCCAGGGATGTCTCAAGGGGGCCTGTCTGCCTCAAAGAGGCTTTCTCGGGCCTCCCTGTCTCAAAATCGTTTGAATTTGACTCATATATAATTTCTACTTTAGAACTAAACAAATTGAACTTTCGATTTCTGGATGTCGATAACCAAAGGGGCCCCCTCGGAGCCCCATGTTTTAAGGGTGACTTAAACTTCCGAGTCATGACTCAAACGTCAATTTTTTACACTTTAACATTGACATTAGCTACGACGTGCCGAATGTGAACCGCTTTTGTTTCATAGCAATCTTGATCGGATTTCTATATATTTAGACACCCGATATTTATTGTGCAACGGATACTGGGGGTGTTTTAAAAATATTCACAAAAGTGAAAAACCATAAATACAAAAGCAGCAAGAGATCTTCATAACGCAAAGGTTGGAATAGTGTAAAGAAAATTTTGCAAACAAAACAGTATACACTGAAAACTCAGAAAGAGAAATATTTGCCGCGTAGAATAAAAAGAAAACATAGCTTTTTTTAAACCAGAAGAATGTTGATAAATCCAAAATTTAATTTAAAGCTTTTTTTTTGTAATTTTCCGAACGCCTTCAAGGCGGCATCCTTTGTGTCTGGACTTCGATCAAAAATGTCTTCATATGGATTGACATGAAATTTTGGAACATATATTTGTATTTAGAAACCTACACACCTTACGCTTAGAATCCCTATTACCACACCATACCACACATCAAAAATTCAACTGTGTAAGTTACATTTTTTTTATAATTAAATATCTTAATTTCTCAAATTTGAAGTGCTGAATGTTCGATATAAAAACTAAGCGTAAGTTATATAATATTAATTATATAATCGGTCCGATAAAAAGCGTAATCGTTCCATACAACTACTTATTAGAAATATTAAGTTCAACACATTCAACATAATCTAATAAATAAATTTTTGGCGCCATCTGCGAGATAGTTGCTCAAGTTAAACAGCGCCAAGTTCATGGAAAATGAACCAATTCGATTAGAGATCTAGAATCAATGTTGCATTTGTCATGCATTTTTCAGATTTTTAATGCATTTTACCATTTCCAAGCTCCTGTTCAAAGCAAACATATTTATGCGTATTGCTTGTGCTCAAAATGTTCAGAAATATACTGACTATGACATGAAACCTTTCGTTAAACCCGCAATTATTGAGGTCGGTCAACTTGGCCCCCGACTTTTAATTTTTTAATATTTTATTATTGTAATCAATTGTGCTCGTTTTGTGCCCAATTGTGCCGCTGTTTGTTTCAATTGTGCTCCTCCCTAAATAACAAAAAAACGCAAAACAAATCCGGGGGCCAAGTTGACCGTCAGCCCCCGGTTTTTTTTACGTTTTTTTAAAAATATTAGGCTTATTCAATTGAAGTTTGAATGCAATTTTTAGCCGTAACCCACAGTTGCCACAGTTATCCCTAGTGTTTCCAAGCTTTTGCTTTTTTTTATTATCGATGTAAAAATTTAAAAATTCGTTCTTATTTGAAGCAGCCCCCTTCCATAAATTTCTTGCTACTCTTTTAATAAGTTCTGCGACGTTCAAGCCTTTCATTGTTTTTAACTTGTCATCTTTTGAAATACATAACAGTTCTTTTATAAAAAAAAAATCAACTACTTAAGTACCTTTATAAGCATGCACAAAAGGTGGTAGGGACCACTTCTTTTAAGTACTTTATGGTTTCTATAAAATTTCAGAGAAAACGGTTTTTCATTCGTAACCATTCTAGTTAAAACGGTAACAACCTTCCAATTTCGTGTCTATTTTATGGCCATAACATTGTTGTAAACCAGATTGTCAGCAAAATGATATTTAATTGTTCCTAATGGCAATATTTACTTATAATGTATGTTCAAAACTGCCTCAACTGTAGGACAGTTGACCATTTAACTTCCATTCCTAAAAATGAGAAATTTACCCTAACAGCTTGCTGTTTAAGAACTATTAAGCCAGAAGATTATGATACAGATAGATACATTTCTTTGTTATGAGGTGAAATTTAAAAAACGAATATTCAAAGTTATCCCACTCTCCCCTACATCAGTTTCCGATATTTAAAGAATGTAAAGTAAGCAAATTTGGGGACGACGAAATACAAATGAAATCAGACACCGACAGCATGACTTTACATTCAACACTTGACAATCTCTTCACACTTGAAATAAACAAGCTTTGTATAGTAAATAAGGAGAGCAATTGTGCTGAGTTATGCCGTGTGAATGATAAACTGATAAACAAAAATTTTTATGTTTCATTGGAAATCCTTGCAATTGTGGTAAATTGTACAACTTGAAGGATGCTATTTTAGTAACAAAGTTACAGCAAAAAAAGGTGTATTGATAAAATTCACCCCTCTTTGTTCTTTCTCTCGTAACTTTTTCTTAGGTCCGAAATCACCAACCTTCGTTAAACTTAATCATCTCTTAGGAACAATATTGTTACTGTAGTTTTAACAAACGTATCTATGCAATTATTTATTAGTTAAAGTAATAAGTTAATGAGGGGTGAATGTTGTCTTAATCCACTCCAAGGTTTTTTGCTATAGCGAAATTTATCGTTTAAACGGCAAAATTCGGGACAATTGCTCATTCTTTAAGATCGCATACCTCAAAACACCACAATTTATGAAATTTTCAGAAAAATTCGGCACAATCAAAACACAATTTGATGCATAGATAAAAAAATAAAATTTCGGTTTTAGAAGGGCCAACATAAAAGACCCAATCATTTTTCTCCTAATTAAAATCTATATAATAATAAACACAATTGTCCTCGCAACGTGTTTTAAATTGTTGTTTTGAATGAAAAAAAAAAAACGGGCTGAAAGTCAAATCTGTCCCTGGATTTGTTTCGAATTTCTTTGTTATTTACAAAGGAGCACAATTGAAACAAATAGTGGCACAATTGAGCACAAAACGAGCACAATTGAATAAGCCTAATATTAAAAAAAAACTTGATTCCCGGATTTGTTTTGCGCTTTTTTGTTATTTACAAAGGAGCACAATTGAAACAAATAGCGGCACAATTGAGCACAAAACGAGCACAATTGAATAAGCCTAATATTTTTTAAAAAACGTAAAAAAACCGGGGGCTGACGGTCAACTTGGCCCCCGGATTTGTTTCGCGTTTTTTTGTTATTTAGAGAGGAGCACAATTGAAACAAACAGCGGCACAATTGAGCACAAAACGAGCACATATGAATAAGCCTAATATTTTTTTAAAAACGTAAAAAAACCGGGGGCTGACGGTCAACTTGGCCCCCGGATTTGTTTCGCGTTTTTTTGTTATTTAGAGAGAAGCACAATTGAAACAAACAGCGGCACAATTGAGCACAAAACGAGCACAATTGAATAAGCCTAATATTAAAAAAAAAACTTGATTCCCGGATCTGTTTTGCGTTTTTTTGTTATTTACAAAGGAGCACAATTGAAACAAATAGCGGCACAATTGAGCACAAAACGAGCACAATTGAATAAGCCTAATATTTTTTAAAAAACGTAAAAAAACCGGGGGCTGACAGTCAACTTGGCCCCCGGATTTGTTTCGCGTTTTTTTGTTATTTAGAGAGGAGCACAATTGAAACAAACAGCAGCACAATTGAGCACAAAACGAGCACAATTGAATAAGTCTAACATTTAAAAAAAAAACTTGATCCCCGGATTTGTTTTACGTTTTTTTGTTATTTACAGAGGAGCACAATTAAAACAAACAGCGGCACAATTGAGCACAAAACGAGCACAATTGAATAAGCCTAATATTAAAGAAACAAACGTAAGAAAACCGGAGGCTGATGGTCAACTTGGCCCCCGGATTTGTTTTGCGGTTTTTTTGTTATTTACACAGGAGCACAATTGAAACAAACAGCGGCACAATTGAGCACAAAACGAGCACAATTGAATAACCCTAATATTTAAAAAAAAAAATTGATCCCCGGATTTGTTTTGCGTTGTTTTGTTATTTACAAAGTAGCACAATTGAAACAAACAGCGGCTCAATTGAGCACAAAACGAGCACAATTGAATAAGCCTAATATTAAAGAAAAAAACGTAAAAAAAAACGGGGGCTTACGGTCAACTTGGCCCCCGGATTTGTTTCGCGTTTTTTTGTTATTTAGAGAGGAGCACAATTGAAACAAACAGCAGCACAATTGAGCACAAAACGAGCACAATTGAATAAGTCTAACATTAAAAAAAAAAACTTGATCCCCGGATTTGTTTTGCGTTTTTTTGTTATTTACAAAGTAGCACAATTGAAACAAATAGCGGCACAATTGAGCACAAAACGAGCACAATTGAATAAGCCTAATATTTTTTAAAAAACGTAAAAAAACCGGGGGCTGACGGTCAACTTGGCCCCCGGATTTGTTTCGCGTTTTTTTGTTATTTAGAGAGGAGCACAATTGAAACAAACAGCGGCACAATTGGGCACAAAACGAGCACAATTGATTACAATAATAAAATATTCAAAAATTAAAAGTCGGGGGCCAAGTTGACCGACCTGTTTTTTTGTTATTTAGAGAGGAGCACAATTGAAACAAACAGCGGCACAATTGGGCACAAAACGAGCACAATTGATTACAATAATAAAATATTAAAAAATTAAAAGTCGGGGGCCAAGTTGACCGATCTCAATTATTGTGATTTTACGATATTGCGCATTATTTACGGCAGACAGAACCAAAATATATTATATATATTATATATATTTCTGCTATTTAGCAGTTATAATTTCTCAAAATAAAATGTGTCATGTCATTCTACAAACATTCTAGATTGTATTGCCCATTTTTAATTGGAAATATTTGCTATATTATTGTTAGCATTAAGTGCTATTCCCCTTCCACTCCTACATCTCACATGTTATTCGCATGTCCATGGTTGCCGGTCAGACGTGAACCACCAACCGGCCTTGCGCGTGGTTATATTAAACATATAATATCTTACCCTTATATTATAATCTAAACATATAATTTATTATGATTAAACTCTAAAATCAGAAGTGAGATTTGCCCATTTGCCAAAAAGTGAAAGTGAACATTATGGAGAGGAACCGCTTTCAACTCTAGAAGTGGTCCTGCAAAAGCTCCTGGACCGAGTAGCTCCTCGAACAATTATTACTGCTACAGCATACTGTTGTTCTTGGTGAGTTCTTACCTACACAACACTATCCCCAGAAATGGATAGAAGTTATTACGGAAATAGTGACCGAGACAGCTGATTCAAAGGTAAGACAAGCAAATAATGGTCATTATGCTCGAAGTTACAAAATTAGAAGCGACGAATCTTCATTTTACCCAGGACCAACTAGTCAGTTGTATTTGTTTTGGGATAAAAGATCCTATTTTGCAAACTCAGACTCTTCAAATGAATCATACCACCGTGACGTCATTGCTTACGCAATTATCGCGTACTGTTGATAAACCACGAGGGGCGAAAACTTCTGACCGTACAGTTTCTTTTACCAAAAAAAAAAAAAAAACAAAAACAATTCAATTTAACAGGTGCACAAGTTAGTGTCATTGATCCGTTGGTCTTTGGTTTCATTATTAAAATTGCAAACAATTCCTGAACAAATTAAAGTCTCCGGGCTAGGAGGTCTATATCATATTCGACTCATGCAGTTAATGTGAATATTGAAATAAATGAAAATACTTTGATGTACAAATTATGCGCTGCTCTGCCAGTACTCATGAAAAAGTGTAATCACTATTTCAGCAAAGCTGCTTCACCTACAGAATCGCGTTATCACTCCCACGAGTTTGAAACTCTAGCGGTGGTATATGCGTTACAACATTTTGGCCAGATCCAGACTAGAATTCTTTAAAAAGTCCTATATTTAATAGTAGTCGCTGGTGGGTGTATTTACAAGACTTTGGCTTTGTTATTGAACACCGAGCAGGAACTTCAGTTGCTTACGTTGATTATTTAAGTCGAAATATGCCTGTCGTCGAATCAGTCAAGGTCTCGGCTCATATTAATTTCACACCTTCTGAAGAGGTTGAAGAGGAAACTATAAATGGGATGCCAGACGAATGGTTGAGTGTGCAACAAAGCTCCGATAGCGATACTACCGAAATCAAGAATAAACTTGCCAACCATGAAATTGATAATAACCAGTTCTGCATAATCGGAAATACACTTTGTCACATTAGTACTAAAAATTCAGAAAAGTCACACAATGTTTTGTACCAAACTACACACGTTATGTCCTTATCAAGGAGTACCATTGATGGTCAGACTCATATTGGCATTGATAAGACTATTCTTAGCTTGAGCACACATTTCTCGTTTCCCCGTATGCGACGACTATTCATAAGAAAATAAATATCGAATCGTGCCTCCTTGCATGCTTTGCCAGTAAAAAAAAAAAAAAACGCACCGCAAAATCTACACTACAACATAAATTTTATTCCAAAATTACGTATTCCGGTTCATACTATTCACGTGGACTGTTTTGGACCCCTGCTTTGTACTGAGGATGGGTACACTGACTTTTTTTTTGATAATAGATGCTTTTTTTTTAATATTGTTTTATATAATAATTATTATATGCATTTCAAAGACTAAAGGCAGACGAAATTGCAAACTGTATATCTGACATTTACTTACTTGGTACACCCGCTCGTATATTGATAACAGTAGTTTACAATGAATATTACCCAAAGTTAAAAATAATATTTTTGATTTAAAATTACCGTACTTAATACGATTTTACAAAAAAAAAATACATATAGGACGTCAAGTTTCTCGAGTATTTATTAAAATACAGATTTTATTTTTGTTTTACAAGAATTTGAATAATATCAAAAATGATATTTTACATTTTTATATTGATTTGAATCAGAATCTCTTAAAATAGACGAAAAATAATCTGCTAACATATTTTCATCACAAAATTCGTGCTATCGATATAAAAAAAAAATGTTCTTTTCTTTTTGTACAAAACAATGTTTCCACAAATGTAAAAAAAATCATTCGCATCCTTTTTACACTGTCGAGAAAACATTTATACTAAAAAGAAAAACTTAAATTTGCCTGTTAAAAAGAAAAATAAAACAATGAAACCAACACCATCTTTGGGACTACATAATTATTATATTAAATAAATTTGTTTGGCGGTAAATTTAAAACTAGACGTGATATAATAATAATAATAAAAAAAAGTTAACTAGTGTAATGGAACCTACTTAAAGCTAAAGCTGTTAGAAGACACCCCAACATTGCAACATGGAATACCAATTGGCACTTTATTACACCCTATAGCCATCAAGTTAATGGTCAAGTTGAACGATACATGCATTTTATTGGTAATCTACTACGAGTACAGGCAGAAGTTTTAACAAATTCTACAGTACACAAAACAACGAAAATGAAAGTGAAGTATGTTACAAATGTTATGTATTTGTTATGTTATTAGCTATGTTGTTAGCTATGTTATTTGATGCCGTGTTAGCATTGTTGTGTTGTGACTGTTATTTGAGTTTTAACTTGGTTAAAGTGGTCAAGAGGATGAACCCTACACCATGTTAAAGTAGTTACTGTTGTTTGAGTTTTAACTTGGTTAAAGTGGTCAAGAGGATGAACCCTACACCTTGTTAAAGTAGTTACTGTTATTTGAGTTTTAACTTGGTTAAAGTGGTCAAGAGGATGAACCCTACACCTTGTTAAAGTAGTTACTGTTATTTGAGTTTTAACTTGGTTAAAGTGGTCAAGAGGATGAACCCTACACCATGTTAAAGTAGTTACTGTTGTTTGAGTTTTAACTTGGTTAAAGTGGTCAAGAGGATGAACCCTACACCATGTTAAAGTAGTTACTGTTATTTGAGTTTTAACTTGGTTAAAGTGGTCAAGAGGATGAACCCTACACCATGTTAAAGTTGTTACTGTTGTTTGAGTTTTAACTTGGTTAAAGTGGTCAAGAGGATGAACCCTACACCTTGTTAAAGTAGTTACTGTTATTTGAGTTTTAACTTGGTTAAAGTGGTCAAGAGGATGAACCCTACACCTTGTTATTGTTTTACATTGACAATATATTCTTGTTCTAATTAAGATCGCGGACAAAATGTCAGGATAAGACCGAGCTGATATGGGCCGGGAGCGTCCCATTGTCAGGTTGGCCGTGTTAGCATTAAGTGCTATTCCCCTTCCACTCCTACATCTCACATGTTATTCGCATGTCCATGGTTGCCGGTCAGACGTGAACCACCAACCGGCCTTGCGCGTGGTTATATTAAACATATAATATCTTACCCTTATATTATAATCTAAACATATAATTTATTATGATTAAACTCTAAAAATTATAGACAGGGGCTTGGAAATTGAGAGGCTATGCAGCATAGAATTTTTACCATTGGGAAATCCCCACCTTAACCATGTGACTGATGCTGGAATGGTTTCATGGTTTCTTCCCATCACATTAGCAACATGGCGCATCGAATATCCCTCACTCAGCAAAGTTGATGCTCTTACTGCTTCCTCCGCTGAAAAATTTGTTCTGCGATTCATTACTAAAATGTAGTACATTCGCACTGACACTATCAATAACCAAAAACTTGGTAGCTAAAGACAACTAGTCTTAAAAAGAAAAAAAAATCCGATCAAATTTTATATCAATTTTTGCCAAAAATGCTTTTATTTGCAATTGTCCTTTTAAAACAAAAACCTTGTTGACTGCATTTACATAAACTGTCGAAGTAGGTCCACAGCCTACTTGTAAGATAGCTCGAAAACTAAAAATAATCGTTATTTTGGAATAACGCAAAAAATGCAGTGGTGCGTTGATTCTGTCCAGGAGTTTATTTAAATTTTAATTTAAATTTACTCCACTGGGATTCATTGACATTCTTCTGGTTTATAAATACATAGTTTATACAAAAAATGTGCGCTGTATTCAATACTTGTATCAAAATATTATGTACATATACTATTATTATATTAAGATTACTAATATTATATCTATTTTAAATACATACAAATGTTTCTGAGTCATGTACTTGTAAATTATTTAGTATTTTATAATTTAAATGTACCGGGTTTTTCTTACGGCGTTGTAGATGTGATAGATCTTTGCGCAAGCGTAATAAAATGTTCAAGATGGCTGACTAGTGGACTGGTGGCAGACCGCAGACAGTTAGTAGTTCGTTGAAAACCGATTTTTTTGTTTTTAGTTTCTATTAACTATCTTTTGATATATTAATTATTGGAAGTAATGTCAGATGTAGTGAGTTTTGATACATATAGACACTAGGTCAATATCCAAGGTACGTTTTTGATTATATTAATCTGATCTGATATGTCGCCTGTTGAGGTTTCAAGTTTTTAATATTGAGCCCATTTCCAGATGGAGGATCAACCCAAAGGACAAGTGCGCTGTTTTTTCGATGTTTCAATTGGTGGTTTACAGACTGGACGCATAGTTTTTGAATTGTTTACTGACATAGTTCCTAAAACATGTGAGAACTTTAGATGCTTGTGCACAGGAGAGAAGGGTTTGGGACAGAATACCAAAAAGGAGTTGCATTTCAAGGTTGAGTTGTCAGCATTTATTATTCCACTTGATATAGACTTTGCAGAGTGTGATCTTTCATCGAGTGGTAAAGGATTTTATAATACAAGGGGGTGATTTTTCTAATGGAAATGGAACTGGTGGAGAAAGTATTTATGGTGGAACTTTTGAAGGTAAAATTTCTGAATTTTGTTGAAATATCAATTGAAGAGTCCACTGCAATAACAATAAATGTCTAATATATATCAAAAACTAAGCATAACATTCAATAATTATTTCCACATTTATTATGTACTAAAAAGTCACACCAAAGATTGCTGAGAATTTCGAGAGAGAAAAAAAGCTATATCTCAATACCCCATTGACTGGATGGATGTTCATCATTTTTGCAATGGGCCCTTCATTTCCTAATTAAATGGTAGAGTTGTGCTCAATCTCACTCCAATAATTTTTATAAAAATTTTTGGTATGTCAAAGACTGTAAAAGGTTGTTGGTAGTGAAATAAAGTGAGGAAATTGCCTATTTTTTGAGTAAAAAGCTATAATACAACAGCACTATAGACCACCTTTGTGCTAATCCTCACCAGATTTTGATGAAAATTTGTGAAACTTAAAAAAAGTGAAGATGTTTCGTATTTTTTGACGCTAAATCAAAAACATCCCCAGAAATGACGTCTACATTATTAAAACAAAACCATCATCTGAAATGTAGACCTCATAATGGTTGACTTAGAAGTGGAAGCGATTCTTACAACAGATCTGAGATGTGCATGAGGTGTGTGTACATGTGACACATAAAAACATTCAATAAGAACTCGTTCAGTGCTTAATTGAACGAATTTCAATTCCCTTTTTTTTGCTTGCATTTTCAGTAAGTATAATTTCACCATAATAGCGCTAAACCATACACTTTTGAATGAGGTTTATGATTATTGTATTTTCCAAAAACTTTATTTACACTACTTCATTGTAAATCCGTCAAAATTTTTTCCGTTTTGTGTATATAAATATATATAAATAAACAGAAATGGCGTAATTTAACTGCCCACGTGAGAAATGGAAATGCCAATTGTGTTGTTACAGTTATGTTACACAGGGTTCTCAGCCACCTGGAAAATATGGAAAACCTGGAAATATCAGGGAATTTTGGCTGTTTATATGAAAAATCAGGGAAATTTTGTATAGTTACATAGAATTTTACAATCGACAGCCATCTTTTAAAATCAACTATTGACAATGAAATCTGTAGTCTATTAGACAACAAGTGTTTTCACAAGTGTGGAGGTGCTACCGAGTTTAATAACACTGGTCTGCAAAAAAAAAAAATTTTCTCCTATTTATTATGCATGATTTTTATAGATCTGATACTTCTGAAAACAGCTATAGCATTAAAAGTTATGTACCACGTATACTTTTTTTGTACAGTAGAAATCATTTATAACACCATCGCTTATAACGAAAATCCGCTTTTAGCGTCGAGATTCTAACCTGTTGGTAGGACTTACATTTAAATCTTAATAAAATACAACCGTATATAGCGACATTTTTATAACGTCCAAGTCGGATATAACATCCGATTTATGCGTATTGTTTTGGTCCTAAATATGTGATATAACGTCTAGTTACGGCGAGGTCACTGAAAATTAGCTTATTATTGTTTCTTGGTATATGTTAGTATTGTTTCTTGGTAGCCTCTTAACCCATTACCGGCCAAGACAATAAAAAGTTATTTTTTTTTTAATTTGTTTTATTAAAGTACATTTAAAACACATCAATTAAGACTATTTCAACATAATTAAAAACCAAAATTTATTTTAGAAAAAATACATGTGGGTGCGTATACGCACCTTTGGCGGAAAACAACAACTTCTCAACTATTAAATCAAAAATAAATAATTTAAAATACACTATTTTATCCAGTGAAAATTTTCAAAGCATTTAGGATGCAGATGTAATTTGCATTTTTTCCAAAGATAAATGGTATTACTTTAGCAAAATCTGAATTTTTTCCTTGCTGTTGGCTTCTCTTTGTATAACATTGTCAAAATTTCGGTCATCTGGTAGATCCAATTTGCAAGGTTTTCCAGGTTTTGAGTTAAATGTTGATTCATATTAGGCATCGTCACTATTATGCTCTGCTTGAGTAGGCTAAATTTCAATAAAGTAATTGTCAAATTACGAAACATATTAGTAAACAACGGTGCCTAAGTGCCAACATGTGCCTCTTTCGGTCTTAGACATAGCTCTACTATGTTCAAGAGGGCATTTAGCAGTCTGATTTTCTCTTACAATTTCCGCTACAAAAAACCCTTTTCCTTCAAATTTTCGAAAAAACCATAAGTAGTAAAAAACTTATCAAAGAAAACTTTTTACTGTTGTGAATTTTCGACCACCAAAGGAGTTCCAAAACCACTCTTGTTTCTAATTGCTTTGTTCCACTTTTCCACCATATGGAATAAATCTAAATAAGTAACCAGTAGCAAAAGATAGGCACCACAGTTTGAACCTAAACCTCACTGGTTTTCCACGAATAAATATTTTACATGAGTGACGTCCAAAATCAGGTACCATTTGTAAAATTGTACAACCAAACTACATTTGAAAAATTTCATTTGACATTATTTTTATGTTGAAAACACTACACTTTTGCCACAACAAATGAAATGCCGGTTTAGATTTCAAACTTGTGCAGACTTGCAGTATCTTGAATAAGTTCATCGTTTTTGGCCAAAGGTGCGTCTACGCACCCATCATATATATGTGATTCTGAGAACGTCATTTTCAAAATATGAGTAAGAACAAATACATTATTATCGAAAGATAAGCATTTTGTATATGTTTAGCAAAAAAGAATGTTACTGTTCCAATATTACTCAAATTGAGCAAATTCAAAAAAATATAGAAGGTTGAAAAAGACGTTTTTTTCAGAAAATAAAAATATAGACGGAACTTATGACATGTTCTACACCTCATGCTGTGAAGAGAAAAATTTAAAATATTGTTTACAAAATAAAAAAATATATAACTATTTGAATGGGTGCGCTTACGCACCTTTGGCCGGTAATGGGTTAAACAATGGCTACAAAATTATGAAACCAGAAAAAATGTTTATATTAGGTACTGAAGAACAGAAATATATATACGTGATATAAAAAAATAAAAGCAGATGAATATTTAGCACGTTAAACTCTTCATATTTATCATATTTTTATTCGAAGGAGGATTTCATTGCAGACCAGTGTAATCCACACGCGTGAAAACTAAGCAAGCTAACACGCGTTGTCTATAAATTTTAATTAACTTTTTACTTAGTGAAAAAAGTTATGACGTCATCAACTTTTTTTAACACTTCACACACTTTTTTTAATGGAATTTAAAAAATATTCTTTTAATTTTGAAAAAGTAGCACTCTAGAGAAGTGCGGCGTCCATTGTATCCAATGTACTGGTCCGGTACCTGGAAAATTCTGACAAACATCCTGGAAAACCTGGAAATATCAGGGAATTTCATATAGCCACCTTGCTGAGAACCCTGTTACACAACTGTAAAGTTTATAGGGGGAAAATAGGCATACATTCTTATGAAAAGTTGGTGCATCTTCTTGGTCTTTTATCATGTCTTAGTTGCCATGCACATTTAGCTAAGGTATTATTTTGGCTAATCGTTAAATTTAGTCTTTATATAATCCAAAATTATTATTGTCGCCTTAAATGTCTAAAAAAACAATGGGGTCAGTAACTGTGTTATTTACTGCTTTAAAAAATAAGTGCTGATCTAGGGTTATTCATTCTGCATTCATTTCTTGTATGTACAGTGAACGAAATTGAGTGAGATTTAGCGCAACGTCACAATATCGAATAAACTGCATAATATGTGTGAGTGATATTCAATTTAATTGATGATCTCACAATTGTATGTACACTTAATTTCGAAACTTACCCGCGTACCTATAAAATCAAGTAACATTAATTTTACAAATTTTTAGTTTAGTGTGAACATAATATTTTTTAACAGGTTTATATTACATATATGACACGGACATAACTCAGAAAGAGACAAGATGTCAAACAAACTCTCTGAATTAAAAGATTAACACGACCATAATGGATTACAGTAAACACAATGAAAACTGAATATTTAATACCGTGCGATCATTTAAATTATAAATTAGAGTAGGCTGTGAAATGCTTTTTCACGGTTTCCAGGGTGGTGCCATACCTGTTAAACAGTATTTTCATCAAAAATGCAAAAGTGCAACCCCGTTCGACCAGCGGATTCGGAATTCGCATTTGCGATCGAGTCAGAACTTTTTATTTCATACTGTCCGGTAATGTCCCATTAAAGGATCAATTTGCGTCCGGGAGGTGAGCTATTACAGTATCAGAGCCGGTAAGTGTTTCCTAGCGACACTTACCGGACAGTTTCATCTTTATAAATCTGACTTTTTCAAACGTATTTGTCGTCTATTGATGAAGTTACAATGAAGTTATGTACAACAATGTGATTTTTTGATTTTTGAAATAAAATAATGAAGAATAGGCTTACAGTATGAAATAAGATGCATTACGATACACGTCCTGTAGTTACTTGTAACTCGTTTAGACATTCTAGACTCGACTCCTAACGTCGTCTCGTCCATAATTTAATGTCTAACTCGTTACAAGTAACCTACCGGACTTGTAACGTTAAATACTATTCTCGCAGCGGTCGGGAGACGTCACATTAGATGTGCATCTATTCCGAATCCGCTGGTCGACTTTGACACCTTTGACATTCAAATATTAAACCAAATTGTCAACAGTTAATAGTACCAACCTAATTTAAATTTCACAGCCTACTCTAATTTATACTTTAAATGATCGCACGGTAGTAGGTGGCGAATATGATGAGTATGATATAAAATTCTAAATGGGAACTATCAAACAAGTCGACTCATATAAATACCTAGGAGTAAATATCACAATGGAACATGCGTAAAAGAAATTAAAAACGTATTGAACAAGGAAGAACTGCCACTAGACAACTGAATTAGGTCTTCGGAGTAAGAAGATAACGAACCATACGAAAATACGAATATATAAGGCGATAGTGGAAAACATTGTGACATATGGAGCAGAAACTTGGACTACACCGAGTGTGTTAAAAAAGAAACTATGTAGTAGCAACAGAAATGAACTTCTGGAGACGAGCATGCGGACTTGCATTAAAAGATATGGACATAGAAGAGGCCATGCAAAAAAAAAAGAAGACTGGAGGAATAGGCAAAGATGGATGGATGCGAAACACGGTTATAATAAATAAACTGTAAATACCCGCAATAATAAATAATAATGGATTCGCCACAATATTCCTGGCTCATAAATGCTTACGCAAACTCAAACATTTATTGAAAATCGTCCAGATCTATTTCTTGGTGAAACATACCTTTTATCAGATGTTGAGTTTCCCTGTGGATAGACCTCTTATTCTTATATAGCCGTCGTTACAAGATTTTAAGATTTCCTCGTCTGAGAAAACGTCATATTTAACACTGTTCTTTTAAACCAATACTTTGTCATTCTTATGTCAGTGAGCATTTTGATTTTTCTGACAGTTTAATAAAAAAATCAAGGCTGATTTAATATATCAAAAAAGAGTGTACGGGAAAGTTTTGAAATTAAGTGTACTCCCCACCTCCCAATCTTTTAATTTTCATAATTATAATTAATACATAATATGTCAATATACAAATATATCAATTTTGATCACTGTGACTCTAGACAAAAGAATGGGAGAGTATAAAGAAACCCCGCTCAGAAAAGGAAACTCATTTTTAACAAAGATATCTATGCTACCCCGATTTAACAGTTCTCTTGTGAAAACACGTGGGCCGTCGCTGTTGCAAAGTAGTATCCCTCTGACGAGCCGAGAAATCGTAAAATGCCAAAAAACAACCCATAATATATTTTATGTCTACGGGTTTGATTATTATATTACATATATTGTTTTTTTGCTGCTCATGTTTCGTAAACCTGTGGCTGTTTCACGCATGCGAAATATCAAAGCTCCCGACGAGAGTGGCGTCTCTTTATACATCTCTACTCTTTGCTCTAGAATAGAATATAGAATAGAATACAAATATATCAATTTTGATCACTGTGACTCTAGACAAAAGAATGGGAGAGTATAAAGAAACCCCGCTCAGAAAAGGAAACTCATTTTTAACAAAGATATCTATGCTACCCCGATTTAACAGTTCTCTTGTGAAAACACGTGGGCCGTCGCTGTTGCAAAGTAGTATCCCTCTGACGAGCCGAGAAATCGTAAAATGCCAAAAAACAACCCATAATATATTTTATGTCTACGGGTTTGATTATTATATTACATATATTGTTTTTTTGCTGCTCATGTTTCGTAAACCTGTGGCTGTTTCACGCATGCGAAATATCAAAGCTCCCGACGAGAGTGGCGTCTCTTTATACATCTCTACTCTTTGCTCTAGAATAGAATATTATCTTGATTATTGTTTCAGATGAAAATTTTGACTTGAAGCATGATCAGCCGTTCCTTCTATCTATGGCAAATAGAGGAAAGGATACCAATGGTTCCCAGTTTTTTATGTGAGTTTTAGGAAGTCACCAATTACGTTCAAGGTTTAAATATTTTTTTGTTTGGTGATTAACACAATAATTGTTTCGAAGTAGTCATTATTTTGACTATGCCAACATAAAAGAGATCATTGTGACGTGCAAATTTCTTTAGCTATTGTAATTCGAACTAATTTTCATTTTATTGATAGTGGTGAGGTTTTAAACACAAGGCGTCATGAAACTAAGACGGGAGGAGTTCTCTTGTCAAGATTTTGTATAATTTTGAACAGCTTACAACGCAACGATTGCATTTGTATTTGGTAATTTATTATCTAGAATGAGGGGTTTGCATAAATCTATCAGGACGTAGTTTTTCATGTAATAATGAACATTATGGACATTTCAATTGTCGCTATTACAGATGAGGATTAATCTACCTTTGAAATTATAGATTAATTTTATTATCTCACGGTGGTTTTTCACGCACACTCTAGCTAGTTTGGCTAATTCGCAAAGTGACTTACTTCTCTTATGTGTATTCAGGGTGAAATCGAAATACAATCCTGTAATATCTTGGGGTGAATACAGTACAACCCCCTTGGTTTGCATGTTCAACTTGGCCCCTGTATCCAGATATAATTATTTAAAGTTTTGCTATAAAATCGAGGTACGCCACTGGAAATGAACATATTTCGGTGCAATGAAATCAAGGAGTCTTTGCGACTTTTCTTTGAATTTATAAATAGTAGGCAAACAAACCATAACCGTTGGTGAAACTGTCGATCTCAGTTTTGATCGTGAAATTAAACAGTACGTTTGTAATCGTGCATGCGTTATGGCCTGCTGGTGGTCAAAATGGTAGATGCAAAAGTACCCGATTCGGCGTGTCCCTAAACACCTACGAGACCACGGGACCTTTCGCCCTCAAGGTCAAGATTGAGGTCGCGATCGCACCGATCGTCCTGATACATACACCAGTGGTGGTACTCTGTAACTTCCTAGCAGTAGCGAAGCATAAGCGATAGCGTAGCAGATTTTCAGCTTCTGCTAGACGAACGGTACTTTATAACACTCTCGCTACAGTGGTAGGTTTTAGCAATCGTACATGTTCGGCTGTTTTAGCTGAATTCTGGCCGAGACACCCCATTTCTTCAAATATTCTTTTAACAAATGGGACAAGTTCATCGCATTTCTTAAAATATTAGGTTAATATGCTTGCTGAACTTGAATTGTTAATGAATTTTATTTTGAACTTCGACTGTAGCTTCTTCGTGTTAAAAGTGATTTTAACATTAATATGTTGGCGGTGCAGTTTAATTTAGCTCATGAACAATTTGCGTGATGAAAGTAACATATTGAATCTTCCGGATAGACTTAAATTATTATCAATTATTATTATTAATAGATGATTTATTTTTCACCATCTTGAATGCATCTTGATACACAGATGATTACTAAAATTATTATTTCTTTAAATTATGTATTTCGGTGTTAATAAAATGATTTGTGAGTGTCATTAAGTCTGTTCATTTTCCGTGAAAAGTAAATCAAATATAAAATAAACAGTAGGACGTAATTAACCTCAAATTATTATTAATTATTTAAGTTTCTACATTTAATAAAAAACCTGGACCAAATATGGACATTGGTCACAGATCAAGCAAAATACGAATTGACGAATTTTTGCGGCTTTAGACTTTTTGCCACTAGTAATTATACTGGGGAAGAATGAGTCAACAAGCTAGCAAATACATTTTTGAAGAAGGGAGTGTTGAAGAGCATGCATATTTTAATACACATTTCAGACATTAACACAAATTATTTGTGATAGTGATTTATTAATTTCAATTTTATTGTAAACGCAATTATTTGGCAACGGTCTTAAAGACTTACTTCGCCGACCGTGTATTCCAATAGTAATTAACTAGTTTATGATTCACTCATTAGACATTACCATAAAATTTAATATAAAATATCTACGTCCATCTAAAATAAACTATTATCCGAGAAAATCTAATATTCGGGGAGGCCATTGCTATTTATTTGTCTTAATACAAATCTCTAAACCTCCTATACCTGGATGTCTGTCCTAATTATACTGAAATTATGCATTTATGAATTTGTGTCAACTCCACAAAAATATCTGTTACATTTTAGTGAATACCGCGTTTGGCACTTCAATGGATACTACCCATAGACGAAGAAAGTAAATGCCAATAACTGTAAGTCTGACAATGAACAAACAATTAGCAGCTTGAAGAAGGGTCCTGCTAATGCTAGTGCGATCGGCTCACTGTCGGCTTACACGAACATAAACGATGGCAGTTACAGAGTACCGATTTTGCTAAAAACCGCTACGGCTAATGCTACCCGCTTGTGCTAGAGTTACAAAGTTCCTATGCAGGTGTTTTTACGCGAATTCGACAGAACATGCTTCGCAGAGCTCAAACATCGAGGGGCGTAATTTTGAACATCTCTTGTAATGTAATTTTGTGTGAGCAGATTTTTTACATTTTACCTGCATTTTGATTTATTCTCTCATAGACGTCGGAACTGGGATGATTTAAGGCTAATCCGGACAACGTTTTAGTGTGTTTCTGAAACGACAGATGGCGCGGAATTTACTTTTCTATGTTCTCAAAAACTATAAGGGCTACATGACTTTTGAAAATGGAAACATTAACGAAAAACATGTAGAATTTGCGCTAACAATCTATATTTTGCTAAAACAAATTAATAAAAAAAAAATTTTCTTTTTCAGTTTTTTAGCAATATTTAAAAAAAAGTGGGAGCCAAGAACTGTAGTCAGTATTATCTTAATCCCAGTACAGCTTTCAGATTTTTGTTATTATTTATAGCTTTGACAGAAACAGAAAAAATAATTTTTCGCTTTGATACCTGCCGCCGCGCGCCGGCTCGGTCGGACAGATGAGGACAGATGGTCGAGAGTGGGATACACTTCGACAAACTATTGAATCTCTTTAGATCCACAGCTTCCTCAAAGTCGTCGAGAAATGATTTTCGTTTGCACTTCGAGGTTAAAAACTGAAACTAAGTTTAAATGATTTCTCATCATTACATAATTATATCGAAATCCAGAAGGCGTCAAAAATCGTAGAGGCTGTAGAGGGTAAAATGTAAAAAACACCCCAAAATTTTTTTGTACAATTTGAATCTTCATAATATATACTTTGCACTCATCGCAGCTCAGATATATAAGGCAGAGAAAACTATATACATATGTATTTTCATATATTTTGTATGACCGAAAAGCACGGGATTAAATGGACAACCAGAACCTTTGCCCGAGCCTAATGAAATAGACCTTAATGTTTAGACAAATTAACGCTTTACACTGTCATATCTAATTTATTCGCACTCTGATCAAAAAGTCCCCATGAATAACGTTTTAGGGTGTAATCTTAGCCTTCTAATGCATGAATAATTTTTTATTTTACTTTATTCCAAAATTTTATATCGATTTTTTCGTGAGCACGTGCATAGGGTTTAACAAGGTTGATTATCGCTTGCGTTCTCACTTAGGAGAGGTTCATTACGGGCGAGAGTCGCCTATTGCTCGATTGTATGAAAAACCTACTTCTCCTTTATATTGATATAATATCAACGTATAATCGGTAATGTAATCAGTAAATATGTATATACATTATACAGGCTGTTAGGGAATGCTTCCTCACATTCGACACAATCAAAATGGTTATTAACAATTCTGGATAAAATGTAGTTTTATGAGAAACAGGTAAAAGGAAAAAGTAGAATTCAGATTTCGAGAACCGCTGACATATTCTTTTGTTTTGTTCTGGGTTATGAAAATTTCTGAAGCCGTTGCTTGGCAACACTTAATATCTAAAATGAAAAAAAAAGGTATAATAATTAAACAGTTAACATTTAGGCAATGTAATAGTAAAGACAGAGACGTAAATTCTGAAATGAATGAAATTCAACAGGGCCTTGGCATAAAACTGCTTACAACAGTGTCACCAGTTCCAAAAATATCGTTGTTTACAAGAACAAAATTGGAAAAATGTTTTTATTTGATCAAAAAATTCAGTCGTACGACCGCCTTTCGTGTTCGGCAGGCAAATTTGACATTAATTCATGTTTGTTCTACCAAAAAAGGTCACATAAAAAGAAACTAAGTCCAATGATGACCACCAACACAGAGCAAAAACTTTAAAATGTTGCTCGAAAAAATCCAATTTATTTTTCAGGAATCGGTGAGGATGATTTGATTGCACTGAAGGTTAATAAATATCACGTCAATAATAATTGTCTGACTCTTGAACTGAAGAAAATGCAAAAAAATACGAATCCAAGTACAATAGCCACAACATTTTGCCGAACGCATTTTTTCGTTTGACACTCAACCGCAAATGTTTTTTTCCCTTAGTTGAATGCTTGTTATCCATTTTGGACACTGTATGACGAACACTAAAATTGAAGAATAATGTAACTGCGAAAAAGAAGTTAAATCCGCGTTTGCACTTTTCGCAGACTGAAATCAAGTGAATTCCTGTTTTAGGATAAAAGCTGCATTCTGTACACAAAAAAGCCAAACCTTCCCTTTCCCAGGCAATCACCCCTTTTCTCAAACAACTGACAGTAAAATTTGAGGTTACCGTAAACGTTGTGACGTTTATGTTTCTCATGAAAATAAAAGATAAAGAAAATAAAAAATAAAAGTCACTTTGACATTCAAAAAATGAAATTGTCAACAATTAGTAGTCCCAACCTAATTTAAATTTCACAGCCTACTCTAATTTATAATTTAAATGATCGCACGGTACTTTTAATATCTTACTCCTGTTGGTCTAACATCTGTTTGCACCATGTCCAAGCGCCCGTTTCTCTAATTATATGATTTACAACTCTTTAGAAAACTTACCTACTAAAAATACAAAGCTACACAAAATAAACAAAACCTAAACTACATCTATTTTAATTGTAACAAACACAGAAATTGTCAGATTAGGCGAGTTTCTGTTTGACATGAGGCGGAGTAGGGTGAAGAAGACTGCTGCATAGCGCAGCGGCACGCATGAAAGGAAAATCTATTTTTTCTGTTTTGATAGACAAACCGTTAACATAAAATAATGCAAAAAAATGCAAAAAATTTAAAAAAAAATGCTCTTGAGTCGCTGGCTAACAGATTTTTGATTTTATTTTTTATAGTTGATTTTTTGTTCCTCAATTGTTTAAAAACAAATGTTATAAAAAAAGTAAATTGTTAGCGCAAATTGTACACAAATTGTATATTCAAAAATGTTTAAAAAATGCAAATTCCTTTTTTCATTTTAAAATAAACAGGAAATTTCTTTTCCGATATATGTATCTCTCTTGCACACTTGGTCATCCTGATTAGCCTTAAGGGGGCTCACGACCAGAAAAAAGACAGGAGTGAAGCTTTACTTTCTTTTACTAGAACTTGAATCGGAATTGATGATTATTTCTTACAACAAAAATGGTGCGGTAACCGGATCAACTCTCCCACCCTCCAGGAAGGGTGAGTGGGGGGTCACGCCCCTCAGTGGTTCTCAACATCTCGGCCACCTTGAAATAGTCATTTCAAAAGATACAAATAACAGAAAATGAACAAATAGAAAATTAAACAATGTAATAATTAACAATAAAGTACCTACAGTTATACCTTTGATTTTATACTACTTAGATTGGCCACCAACGTAAACACTTTTTCGACAACTTTTGGACGCGGATACCAGAGGGAGCGCCTGTAACCGCGGTATGAATTATATTCGACATACGTTACAATTGTGCACTCAAATGAAGGCATGTCAGGACTTACTTCAGGCTTTGCTAAGATACGGAACTTTTAGTGAAGCGCGCAAATAAATGGAGGGCTGAGAAACCCAAAGGGTCATAAACCTCTACCTGTCTAACGACCCAAATGCAAATACAATACAAATACAATATTATTCTAAATTCAACCACCACCCGAGACAACATTCGGGATTATAAAACTATGTATTATTGACCGCAGTCCATAAAATTACTATTAAGTCTGGTCGTATTTTGCTTCTGATGAAACAGTCGAATGAGAACGTGACATCGTAATGGGAGAAACAGTTTAACTATTTTTTAGTACTTATTTCAGGGGCTTTACATTTAAATATATATTTTTTTAATTTTGCCACAATGTTGTCCCAAAAGGACAATTATCTTTCTCAATCTGGAAAAGAACATACAAAATAAAATTGCTATGGAATAAATTTTTTGTAGTTGTCGACAACAATTCCACTAGATGTCCATCCATACAACAAACAATTGTTAGCACCAGTAATTGCCAATTGTCTCTGAACCTGAAAGTAATAATTATCTTTTTGCTTTAGTTTAACGTCCCCAATTTGGTCTATTTTTAAGTAATTAATTTTTTCTTCATTGACCGCCTGTTGGGGATTTAACCCTCGAATGGACCAAGGGCATTTTATTTCCACAATATGATCTTGATCAATAATTCCATCCGGAGGGTCACCGAGAAAACAATTTTACGTATTCCTAATAAATTCGTTTTCATCTAGATAAATTTCTGTCAAACCGTAATTTTCATCAGGTGGAGCAGTAGTCTTTCTTTTTTAATTCGTAGAAATGACTGTGAGTTTTATTATACTCGCGTTTTCTTTTCAGTCCCGCGATATACTTTTTAGCGAATTTTCCTGGACTCCGACAGCTATCTCCGATCAATTATTACTTTAAGATATATTTTTTTCCTTTTGTACATAGATATTTGGATATTTGAAAACAATCTGAAAAATGGTTAGTGAATTTGTTGTAATAATTACAAATATTAGGGCTTTAGAAATTTATTTTCGTAAATCTTAAGGTTGGTTTTTGACATATTGCGTACAAATGTTAATCGATAAATTAAACCCTCTTTTTTCTTTTTAAAATTGGTGTATAAATGACACTGTTTTGAACGCTGCTTCCCGTTTGGCCTGCGGACTATGTTATCGCCCCCTCGCATGAGGATGAAGAAGTTCTTTTCAAACTTCACAAAAAAAAAAACATAAATATTTGGATGGTAAAAACCAAAAGAATCATTACATTTTGCGTGAAGGTTTTAGAAAGATTTGAATAAAGGAACCTTGTTCCTTACTTTAGATTGAGAGTGTGCTCTTGACGGTGGTTGAATTTCGGACCGTCGGCAGTTAGGTCAGGGTTTATGATATGACCCTTTGGTTTTTCCCAACTGACCGACAGAGTGATCATAAAGTTCCGAACAAAATTCATAATTTAGTCATGTAGGGTGGCACGCCAACTATTTGACACATTCTCAGACGTGTTTTAACGCGTTTCTCGCAAAAACATTAGAACATTAAATAATTTATGAATTTTGTGCGGAACTTTATGATCACTGTATAATCGATTACCCATAAAAAATTAGAAAATAAAATTTACGGAGGGACATTATTTTTCGGCTTCTAAATTTCACGTGAAATCAGAATAACGCATTAGATATAGCCGCCAGAAGCCACACGTTTGTCATAAACCATTTTAGACCCGACTAATTTTTATTTGGAAGGGAATACTCTTGAGGTGGTCCCATTGTCACCAAGTCAGGATCTGATGAGGGCATGGAAATCGAAGGAAAACCTCAAATTTTTAATTGCCGTCGTTTCCTCATTATTTGAGAAGCGTCTTTACTAGGTCTACGCATTATTTACAATTATTGTAAAAAAATTAACTTAAAAAAAGAGAACCGACTTCAAAAAGTGAAAAATAATCGACTACATGTATTATTAACGTGCGTAAGTCATGTTTTTGATTGCTAATTTTTTTAAATGTCATGTTATGGTTACGGTTACGTTTCGCACTATACCTACATGTGCCACCTAATTTAAAATAATCTGTTTGAAGTCGGTACCAATCCAAATAAATAATTTACAAATTTGTAACATATTGTAATTATTATTATACAATTTCGATATTGACATTTGTTTCCATTCATCATTAAAAAAAATGCCACAAAGTTACGATTTTCGGTTTCAAACTAGAACCTTTTACAACTCAGTAGGTAGTCAGGCGATGCTGCAAAATCTTACAATTATTAGTCAGTCTCTATGACGGTTGCTTAGCAACGTAAGGGGCTGTCGCCCATACAAAGTTGCACACCGACCCCGCTCACAAAATTAAACTGGTCGACTGTAAAAATTTGTTTAGTTGACTGATGCGCTCTCTAGGTGTCGCGTCCAAAAGTAAAATTTGATGCCACGGGATTCCCTATTCCGTGGCCAATCTAAGTAGTATAAAATCAAAGGTTATACCAATAATACATATTATACAGAGTGAAATCGAAATGCATGCATATATTTAAACGGGTACACGATGAGATCGTATATTATCCATTTCTCGATTTTTAGCCGGTTATAAGAGTGGGACACAACCCCCTGAAATCATCTCAGTTTCGACGTCTATGAGAGAATAATTTAAAATGCAGGTAAAAGGTAAAAAATCTACTACCACAAAAACTGAAGATAAACATGAACTTGTCCCTGAAGCAAGTGACCTACTGAAATACACCCACAAAAAATGTTTTACATCTCTTACCTTACATTACAAGATATGTTCAAAAATCCCCGGATTTTGTTTTACGCCGTCGAGAAGTTGATCTTCCGTTGCGATTACGTTCTCGATCTTGACGTTGAGGGCGAAAGGTCCCGTGGTCTCGTTTATTAGGGTAGTTTACATTTTGAATAATTTAAACATTTTTTAAGGTAAGAACCCCACTGTAATTCATCAATTGTATCATTAATCTCTTGTAAAATTAGGACTGAAGATGGGAGTAGTTTTCTCCCGAAACATGTTCTTATTGTAATTTACGTTTATTAAAGTTTGGGGAGTTTGACTTGAATATATTTAAATTTTAATTGCATTTTCTTTCAACACCAATTTATGTGGAAGCAATCCAGTGGTCTATTAAAACAGAATCACAATTGCTGTAAACATACTCTATACCGGACATTTGTAGAAGAATTGTCCGAGAAAATAAAATACAAATAACAATAATCAATGAACCTGTGAAATCTTTGAAAATGAAAAGTAATCTACTGGTGTATCTTATGAATGTCTTTCATTTAAATAAACAGTTATAAAAATCAGTGCAGTACACACTGTTTAAACAAATAAAATAATAAAATACAAAATAAAACAAATATGATTGTCTTTAAAAAATTTAAATATATCTAAGTCGAACTCCACAAACTTTAATCAGCGTAAAATTATAAATGGTACATGTTTCGGCAGAACACTTCTGCCATCATCAGCCCTTAAAGAATATAAAAAATAATGACATTGACGTAATTTTGAATTAAATTAAAAAAAAATTATGATTGTCTTTGTTTACACCATTATTTTTAAAATTTGACATTTACTACACCTCGTGATCAAGAAAAGACAATGGCGTCTCGTTTATTGAGGTTTTAAAAGAAGCAAATTTCGTAAAACGGGGTATATAGTAAGTTTATCGATCACAAAGTGAAAATAAGAATTACCAGAAACTTGTGTAATGCCTCAAATTGATGCGGAACGCGTAGTTATTTATATATTGATTTATTATTGATAATATTGATACCCACAAGTCTGAAATAGGCATGTCAATATCTGCGCACGACGTCCAAATTTGCAACGACGACTTGATTAAAGTTACTCTGAATCACCCGGTATATTTAAACGTTTTTCTTTTTCTAAACTGAAAGGAGAAATATGGCTATAAGAACAGAAACGGCGTTTTTCCGGAAGAAATATTTTGAATAATAACTTTTTACACGTTCGCTGCTGACGTCCAAGCAACTAACACCAAATCTAACACACTGACATTATGCCGTTTTTTTTACTTCCAGGATTATGTATTCCTGGGGCCATAAGATATATTTTTTGTTTACTTTTTTCTAACAATGTATACATATAATTATCCATAATTATATAAAAATATGTACCCACAAGTAAGCGCACGGTGTGCGTCGGCAGCAGCGAAAGTGTGAACTATTGTATAATACATATATAGTATATTTCTTAGCTGTCTTAAGAGATGTTACAGAACAGTTACTTTTGTTGTTCTGTAGCAGTACGTCTGTTCCATCTATCCTGGCCTTCGCTGATCA
Source organism: Diaperis boleti (assembly GCA_963583935.1). Lineage (NCBI taxonomy): Eukaryota > Metazoa > Arthropoda > Insecta > Coleoptera > Tenebrionidae > Diaperis > Diaperis boleti. The sequence goes on along the minus strand of OY757245.1, from coordinate 41,632,562 downwards.
TATCTTGTCATGTTTTGTGTTATAGTACTACACAACCGGCCCCTCATCTCGACAAGTAAGTCAAACTAGCTGATTAAGGCTTTTCTAATATACACGTATACTCATTTAGTGTTCATGTCGTCTTTGGTCGTGTTGTTGGTGGAATACACGTGGTTCGCCAGATTGAATCATTACCGGTCGATGCCAATAGTCGTCCGTTACAAGATGCAAAAATAGTAAAATGTGGAGAACTTGTCAAGCAAATAAAAGGTATGTTCGATTCAATTAATAACTTGTATTTAAAAATGTATTCAGCTAAGAAAGAAAAAAAAAAGAAAAAGGAAAATGAAGAAGAAATTTCTTCAAGTGATGAAAAGAAGAAGAAGAAACATAAGAAAAACAAGAAGAAAGAAAAAAAGACGAAGAGAAATAACGAGTTTGTAGATCTATACATTCTCTTAAAGAACTTATTTATATTTATAATTGTAGGAAACCTGGTGGAGAATCTGAAGAAGAAGGGGAGTTAAAAGATCTTCATCCCTTGGCTACTGTTACAGATATTAATCCTGAGGATATTCCTGATGTACCTTTTAATAAATTTCTGATGCGGGGACCCCAGGAAAAGGAAGAGAAAAAATTTATTAAAAAACGAAAAGGTACTTCTTTTATTTCAGCAGCTTATCAAAATACATATGTAGTTATTTTTCAATTTTGAACATTTGCATGATTTGTACAGAAAAACATTAACTGTTTTAACGTCTATTGATGTTTTAATGCGATAAAAACGTTCGTTGTCATTTAGCTTATTTAATTGTCTGTTGTATTATATTATAGTTTTTTAGAAATGATTATCATTAACATCCAGTAATTTTTGTTATCTATACACAACATAATGTGTCAATAACTTATAAAGATCTGATATTACTGTGGAGTAATAATAAACGGAGGAACCATGACCGCACGAAAAACTACTTGTTTGAAGTCAAATAACATCGGATAATGGGGATAGCATCCGTGCATGAGTTGATGTTTTGGCCCATACGTTGTACCGTCAATGGCGCAACATTAATTCTGCTTTAGGTTTCTTCAACACAAAATTACAAATAAAATCTTAAGCTAGATCTTTATCCAATCAAAAATTATAAATAACCAAATGTTCTTTTAAATTTTTATTTAATTTATTATGTTTTACAACTCCAGAAGTCACGTATCGACGCCACTGTCTGCTTACGTCAAACTGAGATTCGAATATTACTTTTGGAAAACAACCCTATCTCATTGTTAAAAAATCAATCACACACAATATAACTAGAAAATGTTAAATAAATGGGCAGAAGTATGCTAAAACACGGAACCATCACGCTTATGGAGGAAATAAACTAAAACTGATTCGAATAAAGCACCCGCTTTCATTGTTTTGGTCCAAACATTGACAAATTTTTCAGCTTTTCATATACAATCGCAGTATTTGGTATATAAACCCTCAAGAGGAAATTTCAACAATTTGCTTTTTCTAATTTACTGTGGTAACAAAGCATTCATTTTGAGTAATAATAGCGATTAACGCACACAAAATCTAGACTTTTTGTTTCCATTGGTAACACACACTGAACCCTGCACTGAAAGAAATGACTGATTTTGAGGTTATGGTTCCATGTCAAGTCAGGTCAAGTAGTCAGGTACAGAAAAATCAAAATTTAACAAATTTCCTAAATTACCAAAATTGATTTTATTAATTTGTAAAAAAAAATGAAATTAATATGCAAATTAGAAAAAATAACATGAAAACTCGTTTTGTAAAACTTAAGAGCATTCGTTCTTTACAGGTACTCCTGTCTTAATATAAGTTTTACAAAACTAGTGTTTCAATATAATATTTAGTCACTCATAGTGCAATACCATGATTGCTTGACTATGTTTCTCCCGTTTCCAATGTCAATGTCAAGCAATGTCACTTTTAAAAAATCTTTTCAAGATTCTTTGTTGTTGAAAAAATACAACTGTTGGACAAAAAACGTCGTATATCACACGTGACCGACATGCCATTGTAAGCTCGTGAAATGTGTATTTCTCGTGCTATCGTACTAGGTGATTAAAAAATCTATTTCCTGTCACCTATATATGAAATACCAAAAATCACGCTAATCTTTGCTATCGAAAATTATAAATTGCGCATAGCAACGCGGAGCGTGAAATAAGTGACAGATCAGTGAAATCAGGAAAAGTCACGACAGTTAACGTCATAAATAAAAGATTGGGCCCTACAAAAGGAGCAAATGGCATTACGTTTGATACTATGTATAATGTTCTTCAGATAATAATTTGGATTCCTCGTACATATAGGGATCAATTATGTGCGGCCGTTGAAACAAATTCCTCCATAAACTTTACAGAGCCAACACCATGGTAGACCCTGGAAAAGATACTGCAACTTGCAAATCTTTCTCCTGCCCTTCGCCACACAAGCTCACGTCCATAAGGAGATTTAACAAGGCAGCACACTATCGCGGAACGGAATGGAATGGAACGGAACGGAACTTTTTAAAAGCATACATTTAAATGAAAGTCCGCACACTATCGCGGAACGGAACGGAATTTTTGAAAAGCCTACACCATACGACCCATTTCGCGCTGTTCCGATCCGCGGTAGTGTGCGGACTTTCATTTAAATGTATGCTTTTAAAAAGTTCCGTTCCATTCCGTTCCGCGATAGTGTGCTGCCTGCTTAATAACTCTGAGAATAAAACCTTCCAATCATCAATAGTCCAATGTTCATGATTTCTCGCAAAACGCTGTCTTTGAATTGTGTGCTCTCTAGTGAGTTCTTGCAGGTATTCTGCTGCTGAACCCAGCTTCATTTAAACGTCTTCTTATCGTTCGAGATGATATTTCAAGATTACGAGCAGTTGCAAGCTCGTTTTTTAAGATACAACTCGCGATCCTCCTGTTTCTACTTTACATTAGCATTATCACATTATCAACATGACGCATCGAGTATCCTTCATCCAGTAAAGCTGCTCTTACTACCTCTAATGATAAATTTTTTGGACGATTTATTTTTGAGCTTTAAAACACTCCTAACTGACACAATTTATTGATAATAAAAAATCTTGGTTGCGCCGTATAAGAAATTTTCGATCAAATTTCCAATAAGTTTTTGGTATTTGCTAACAGCATTCGCTTCAAATGACAGAAAATCCCACAGCTTACTTACCAGGCAGTAAAATAAAACTAAGCGTAAATTTAAAATTAAAGAAAATATAATGTAGTGGTGCGTTAATTTTGTCTAGGTTATATTCCTTTTCCTACTGAATTTTTGATTTTTCTGGCAATAAATCCAATCTTCACTATTCGCTTCACTTTATATAACATTGTCTGGAAGATCAAAATCTTCTTACATGGTTGAATTATGTATTAGCGGAAAGATCAGCCAAAACTTTTTAACGATGTTGTCAATGATACAATAAAGCTGAAAACATAACTCGAATATTTATTAGCCATTTAAACAGACTCGGACGTTGTCGTGTTATCTGTGTGTCCAGACAAGTAGGAGGTAAAACGTTAATGTAATTCAATTGTTCAGATTGTCAGGTGAAAAAAAAAAGTTGTTTCAAACAGGTGGACTCGTGACACTTAAAATTTTCTTTAGCCAAACGTTTTTATTTTAACGAAAACCTTCCAAAATAATTTTATTGTAAGACGCGATTAAAATATCTATTTTCTATTAGAGTTTGGAAAACCTGTAACATTTGAATATGTACTAATTTGAGTTAGGAAAAGTGGAAAATTTGCCGTCTCCACTTCCTGCTCAGGGTCCACTGGGTTCCTGCTGAGGGCGTCGATGTATTTCATCTTTTCTCCAGATCGGTACTCAATATTGAAGAACTATCGGCCCAGTCTCGGTGACATAATTATCTCATTATCTCATCACCTTAAGGGAATTGCAATCGGTGATCACTATAAATGGTCTTCCAATTAAATGTGTCGACTGAAATCGCACACAGGCTGCCACGTATGATTTTCGACTGTCTTCTGTAGTAAGATTTCGCCCAGACGATGTTTGGATGCATCAGTATGGCTGATCCTTTCGTGTGAGTTGTGTCCGTGGTCTTGATATTTCTGAATATCTGGATTCAAATCGTCTGAAGAAGTTGCATAGACCCAGGCATTGTCTGACCACTGTGTACCTTGGCGGGTTTTGGAAAGTTTTCTATTGCGTTGATTTTGCGTGTACCTGGTCGAAATCCATCAGCATCAATCTCTTAACCCAAATAATCAAGACGGGTGTATAAGAATTTACACTTGAACAATTTAAGTTTAAGTCCTAAGCGTTGTAAGACTACCTAGCTTTTCAATTCCTTCGTCGATCGTTTTAGTCGGGATCAATAACTCATCCATGTAAGAGAGAGCTACTCCATTTCCAATTTGACGATAGGGCTTGAATACTCGGATTTAGATGGGCTGATTATATTGGCGTCCAGCATTTCTTGAACCAGTGCTTTGATTTCTCCACGTTGCGTAAAGGGTACTCGATAGGGACGATGATTGATGACAGTGTTGGCGTTGGTGAGTTCGATCTTCATTTCAGTCAAATCAGTAATACCAATCTACTACTCTACTGACTAGGTCACTGATCTGCTCTTTCATTTCGTCGGATAATTCGGGATTAATGTCGACGTTCTGTAATTGGGCATTGACTTTCATGACCTTCTCGATTATGACATCATCTTCTTCAGTAATTACTCGGATACCTGGTCGTCCTAGAGCACTTCGGGCTAGAATCATGGCGTCGCCTCGTGATTCGTTAGAGACAATGATAACGTTCGTTTCCACAACAGCTTTACAAGTTCCTTGTCCAAATCCTTGCAGAGTCATCTAACATGGACGGTATTGAATCTCCATCTCGTCAGCAGTTGGTTGTCGCGTCGTAACTAATTCGCTTCCCAAATCTACATACGCGATTATAGTCTTTCCGCTTCCTCGTTTGATTTGTTTTTTGGCAGCGTTTGTAAGAAACGCATCCGCTCGATCGTTTTTTCTCGTCGACTTACTTGGCAAAATTGATCTCCACGAAAAGCCCTTTTGTTTTTACGAGATACCCTGAAGGTCCATTCTAATTATTGGTTTCATTTTTTTTTATTTTTTATTTAGTTACTCTCAAACGTTGTTAATTTATTTCACTGTGTCTGTTATATAATACACCTTTCGTACTTTTTTAACCGACTTCAAAAAAGGAGATTCTCTATTCGAATGTTTCTATTTTTTAATGTATTTTCGGGAATAACTTCTTTGTTTATGAACCGATTTCAATAATTGTTTTTGCTTTGGGTTCAGTATAACTCCAAGGTGGTCCCATTTTATTTCCAATGATTTTGAACGTAAGACTTCGAAGATATAGCAGGAAACTCTTCAAAATCAAATGGAAATACGGCGCATGAGAGCCTTGGCGACTGCGGACGGAGGTTTATTGCAACCCCAGAACAAAGTACGTACCTAACTGTGGTCAAGGACGTTCTGGGTAGCATCATAAATACGGTGAATAAATTGATTTATCCAAAATCGTGTGTAATAAATAAGCGAATTACTATGCTAATTTGAGGGTGTAATGTTGATCATTACACACTAGTGAGAGAACAACTCGGACTCACGGAATAGTCCAAATCAACCAAATGCAAAACTATAACAACCATTCCATAGCTCTCTGCTTTTAATGGGAAATAAAAAAACACCAAGGATATAATGATTAGGAATGATTTTGGATAAAACGTAATATTACAGTCGTGTGGAGTACTATATGAGGCGCTTAAGAAAATTACTTTTTAAACTGTTTCTTGCGTGCCTAATATAGTACATTCCACACTCGTATAATGAATAACTATTATTGTGTGTGAATTGTGCAATTTTTATATAATATAATTACAAAGAATAATGATAATAATCTGATTAGTATATCGCGGGCGACCTGGCAATTTCTCCAATCTCATTTTTATCAATGTTACGTAGTAGCGCTTGAAAATCTAAATAAACTTTATAAAATAGAAAATTCTAAAAATGTTTATTCGACATTAACATTAATCTTTCTTTTTCAATCCAAAAGTTTAATTTTTATTTGTAATTTCAATTATTGTATAGGATGAGATAGGAATTATGTGAATAACTGATTTTCGCTAAAGATTTGAGATAGGAGGTATGGCCAGGTCACCCGCGATATAATGTCAATTAGAAGATTAATTTATTTGATTCTAAATCAAACAATGCTATTCCTTCCAAGGAATCAAAATTTATTTATACGACAATCACTCGCGAATTTGACTAAGCCAATGAGCACGTTCTTCCTCTGTTTCGTTTGCCAGTCGCTTGCGAATTAAACTACGTCGATGAGCACGGTGTTCTTCAGATACATTAGTTAAATTTGAGTTTGGGAATATAATAATCTCGAATCTTCGAATATCGAATCTTGAATCTCGATTATCAAATCTTGAATTTGAAATCTAGAATCTCGAATCTTTGACATTCATTTCTTAATTTACTTAACGCTTATGCCGTGTATGAGCGACTATCTATTTTCGCGCTCCTCGAAAACGACTTCAAAAAACACAAAAGTAACATGAGTAACTAAAAAGTAAAAAATTAAATTTTGTGTACAACAATTTAATACTTATTTGTTGTTAATTTATTTTCCAAACTCTAGGAGAAAAAAATCATGTATAGAACACGTAGAAAATCTATTTTTTCCGTATGCGCCGGCTATCGCCTCGATCAAAAATCCCATCTCTAGTACGGAAAAAATTTCCTTACATTTCCTTACATATTGCACAAATAGCTATTTTATTGAACAGTTTGTATTAAGAAAACGACAGCGTAAGCTAAAAGTTTCATTATTATTTTAGACGATTTCAGAAGAGATAGAAATAGGAGAGAATGGGATCATGGATTTAACAGACGAGATCGTCCAGTTACAACAAAAAGTGGAAGAATTATTAAGGGCCGAGGAAAATTTGTAAGTAAAATTGTTGTTTTTTTTTAAGATAAAATTGACAGTCTACGGCGTGGAAACTATAAAATTTTTATGTATCACTATAAAAGCTTTTTACTGTCTGGTTAAACTATTAAAACTTTCTTTATAAACTTGAATTTATTGTTTTAAATAATTTTCTCATTTTATCAGAGATACAGAACACCCTCGAGAAGTAGATCAAGAAGTGGAACTCCCCTTCATTGGAAAAAAGAAGAATCACGTGTAATTAAACTTTCTGAATTTGAAAAACTTGAAGCAGAACGTAAAAATAGAGAGGAACGTCGACGTGCAGAAAAATCAGCCAAAGAACAGGATGGACAAAACGCAGAATCAGAAGATAAAAATACTGATAAGCAAAATAAGGAAATTGATTACAATGCATTAGACTATGAAGAAAATCAATCAGAGGAAGAAGAAACTGTTAAGAAGCAAGTCCCTAGTTTAGTACAATATCCCCTTCCAGGTAGTTTCAATCCAACCAAAGCACATACCAGTCAAAGTGGAGAAAATAGTATCGATCATCAGCAAGAGATCATCAACAATAACGCAAAAAGTAAAGTAATGGCAATGGCTTTAGGTGTACAAGTTAAAACTGGCGAGGAGTCACCATTACGAGATGAATCAGTTAGTCATTTTGATAAAAAAAGCAAGCAAAATCACGTGAGTAGTCAAAATATACAAATAATATGTAGTCTCAAATTTCAAATACTATTTTGAGATGCTACAATATTGACGAGCGACTAAATACCAAAGTGTATCTATTCGCCAATAAATAAGGGCCCGTGAGTTTGAAATTATCCTTTGATGCTGACAGCTGGGCAACAAAAAATTATGTATAGTTTACCTAAATGTGGATAAGACAGATTGAGTGAAAATTTGTTTTTGCGGGGATCATTCTAAAGATTTAAGAAACATTGTCTAAGAAGGTCATATTTCCCTATAATTACGTGAAACTCTAAATCTGACAGGGCAGATTGAGTGACCGTTTAGTGATCGTAAAAAAATTTAGATAAAGTACAGAAAGTATTTTATGTCCACTCCATTCTTAAGCGGAGAAATAATAAATAATATACAGGGTCTATCAGAACTGGCGGACCAAAATGACACAGTGAATTCACGATCTTCTGGGACCAATTGGAACAATGTTTAAAAAAATCCATCTTTAATGGTGATCAGAAAATGAACGATTTAAACTAACCAATCGTGTTGCTGATGTTAAGTTACCTGTAAATTAGTTTTTCCTGCTTTGTTTGTAACTATGGATGCATTTGAAATATTTTTGCATTGTTATTACACTGACGTAATTTTTTAGGTTATTTCTCATGAAAATTTTTGACAAGTTTATTTAGGACCAACAAAATAAAATTAATAATAAACTCAACCTGAATAGGTGCATTTTTTTGTCTTGAATAAGTTGAACAGAAGAGGTGGACATATCAAGATTTCTAGCCACAACACTAATGCTCGTTTCAGGTTCCTCTTCAAAAATCTCAATAACCGCTTCCTCGTTGTTAACGGTTCTCGCAGTTCTTGGAGCACCCCCAACCTCCCTTCTGCATACTTTTAAATTACCAGATTATCTTTCCCTGTGTACCAATCTTAAAATAAGATTCCTGCTAGGCTGTTCCCCATTTGGAAAGCGAACTGCGTACTCCTGAACAGTCACTGTTACACTGTGATTACTCTCCATATAACATGTTATATGTTATAGTCCTGCAGGACCACATCAAAATATTCCTCCGGATTAAACATAATTATAATTATTCAATGAAATGAAAGCACAAATCAACGTTTTGAATGACGTTTATAACTGTCAGAAATACTTTATTATGACATAATAGTCATTTATGTTTTTCAACAATTAAATTTGTTTCTATAGTTAAAAATACATTTTTAAGGTTTAATTTTACATCTACAACGCGATTGGTCAATTAAAAACGTTCTTATTTTAAAATCCAAGAAAGATGGATTTTTTTAAAGATTTTTCTCCTTATCTCCAGAAGATCGTTTATCCATGGCATCATTTTGGTCCGCCAGTTCTGATAGACCCTGTATATTACTAGCTGACCCGGCGAACTTTGTACTCCCTCAGAATCAATAACACAGGGGGCCCCCATATCCATGTTTTAATAGTTATTCTGCTAATCGGAGCGGAGACAAATCCAACAAATTAAAGATCATAAAAATTGGTCTAGCCCAAGGGGACCCCTGGGTTCCCATGTCCATGTCAAAAATAGTTTACCACCTATTCTCATACCTACCAAATATACAAAAAAAAAAAATTATAAAAATCAGTCGAGCCTTTTCGGAGAGTTCGACCACAAACACCGTGACACGAGATTTTTATATATTAGATTAGATGATCATTTCTATAGAAAATCTTGTAGTTTTTTGGGTCGTTTATCCGACCGTACCCGCAGGGCATGCGCAGATGATGGAATACACTTATTTATGGTATTTAGTCCCTTTTCAATAACGAATATACAGTTCCTTGCAAAATTAAATGGTCGTCAAGGTGACTATTGCCAGTATTTAAATATCAATTATTGTCTAATAGTAGATTATATTATTTATCGTTCGACACTGTCAGAATTTTCAAATTTTCGCTTGTGTAAACACTCTCTGTCATGAAATAATGAAAATGACAGATAAACGTCAAACTATTTTTATGGATTTTAAGCAATTTAAAGGCTTTCCGGGGTTGTGTCTAACGATAAAACGTCGTATTACACTCGTACCTGTGTAGATTGAACGCTTTATGCCACTCGGGGTTCACAAAAGCACTCGTTTCACTCGTGCTTTTATAAACCCCTTGTGGCATAAAGCGTTCAATAACACCGTTTGTCTACTTTATAAGCTTTATCAGCTAAAGTGACACTTTTACCTTGTCAATGAAGGCACAAAGTTGTCACTTTTGTGACGTTTGCTGATGAAATTATTTATTAAATTATCAGAGCTTATTTATGATCACATCTAACCATTTTTTCGTTAATCTGTTGAAGTGTATTAAATTATTCCAGAACCATGATCTGTGATCTATACAGGGTGGCTTTTTAAAGGGGGTGACAGGTTTCCCAAATAATACTTACTGTAATATCAGTTTTTAGAAATTTTTCCCACATGTAGAGGAGCACTGAAATGTTGGGTAGGAGGGGGTATAACAGTGTATGTATAAGCAAACCTCGCGAGAGAAACTGATGAGTCGCAGAACCTTAATACGTGGTTACCGCAAAGTAAGTTAATCATTGAAAACAATTACTAACTGTTTCATATGTCCCCATAAAAAAGTCACACGGTTTTAAATTGGGTGAACGCGCCGCGCCGGCCAGTGTCCATGATGTCTAATCCATCGATCACCAAAATTATTGGTTTAACCAGTGAGAGATTTAAAAATTTAAATAAATCTCGCCCGTTAGCCTCGAAGAGCTACAGATCACTAAAATGATACAGTAATAATTTCAGGTTCGGAACTCATTGAAATACGGTACCACAGCATAAATACTAACCAGCACGATATCTCTCGGGCGGCGCCTTTGATCTCTTGAAAATGAAAATTTAACCTTGAGGACTCCAGTTTGGAATAGAAAACAGGGTAGTATTTGAAAATATTTGTAAAAACAAATCATTCCACCTTTACTGCCCATGATTTTAATTATAAAAAAACGCACTTCTCTAAGGCGAGATAAGAACTGGACTCTCCTATAAAAGTATGCAAAGGGCCGTATTTTTAGAAAGTCGAAGAAAACGATATAGTCTCGAAGTAACGGAGTTTGTAGAAATGAGCGCAACATTGTCAAAAACGGCATTTCTACGAATAATATCGACAGGGGACGATAAAGGGAAGTAGTCGAGTTTGCAGAATAGAATTAGTACTCTTTAACATGTTTAATCATTTCTGTAATAATGCTGGTTGGTAGTTATATATATTTTTTATTTTTTTTTGGTGGAAAATGAAACCCAACATTTAGTGTTTTATGTTTTGAAAAAATAATGTTGAACAAAAATTATTGAAATTTATTACAAACATCAATTCTCTTAATTCTTCAGTTTAAATAAAAATGTAGGCTTAGTTTAGTGGAGTGTTGTAAATGTTAATAACACGTTATCAAACATATATCGTTCAAACGGTCCATCATTTTATCCAAACATTCCCCGAAAAACTAAGTATTCAAAAAAATCGTGTGCAAGAAACTCCTGTCAACAGATTTTTTATTATACATTTCATTTTTTTATAAAAAGAAACAAAATTTAGTCTTCGTTATTGGTCGCTACAAACTATTCCAAGCGAGCATCAATCGCTAAACCAGTTCTGCTGAGCATTCCACCGAGTCCGGCTCTGGCCGAGTTATGCCAGAAATTGACAGGTTTTATTCCAAAACAGAACATTGCGCATATCGATGCGCGATTGAGAGATATCGTGCTGGTTAGTATTTATGCTGTGACGGTACTAACAAGGCGGCATGACGGAAAGCGCTAAACATACTTACGTGCTTAATCTTTCTTTACTACATTCAGCACAAGTACCTTTACCAATCAATACCAGCAATCTCCAATAGTGATTTGTGGGAATCGTTGTTTTAATTTAAAAAAAAAAATATGGAAAAATTAAAATAGTCGAGGTCTAATAACTAATTATCACCAGTAAAATTTTGTCACCCCTTTCTAAAGCCACCCTGTATTTCGACAAAATCATCATCGTATTTAAAATAGCAATGCCAATTATATTACTTTGCACGGAACTGTATTTGTGTTGAAATTGAAAATTTTAATTACAACACAACAGTATCACCCAAATCGAACTTTTAATTATTTGCCGCAATTATATTTTGACTTGTTAAAATGTTGTTCAGACCAATCAAAATAATGATCATCACATCAACCTCATGAAATTGGCTGGTCAGATGGACGAGAGTTTCAGAAAACAAGATCCCAACAAAAAAGACGAAGTTCGTGGAGGCCGCAACAAGTTTGAAACTGAAAAACCAAATAACGATGAAAATAGGGCATACAAAAATGGCGGGTATCGTGATTTGAATCGACGAAGAATGGAAAGATCTTTCGATGATCGTCGAGGTCTTAGAAGACCGTTTGTACGCCGCGAGAAGGCTAGATACCCACCTTATCTTTCGAGAGATAGAAAGTATAGACGATCACCGAGAAGATCTAGATCTATTCAAAGGCAAAGATCGCGATCTCGTAGACATTCCAGAAGACGATCCTCCTCACCCACAAAAGAGAAGTGCAGAAGCCGATCAAAATCTCGTGATGATGAAAAGAAAACGACAAAGACTGAAGTACCAACTAAAGAAGAGAAAAAAACAAGTGATACAGAAGAAAAGTATAAACGACTAATGATTTTGCGCAAGCAAGTGGAACTCCTGGAGATGAAAAAAAGAAAGGAAGTTGAACAAGTAGGTTTAAAAAATACCCTCTTTAAGCGGACAGTTTGTAGGGAACCGAACCAATTCATATGTATTTCAATAAATGAATTTTCTCTCTTAACCGGACACGGACATGCAATTACGACACCATGCCCTAAATTTACTCTGTCAGAACTTCCTAAGCTAGAAACGAGTAACATTGATTTTGAGGAATACGTGAACATTGACGAAAATTTGCTTCGGGAGAACGAAAGTTTTAAAATTTGTGTCAAAATTACAATATTGAACTTTTTGCTGTGTATTATTTTACAATATTTAGGCACACACAAGATAACCGATAAAAAACCTTTGACGCTGTATTCTGTTTATTATCAACCCGATTTGACCGCATGATACTTCAAAAACACCAAAAATACATTCCTATAAATTTTTGGCAGATGAACTTTAGTTTGTCAAAAAAAAAAAACTAAAAAAGAAAATATTTTTAAAAATCAAGTCACCGAAATAAACCATCAGAAATGACCAAGTAAGCCATAAATAGCTGTTAATTATATAGTTTATTCTATTTTTACCTTACTTGTGCTTATTTTTTTTTATTTTTTTTCAAAATAATTTTTTCTTGTCTTCATATTTCAAAAAATATTTTCTATAAGAATGAATAGAAAAACATATACAGTGCGGTATGAAAAAATGTAGCTGACTGTCATTTGGCAAAAATTAAACGTTAAAAAAAACGATGATTAAAATAGGTAATTTTCTTTTTTTTCTATTAAGCGGACAAATTTTTGGCGACCGAAGGTGTCCACTTAAGAGAGAGTACACTGTATTTATGAAAAAGTTTATTCATGTTGTTGATAAAAAAAAAACCTCTAGAACAACTTCATTTAAATATATTAAGATTAATAATCCTGCCATGTAAAGGAGGCCGTTTAATTCTGGCGACATAGGTTGTTTAATAATAACAATATAGGAATCATAAGTAATGGGACCGCACTTATTTTGGGTAATCTTATACAATGTGTCCCTGGATGGAGTGCCATTGAGGTGATTTTTTCTAGTAAGTTGTTTGGAGAAGAATATTTGTGGTCTTGACTGGTTTTGCTTGTTATAAAATTACAAAAAAAAAAACATAAAACATTACAAATCATAAACCAGAAGAATGTTCTTAAATCCAGGTGGAGTAAATTTAAATATATCTAAGTCGAACTCCACAAACTTTAATAACTGTAAAATTACTAATGGAACATGTTTCGGCAGAACACTTCTGCCATCATCAGCCCTAATTTAACAAGAGATTAATGATACAATTGATGAATTACAAGAGGGGTTCTTACCTTAAAGAATATAAAAAATTATGACGTTGACGTAATTTTGAATTAAATTTGACGTTTTCAAAGGGTTCCATGATTTTTAAAAGATTTCGTAAAAACAACATTTCATAAAATGTAAAAATTAAAAATGGATCAAAGAGAATCTGGTAAGTTTGTTTGAGTGGTGAAAAATTAAAATAGTGAATTAATAATGGGATTATTGAAGTTATTCTGTTCATTTAAACAAGATCTGTTTTCCAGTTTCAAGGCTTTCCTTATTTCCAAAGTCTTAAGAAAATCTAATTTCCGGCCTTTATTGCATTTATGAATCAATTTGGAATTTGATGGTGAAAAACTATGTTTCGTTATTAATATATGATTGGCGAAAGAAGATCTGTGTTGTTATAGATGTGCCTGAAATGTTCTTTAATACGGTCTGATATTTTGCGACCTGTCTGACCTATGTAGAATGACTCACAAGAAGAGCAGCTTAATTTGTATACACCTGATATAACTTATCCAGATTTTTTATTAAAAATAAAGATCCATTAGATTACAAATCATCAGCAAAACCTGTCTAGACCAAAAATATTCCTCTCCAAACAACTTAATAGAGAAAATTACCTCATGGGCACCCCATACAGGGACACACTGTATTTTAAAATTGGTGGTTTTGACGGATCAATACCCACTTATTGTATTGACTGCTATTGTTATTACTTCCCACCAACACATTTTCCTTTTTTTTTTAATAATCTTTCTTAATACCATAACTCCAGACAAAGCACTCAGAATAAAATTGTAAGAATTTACCATTGCATTTGGATAATCGTGTCGCAAAATTTGAGTTACTATTGATGAAATAAAAGTTGATTGCTCATATGAAACCCCTTTTACGCAAAACTCCCTGATACAATACAATGGGGCTTTTCGTATAAATACTTTTCGCATGAACCTTTAGGCAAAAGTAAATACTATCTGAAGGGAAACCTTTTTCTCAACTATTCTGTTGATGAACAAACCAAAAAAAAATTAACACAACTTTTTTGTTCACAGAAGCTCCTAGAGGAGAAATACAGGAAAGCAAAAGAAGAAGCTGATATGCTTGAAAAAGCAAAAAAAGCCAAAAGAGAAGCCATCGAAAAGGAAAAATTGTTGAAAACGTATAAAGTTTTACAGGAATTGGATAAAAATAATTCAACAAAATCTAAAAGAGTTCCCAGCTATAGCTCTGATAGTTCTAGTAGCTATAGTGATAGTTCCAGCGATTCTTCAAGGTCTGTGAATGATTAGGACTTTTTAAAACACCATTACATGTATGTTATCATAGGAAGTCAAGAAAGCGTAGCAGATCACGGTCTAAACCCAGAAAAAAAGATCATAGACGAAGTAGAAGTAAATCCAACCATAGAGGATACACACCTAAAAAGAAAAGATAATACCCATTGAAATAGGTTTGATTTTTCCACATGTTTCTTGTATATCTAAATGTTACATTTTCTGGGATTTTAAATTAGTATTCTGCTTTGAGAACCCATTATAATTATGTAAAAATAAATATTTAATGATGCCGATTCTAGTTCTTTTTTAACATAGGTATAAAGGCAGTGGAATCAGTGGTCAATATGCTTCTTTGTATTTAGATTTTCTATGTTTAGTATATCGCCGCTCTTTTCTCTTGTTGGTCGGTTATTTGTCGCGACAGTAGGTACGCAGTTCTGTGAATTTACTTGTATACTTTGTTAGATGAAGTATTAAACACAGGAAGTGATTCTTTGAGACAAATAAAAAGAGTAATTCACTAGACTAGTAATTCAGTCCCCTCTATTCAGATAGAATTATTGGCCGAGTGTTGACAATTTATGAAAGCTGTAAGTTTATCTCAAAATTACTGCGTTTTAATTAGATATTAGAATGCATAATTATTTCAGTAAAAATTAAGTTCTAAAATTCTTGTATCGTTTTCCCCAAATGACAATATAGGTTGTAGGATTTTTAGTGAAATTACTTTTACAAACCATGTTTCTCCTCGTTTTTTACATACATTTAGAAACAATCAAATACAGAAAATCCCCGATTATTCGAGGTGGTCGGTGGAAGGGTACATCGGATAATCAAAAACTCGGTTGATACGGAAGTTTTGTTAATACGTAAATAGAAACAAGGAGCGTATGTGCATTATGTGTCATAATGTATAAATATTTATTAATATTATTTGAAGAATCCACTGTAATAACGATGAATGTCCAAAATATATCAAAATTCAACTAAGCATGCCATTCAATGATTAGTGGGCTGTTTTCGTTTCCTATCTAGCACAGTGTCTAGGATGGGTGTCAGTTTTGATCAGGTTTGAGAGGTAGCGGATGGGCGGTTCGCTACCATCCGGTATTCCCGTCGCACCCTGTCGAGTCAGCTCGTCGGCCCTCTCACTCCCCTCATTACCGTTATGTCCTTGAACCCACCTTTGCTCAACGACATTGTTTGTGCTATTCTCGACAGTGCCAGCCCGCAGAGCTGTTCGACTGTCGCTCAAGAGCACATCGTTTTTTCACTGACATTGCGCCCAGTGATTTCTGTGGCACCCCTAAGAATGACCGCGATCTTCTTCTGGAAAATATTGGCACATTTCCCTAAGGTTGCGCTGAGATTGCAGTTCATTTCGAGGATGTGAATTCCCGCTCCAGAGCCTGCTTCCGTTTTTGATCCATCCGTGAAGATTGAAATGTCAAACGTCGGATGTTCTTCTGTATCCGTATGCACTGCATAGGATTTTTCGAAAGCATATTGAGGACAGATGCGGTCCGACCCCGCACCCAAGAGAGGTACTCTGTGGAGTCTCTCGTACAGGATGCGGGGCGTGCCCGTATTCTGATTTCCCAGCTTTCCAAAGGTGCCCGTATTCTGATTTCCCAGCTTTCCAAAGGTGACCTTCCCGCAGCCTGCGAGCGTAGGCAAGTGCCATGCCCTTCACGAAGAGATCGAGACACAGGATAGCCTCCAGAGCTGCGGTCGGAGTGGTTTTCATGGCACCCATCACAGCGACACATGCCATCCGTTGGATGCGCCCGAGGCGTGCCATCGTTGTTTTTTGGTCTGACTTTTTGCCACCAGACAATTGCTCTGTAGCTCAGCATCGGTCTGATGACGGCCGTGTAGAGTCAGAGGATAATCTTGGGTGTTAAACCTCAGGACCTTCCCACCGCTCTCCTACATTGCCACAGCGAAACGCTAGCTTTGTCTATTTTACTCTCCAGGTTCTTTTTCTGAGACAGATTATGATCCAACATAACGCCGTACTTCACATCCTGCGAGAGTTAGCTTGACGCCGTTGAGGAAGGGCATCCTTATCTGTCCCATCTGCCTTCTGTTAATGAAGAAGACTAGCTCTGCCTTTTGTGGATTCAGAGGCAGAGCCTCTTTACACCATTTTTGTACCAGGCAGAGTGCTGTCTACGTAAGGTCGTATAGTACATTTTCGTACTTACCAGTAAGCAGTATGACCAGGGGCCCGTTTCATAAAAAACTTGTCACTTGTAATACAAGTGTGTAGTCAAGGAAGAGCTTCATTGATTGGTTGCTACTTAGCAACGAATTGGTTTTACAAGTGGCAAGTTTTTTATGAAACGGGCCCCTGGTCATCTGCGTATCCGATAGTGTAGAATCCCGCCTCGTTGAGTGTGCATAGAAGGCCGTCCACTACTATGTCCCATAGCAATGGAGAGAGAACTCCCCCTGAGGACAGCCCTTCTTAACCACCCCTCGGGTAGTTGCGGTCGCTACACTGACCTGTACGGTTCTGCTGCACTCCAGCACCCGCTGAATCCAGTCACCTACTACCAGACATCGCGGTTCTGAAGTGCTCACCCAAAACTATCGAAGGTGGTCTTGTCAAATGCCTCCTTGATGTCGATGAATACTCAAATATGCTACAGGGCTCCCTCAATCTGCCCCATCACCTCGTGTAGATTTCCCCTGAACATAATATGCATGTTGGTTGGGGTGTAATGGTTTGGCTCTTAGCACCCCATCCCTTATTTGGTAGTCTCTCCAAGGTAATTAAACACAACTCTCTCCTCCCTCCACATTTCCGGTACTAGCATACGTGCAATAGATGCCCGAAAAATTATCACGAGGTTGTCCAGAATCAACGACAGTCCCCACTGTAGCAGCGCTGGGAAGATTCCGTACACGCCCGGTGATCTGAAGGGTTTGAAAGTTTTTATAGCTCATTCTACGCTAGTGTGGTTCACTGTTATGGATGTATATTGGGTTGCATACCCATACCGAACAGCGACAACGCGTCGCAAACCTATGTACCAACCTATGTAGATAGCACAGTATGTAGTCAGTCTTCGTCCAGTCTTGAAGTAAAGAAGTTGTTATAATAAAAAGTCTCTTATTCCGTTCCCAACCACATCAAATAAGTGCACCTGTTGGTTCATAACAAATGAAGACTTAATTATAAATATAACACACAATAGGTGCAGCCTCCGCCTAGTTCTCCAGGGATGGGGTTTTCGGCCAGCTTTGGATCGGATCCCCATCCGTTGTGACCACACAGCCCGGAAAATGTGTAGCCATCAGTACCTTGGCTGTTTCGTCGGAAGAGTCCGTATATGGGCCGTCCTCTTTCTTCAAGCTACCTATTTGCTGTCCCGGATCCTTTAACAGGATTTTCTCCAGGAGGACCTCTGCTTAGAACGAACGTCTCTTTTGTATTGCCGCTGGTATTCTCTAAATTCGTCCCAGTCGGCTGCATTTTTGGTCATCTTGACCTTATTGAATAGCTTGCGCAGATAGGCTCTTCCCCGTTCCAGTTCCTTACACCACCATGTGGTATTGTGGCCATGGCGGGTGCCCGATCTCGGCGGGCAAGCTTGCTCATAAGACGTTATCAGAGACCTAGTCATCAGAGGTCAGTAAGATCAATAGAGATATTGTAGAGATATCGAACCGATCCCTGACATTTGACAGTTTTTTTTAGAAATAGTTCCCTGTCAGTTTGTTTTGGGTTCTAACGAGAACGTTTATCCATCTGTGGTCTGATATGGTCACATGCGATGATACTTATGTGTTTGGAAATCTCTTATGTTGCGAGGGTTCGCTCCCTCGATTGAGTATCTCTAACTTTGTGCTCGTAAGGTATTTGAGCAGTTGTTCCTCTGCTGTTGCAGTCACCGCGGCTTCCTCATACGATGTGGTGTGCGTTGGTGTCGCATCTAGCAATGAGTTGTTTTCCCTCCCTTTCACAATGCTGAACCAGGTCCGCCAGCTCCCTAGAAGGAGATGGCTCCTTGGAGTCCTCGGGGAGGTACACTGAGGCAAGGACTACCTTTATTACGTTCCTTTCAATGTCCAGGTTGACCTGCACAGCCATGACATCTGGGTTGCAGTAACCCGTCAGATGGACGGCGTTTTGTTGACCTGAAACATACACAAGTTCTCAGCAGGAGCCGAAAATTCAATAACAAACATCTGCTTGGAGGAGTGGTTCAATAGAACCACGTCAGGCTTGTTCGCTGTTATCTGCCTGACGGTGGAAAACGAGAAGTTCCAATAGATTCGGCACCTTTCGTTCTCCACAACGGACTCAATATCGTTCGGGACATAGGGCAGCACTGGTGTCTGGTCTATCGCATAATGGTGTCTTAAATGAAAGTATAACACTCTCAACGCCGCATTGTGGCGATGGATATAGGCCGAAGCTGCATACACCGGGCCACGGCATCCTAGATTAGAAAGGGACGGTGTCCCTTCTCCGGCTGGTCGAGTTTGTAGTTTAGGGCTTTTTTTGGGTTCCGTAGAGAGCGCCACAGTACTCCCCCATAATGATTGACAGGATTTTGAGGTTTAAACAATTTGACAATCAAAAAATTGTCAGTTTTTCAATAAAAATCATAATTAGCATTTTTAAACAGAAAAAGGTCTTTAATGCATTTGTTATCTGCAAGATTAAGAATAAAACACGGTAAGCAAAAATCAAAAATCAATTTAATTTCAAAAGTTTTCGTTTTTTAGAGTAAACATTAGTACTTCTTTTTCTGAGGTTCTGAGTTTGTAGGTTGCAAAAGTTTACTAGTAAAGGGGGTATCAGTTTGGATATTATGAGATGACAAACTGCGTTATAATGAAATTGACACTGGAATATAGGATTGGAAGAATGGTCAGAAACAATTATTTTTCTTAGAATTACTTCCACATTTTGTTTTGGTAAACTCGGTAAAATTTATATATATTGGATCAAACCAACAAACCTCTCATTTGAATAATTTAGTTTTCCCCTGTCTTGATTGTAAATTAATTCTAACAAGGGGCTGGTTCTTCGGCTGACCTTGTCACGTAGAAGGGACAAACAGAATACACAGTTTATGGATTCTTCTACTTTCATAAGGTAACCACAGAGAAAAGCAATGGCTGGTGATTCAATCTGCAGGTCACCAGAATAACTGCCTGTGAATGTATTAATGTGTTCCAGCTTTTCCAGAATTCATTTAAGGTAATATCAATTTCATCATTAGCATGGGATTTTTGAACAATTATAACAAATTTTGCAGTGCTCACGTACTTAACATCAGGCACTGTGTTACTGTTGCTGATACTTCTTATCAGACAACTTCTTAAAATCTGACGCAATGCATATTCGGCTGCTCTGCAATCCACTAAATCATTGGATCCACCACGAAGTCGGATATTTGCAAAAATCGATTCAATAGCGTCAGAGCTAAATCATCAAAATATAAAACATAATGAAAATTTAGATCCTTCATCAAATATTGAATGCAGAGATATGTGCTACGTGTAGTGAAGACTAAGGTCTCTTTTGTTAAGCCACGCATATCTGTTTCAGCCGAAGTAGATTGAATGTCGGCAATAAAATGGGGAAAGTCTTCATTCAACCAAGATAGTCGTGGGTCTTCAGTGTAAGGAGAGCGGTATTGGGATCTCATGGATGGACATGCTGTGTTCTATTGCTGACGTCGTGAATTTGAAAATATTTGTACCTGTTTTCCATAAATATAACTGTTGCAGTACAATGTTTAAAGAAGGAAAATTGTTCACCATCATGATGAGCAAGATACTTCAAAGCGGCTGTTACTGGGGGCGAAAATATTTGAATGGCCAATTTTACTTTTATTTTTTCCAAATTTGAAGGACAAAGATGTTTTTTTGTTAAATATCTCACTGGCTTAATAATAAAATTTTCTTGAATTTCTGTTAACTCATCTTTGAGGTAATTTGCCGAAATTATTCCATTGGATGATGCCATGTCATGATCCAAAAATAAATTTCTTCCATTTTTACGGCGTGACAATAATCAAAACTAAAAAAAGCTTGAGTCCAGTATTATATGAATGAGGCAAAAAAATTGTATCCAACACTTGTTTATTATGTAGTCATAATAACGCCGGTTTTGAGTGGATTATGAGGTCTATAAGACACATGTGACTTATGAAAAAATAATTCAACGGTTTTCTAATTTGTCATAGCAACTAGTTCATAATCCAACAGTTTTGAACGTCAAATGAACGTCAAATTTTTTTAGGTTTTGATGAAGGTTCAAGAACTGTTACAGGAGAGGGTGTTGGATAAACCTATGTATTAAACACGTGTCTTAACAGCAAATAAGTCACTCAAGAAAAATTAGCCACTCGAGCAAGCTCTCGTGGCTAAACATTTTTTTCGTGACTTATTTGCCTTATAAGACACTAGTTTAATAAATAGCTATAAAGTGAACAAAAATGTTTAAAAAGGTTGTACAAATCTTTGCTGTTTAATTTGCTATAATTACTTTGGCGGTTCGTTTTTGATTTGAAAGACGCTGTCAAGGTAACGTAAAGTTCGGTTAAAAATTCGATAGATGGAGGTACAACTAAATACACATTACAAGGCCAACTAAATCCACATCACTGAGGCGCTATAAGGCCTGTCCACTCCGCTGAAAATTGGGTTCTAAGATAGCAAGCTGGAAAGTCCCGAAAGTGGCGCCGTCCAGTCAAAGAAATATAAACAAAAAAACAATTTAATAAAAGTCACTGCTAATCACTGTCACAATCAATCTTTTTGAACTACTTCTTTGCTTTTCCCAGTGTTTTGAGTTTCTTGGTCGTTTGTTCTGTGTTATTATTGTTGCGTTTATAGTTGTGTTGTTTTCTATTAATTGTTGGAAGAATATTTTTGCAATGGGCAGACGTTGCGCTTCTTGTAAAAATAATAAATCGCCGTTCTTTGAAGTACCACAAGATAAAATTACAAGAATGAAATGGATAGATTTTTTTAAAACGCATTGTGGTGGGTATCACAGGCAGAGTTAAAGTGGTGATATAAATTTTACTTTTTATTTGTAGAACCATTCGAAATTACAGATTACACAGTAATATGTAAAAATCATTTTGAAGCAAACTGCATAAACAATTTCTTTCGAGGATGCCGCTTAAAGAAGGGGTCTATTCCCACT
This sequence comes from Diaperis boleti, assembly GCA_963583935.1. Taxonomy (NCBI): domain Eukaryota; kingdom Metazoa; phylum Arthropoda; class Insecta; order Coleoptera; family Tenebrionidae; genus Diaperis; species Diaperis boleti. Next base: position 41,610,416 of record OY757245.1, on the reverse strand, counting down.
TTATTTGTGAGTATATGTAGTAACAACTTTCTTTCTCTTTAGGCCTATTCATTCATTTCACTTTTGAACATAGCCCTACTCCCCCATTGGTTTCTATTATTTCTATCAGTCTATGTAATTGTTTGTACAATGTAATAATTTAAAAAAAAAAACTCCCAAGCCCACAATCCTGTACTTGAGTCCAGTGATTTGAATTCTCAAGTAGAGAACCGTGAGAAACAGCATACTGTTGTAGCCGAATCTGCTGTGTCTAACGAAATTGCAGCTTTATTGGAAAAATGTAAGACTTTAGGTTTGGATTTAATACGAGAAAAACGAGCACATGCTCGTTGTGTTGGAAAACTTGCTAAAATACAAGATAAAATTAAAAAACATTCAAAAAGTCTTGAAGCACTAGAACAAATGGAAAGTGACGCACAGAATTCGGATGAAAAGGCAATTTTTCTTTTAGATCTTGTTCATAATTATAAAAAAAAATCACCCAGATGGTCCGAAATATCTATTCGCAGCTGTACAGTGTGGAGGTACTCTTCAGCAAAGGGTTATGACTTCTGCCATAAAAATTTGGTCAAATTACCATCCAGATCCAGTATTCTTAGGCATCTTGGTAATTTAAATGGAACAAACGATCTAATAAAAGAACGCTTGTGCGCGGAAATACATCATTTAAAGCACCCAGCACAGACTGTGTTCGTTGATCATCGACGACATGTCGATCAAAGAGAAATTGCATTACTGTGGAGCGGAAGACCACATTTATGGTCTAGACACTAATTCCCATTCAATTAGCGAAGAACCAAAAGTCTCAAACAAAATGGCATGTTTTGTAATCAATGGTTTATCAGCGCGATTTGTTATCCCAGCTGGGTACTTTTTCCATTCCTCATTGCAGGCCGCAGATTTTCATTCGTTAACATTGCAAGTTATTAAACTATTGACAGAATGTGGATTTATTGTTTTACGCATTGTTACGGACAATCATCCCTCCAACGTAGGACTTTTCAAAAATTTATGTGGGGGAACACTGAAAAATTATATTGATCATCCATTTCTACCGCCAATGCCTTTATTTCTTTCCTTTGACTTTTGCCACGCTATAAAAAATGCAAGAAACCTTTTTTTGAACCATAATATGAACTCATCAGCTGGTATTATTTCATCGTCCTTCTTAAAATCCTTATATGGTTTACAAAGGGGCTGGCCTGTGAAACCTGTAAGATACCTTACTAAGAAGCACCTGTATCCATCAGAGAATCTAGAGAAAATGAATGTTATGCGAGCATTGCAGGTTTTCTCACCAACAGTTACTTCAGCACTCAAATTGTTAAAAGAAGAAGGATATGAAGATTTTATTGGTGCTGATTCTTGGGAGTCCGTGAAAATACCGGTAAATAAGAGTAATAAAAGGACCATTCAGAGTAACAAGTTTAATGTGTGTAAAAGCAAAACAATTGGCATAGGGACGACTGCGCATGACAATATATATTACGCGCCTAAACTGAATCTTAATTCTCCAACACTGATGGAACTATACTATACATGGAAAATATGTTTCACTTTTTTCAAGTTCACAATGTTTCAACTCGCAGACACTACCTTCATGCCCTGGATGACAGTGTTGCACCATTTGTAGACGTTTCAGATGAACGTCTTCACTGGCTGAACGTGACTTTTCAAAATTACGTAAATGATATTCAGTTTACTTCAAGAAGCACAAGATTTTCAGGCCTAAGCGACGAAACATCGCACGCTTTGTGTTTCACTGCAAAAAGTACCTTTTTGTGCGTTGAGTTTCTACTTAAGCAATCTGGATTTTACTATGTGTTAACTCGATCATTTAGTTCTGACGCCGTTGAGGCAACATTCTCCCATATTCCACAGACCCCTTACCTGCCATATTTGACTGAAAGGTGGATCAAATGATACCACTGACGCTCGTGGTGCAGAATATGCTTTGCGGCAAATTCTACGATGTGGCATTTTAAAATCTTCCACATCTGCTAACACTGCAGGCACTGTAATACCTGTTTCACAATGATGTTAATGTTAACGTAATGTTAGTGGTAATGACAATGTTAAGACTATCGTGTTCATAATGAATGTTAACTAGCACTAGAGAATTTTTGTTTTTATTTTTACATTTGTAGGGTTTTAATCTTTGAGCTTTGTATTAATTGATAGGTTGTCAACTATAACCTCTAAACAGTCGAAACTGAAAGTGCAAATAATAAACGCTAAAAAGAGTTCATGTCAAGTCCATGTTGTACATTGTCGTGCCTTTATTACAGAAGAAGCATTAAGTAAACACAATTATTAAATTATTGAAAACATTCTGCTTTTTATCATAAAAATATGGGTGATTTTGCACTAATTCAATTAATAATTCAATGTCAATCATGTTTCTTTGAAACTTCGCCTCCAAAAACTCTTTTGACGCATGGGCGTAGGACAGCAATGTTAAGAGTGATGGTAGGATTTAAAATATTTTTGCTTTCTAACATGATGTTATGTTCAGGGTTACGTACTCTTTAACATTACCATTAGTGTCAACCTGACTGAACAATTCCATCTTTTTATTAGGGTTCTAAATATTACGTTAACATTACCATCCTAACATTAACATCATTGTGAAACAGGTATAAGTCATATCTCTTTAAATCAACTTTCCCATCAGAGAAATGAAACTGATGACGAATATGTTGAAGAAGTACTTCTGCCTACAGATTTACGTTTTAAAATCCATAGTTTACATCGGAATCAAGTACCTGAAAGCAACCTCTACTCTGCATCTGTAGCTTTCTTATCTGGATATGTTATTATGAAATTGCAACAAAAAATTCAATGTGAAGACTGCATTACACCATTAATATCAACAACGATACCTGGACCATTGCTGAAATTAATAACCCTTCAAGATCATGGTGCTTTAATATATCCAAATGAACTATTTGTGGGAAAAAACAGCTGATGTAATTCAAGAAATTCAAACAAAACATGTGGCCAGCTGATTAAGCTCTTACAACCAAAATTATTGACCAATCCGTTATTGCCTTGCATTCAGCACCAACAAGAAGTCTGCATGATTATTATAGCCACAGTAGCAAAGCCGGTGTTGACCAACATATGCCTGGAACGCACCGACTGTTTAAAAAGAAAAATGATACAGAACAAACCTCAAAGCAGGAAAGTTTTAAAGCTTTAATCAATGTTTTATGTCATTATATGTTCTCATTCCTTGTTAGTTTTGAGTTTTTGTTTAACAGACCGGATCTCTGACACTGACACAAGTGACATACAAAAATTGTTCAGCATCGCGCAAGCTGGCGCCACTTTCTGTACGCTTGTCAAAAACTTTAAAAAGCGTGAGTGGACAGGCCTTATAGCACCTCAGTGATATGGATTTAGTTGGCCTTGGTACATTAAGATTATATCTAGAAAGCCAACTCCCTATAATTTTTAGAAACGCGTTTAACTCCATCTATTGATTTGAGTAAGGTGCAAAATGACTGAAGCCTTCTATGACCTTTAGTTTTGTAGCTTCTATACTTATTTAAATTTATTTATGCTAAATAATACTAAAAAATTGCGAAATAAGTTTTATTTATATTTTTTTAATCTCTTTCTGTACATATCTATGGCCTTATTATAAATTTTATTACGATGTTGCCCTAAACGAGTATCTTTGCCACTTAAAATTAAATTTATCCCCTTAATATATACATATATAGTTAAATTAACAATTTTAGTTATTATTTCACGTTCAATTTTTGCTTTATGGGAACATTTAAATGAAAAGTTAACGTGATATGGAATTATGTTTAAAATTTGAAATCTAATGTTGGTGGGAGAAGTTAAATTACAATTACAATTTTGGAAATATTATAAATTTTGTTAATATTTTGAATAAAATTTAAATTGCAAACCTGTAATTTTCTTTTTTGAATGTCGTATTCTCTTTCTGTAATTAAATTATATTCATGTGCACTAGCACATTCGTTGTTAATAATTGTAGATTTACATTCATTACACATTATGGTATTTATGTTTTTATGTAAATTTTTTTCTAACTCATAATTTGGCAATTTTGAAATATATTTACAAATGTTAAAAATCTCTAAATCAGTTTCGGTACGGTCGTAGGAAGAATTGTTCATTTTGTTTATTAACCCTCTAATATTAAATAAATCGGGAATATTGGTAGCTTCACAGTTTGTCCCAATCGATTTTGAACCAAAAAAATCTCTTATGAGCAGCGATTTAAACGTATTGTAGGCTCAAGAGATATATCGTACGGAGGTGGAGTTTCGAGGGACATAAAAAACTTGTCGAACGTATGCAGGTGTAAGATGATGTACAGGCCCGTCTTCGATTTTTTGTGTTATTACAATTTTGATCAAATATGCAGTTTTACACCTACACTTTAAGTTAAGTATCGCCCAAATTAAGACTTAATAAAACAACGTTCAATCGCACTGCATAAATCGAAAGTGTTATTAGTAGAATCGAGCATGTCTTTTACCGAAACCTTAAATTCTGTAGTACGTCTCTGTCGACCCAATTCTGACACGCGACGAAACCGGTGCGGCTACCTTTGAGCAACTTTTTTACGTACCTCGAAACTCCACCTTCGTACGATATATCTCTTGAGTTAACAATATCTCTAAATTGTATAGCAGTGGGATTAATTGCACGAGAACGATGATTTCTAATTCTTCCAAAATAATTTTCTAACACGTCCTGATTAAACGCCCGAGGTAAGAAAGCACTTCTCACTTTCAATTAAAATTTCATATAAATCCAAAAATCCTTTTAAAGTCTTCACATAGTTTTTCAAAGTTGGTGGTATTGACTTAGCACCGTTTGCATCAACAAAGTACATGTTGTTTATATTTTCTATTAGTCTAGTCATTTGAGGGTTACGGAATACAAATTGTGGGGTACTTGTAATTGTTATCTCACTTTATGTTTTTTGGGGTGCTGAATACGAATCTGAGGTTTGCCACCAAAAATTTTTCCTGGAATTTGAGTTATAGTAAAAAAAAACATGAAAAAAACGTCTTTCTTTGTTGTTTTTGCTATTAGCTTAAAAACTATAATTTTTACAGACTATATTATTCTATACCAAAATGTAGTCAACAAAATTTCCTAGAATTAATGTTCTTATATAGTTTTTCAATATGTGTACCGTTTAGTCACTAACTAGCGTTGAAGTTTGACTAACCCGTCAGTGAGCCTTGAACATAAAACCTGCTTTCAAACTGCTTTAAAATGTCTTTCATTATAACATTTTTGAAAAATGAATACAAAAATGTATATTATAGGTATAAATAATAAAGTTACCATCAATTTCTTTATTTCTGTAAAATATCAACATTTCTTCTACTAAAGAATATGGGGATAGACATACTCAACCCATTTCACCATTTAAGCAGATTTTATTGACAAACGACGTAATTATGTTTTAAAAAGGGAGCCTTTGACTAAACATGATAGAAAACCGTATAGACATAAATTTGGTCTCACCACAAAAATAAGAAGTAAGTAAATTTGTACGGAATATTATTTAATGATAGTATTTCTGATGTTGGTGTCGGAGTGCCAAACAAAGCTGTAAGAAAACGGATCCTCCCCATCTACAACATCTTCTGTGGCCGCATCAAGCTCTTTAAAGATTTCTGCAACTTTTTGGAGAAATCGGTATTTCTTTAAAGTTTGTAACAATTTCATTTTTCCGTGATTGCATGAATGAGTAGAATATTGTTAGCAATAAGTTTTTCTATTGCAAGGAGAGGCCAAAAGATCTGATCTGCAGTTTTTCCTTTTCCTGGTTTTAAAAAGGATACATTGTTAAAAACACAGGTCTATATCTTCTCCTACTACAACCACCAATGGGTGTTCAGGCGCTAAGGCTAAAGCTGTGTTTACAATTAAACAATCTGCATCTTCGTCTGCTTTCTTGCACGCAATGTTAGCTGAAGTGTTCATCAGGATTTACAAAGCAATTACCAAAGAAGATTTCATGCACTTTCTCAGGCCATCCTCTTGAAAAAGAGTTAATATTAATATATATAGAAATCTTTTAGTTCTTCATCTGATTGCTTTGCACGTCAAAGTAGGTATATGTCATCTTCCGCGCGCATTCACTCCTTTAAACCTTACACGTAGCCCAAAGTACGATGTTAATAGTAAGGAACTAATTTATAGCAAATTTTGTTTGCTTTATTTTGGTATAGAATGATGTTTTATGTAAATTTGAAAAAAACGGAAAAACATATTTTTTAAGTTTTTTGGGTATAACTCGAAATCCAGGAAAAATGTTTGGTGGCAAATATCAGATTCGTATTCACCGTCCCAAAATACATAGAATAAACCAAAAATTACAACTACCCCACAATTTGTAGGATAGAGAGCTTTTTTAGTCTCTAATGACTAGACTATATTGCTTCTTTCCAAAACTGTATGTGGCCAGAATTTTTGAAAACACCATTGCGTAGAAATTTTCCGTTATGTCCTCGAAGTGAACTACCATTAACGCTATCAAATAGTTTGTCAAAAAATTTTATTATTTTGGCCGTTCCCAATGCAGACTGAGGAAGATTATTATCACCTGTAAATTATTTGTTGCTTATCAAGAACAATTGTCGTAGTAGGACTTACTGTTGTTTAATCATGAGGGAAAGAACTCCGCTCATAGAGTCACTTAAAACTTGAGTGGCGTACGAAACTTTCATTTTTCTAATTTTATCAGGTATCACATGAAAATCGGTAATTTTTGGCAACGCTCGAAGTTCACCTGAAGGCTGATCATTTATATACGCTTGCATTATGTGCTCCCATTCTGCTTGCAAATTTTGTCCGTTTGTGTTCCATACCAATTTTTTTGTAATTAAGTTGTTTCTGATTCCCTTTATTAAATGAGGTGAGTCGTACAGTGTCACAATTTCTTGTTTTTGTATAACTATCCTTCTTTTCACTTTCAATTTTTTCTCGTTATAAAATTTGGTAGATTCTTTTAAGAGAAGATTTATTGCCGCTTGATTGTTTTGCCCCTGATCACATATTATTGCCATAACATTCAATCCACAATTTTGTACTTCTTTTAATAAAAGTTTCAATGTTTCCGCGATAACAATAGACTTTGTGGCAGAAGAAGAAAACCAAAAATAAACTGGTTGTTTCCATTTCTTGAACAAACCGCAAAGATAAAAAACCAGGGCGTGGTCAGCAATTTCCAAATTATTATTACCACTACCATTTTTGAAAACCAAAAATTTGATCTGTATTTTTGTCATAGTCCAAATGAGGCATTATAGAGATTTCATCAAAGATTAGTGTGCACATCTTGTCTCGTTGATTCAACTTCAATGTAGCATCTTTTAATTTTTCGAATAGCACTTTGTTAAAACCGTTGTCCGCGCCGATGACAGTAATTTCAAGTCGTGCCAATCGCTCAAAACCTTGCGTTTGGAAAACAGACAAAATATTGCTAGATGTCACCACCTCGCGCATTAGAGTAAACTGTAATAGTGTTACAGAATGAAAAATTAGGAGGGCGTGGTACAAATTAATTCCAATCTCAAAATTAAAAGTGTGATTTCTTTTTTTCAAAACCAGATGTTATTTAGAATAATAATGCAAATCTTACCTCGTCTTTATTAAACATTTTTTGTCGCTAGTTTTATTTATTTATTTTTGCTGTCATCCATAATTTGATTGAAGTTCTTATTTTATTTACGTTATTTTGACAATTTTGACAACAGTTGACAGTTATTCGAGTTTCATGCCTCCTTATTACAGTTTCCATTAAGTCGCGATCCAAGAGCCTCTAGTGGCGATTTTAACTCTATTGGTACGACTTTGTATTACTGTCAATTTCATCGGCGCGGACAACGGTTAAAACCATGATTTATAGGAATTTTATTTAACATCGCCATAAGTGTTTGTCGATTTGGAAGCGCAAACAGTTGTCTCAATTTTGAATAAGCTCTTCCTGATTGCTTATATAGTGCTAATGCCAAACATTTTTCGTCAGTGGTGTATCTACGTCCTCTTGGTTTAATGTTTCTTTTTCGTAATTGGGATAGGCAAAAGTTGACTGCATCATTGCCCAACACTTTACTCTCTAACTTTAGATTAAAACTCTGAGCTAGTTTTAAACGTTTTCGGTATAAGGAAGCTCTAATTTTGTTAGCACGTGCCGATTTCTTATATTTGAGAATACACTTTGAATTTTGTTTTTTAACTGGTGAAACATTTTGTTTATACTTTTTTATTTGTGGTGCGTCGAAAAGATCTCGTGTGGGGCTTCTCTTTCGGCTATAGATTTTGTCAGCTGATTTAGGGGAAGGGATATCATTAAAAGGAACTTCTAAATTACTTGTTTGTTGTGATGTTGACGTAGAATTATCTAGAAAAAATGATTTAGTATTCTTTAACTTACATTACCTAAAGAATACCGTAGGGAATTAATTGACTAGGAACTGCTGTATTTAAAAGCCTTCCATTCGTTCCAAATTCCGAAATATTAAAGTGGAGTGAACATACAGTGTGCTGCATGTACACTTTACCTGCATCTAAGGTTTCCAAATCCCTATTGCCTGTTCTCTTCACCCACTCTTTACACCTTGTAAAGTATTTGTCAGGATTTGGAAATCGATGGAATTTAGGTCCAGATTTGAAACATGTTTGGACACTGCACAACTTCATGTTTCGAATTGACACCAGAAATACAGGTATATTTTATGCAATGACAATAATTTATTGATAAGTGGTTCCTCAGGATATATTAATTTGTATTATTATATTTAAGTTGCTAGGTTTCAATTTAAAATTTTAAAATTTCGATGAGAAGCCCATCTATCGGCTTGAGTGAGGTGCAAACAAGCAAAAACCAACAAAGATCCCGTGACTTAGCATTCTAATGGTACATTGCATGTACAATGTTTTCTATGGTATATTGTCAGAAACAGCTTTTTTTCAAACTCGACCAGCCGGAGAAGGGACACCGTCCCTTTCTAATCTAGGAAGCCGTGCACCGGGCATGCCGCCAATATATGCATTGCTGTTTCAGGGACCCTGTGACAAGCCCTACAGCTCACATTCGGCACCTCTATACCCATCACGCGGCTGCGATAGACCAAGGTGTTAATTACACCATCTTGCGCTGCGCAAATGAATCCCTCATCAGTCTCAGACTTCAGTCCACTTGATCTCAGAAAAGCAAATGTATGCCTTTTGGATAATCCAAGGTTTTCAATGTTCTTGAAGAAAACACTATGCATTGACTTATCCATATGCCTTCTCATGAGCATATCTTGCTCAGAGATTCTGACGTGGGCATCTGCTGCTCGTTGTGCTGCCTTAAACAAAAAAGCCCCGATTCCCCGCTTTTCGTGCTCCCTGACATAGAGCAACAAGGGGTCCCAACTCCTGACGATTTTGCAGGCTGTACTCAACATTATACGGTTATGAAGACACTCCAAACTCAAAAGTCTTCGGCTTCCCTGATTTCGTGGGAGATATAAGGGAGTTTTTGCACGCCACACCTTAAAAATACCGTAAACGTTAAAACCACGTGATTGAATACGGTATAGAAAATAGCGGCATAGCAAATTGGGCAGTTTTTGCCTCTGCAACTAGTGGTAAATTTTTTCGCTGCACCAATTATATCATTGTCATTTACACTTACCGGCACAAAATTCGATCTATTTGATATTTTTGTAAAAACTTTTTTTTTTTTAAGAAAGATGAAATCATAAATGCGACATTATTCTGTCAAATAGTCTGTAAACAGTCCTCAATCAATGTTCTACAATATTCTGTATTAGAGCAAGTGAGAAAATTTTCTTTTGATTCGATTGAATTTTAAAAGTTTTTTAGAATTTTTGCGGTCTAGTTCTTTCCTCCCTTTTTGCCACTTTTTGTGGAATTTGAACACAATCTTGCCGTAAGAACAACTAAATTGGTTTTGTTAAAAACAAATTATGGTCTTAAATCAATTCGACACAGCCAGGCCAATTGCTTTAATCCAAGATGGGCGGTCGCAGTATTATGCGGCTCGTGTGCTTGGTGTGTCAAAAGAGCTGTCAAACGTTTTTGCGAAACTGGAAGCTTCACCAGAAAAGTTGGATCGGGAAGAAGAACATCCACAACTCACCGGGATGACCATTTTCTAAGTTTAACAATCCTGAGAAATAGGGACACTACTGCTGTTAGTGCACGAAATCAGCTACAAGAGGTGCGGGGTGTGGCAGTAAGTGAACGAACACTAAGAAGAAGGTTAAAGGAACAGAATGTAACTGCAAGAAGACTCGCACATGGCCCTCTCCTTACCAGAGAACATCGAGTAGCGAGGCTTCAATTTGGCCAGGAACATCAAAACTGGGGCAATGAACAATGGGGCCGAATTCTGTTCACTGACGAATCAAGATTCTGTCTCAAGTCTTCAGATGGCCGTCAGAGAGTATGGCGTAGGCCTGGTGAAAGATTTGCTCAGTGCAACATTGTGCCAAAAATCAATTTTGGTGGCGGCTCAATATTAGTATAGAAGCTCGCATCGAGTTAGTGGTAGTTGACAGGGGAACAATGACTGCAGACAGGTACATTAGGGACATCCTGGAACCACATGTTGTGCCATTTGCTCCGTTTATTGGTGAAGATTTTATGCTGATGCGCAATAATGCCCGTCCACACATTGCTCGGATCGTTAATGAGTACTTGGACAATGTTGAAATTCGCCATATGAATTGGCCTGGAAGAAGTCCAGATCTTAATTCAATCGAGCATGTGTGGGACATGATCGGAAAACGAATTAAAGCCCGAATTCCAGCTCCTACAAATTTGAAAGAATTGAGTGAAGCAGTAACTCAAGAATGGGATGAAATTGACCAAGCTGCCATTCAGCATCTTTTTGAAGCAATGCCACGAAAAATAGATGCTGTAATTAGGGCTCGAGGAGGCAATACACGTTATTAAGTTGTTAGTTTAGTTATATTTGTTGTTAAATTTTTATTTATTGTTTAGTTTATTTTGAAGGAATTTTACATTGTTTTTGTTTTTCGTAAAATAAAGTGTGAATGTTGGGTTGATTACGATGAAATTGTTCTACATTTCTTCGAAATCTATTAATAAAGAAAAAACAAAATACGCTGAATAGAACAAAACTTGTTTGAAAGAATGAAATCAAAAAAAGTACATGGATCGAATTTTGTGCCGGTGAGTGTATAACAAAATTATGTAAAACGTTTGGCATATCACAGAAAGAATCACAGCTGGTATCTATCCCTAACAAACACAGAGCTGAAATGGACTGCGAAGCAATTTAAGCTCAAAGCTTAAAGTATGTAACACTTGTTAAATGTTTTAGTGCATTTTGATAATATGGATGTAATTGAAGATGCAATACCATATTAAATGTGTTGTCAAATGAGTACCCAGAAAGGTTCCATTTATAAGATCAACCAAATATTATCGGTTAAATTTAGATATGTTGACTGCAGAAGAGTGTGTTTCTAACTTTAGGTTTAAAAAAGACGATTTACGAATGTGCTGCAAACACGTCTTAATCAATCAGAAGATAGTAGACTATACGCTAAACCAAGGAAAATACCGTGGCCCGCTATTCAAATAGTGTTACCGTAAGTTGTCCACATGTGCAGTGAACCCTTGAGAGCGTGCAAAAACTCCCTATAGCCTCGGAACTTTGACTGACTTTGGATGCAGACTTCGCTGTAAATGCATCATTTTGAGTGTATCTCGATCAATCTGCTTTAACTCATCTCCCAACCATTTAACTGCTCCAAATGAGTAGAGCAGGATCGGAACGGCAAGCATGTTTGTCGCAAAAATCTTGTTCTTCCCCGACAGTTCCGAAGACCAAATCCGTCGGACTAGATTTTTGTACTTGCCGCGGAGAGACTCTTTTACTTTGTGTGACGCTTGAATGTGGTTTTGTTCCACACCCAAGTACTTGTAAGTCTCTCCGACGTTCAGATTTCTCAGAACGCTTCCGTCGATGAGTTGAGCATCTTCATCAAAATACTCGCATCGTCCTCTTTTGAGATGAACCTGAGCGCATTTGTCCCAACCGAACTCCATGCCAATAGCATCTGTGTACTCCTGGACTATGCGCAATGATTATGCGTAAGTTCTCGCTTGCCGGAAGCATACATCTTCAAATCGTGCATATAGAACATGTGCGTGATCTTATACTTCCGGTCACCGGGTGTACCACAGCTATAACCCCTTGCACCGCGCAAGGCTACGGACAGCGGCAGCAGTGAGATGCAAGACAGAAGAGGACTAAAGAAATCTCCCTGGAATACTCCTCTTCTGAATGATATCAACTCTGTTCGAACTCGGTCCCGTCGGGATGTTATCGAGAACCGCCTCTTCCAGAGTGACATCAGTTGTTTAATACAAAAAATTTCTAATACAAAATACATTGAACAATACATATTTCACTGGACCGTGACTGGAGCGTGAGTGGAGCGTCGCCCAACCGATAGTATGAATCAAGCTTTATGCATCCCACCAGTGGATCGGGTACCATAAGGCATTGGAGCAAGTGAATAATCAACTAATGAGATGTTGTGTCAAATGCCTTACGATAGTCGATCCAGGCCATAGATAAGTTGCGCTTATATTGGACGGCATCCTGCGTGACGCACCTATCAATCAGCAGGTTTTCCATGCAGCCGTCCACGCCCCTCTTACAGCCTCGCTGTTCGAAAATTTTCGAATACACGGGGTCAATAGCCTGGAATATTCGAGAGTACAGGAGTCGGGTGAAGAGTTTATAACACGCATTAAGACATGTTATTGGTCGGTAGTTTTGAGGCCGGGACAAATCGCCAGTTTTGGGTATCAAAACGGTTCGCCCCTCGACCACCATTCAGTCAGGAATTAAATACCCTGGCCAGACGCTTATGCGTACTTCGGAATTTCTTCTACCAAAAGGTATTAATTCCGTCCGGGCCTGGTGCGGCAAAATTTTTGATTCCCTTAAGGGTTTCTCCAATCTCTTCCGGGGTTATCGGATTGCACACACTTAATTGAGAACTTTTTACGAAACTCTCAAATTGTGCAAGAGCTGGAGTGTCTTCACGCAACGGTTTCGTCTCCTCATATATTCCCCTCCAAAAGGTCTCGACATCCCGCACCGCCGGCAATTTCTCTGGGACAGAGTTGGGCTGCTGGAAAAGCACCGAAGGATTCGTCTTGAACATGTTGTTCTCGACTATCCTTCGTCTGGTCCTCATCAGAGCTTTTCTTGCAGTCACCATACTGCGGACTCTGTCCATGCAGTGCTGCTTCTCCACAGCAAGCACCGCTATATTCAGCATACGATGGGTCCGGCAAAAGTCTCGCGCGATGAGCCGGATTTTGCACGTGAAATGTTTCATCTCATTGATGAATTCCATCACATACTGAATACGAGAAATATCCTGCCTGGCGGTTCCTATCTTTTTGTCTATCTTTTCAAGGCGACGTTCAAACTTTCTTTCAGCCTCAGTGCTCTCACCACGTTGGACCGAGGAAGAAAGCCGCGTCGCCTCTCGATAGACCATCTCGTTCAGTAGCAGGATGTCTGCATCCCCAGGGAGGTTCCTATCGAGGGATTCGTCCGCTGCAACAAAGTCGTTGGCTTTTGGCGGTGGAATTTTATGGGGAGACTTTCTGTTGGTAGGCATCACATCTACCCGAACAGCCTGGCGAATCTCCGGCTCGATCGGCTGTACCTCCGCCAATTGTTCGGGTTCTCTCTCATATTTGATTCGACGAAGGTAGGCTACATAATCGCGGAGTTTCTGTGGCGCGAAAAGTGATGCTCTGGATGTTTCTCACCTCACAGAGCATGCATCCTTGCCATGTAACCCCTTCGCCGTGGCTCGCTCGTCTCGTAGCAGTCGAGCAAGTCATTCCTGAGGTCGTTGGTCCACTCAAAGCGTCCATGGGCATTGCCTAAGTGGTCAACCGGTAAATCTCCGGAGACCCCACCACCTTCACCTTGGCCCCTATCCGAATGGGACCGGTCGTGGGGGTCTTTTCCTGCTGTGTTGGGAACAACAGTTTAGGGCTCCGATTGGTTGTTAGCCAAAAGGAACCTCGGCCGGTAATGGGGCCAACATATATCCCCCCAGATGCGCCAAAGGGCTACCGGTCCGATTTGCACCTTTAGCTCAGCTAGGTGGTGTCGCTACTCACCAAGGCTTAAGATGTTGTGTGCCCGCCGCCTTAAAAATCGAAAATCGGCAGAAGCTCTTGCGGCCGGAATGCAGAAGGCAGTTATCTTGGGGTCGTTGCGTTTGCTCAGGGCATATAATTCCCGGTATTCGTAGTTACTCACCCCACGGCATTGGGGAGTGGCTACGATGTGCGATTGAAACATCTGATCAGCAAGGAACCTCGTGAAGATCGGAATCACGGGGAACTCCTTCTGATATAGATCCATCGGCACAATGCGGCGTTGAGAGTGTTATACTTTTATTTAAGACAGCATTATGCGATAGACCAGACACCAGTGCTGCCCTATGTCCCGAACGATATTGAGTCCGTTGTGGAGAACGAAAGGTGCTGAATATATTGGAACTTCTCGTTCTCCACCGTCAGGCAGATAACAGCAAACAAGCCTGACGTGGTTCTATTGGACCACTTCTCCAAGCAGATGTTTGTTATTGAATTTTTGGCTCCTGCTGAAAATAACATCTGCGTCAAGGAGGAGGAAAAGCGGACAAAATATCTCTTTGAACTTAGGAGGCTGTACTCAGGTTACTCAGTTACTCGTCGTTTTGGTAATTGGGTGCATGGGAGGCATCAAAGACTCGCTCGTCTCCAGTCTGAAAATCATTCCTGCCTGCCGTAAACCGGCAGAGACCCGTGCGGCTGGAATGCAGAAAGCGGTCATCTTGGGGTCGTTGCGTCTGCTTAGGGCACATGCTTTACGGGATTCATAGCTACTGACCTCATGGTTTTGAGGAGTGGCTATGATGTACGAACACAGGACCTGACGAGCAAGTTAGGTGAAGGTCGGAATCACGGAGAGCTCCTTCTGGTCAATACGAAAAAAAAAGAACAAACCCTACCAACTCGACCTCCCTATTGAAAGGATTAAGAAGTCTGAGGTCATAGAAACAATAATTAGAAAATTAAATCAAAATAAAGCCCCAGGATACGATTTAATTACTGCAAGAATACTCCGTGAAGTACCCGAAATGGCAATACACTTTCTGACACACTTATTTAACTGCATACACTGAACAGAGGAATATTCCCACCTCGATGAAAGGTAGCTCAAATTAAAATGATCCTTAAACCTGGTAAAACTCCTGAAGATGTGTCTTTCTACAGGCCGATGAGTTCACGACCCATCCTGTCGAAGGTAATGGAAATACATACTATTTTTGAAACGATTAAACACAGTAATACAAAAAGTTAAATCATACCTGGCCACCAATTCGGTTTTAGAAAAAGCTATGGCACGATAGAACAGGTGCATAGACTGGTTGAGAAAATACATAAAACTTTTGAAAACAAGAAATATTGCTGTGCGGCGTTCCTAGATATTTCCCAAGCCTTCGACAGAATTTGGCGCGATGGTTTATTATACAAAATAAAAAACCAACTCCCAACGATCTATTGCATTTTCCTAAAATCATATCTCGCAGACAGGCTTTTCTGTATTAAGCAAGGAGAAGCTAGAACCAAACTACACAGGGCTCAGGCAAGAGTGCCACAAGGAAACGTACTTGGTCCGATCCTTTATCTGATTTTTACTTCAGACCTACCCATCACTGACGGCGTCGTGATTGGCACTTTTGCCGACGACACAGCCACATTAACTGTCCATGATGAGCCGGCACAAGCAAGCAACCACAGCATAGACAACATCACGGAATGGCACCTGGCGGATAAAATCAAACGAAACAAAGTCGGTACAGGTGCGTGATCTTCACGATCCCACGGGTCCTCCAATATCGCTCAACCCTATACAGACACCACAAGTAAATGAATCCAGATAGCTTGCACTTTATTTGGATCGCTGCAGGCCGCACATTATCGCGGAACGGAATGGAATGGAAATTCTGAACCTCCGCACATTAGCGTGGAATTCCCCGGAAAAATTTACATGTATAAAGTAACTTGATAAAATTTAGTCTTTAGACCATTACCATACTAGCTTGATATATATTTCTAGGAGGTAGTTCAGTGGTCTTGCTTAATTGTTTTATTGTGTCTCGCATCTTCTGCAGCTCTTCTTCAGCTGGATTCGGTCCGTGATTGTGCGGTGTCGTAGGATTTTTTCCGTTTTCCTTCACCTGTAGTCTTCCTTTACAGCTCTCTTTGGTACATCTCCAACTAGATGAATGTGAAAATACTTTGTCTTTCCTGTACTTGTAACCAGCGTGGAATATAAATTTTCCTTCCATTTCAAGCAGACGTAAAAATTAATTGAAAATTTAAACTTTAAATATTGATGTTTAAATAAATAATTTTCCTTGGAGTTTTTTTTTTTTATATAAAAGCGCTTAAAAGTCTCATCTATTTATTGGGTCTCGGCAAATTGTCTTGTCGCTAAAATGTCGCATCGCTCATGTCTCATCGCAAAAAGACTCTCTTTTTTTAAGTTGTCGCGTGAGCCGAAATTGACCCTTACTGACTGGTTTTTAGTTACCGTTTCCATAGCAACCGGCACTTCCGAACAGTCGCATGAAATCGACATGAAATCGGGCTGTTACTTCAAGCAACTACAACGTCGTATTTTTCCCCAGTTAACATGTTGTTGATGTGTGTAAGCTTAGGAAAGTAGAAACTGATTGAAAATATCAAACACTTTTATTATTCACCATATTGCTGTCAGCAATAAAAAATCTATTAACAATTTTAACACTTTCTACATGATTTGGATCCATGAATATGAACTTGAAGAAGAAACAATATGTATGTGAGAAATGTACAAGTTTGAACATAGGTACCACAAGTTAAATAAAAAAGTTTTCTTTATAAAACATAATCGTTATGTTATAAAATAATACGAAGTGTCAGAAAAAATTCTGAAGTAGAAAATGTTGATATTCAAGCCACTGCTTCCACTTCCATAGGCTGGTCCACTTCACTTTCTGTCTTCTTTTTTTTCTTTTTGGCAGCCTTAGGGTTAGCTGAGCTCTTGAGTATCGACTGAACATGGGGATCGTTAATAGAGAATTCCGACTTGTACACATCGGGATCAAATGGGAGACCCGTGATCTTGTGTGGTCCATTTGGCATCAGTAATACCGTAAACTTAAAATGAGCTACAAATTCACCTGTAAAAAAATATATTAAAAATTTGATGCATTAATTACGTCGATTTTAAGATTAGTTAGTAAGGGAGTAATTAGTAAGGGGGCATATCATTATTATCAACAGTTTACAATAAATGATGGGTTAATCCCTTAGTTTGCGACATATAATCTTACCCGATTTTTCATAAAGCACTTGGAAAGGTTCTATTAGTTTATTTTTGACACACTCAACAACTCCCATTTTTGCTTTAGTCTCATCTTGAAAACTACGTAAATTGAAAGGCATACTTCCATGCTTTGTACGCACTTCAGTATAGAACATACGTGAAGCTTTCAGTTTCAACTGGTAAGTTTCCTCAGTTTTTTTATATATGGAAACTCTACTATCTCCCTCTTTCCCAACACCCTCTCCTGTACTAATTAGCACATCCATTGCATAGACTTCATGTTTATCAAGTTCAAATTTTTCATGCTCTTTCTTCTGGGCTTCATTTGGATTCTGAATGATTGTTTTTTCACCATCAATTTTAAATTGTTTTAGTTGATGACTTAACATTCCCTCCACTGGTTTACATTTGAAAGATTCAGCAACACGCTGTACAGCATCTGTGATGGTGTATGTTTCATTGCCTGGTTTTAATAATCGTAATGCTGCTTCAGAAGCATAATGAGCTGCTAACATGACATCAGCTTTTCGACCAACAATTTTTTGAGCACTACCATCTCCCACGATTATGGTGTGAGCAACAACGGCAATGAATCCATCAACATGCGCACCCAGATCACTGAAAAGAAAAATTATTTTATTAATAAAACCATAAATGACGCTCTAGGCTAACATTGCGAAAAACTTTTCAGAGTTGATGAATGATCAATCACAGTATTCAGTAGGATCAATTGGAGTGTAATAAAACTCATCACGTAAATAACATAACATCGGTGAACCTGCTAACTCCATTCCTAGGATAAAATGTGTTTTTATAGTGTTCAGAAAATAATTATGAAAACATAATTGCTCTTCAACGTCACTCTTTCTATCTAATCTTTATTATACATATATTAACTTATTGAAGTTAAAAGATGACTTTCAATTTTCAATATAATTTACATACATACATACAACAAACACCCCGGGATCTACTGTGTAAAGAATTTCACAAAATTTAGTTGTAGATATTTCTGGAATTTTCCGTTCAATAAAGTAACTTTTATTCTAATGTTCGGAAAAACGAAAAATTCTCGATTATATCCAGGGCGGATTTGAACACGTTACTTCTTGAAACCCCAAATATCTCGTGAAACGCAGGCCATCACAAAACTCTGTGCGCCAATAAAATGACATCAGTGATTCAGTAAATTCTTTGCTATTAACTCATTTTTTACCAAGGGTAGAAAAAATTAAAATCGGCGATTTTCAGGTTATAATCTTTTATTAATTGTTAAACACATTACTAAAATTCATTAATTAAAAAACACATTGATTTTGGAAAAAAATTGATGGTGCCTTTGCGCACCACTGGGAACATACATGTAAAAAAAAATTCTACAATAATCAACGACTTCGGTTGTCAGATTCTACCAGTGGTGCGTGAATGCACCAATCAAATTATCCTTCAAATATTTCTCAATTTGCAAATAATTATGAAATATTACTAAACAATACTTTAAATTGTTACTAAATAACTATCCGAAAACGCTCTAAAAAAGTAAAGCGATATCTTAAATATTATTTTACTAGCAGTTACCCGCGGCTTTGCCCGCGTAACTTGAGGTCGGCTTTACTGGCGCTTATATTTGGAATTGGTACAACGGCTTAAGAGGGTTCTCCAGTGGCAGGTACATTTCTGCCGGTCGAAGTACATTTTCCCGGAATAACTTTTCTTTAATTTACAAATTTAAAAAAATCGCTATGTAGCTGCAAAGATCTATATTTTATCAACACGCCCACAAAATTTCAACGAAAAATATTCAAAAATAAAAAAGTTACATTCAACGGCGGGCAAAAATGTACAACAATGTGCGGCGTTGAATGTAACTTTTTTATTTTTGAAGATTTTTTGTTGAAATTTTGTGGGCGTGTTGATAAAATATAGATCTTTGCAGCTACAGAGCGATTTTTTGAAATTTGTAAATTAAAAAACATATATTGCAGCAAAATGTACTTCGACCGGCAGAAATGTACATGCCACTGGAGAACCCTCTTAAAGCAGTTTTTAATAAAAAAATAACAAAAAGTATTTTTTTTTCGTCAATCTCGGGCCCAATCTTTTTAAAAGGAGAATCTACATACAAATTTTCACATATTATAATGCTATACTGTTTGTTTTGCAGTTAGGATAATTCTGGGGAAAACTACCCTCCCCATTTACGCCCATTTTTTGCGGTTTCTAAAGATTTTATAGTTATTTTTAAAGGAGAGTCCAAGTGCCAATTCTCATATCCGTAACATTCTCGATCTTCAAGTCATGGGAATTTTGAGAAAACTTACTCCCAAATTCACCCTCCCCTTTTTCCGCAGTTAGTATTTTTTTTTTTTTTTTGGAAATTCGTAAAAACACGGGTCCGGCCTTTTTTAAAGGAGAATCTAGATCCCAATTTTCACGTATGTAACACTATTTGTTTTCCTGTTATGAGAATTCTCAGGAAAACTACCCTTCCCATTTACGTCCATTTTTTGGGGTTTGCAATAAAATTTTTGCAACATCGTTAAACACGGGTCTAGTTATTTTAAGATGAGAGTCCGAGTGCCAATTCTCATGCCTGTAACATTCTCGACCTTCAAGTTATAAGCATTTTGAGAAAAATCACCCCCAAATTTATCCCCCCTTTTTTCGCCGTTTGTAGTTTTTTTTTCCAAAATCCTCAAACACGGGTCCGGTCTTTTTTAGAGGAGAATCTAGATCCCAATTTTCACGAATGTAACACTATTTGTTTTCCTGTTATGAGAATTCTCAGAAAAACCACCCTCCTCATTTACGCCCCTTTTTTGGGGTTTGTAATAAGATTTTTGCAACATCGTCAAACACGGGTCTAGTTATTTTAAGATGAGAGTCCGAGTGCCAATTCTCATGCCTGTAACATTCTCGACCTTCAAGTTATAAGCACTTTGAGAAAAACCACCCCCAAATTTATCCCCCCCTTTTTTCGCCGTTTGTAGTTTTTTTTTCCAAAATCGTCAAACACGGGTCCGGTCTTTTTTAGAGGAGAATCTAGATCTATTAGTGAATTTATTAGTGCCATTTCACATGGAGCGTATGGTCAGGACAGATCGTCAGCGCTGACCGTACGCGCCGATTTTCCCTACGCGACGTACGCCTTTCACATGCATGTCGTATGGTCAGCCACCGACAAGTCGCTGTTGCCATTTTTCTTAATACAATGTTCAAAATGTTTCGACGTAATAGAATTATTGCTATAGTGGAAGGGTATTTGTAACTTTATACTCTAAATTGAGAAAATAAACATTTTAAATTATTTTCTTATGTGTCATTTTATAACTCATAGTGCTGGTGCAGACTAGCGGCTAGACGACCACATATCTGCTGGTTATATGCTGGAAAGGGATTGACAAATCCGACAACATGCCAATGCGTAAGCATTGTAAGCAATGGCTCGTGCGCCCGCTGACGATACGATGACGCACGAGCTCGACGTATGCCCGTCATACAAAATCATACGCGCTTCATGTGAAATTACTGATTTAAACACATGGTGCTTGCTTATACGTCCCGACGATCCGTCCTGACCATACGCTCCATGTGAAACGGCATTTAGTCGCGTCAATAAATACATAAAACAGGCAATCTTCGGAAGTCCTCAAGAACAGCTCCGATTTTAATGTTTTTTTTTTTTTGTTGAATGTTTGTTTTTATATATTATTTAAAATCAGAAACCTTTTGAAGTGGGGAAATAATTATTTATATTGTTTAAACACTATTTATGATATTATATATAAAAAAAACAGTTTTTCATACAATACTTATTCTACAAATAATATACGAAAGTAAATTATAATAGTATATTATTATACGAGTTCCTGTGTAAATTGGGTGCTTTCCGGCACTAGGAGTTTAAAAAAACACGAGTGAAACGAGTGCTGTTTTAAGCCCCGAGTGCCGGAAAACCCCTAATTTACACAGGAACGAGTGTAATACAACGTTTTAAAGTTCGACACCACCTTGACAAGTCTTTAAATTGCTTAAAATTCATAAAAATAGTGTGACGTTTATTTGACATTTTATTATTGCATGACAGAAAGTGTTTACACAAGCAAAAACTTTAAAATTCTGACAGTGTCGAACTATAAAATTAGTTTTAAACATTTATAAAAAAATAATTAAAAATGGTTCATCAATAAAATTTGAGAATTTCTCTCGATTTCCATGGGATTCCCTGATCAGATCCGGACTTGGTGACAATGGAACTATCTCAGGAGTATACCCTTTCAAATAAAAGAAGAATTTTGAAAATCGGTCCACAATTGACGAAGAAATTGGTGAACATACATGAAGTCGGTTAATAAAAGGGAGCGAAAATTTGAGGATTTTTCTCGATTTCCATGGGATTCCCTGGTCAGATCCCGATTTTTTGATAATGGAACCACCTCAAGAGTACATCCTTTCAAATAAAAGAAGAATTTTGTAAATTGGTCCACAATTCACGAAGAAATCGGTGAACATACATGAAGTCCGTTAATAAAAGGAAGCGAAAATTTGAGGATCTTTTTCGATTTCCATGAGATTCCCTGGTCAGATCTCGCTTTTTTAATAAAGGAACCACCTTAAGAGTATACTCTTTCAAATAAAAGAAGAATTTTGTAAATCGGTCCAGAATTTACGAAGAAATCGGTGAACATACATGAAGTCGGTTAATAAAAAGGAGCGAAAATTTGAAGATCTTTTTCGATTTCCATGGGGTTCCCTGGTCAGATCCTGATTTTCTGATAATGGAACCACCTTAAGAGTACACCCTTTCAAATAAAAGAAGAATTTTGTAAATGGGTCCACAATTGACGAAGAAATCGATAGACATACATGAAGTCGGTTAATAAAAGGGAGATAGATAAATATCATACATATTGTTTAAATAATATTAATAGTTATATCCCCGCTTCAAAAGGTTTCTGATTATCAATATATAAAAAAAAACAAAAATTAAAAAAAGAAACATCAAAATCGGAGCTGTTTCTGAGGACTTCCGATAAAAAGATTTCATTGACGCGACTACATGTGGAATGGCAATGTACATACATGGCTTCATTACAATTTTATCATAAGAGATAATAGATACTACTGAAAAAGACTCAGCACTAGTGTAATAATAAAATACTTTTGCTCTCAAATCAAGTGCCTACAGTCACAGACAAAAAATCTTGAAAGTCAATCTGATTCCACTTTCACAAAGTGTAAAAGACCCTTAAGAATTATGGTCTTATTTTTTCATTCTAGTCATTTTGAGACATTGACCTTGTTTTTACGAATTATTTCAAACTTCATAATGGGCATTTTAACCACCATGAATTTTTTGATGACTACTTTAAGCTGTCAACTTTCCTCAATTTTTTTGATCACTCTTGAATTACATACTTCAAATTTCTGTACTGTAAAAATAGTGTTTAAAAATGGTCCAAGAAAATCAAAGAATTCAAATAATATGTGTATTACATCTCAATATCTAGCAAGTTTCAGTGTGGTTTAGTTATGTGAGTTACAAGAGGTTACAAGGAAGATTAATTAGGTTGACTGGCGCTCCCCAAAATGAGCTGTTTTTATTTCTAATGTATAATAAGATTTTATTATGTAGTATCTGTAGACACCACACAATTGAAGCAAATACAGACATATTATGGGAGTACAGTATTTTCCTTTACAAGTATTTTAATCAAGACTTTAATCATCACAGAAAACTTACAGTGCATATTATGTAATGTTCTAAACAATTTGGAAGTTTCAAAGTACTGAGAAATTGGGAACAAATTAACAAATTTTATATTTCATTACCATTATATAAATAATTATGTATGTATGTATGTATGTATATAATTGGTAATTATGTTTTCACTTTTGCAGTTTTGTGTATTCACAGGTATTTACAATAATAATTCAATAGTTATCTATGCACCAATTGCTGTAATGAAATTAGTCGTACTTACACTTTAACCACATCCCCCTCTTTCAAGATATAATCAGGTTCACTGGCGATAGGTGAGAAATGGCAAATGCAGTTATTGACTGAAACACATGTTGGAAAAGCTATTCCCTTCTTAAGTTCCTTTTCCTTTTTGAATACTTTGCTAGTTTCATTAGTGATAAGCTGATCACCATATTCGCAAATTTCTCTAACTGAGTTACCAGTTAAACATTTTTCAAGAACTTGCTTGAGAATTCCTAGAAAGAAAATATGTAGGTATAGTGAAAAACACAACAACAAGAATAGATATACGAAATAGACAATGTTTGACCACATGGTTTCTTCTGAAGGATCTCTGGCCATATGGTCACTGAACAAATTCCTTAATTTTGAGTATATGAGAACGTGTTTTTAAATAATAAAATACGTATTAATGGTAATGCATCAAAACTCACTGTTAACAATTTCTCCTGCCATTTTATACTTGGTAACGACCAAGTCTTCGGAGATAGTTTTCTCCACATTTTTGTCGTCCGCCATTTCCAAAGCAAACCACAACGCCAACGCGCGGCTGGAGGATTGACAGTTTTATCACGTGATCCACAAAGTCCGCTCATAAGGAGCGGTAAATTCAAAAAAATTGGTGAGAATCACAAAACAGGTGAGAATGCCCATCACAACGATGTCTTACTAGTAGATACGTTGCAAAGCAAAATGCTTGAAGCCAACATGACGTCACAATTGGGTTCATTTTTATGCAGCCAATTATGCAAGAAGAAGGAACAGTTACTTAGGAAATCCGCAAAATAAATAAAATAAGCGGTAATGATTTTTTATCATCATGATAATTAATAGTGGAATATAGAAAAACAATAAAACAATGTTTAATTTTCTGTTCTTCTGGAATATTCAATAATATTCCGCAACCAAAGCTGCATGGCTGCAACCCAAACGCAAAGTCTGACGTCACTTTTGGGTTCACCCATCACTATGCATTCTAGTCTTTCCTAGTCTAGATTCTAGTCCTTTCACCGTATCTATTGGTAAGACATCGTTGGCCCTGCTTTGTGTTGGCCCTGTGGTTGGCCCATCACTACCAATTCAGAGATAAACTTGGCGCCAAATTTAAAGTGGACCACAAAAATACAAGGGAATCAATGTTAGCACATTCCCATAGATGCCCTTGTGGGTACGGTACGGTCATAGATAATCTAAAAATTTAGTATTGTATATAGAACGCAAACTTTCCTCAATTTTTAAAAATTATGGCCCCTACAGCTACGTTATGGTACCGACATTGTGGCCCAAACATTACATTTAAAAAGTAACTAGCACTGTATAATTGGTTGCATATATCTGCATTTAAAAAATTATAATTTATTTTTTAATTAATTATGGCCCTTACAACTCCGGTGTATGTAAATAAATCAATTATTTTTATTAATAGAGACCCTACCATAACAAGTACTTGCTTTAATGGAACTATTGTGTGTTTTTTTAAGAAAATACAAACGAGATCGGAGAAAAATGAATTTAATTCGTCGTTATTTATAGTACCATCGCTAAATTCAAGTATCACCCAACTTTCGTCACTCAGATCATCAATTATTCTTATCAACCTCGGTGTCAATCCTAAACTCATTTTGTCATCTTTTTTATTATGTTTGAAAAAAATTCTAAATATTTTGCGTCGTCTTCTGCATAATTTGTCTTTTTATTTTTTTTTGGAATACTGCCTTAGTGTTATTAATCGCAAATTAGTTTTAAACTTCTTAGAATTTGGTACAGGATTTCGAGCTCTACAGGAGAAAAATAGATTTTCCAATGCGTCTTGTGTCAAGCGTCCAAGCACTATGAAGCTGTCTCCGTTGCCAAAATACCCACGCTGATAAGGCTTTCATAAAGAATTTCCATAAAGATCTGGAATTGCATCACATCTAAGCAATTTCGAGCATGCTGATTGAATGTTTGGTAAATCGGTTTTTTCACAGAGCTTTGAACGACTCTGAAAACTGCTGACACGTTGGATTTATGTTTCCTCCTCTTTGATTTCTTATTTTACCAAAATAATTTTCAAGAGAGTCTTGATTGAAAGCTCTTGGCAAAAAAATACTTAAATCCGTCGTGTTGCAGTTGTTGGTGAATATCAATAAAACCTTCAAGTGTTGCAATAAAATTTTTTAAAGAAGGAGGCTTGCTACCTTCAAACGACATGGATTTCAAAGTTTCTATTGCTTCCTTCCAGAAGTTCACTTGTGTACAATACGAAACCTTCATTTTACTAATTTTTGCTGGTATAACATGTTGATCAGTTAATTTTGGCATAATGGAATATTCACCAATCCATCCATCAATCATGTACGCATTTTCTATATCTTGCCATTTTGTCGTGCACATTTCTCCATCAATTTTTCCAACTAAATCTTTGGTGATATCTAGGGTGGTTTGGTGATTCTTTTACCAATCGATTAATAGCAGCTTGATTTGCTGAGCCTTGATCACATATAGTTGCAACTATTTTAATATTGCATGCTTGAATTTTTTGTATTAGTAATTTTAAAATTTCCACTAAATCGGTGCTTTTTACTCTAGAATTTGTAAAAATATATCCTAAGGTTTGTTGCCATTTCGAAAATATGCCACGTAGTTTGAACACAAGAACATAATTTGCTATTTCCAGTCTCTCCTTGTAAAGTCCTCAAATCCCAAAAATTTATCAGAATATGTCATATGAAATATTCGGTAAAAGGGATTTCATCAAAAAGCAAAACACAGTATTTTTCCTGTTTTTTCATTCCCAGAGAGCAGTCTTTCAAATATTTGAAGAGTACATCATTTACTCCTGTATTTATAGGCAACGCATTCAACAATTTCATTATTGTTTGGCGACTTGGTAGTGCAAACAATTTTCTTAAAAAACCATAACCTTTCCCGGAATATTTATACATTGCCAAAGCTAGAAATTTTTCGTCTGTGTTATACCTCCTGCCTTTAGCTTTTGTGTTGCGTTTTCTTAACTGGGATAAACAAAATTGTACCGCTTCATGGCTTAGCACACCAGAATCTAAGTTACATCGAAAATTTTTGGCGAGACGTAATGCTTTGTGCGTGAAAATAAGCTTCTTTTTTGTCCTATTAACTGTTCTTCTAAATTTTTTTACCTCTTCAGTTATTCTTACATTCACTCGTGGTTTTGCAATAGTCTGTGATGCTACACAACTTGAATCTGTTGGATTCAAAGGATATTCAGAATTGTTGCTAATTTCGATCAATTTTGTGGATTGGAATGGAACTGGAATTATTATGATTTATTTTTTCAATTTTACTGGAATTGGTAAACCCTACCTTGAAAAACAGATTCACAGATTTCCTTGGGAGATGCATTTTTGAGTAATGTGCCGTTATGCGTAAAATCTTCTTTGACAAAATGATTCCCACAAATTCGATAATTATCGTAAATTACTTTTGGGCTTAAATTCGCAATTTTTGGACTCTGGCAGAAAGCCTTCCAATGATTAAATTTGTTTATGTCTTTTTATGTAGGATTTGGAAATCGATGCCGAGAAGATTTTAAATCAAAACATTTAAAAACTGCGCAATTGTATTTAGACATTTTTTCACGTCAGTTTGAAGTTTAAAAAAAAATGCCATAATTATTAACAGGATTATTAATTAAAATTTAAATATATCTAAGTCGAACTCCACAAACTTTAATAACTATAAAATTACTAATGGAACATGTTTCGGCAGAACACTTCTGTTATCATCAGCCCTAATTTAACAAGAGATTAATGATACAATTGATGAATTACAAGAGGGGGGTTCTTACCTAGTATCATTAATCTCTTGTTAAATTAGGGCTGATGATGGCAGAAGTGTTCTGCCGAAACATGTTCCATTAGGAATTTTACAGTTATTAAAGTTTGTGGAGTTCGACTTAGATATATTTTAATTTTAATTTAAATTTACTCCACCTGGATTTAAGAACATTCTTCTGGTTTATAATTATTAATGTTCCATAGTTACAAAAAAAAAAAAATTTAAATAACGACATCTATGGGTTTGGAGCTAAGCTCACATCAAATAAAAATACATGGAGATTGCGTTCTATATACATAATAATAAATTTTTAGATTATCTATGGGTACGGTCGGATATAACGACCCAAAAAACTACAAGATTTCTACACATTTTTACGGAGAGATTGAGGTACGGATGGATCGTGGGTACGGATGAACACGGTCCGCTTGTTCTAAGTATTTTAAAACAACAAACAAAGTTTTGAGGTTATTTTAATTCGTTGACTAGCGAGAAATAAGTCGCATTATTACATATGAGCCCCTAAACGGTCAATCTGTCCTGTCCACATTTTGAGTTTCACGTACAGGGTAAAATGACCTTTTTAGAGTGTTTCTTTAAGGAGTCGAGCGCGAAGCACGAAGCACCAATTTCAACATTCTACGGAAAAACAAATTACACATGCCAACGATAAAAAACTTTTTCAATAATTTTACCTAATTCCTGTGTTGTTTTGTTTGATGTCCTGTCCAAAATTCAATACATTTGTTTTTGGAGAGATTGTAAATTAACAGAAAAGTAAAAACAAATGTAAGTAATGTTATTTTAATTTAGTCTGGAATGGGTTTCTCCAGATTTTTCCCTAGATCTTCCCGTTTTTTTTTCGATTGAAAACATTCAATAATTGAGTTATTTCCATCATGTGGGCATAACGAACGAACCTATCAAAAGAAGAATTACGCATATCCGTCGTTTGAATCGTGAGTTATGGTCTTTAATTCATACAAAAATCCGATAGAAAAAAGCACTTTTAGTTTTTCCCGGATTCTCCAATTTTCCGGGCAACTTTCCCGATTTTTCTTTCCGTAAAAACCTTATTTGGACTATTACAATTTTTGTTTGTTTTATTACATTGATCCTGAAAATTTCATCAAAATCCGTTGAGGAGTCCATACCGGACATACATAACTATTATTATATTATGTCGGGATATTGTGAAACGCCAAGTTGGTTGCATACACTATATAGTGTTGGGAAGAGCATGTGACGCAACGGGCGGGCAGTCATGAGCAAAGCATATACAGGTGTTCCAACTAAAATTTGTACCCCCCAACAATTCCAATTTTGAAAGACGCAGAAGAAAACGCTCGAGCAGGTCAATTTTGTTATCAACGGGGACCAAATTGTAGCAAACTTTCATGTCTTAGATCTCACCCCTTTAGCCAGGGGAGCCACCCCCTTAAAAAATTTAAATAGCATGAGGGGTCGTGTGATACATAAAGTAAAGTTTGGTACAATTTGGTCCCCCTTGATAACAAAATTGACCTGTTCGAGCGTTTTCTTCTGAGTCTTTCGAAATTGGAATTGTTGGGTGGTACAAATTTTAGTTGAATATTAAAATTTTATGTAGATTTGGAAAATATCGAATTCATGTTTTTTTTTGTAGAAAGGAATCGATAAATGTAGGTTTGGATAGAGAATTGAATAAGCTTTAAAATGATGTATCACACGACCCTCCATGCCATTTAAATTTTTTAAGGGGGTGGCTCCCCTGACTCAAGGGGTGAGATCTAAAACTTGGAAGTTTGGACCAATTAGGTCCCCCTTGATAACAAAATTGACCTGTTCGAGCGTTTTCTCCCGAGTCTTTCAAAATTGGAATTGTTGGAGGGTACAAATTTTAGTTAGGACACCCGATATAATATACACTTCAACAAAACGGTCAATTTTCAAACAAGATTTTATTCACGGATGAGTGTTGCTTTTCTTGAGAAGGAATGTTCAACACACACAACTGGCATTCTTGATGGGCCCATGAAAATCGAAGTCTTCTTAGAGAACGAGCATTTGAAGAATGATTCAGCGTAAACTTATGGGCTGGGATTGTAGGAAATAAATCAACTACTGCTACTTTCTAACACGCTCCAGCGTGCGAAATTACCCGACAGATTGTATAGATTGAGAAAAATCTATAACGATTAATATTAATTTTGAAAATTTGCCATATACAATGTGTTCCTGGATGGGGTGCCCATGAGGTGATTTTCTTGTAGTAAGTTGTTTGGAGAAGAATATTTTTGGTCTTGACTGGTTTTGCTTGTTATAAAATTACAAAAAAAAAGATACAACATTGCAAATCTTAGTTGATAATTATGTTTTAATTGGGGGCTTTTTTTTAATAGGATCGAATTTTTGTCTAACAATAAGTTCCAATATTTTTGATCAATCTAGTATTTAAAGCCGAATACTGCCTGGCAACGCTTAAAAAATACCATACTTTATTAAATTTAATTGTTGTCAAAAAAAAAAAACAATCGGAATACTAAGTCTTCAGCAAAGAATTTTTTTAATGCTGTGTTACAGTCTTGGCGACGTATCATATCGACACATAATCCAAGAATTTCCAAAAAAAAAAAAATCCTGCGGTTCATTTGAGCCGCAATGGGTTGTTCAAATTGTTTTGTTAATTATTTTACTCGAAATGAGGTATCAGCCGTGACTGCCACTGTGTTCAGGTTGCTAGGCAACTTTACCTTCAGTTTATGGACTTATTGTTAGAAAAAATCTTCAAAATTAAAGAAAAAACCGCTTAATTTAAAACAGGTTGAATGTTTGACTGTTTTAGTTTTCTACAGTTGTAAGATAAGCAAAACCTGTCTAGACCAAAAATATTATTCTCCAACAAAGAAATATGAGACTGATGATGTTATGCTTTGTTTATCTATCCAAGTGTTGTGGGCGTTGCTAAATCCCAACTATTTGACAAAGATTTTATTTCCTTTTTTTCCCAAAACTTTTTCAACTAAATTAGTCACTTTTGGTAGTTCCATTTCATAAAATCCAACTAAAATATATTCACATCTTTCATCTTTTAGTAAATATGTTGTTGGATTAGTAAATTTCACTTTTTTAACGGTAAAAATTTCATTAGACCAATTAGGTGTGTATCATTTTTCAAAAATACCTCTGTATTTGCTAATTCTAACGTGATCACCGATGACATACTTGTTATTTTTGTTTGCAATTTTAATGTGATGGTTTCATGCGAAGTGTTCTGTGACAGGTATTGTTACATTCATTTACTATGATATGATGATATCCATAGATATCTAACATATCCAGCCATCTATTATAATTTCATTGTAAACTAAACTAGGGATTTTAATGTTGTATTTACATTTTCAACGATATATGCTTTTTTTTAACTAAACACACTGGAATGATTTCAATGATCAAAATTGTTTCCATAGCAACAATAACTTCATTTGCATCCTTAGATTTAACAGGAACAGCCCATAAGTATTTAGAAGTGCAATCTATTACTATAAATATTTATTTAAATCCTTCATTTTCTTTGATGTAAGGAATCATTTCAACAAGATCTGCCTGTAACGTTTCGTTGATACCCTTCACAACAACTCTTCGGAAATTAGTTCTTGCTGGTTTATGTAATTCCGAAACAATATCTTTTTTAAATTAAAATTTAAATATATTCAACTCAAACTTCACAAACTTTAATAAACATAAATTACAATAGGAACATGTTTCGGGAGAAAACTACTCCCATCTTCAGCCCTAATTTTACAAGAGATTAATGATACAATTGATGAATTACAGTGGGGTTCTTACCTTAAAGAATGTTTAAATTATGAAATTGAAATTTGTTTTGAAAGATTATTAAATTTGACGTTTTGAAAAGGTTACATAATTTTTTAAAAATTTGTAATTTTTTTTTATTGTAAAAATTAAAAATGAATTGAGGAGAATCTGGTAAGTTTGTTTAAACTATATTTCAGTGGTATAAAGGTGATAAATAATGAAATCATTGTAAGTGAAAGAAGTGACATTTGAGGTTAAAATAATGTTGATTGAAAAATTAAAACAGTGAATTCATAATAGGATTATTGAAGTTATTCTGTTCAGTTAAACAAAATCCGTTTTCCAGTTTCAAGGATTTCCTTATTTCCAAAGTATCAAGAGAATGTAATTTCCGGCTTTTATTGCATTTGTGAATCAATTTGGAATTGGATGGTGAAAAACTATGTTTCGTTATTAATATATGATTTGCGAAGACGGAAGGTGTTGAAGGACTAGGGTCTCGATCTGTGTTGTTATAGATGTGTCTGAAATGATCTTTAATACGGTCTGAAATGTTGCGACCTGTCTGACCTATGTAGAATGACTCGGAAGGAAAGCAGTTCAATTTGTATACACCGGATGACGTTTTGTAATCTAATGGATCTTTATTCTTAATAAACAATCTAAGTTTTTACCAGTCTTTTTTTTTTTGGTTTGTTTTTATATTTGGGATTTCTTGTTCCCAATACCTGTTCGTTTGGATCGATTTTTTTTATATGCACTACTAACGTCTAAAATTTGTTTATGTTGCAAGTCTTTATCTGTGTGTTGTAAAGCTGGTTTTTAAATAAAAGCTCATAGAGACCAGGTGGTCCTTATAAATAATAACTACATATTTCTATAGCATTACTAGCTGATCCGCCGAATTTTGTACCGCCTCAGAATCAATAAATGTTGTGTTAGCTTATGAGATAAATTAAATTCAGTTTTTTTTTTATCAAAGGATAATGCACACAACGCCATCTACTGGCATTAGGTCCCCCTGTCCATATTTTAATAGTTATTCTGCTATTCGGGGCGACGACAAATCCAACAAATCAAAGATCATAAAAGCCGTTCTTGAGTTATAAACCCAAGAAAGCCCCCTGGGCCCTCATGTCCATGTTTTAATAGTTATTCTGCTATTCGGGGCGGAGACAAATCCAACAAATCAAAGATCATAAAAATCGAATGTAAAAAATACTTTACCACCTATACTTTACCTACCAAATAAAAAAAAATCATAAAAGTCGGTCGAGCCGAAAAAACTGTCCAGCCCCCATGTCCATGTGAAAAATACCTTACGACCTATTCATGTACATGTGAACAAATCCTAAAGACCTGTTTTCATAGCTATCAAATATACAAAAAAAAAAAAATCATAAAAATCAGTCCAGTCCAAGTTTACCATCTATTCTCATACCTGCCAAATATACAAAAAAAAATGATCGAGCCGTTTCGGAGGAGTTCGACCACAAACACCGTGACCAGAGATTTTTATATATTAGAATCTTATAAAATTTTAGAACTATTTACATATAGTTAGAAGAAGGCAGGAGTATCAACTTAATTTCTGTGACATTTCTGTTACAACAGGAGGTAATGGTACAAGTTGGAATGTAAGGGTCCTCCAATAAGTTTCAGTAGGCCACACACAATACAGTAAACTTTACCACAAACGAAAAGTAGGAAAGACAACTTTTTGAAGTAAAACTTCTTTACGGACACTTTAATGAAGTTTTCTTTCATGAACGATTTTACAATAATTAATTCATAGATTTTTTTTGCCTTAACGGGATTCGAACTGCGTCCTATCAGTTGTGAATCCGCACTTCTCACAATACACCTATTTGCGTGTGTCAGTTTTGTATGCCATTGCGCTACTTATCTTAATCGCTACGCATGATTGCCGACTTTTCGCTGAGGACAAACTGAAACATGCATTATCCAATACTGCAGACGGTATTAATTCAGGATTCTCTAGCTCCATTTATAAACTTACATAAATTAAGAGCACTTTCACAATGGCGAACTGAATGAAGTTTTACTTTAGTCGTGTGGTCTAAAGCACAATCGTATTTTTTTTTAATTAATGTCCCCATTATTTTGAAGAAAATTTAATTTCATAAAACTTGTGTATGACGTTTTAGAAGATAATCGGGAAGTTGGTGTAATGTTCACTTTTGGACAAGGTTAGAATGTTCATAAATTTAATTTCAACAAGAGCAACAAGGTACAAAGTTTACAATACAAATTTGTTCGGGATTTAAGAAGTGGGACAGTAGCACATCTCCATTTATTGAAGTCGGCAAATACTTTGTTGTATACATTTTTTGATTTTGTGGATAGTAAATTCAAACATGCCTCTTGGACATGAAGGGCAATAGAAGGCGGAACCACGACAGAACAACTAGCCGGAACTTTCATGAAAAATACACACGCAGTTTCACAACGGGTACGTTTTTGAAAAAATTAATTGAAACAACTTAACATAAGCACAGCAACCATTCAATTTTTTTCTGAAGATCTATTATTGTTTGTCAATTGAAAAAAATATTTGGGGTGCAGATCGCGATGTTGATTGGATAAAATTTAACATTAACTCATGTGGCATACTTTTTACCCACTCAAGAAAATTAGCCACTGGTTCTGCGAACTTGTGACTAAACTTTTTCTTTCGTGAGTAATAATCGAAAAAAAAACACGCTTTTTAGTGATTTTTCGATAATTATTACTCGTATTTGCCGATAAAATCGAAGTTGGTCAAGTGGAAATTCGTGTTCATCTAAACGCCTGATTGACTGAACTAACAAATTAAAACTACATTAAGTTTCAATAGTAATATATTACATTTATCAGAAAGATATCTGTTAGCCCATATCAACATCTACAGAAAATTTTAATGTAAAAACTAATGTTATTGGTGTTGTAGAATCTGCAACCATAATATCACTACCTTCCTTAAGACCAAGTTCTATTAATGTTTTATTTAAATTATCTTTAGTCCTTTCCTCTATACTTTTAATTGTAGAAATGTATAAAGTTTTGTTTCTTCCATCCACTACTGTAGTTAATCCTGGATTTTTCATCTGATACATTTCATTTTCACACAACATTTGAATTAAATCTTTAAGTTTCATATTGTTAGGATCAGAAACTACCAAAGTCTGAGGTACTTGAGAACATACAACACAATTGTCTTTCTGCTCAGCTGTGTAGGTGTAAGTGTAAATACCATCAATATCATTAAAAACCATGTAATTATTCAAAGGTAGGCAGCAGCTAGTAGCAATCTTGAATACCTAAATAGTTTGAAAATAAGTATTATTGAGGCATACATGATTTTAACTTACTTCAGTGGCACAAACACCAGCGATAACTGCATTTGTGGAAGCTACTGCAGGGATGATATTCTTAACAACTCCTTGTACCAAACGATAAGTAACTCCTGTGATATTAAAGTGAGCTGCCCTTTCCAGTGATTTTTCATATATCCAACTGATGTGTTGAACATCATCACCATCTAATGCAGTGTTAAATGGACTTTCCTTAGGCCACATGATAACTTTCACATATTCTATACAATGTTCTGGTAAACGAGGTGTGTTTGCAATTGTGCACAAAGGGTAAGTTATTTGTGGTGGATATAAGTCTAGTGTACATTCTACACAAGCACTGTTTCCAGGAACAATAACTCTTGCATTTCCTTTAAAGCCTTCTGTACCTTTATGAGAAAGTATTAAAGTATTAATTTGTCAATTGACTAGAAAAAATAAAAAATCTTATACCTCCATCAACCAGTGGAATAATACTTGAATTGTCAAGAACCCCTTCTTCATAATTCAGTAAAGACATAATCATACCATTTATCCACCTTCTAGCAACAATAGAATCTAAGCCACATACTATTATATGAAAACTTCTATAAAAATTTTCATCATAATCTTGAATTTGGCAAAAATGTGGAGTCACTTGACACCCGTTAACTTTCTTGTTGATGAAAGCAGCAGCGACTTTTGCTTTTGACTGTCCTATGTCTTTTTGTCTGAACAAAAATTGTCTGTTCAAATTTGACAAATCTATTGTATCCATATCAATAACATGAATTTGCTTAAAACCCATCAAAGCTAAATTTTTTAGTAATTCGCAGCCCAAGCCACCAGCACCAACAACGAGAATTTTACAGGAAGTAATAACAAAGTCTAATATCTCTGAAGAGGGTTCAAACTCGGGATGGCAGAATGGTCCTGGCCGTTCCAGAACTTTACGCAGATGCGCCCATCGCTTTTGAAACGATTCCTGTGTTTCACCCATATTAAAAAGTTTTACAACGATAAGGTTCTTGACAACTTTTGTTCACACTTCGTACACTAATACAACCATTAAAATATAATCGAAATAAATTTAAATGTCATCTGTTGAATGGAGTGCATATGACAATTTGACAGTCGGTGTTGTCAATTTCTGTAACGAAAATATGAAAATCTGATATGATCTCTGAGCTAAGAGTGTTACTCTGTAGAAATACTGCCGAATTTTTACAAAAGCCCTTTCTGTATATAATTTCTCATTTGATTATTTTTTATTATGCACAATAAATTTCATCCAAATTAATGTATCTGCTGACATCATACGGTTGATTCTCAAAGCTTTAGTATAGTTGCACATCAAGCTTTGCAGAACTCCAATACTACCAAATTTCTTCTCTCCCCATCAGCCGCCATC
Source organism: Diaperis boleti (assembly GCA_963583935.1). Lineage (NCBI taxonomy): Eukaryota > Metazoa > Arthropoda > Insecta > Coleoptera > Tenebrionidae > Diaperis > Diaperis boleti. The sequence continues at coordinate 41,574,645 of OY757245.1, read as the reverse complement.
AGCCCCTCTTCCAGGCGACTGAGTCATATGAGTCATATTTTGTTAGTTGTCAAGTGCATTGAATTAATTATATAAAAACATTGAATTTGTTTAGTGCCGTGCTGTTAACTTAAACCTAATAAAATGGCGTTAAAAGCACAAGTCGGAATAAGTAAGTGTTATTCATAAAAAAAAATCTTCAAAACAAGAAGTTTGACAGATGACTGATCAGTATCAAAATTTTCCTATTATTCTTTAATGATTTAATTATTATAAGTCTTCATTGTATTTACCACGGTGTTTATATATTTTTGCATTTATTTCTTTCTAGCTTACTTGCTTATTTTCAATGTATTGATTTAATTCAGCAATTCATGAGTGGGGTGTCTGTGACGTCACAAATGTCAATATATTATTATGGGTCCACCGGCATGCATATACTAGTACTAGTCCTAGTATACAGAGTGATTTCTAAATTTATTTTATTGAAGTTGTAACTGACTAGATTAAAAATGTAATAAGTTCGTAATATTATCGGTGTTATCATGGGCTACTGCATTCCAAAACGCTCAGTTACACGGTCTTCATAAATGATATTCGTACATTCGGTATGATGCTGTGTGGACATCAAAATTTTCCATCTAACTACATTTAAGGCGGTAATTTACTAGGAATAGAGCCAAATGCACGGGAAACATGATATCATTTTATTGAACTTCACAAGTAAGACGGTATTACAATGAGGTTGGGGACATCCAACATTGGACATAATTTTTTGACATTCCTTTAAGAAATCATTCTAATCGATACTTTATTGTAAGGTCACTAGATGAAAAATTCTTTTTTTAAAGGTGCCGCCATCAGTTATTTTTCATAGATAGGTATAGGATGAGTTTTAATGTATTAGAAAAAGATACAAGAATCTAGGGATTTTCATCGATTCGTCAAGGATTTTAATGACATAATCCGGATTTAAGGTTATGGTTTCAATATTTTCTGATCATATGAATTTATGCCAATACTAACTAATCTTGGAAAGATAGTAAGAACACGATGGTTTGGACCGAGGAAATGATCAAGGCTCCAAAGCCTTTGCCACTGGACAGGTTTCAACGTGGAAAACATAATGCAGGCCGCACATTATCGCGGAACGGAATGGAATGGAATGGAATGGAACGGAAAAATTCACTCAGTGAACAATCCGAGCGATTCCATTCCATTCCGATCCGCGGTAGTGTGCAGACTTTCATTTAAATGTATGCTTTTTGAAAAATTACGTTCCGTTCCATTCCCTTCCGCGATAATGTGCGCCCTGCTTAAGGGTGGGATCCTTCCGTGTTATTCTTTCATAAGAACTTTGAGAACCAATGTAAGGAAAACGACTGAAGCAATTCCAATGAAATTTTGACACAATAAAGAAGAGGACACACTTTTTACTCTATGTTATTTTGAAAATCCTAGTGCTAGTGGTTTTGCAAAAAACAATTAAAAACCAGTCAAGTTTGGAAAAAAATGATGAGATTGAGACTTAATTTATGAAAGCCGTTATGCTGATTCCGAATCCGAAAACCAAAATAAATTTTGACCCGTGGTTTTACTTAAAATGGAGCTAAAAAATAAGGATCGGGAGGCTGTTCCAATAGAGACGTGGGTGTGAACTTATTTTACTGTAAAGCGTTGTTTCTTTATGTACGCTTAAAACTAAATTCATTTTCCAACGTCATTGATGAGCGGTGGGTGGAAGATAGGCAAAAACTTCGTGAGACCAATTTTATGCAGAATTTAATGGAGAACATAATTAAGTCCTATAACATTTTCTCATCGGAGTTACCGTTTACAAGAAAAGGGCAGAAAGGCTTCATGACGTCACGTTCGGGAGCGGTTTTTTTGGCAAAACTAGATGACGCTTCCCCCGGGAGAGTAGGAACTCTTCGGATTTTTATTTGGGTGCCTTCTGGGAGTTCATAACCAAAATTTCTAAACTTTATAAATTATTTCTTATAAAAAGTTTAATTTACTTAGACGATATTTTCATCGGTACATATCTCGAGAACGATTCACCTTAGTACCTTCTTAGGCATATAGTTTTTGTAGCAAATTTTATCAGCTTTAATTTTTGTTGCAATAATTTTTACGTAGGACATACAGTTTTCATGTTATAAGCGAAAAACCGATAAAAGTCTGAATTTTTCGACTTATTTTACTGTAGGGAGAGGCACATTTAAAAAAATCATATCTTTTGTAATATGCAACCAAATCCATCAAATGAGACATCCACAAACTCGGAAAACATTGCTCTTTCAGAAAAAAAAAATATTGCAAAATTATTTGAGATCGACCTTCGTTGTAATCCGCGCTGAAAATTTGATTTTGTTGGATTTTGCAAATCAACCCCCAAATTTGGCGCCCCGTAGAACGGAAACTGTTGGTCGCAAACAGAAAATGAATATGTACAACCAAAATATATTATACAACCACAATTTTGTTATCTACATATTTTTTTTTCGATAGCACTTACAACAACGGCGCTATTTTCCGAAAAGCGTCGCGGTGCTGTGTAAAATTGGTAAAGTTTTGCTTCTTTTCGAAAAGAGTTCATGATCGTTGATCTGCAACAAAATTTAACTCGAAGCGGAGCAGCGTTTCATCGTTTCTAAAACTTTTTCATCTTGATAGTTCTAGGAACCATTGTTTAACTAGTTTCACAAGTATATAAAGAGTAGATTATTATTATATGAAATTTATTTAAAATAAGAATAAAAACAAAGTATAAACCAAAGAAAATAAAACTTAGAAACTGTGAAAATTACTCCTCAGGATTTCAAACAATTTTTGATACCTTCTTGATTTTTAGAATTCTTTAAGTTTCCTCAAAAGTATTGAAAACTTGAACTCCAAGATACCCTACTACTCTTCAGGTCACTACAGGACTCTAAAATTGCACTATGCCTTAATTTTTAAGGACTTTGAATTTCTTTTCAGCGCTCTTCTAATTTTCAGGCTTCTGACTCAGGGATTCACTATTGTTAGATCTAATTGATTTTATTTGAATTCACCGCCTGATAACCGAAGAATAACGAATATAACCGACGAGTTGCGTCGGGTAAAACACAGGATGATGTCATACAGACAGTCGGTCTGCATGCGAGCGTACATGCGAGATGCGTGTGCAGACTATGACTGGTTGTTTGACCATCTTTATTAATTCTGTGTATCCTTTTCAAGAACTTAAAATCAGGTGTGGGGTACACGTGCCGTGAAATTTTAGTGAAATTGTAACGACCAAAGATACATCCAATGGGGTCTTTGGGAGCTATTGCGTCGATCTTACGAAATCTTCAACGACGTGTGAACACAAGCGAATCTCCAATCCAACCCACCGCACTTTGTGGTGTGAAAATTCCTGCTTCTTTGGCACTGCCAAGTTTTGATTCCGACAGCACCGGCACTAGTATCTGGTTATAAAAAATTGAGGGCTGTAAAGACGAGTTTGGGTGGTCAGACTGCGAAACTGTAAGTAGAGTTGGTCCCTTTTTACTAAAATCAGCTCAAAGGTGGTTTCGGCATGGCAACCCACCGATGAAACTTGGGATAATCTTAAGCAAGGTTTTTCTTTTTTTTCCAAAAACAGAAATTTGGGAAAACTTTATTGAAGCCGCGAACTATCAAAGCACGATTGTCGAAGTTATGTTGAATATGCTCGAATCAAACTTGAAAAATCGATTTGATCGAGATATTTCCCATTCAATAAACGATGTTGCGGTCAGAACAGCTTTTAATTATTGTTGTGCGATGTGTTAGCGATTTGATCGCATTTCTCGCAAATTATGTGAAACCTTCCGAAAAATCAGTAATGAATTTAAATGTGAAACGAAAACCAAGTTGCCCTCAACTTCAAAGCAAACAAATTATTGTTTTTCTTGCGGTAAGTTTGGACAAATTTCACGTGATTGCAATCCTAGAAATATGGATAATTTAAAACGTAAGTGTGGATCCAGCTAAGTTGCAGATATTGCAAAAGGCCGGGTCACAACATCGGGCAGTGTTTTCGATCGCAAAGTACCTAAACACTCTCGTGACCATGAAACCGAATCCGGGCTACAGCAGGCCGATAAAAGAGTCAAAACAGAAAATGTATTACTCAACTTTTTCACGCTGACAAACTCTTGAGAACGTAATTTGATAACATTGCAGGTTTCAATCTCTGGCTATAGCACTGATTGTCTTATTGACACTGGTTCGACTTACTCATTAATTAGCGAGACATTAGTGACCAAACGAAACCTTGAAAAAATTCATTGTATTACCTCTTTGCAATTGTTTAAAGGCACAACTCATAATTCACATTTCCGTACAAAAGCCCTAGTGGAATTTCCTGATGTAACAATAAACATTTTGTTATCGCTCCACCCAATCATTCGAGTTTTGACGATGTTGTCGTCGAAAATATTTACGACTTTTCATCAGACAAAAACATTAAAAAGAAAAATGATCCGAAATTGTGCAATTTAGTCTAATTTTGAGGAATGTGTAACTGATTTGCAATCTTTGGATAGTCAACAGTTGCTCACGTTATTTTCAAATTTTAAAGAATTAATTACGACAGGTAATAAATAATGTTAACGCCGTTAACACCGGCGAATTAACAATAACCTTCACCGAAAATAAAACTGTCTACTGTCAAACATATCGAATATCAGAGTCTGAACGTCAAATTGTTCGAGGAATTATTGCCGATCTTATTATACACGAAAGCAAATCGTCATAGTTGACACTTTTTCGAAATTTTGCCTTATTTATAACAATCGACTGTTACTAGCGAAGAAACAAAGCAAAGTTTTTCGAACTTCATAAGTATCTTTAGCACACCAAGTAAATTGATTCACTATGCCGGCACCAACTTTATAGCAAAAGTCGCCAAGACATTTGTTGACTACTTTGCTATCGAAGTATATGTAACAACCCCCGGTGTACCTACATCGTTCTAAAGGGCCAAATCGAACATTCATCAACCTGTTGAGAATTGAATTCAACAAAACGTCAGATTGGCCGACTAACTTATGGAAAATTCAATTAGTCATCAAATCAATAGAACAGAAGACCACCGACTGTTCTCCTTTTAAATTGGTGTTTGGTCTAGACTGGGACAACCTCCTCAAATCCGTACGATTTTGTCTGATTTACCTGTGTCCGGTTCAATCAAGTCCTCGCTAGATATCACTAAAATTGCGACCAGATTGAAAGCAAACGCCGAAAAACAAGTCAGTACGTTAAACAAGAAAAGACAAAATAATCAAGTCTTCAAAGTTGGTGACGCGGTTCTGCTAAGGACAGCGCTGAGAAATTTAATTGTGAATTTGTTGGAGTATATCTCGTCAAAGCCTTATTGGCAAATGATCGTTATTCCATTCGCAAAGTTGGCGCTCAGCAAACACTTAAGTGTTCCAAAGACCAATAATTACTGACCTGACCTGACCTGACCTGACCTGACCTGACCTGACCTGACCTGACCTGACCTGACCTGACCTGACGATTTCCAAAAGCTATATCGCTCTGAAAGTACTGAGTATTTTTTTTGTTCTGTTTGTTTTGTTCCTGGTAACTCCCAATGTTGGTTGTTGCCGTGTTAGATTTGTTAAATCTTTATCCATTAATATGACCCATCGCAAATACGTGCAGTTGGCAGTATTTCCATCGAGTCATAAAAAATATTTATCCATTAATATGACCCATCGCAAATACGTGCAGTTGGCAGTATTTCCATCGAGTCATAAAGAATCTTTATCCATTAATATGACCCATCGCAAATACGTGCATTTGGCAGTATTTCCATCGAGTCATAAATCTTTAAGCATTAATAATTATGACCCATCGCAAATACGTGCAGTTGGCAGTATTTCCATCGAGTCATAAAAAATCTATCCATTAATATGACCCATCGCAAATACGTGCATTTGTCAGTATTTCCATCGAGTCATAAATCTTTAAGCATTAATAATTATGACCCATCGCAAATACGTGCATTTGGCAGTATTTCCATCGAGTCATAAAAAAGAGTAATCATGAATATAGCCCATCGTAAATACATGCGCTGATGCAGCATTTCCATCGGGTTCCTCTAGACGTATTTCTTATTGAAAATGACCCATCGTAAGTACAGTATGTACTTCCATCCTGCCATTCAGTCACTGATTGGTTTATTTTTTACAACTTAAATTGAGCGCTTTGAGTGAAAAAAAATTGAGTAATGTTCCCCTTTCTTTCAATAAATTACCTTCACCGATTCAGATGTCGGCATCCAAGACGAAGGGAACAAATTATTTCGATTCAAGGATTTTCTCAATCCTCTGAATGTCTTAAATACTAAACTTATATTTAATAGATGTTTACATTATTTGTTTTGAATAACATTTTACATTTAATTACATTTAACAAACTAAAAAGCATTCCGAGAGCGGAATGACGTCAGTTTGGCCGTGTTAGATCTAATTGATTTTATTTGAATTCACCGCCTGATAACCGAAGAATAACGAATATAACCGACGAGTTGCGTCGGGTAAAACACAGGATGATGTCATACAGACAGTCGGTCTGCATGCGAGCGTACATGCGAGATGCGTGTGCAGACTATGACTGGTTGTTTGACCATCTTTATTAATTCTGTGTATCCTTTTCAAGAACTTAAAACTATTCAGGATTCTTTAGTGGCTTGAACATTTTTTTAACTCCAGTAGGTACTCTTGGCATTCCTATAAAAATTTTCAAAGCCTACAATTTACTCTGAGATTTTCAGTGACATAGTTGTCTGAAAATCTACCTGTTGTAGAATTATTTTAATTTAAAATCCTTTATTTATTAAATTTGTATGTCTAATTCTACTTATTGTTAGACAGAACGCGTTTTGTCTGGACAAAAGGAATGAAATTTGTATTCCACTTTGGGCTTTGTCTAAAAAGCTTGGTCAATTGGCGATTTGTCTAGACGCAAAATGTCTACATTTCGTGTTTTGTCCGTAACATCTATATTTTATAATTTCAAAATGTTGAATCTGCATGATGATTTTGAGGGACCAGGAAATACATTAGACTTTGACATCATTCATGACAATGAGATTGAGAATCATTTTGGAGAAAAAACGAATGCATAAATATTAATCTTACTTAAAATTGTTGATTAAAATTTTGATAAAAAGTTTCCATGTCATTACTAAGAAATTTATTATCTAATAAGAAAAACGTTGATAATAATCCTGTTTTTATTTTTAAATCATAAACCTAAAATCATTTTATACATAATATAAAGATTCATACATTAATTTGCAATAATGTGTCAAGAGACTTCACATATCCATAGTCTTGTCGGTGCGGGGTGCATCCTTGTGATTTGTGCGGGGTGTCGTCTATTCGACAAGACCAATCCCCAAGCTGAGGACTGAGTCTCAACAGATTGCAGCGTGGAACAATTGTACGCTACCGAATATACAACACCCTGCCAGATACGAAAGTCGTTTACGATTCAGAGTTCCGACATCGAATTAGAAATTGCTCATGAGCGACCGTCAGGTCTTGTCGACGGACCCTTCAATTTTTAACACGGTTCGAGGGTTTTATGGCTTCTACAATTTTGGTAGTAAGTTAGCAGGTACCCGGGGGAGGAGACAAATTTAAACAGACTAACAGCACCTAAAAGTCCGATTTAAGCGCCATCTCCAGGCGCCTGTTAGGTTTATTCAACGAGGATCCCATCCTTAATGCAGGCAGCCCTCGATCGAGCCACTTTTTCCAAAATTATCAACGACTCGTCAACCGTGTATTTACCAATCTTCAATTTACAAACAAAATAACTACATAATAATAACAAGTGGTATTTTATAGTAGATTATTATACGAGTTCCTGTGTAAATTGGAACGTAATGTTATTTATCGTTCGGCACTGTCAGAATTTTCAAATTTTCGCTTGTGTAAACACTCTCTGTCATGAAATAATGAAAATGACAGATAAACGTGAAACTTTTTTTTATGGATTTTAAGCAATTTAAAAGCTTTGTGTCGAACGATAAAACGTCGTATTACACTCGTTCCTGTGTAGATTGAACGCTTTAAGCCACTCGTGGTTCACAAAAGCACTCGTTTCACTCGTGCTTTTATAAACCACTTGTGGCTTAAAGCGTCCAATTTACACAGGAAATCGTATAATAATCTACTATAAAATACCACTTGTTATTATTATGTAGTTATACACAAAAAATTAAACTGACCTGTCCGAGCGATTTGCTTAAAAACATTGCATAACGCAATTCATATTTTTTTTTTCAAACTTCATCATCACACTGTATGTAATATTAGGGAGGAATAGTAGATTATATTACAAGTGACAGAAATGCTTCATTGTCAGTCAAAATGAGTGCGTTAATAGCTTTGTTACAACAGCAAATTAGGAAAATACTCCATTAAACCTTCCTTTTGCGTGGCAAAAATAGTCATTTAGATGTTAGTCGGGTATAAAGTAATTTTATGGAGGCAATGTATTTTCTAAATCACGTATTATCAGAATATTATATTTTTACTAGCTGTACCACCTCAGAATCATTAACACAGGGGCCCAGGGCCCCCCTAGACCCTAATGAAATCCAAGGTCCCCCCTTGGGCCCCCATATCCATGTTTTAATAGTTATTCTGCTATTCGGGGCGGAGACAAATCCAACAAATCAAAGATCATAAAAGCCATTCTTGATTTATAAAACCAAGTCCATGTTTTAATAGTTATTCTGCTATTCGGGGCGTTGACAAATCCAACAAATCAAAGATCATAAAAATCTGTCCAGCCCAAGGGGGGCCCCTGGGCCTCCATGCAGCAGAGGGAAATTTGTCAAAAAATGACAAAAGAATTGCGTTTTAAGCAATTTGGGTATCACAACAGATTATTTCAGAAGCACGAAAGTAATTCGGTGAGATTATTTCATGAATAAATTTGTTTAAACAAATTTGATATAAAAGTAAAAAATGTGACATAATAGTATTCAGCATTGTCTTGAAAATTAAAAATAAAAACATTTGAAAAAGGAACATCGAATTATCACTATAATCCAAAAAATAAAGTCCTACGATTGGTCGAAAACTATAATGAATGAAATAATCTATGATGTAATTCAATAAATTTCGCTAAAAATTCACAGCACATATTCCTCAAATCAGACATAATTATTGTTAATTATTACTAACTCGCAGAATGCCTGGCATTGCCCGGGTTAGACCACCAATAATAATTGCTGTAAATCTTAGACAATACCAGCATTTAGATTTGGGTGATTTAGCTGACCCGACGGACGCTGTCCTGTCCAAATTTCAATAAATTTGTTTTTGCACAGATTGCGAAACAACACAAAAACAAAACAAATGTAATTCAAGGGCCTTCTTGGGGCAGGGGGACGTAGCTACCATCGGGTCCCCCTTGGGAACGGGGCCGTAGCTACCTCCGGGACCCGCTTGGCATAGGAGAGCGTAGCTACCATCTGAGCCGCCGGCGCCGTTTATGATACATTATGGACAAAATCATGTCGATCTCTTGCTCTGTGAAAAACAAAAACAAATCTATCCCACTGGAACCGTACATTTTTCCGGGATAAAAAGTAGCCTATGTGTTATTCCAGACTGTACTCTATTTCTGTGCCAAATTTCATCCAGATCTGTTCAGCCGTTCTGGCGTGATTAAACAACAAATATCCATCCAATATCCGTCCAAACTTTCTCATTTATAATATTAGTAAGATAGTAAGATTAATTGTATCTCACTTCAACATCGGAAAAAAATTGTCTCTCACTAATTGACAACCTTAAATGACCCTCTTCACTCTCGCCGAGAGAGGGCGAGAACGTGACTGTGAATACCGTTCTTGTGTATTCGTCGAAATATTCCATTCATCATTATACAAACCTGTTGTACCTAGAGGTGTGTAAATGTTTGCTGAAGTTTTATTACGTCTCATAATATCGATCATATATAGGGTGTTATGGAAGTCCTAGCAGAAAATTTAACCACAAGTAACTAGAACTCAAAATAAACATTTTTTCTTTTTACCACTTTGCTGAAATCCGAATTTTTTTTGAACATTTTTCTGACCCCCTTATTTCACCCTCCGCCTATGCCGACATGAACTTGAACGCATCAGAACGTTTTTGTCAAACGAGGTAAACACTTTCTTTTTTTGAGACAAAAAATGTGTCGTTGATAGTAAATTTTAGTTATCAGTTGTGTCTCGCCGGTCGCTATGTTATGAACTGTGCTCGATTCGTAAGCCTATACTAAGAATTTATTCATTGTAATTTCCACGAAAATGTTTTTTTTTTTTTGTGGTGCAGTTTCTATGGTGTTAGTGTTAGGTAATGTAAATGAAGTCCGCCGCTTGTCTGTGTCTCGGACGTCCCAGATATAATCGCGTTATGGAAATTGAACCTGAATTTTTTAAGATTTCGAAGATGTGCTTCGAAGTGTCGGTGTGTCAACATTTATCGTTTACCGCACGTACACCAAGAAGGATTATTCCTAATGTAAGTTAGAGAGTTTATTTTTACATACGAACCTACTTCAACATTATGCATATTATGGTAGGTTAGTAGTAGTACATGTTTCCATTTAAACAGTTTTTATTTCGATTCGTTTATCGGGTAAAGTGTTTGTGCATTCCTCACAATCAATGAACGTGGGACCATAGGCGGGTATTGGTTTTAGGGGTTAACTTTTCTTAATTTTAGTTCCGTAAGGGAGCGTTTGCGAAAAGAATGATAGATAAAAAAATGTTTATTTTGACGAGTTCTACTTGTGGTTAAATTTTCTGCTAGGACTTCCATAACACCCTGTATTTGGACGATCTGAGGATTTTCAGTTACAGTTTTTCGATAACTGCTACTTTATTTTCGGGACCTTGCTCTTTTAAAATCATGCCAATTTTCCCTTAATCTTCTAAAAATTTTATCGCTTAGAGTTCGATGTTCTGGATAACGCTCTCGGTACAAATTTGCTACAGCAACACCATTTTTTTGGCATCCCAAAAAGTCAGGACCATGTCCGTTCTCTCAACGTTTGAATACATTACTAATACCTACGAACCTTTCAAACTACTTAATACCTACTTGGATTCTTGATATAATTTTCCAATACCAAAAAAACAATGTGCCTAGTAAAACGTATTTTGGGTTGCATTTTTACCTTGTCAGGCCCGTTATCTTACGTGAATAACTCTGTATATAATGCCTCTTCAAACCATAACTGAGCATCCACCAAAATGAACTTGAAGGGCCAAAATTACACTAAATTTACATTTCACTCGGCCGTCTATAAACTGAGGCACGTCTATCTGACAAGTATAAAATAAATCTTCTGAACTCAACCTTGATCGATTCTACTTCCATTCCGAATGGGTTCTATCAAATCGTAATCTGACAACTCGGTGTTCTGTGGTAACAAGCGAGGCACAAGCAGACCTTTGCAGAAACATTCTGCAGTACAGTGCCTTGTTCGGAGTGCAGTCAAACAAAGAAAATGATCATCTCTTTTACGATCTTCACCAGGTCTTCTATTATATTAACGAGTTTCTCTAGAACGTTTTGTGTATGACCATCTTGGACTAGTGTTAACTGACGGCTTGATCCTGACATAAATTGTTTTAAACTGATGTTCATTCTACAAACTTTTAGCTCTACTGTATACATTTTTCTGAATTCGAAACTGTTTTCATCGGTAACGGTAATTCGCCGCCTTCTGCCTTAATAGAAGATATTTTTAATAGCTAAATTAAATCATTAATTAGTTAATGACTAATTTTACATTATAAAAAAATTGGCCCCTTTACTCTAAATGGGTAAAAATGTTTAAAGAGAGTATATTAAACTCTAACATTGTTGTTATTATTTTTATTTAAAGCAGAGTGCTTTCGGTTTAATAAAGGGCCATCCTCAGTACTAAAAAGATAATTTAAGGGACAGCAATACAAAAATGGTTGATACCTTAAAATTAAAAATTAATACATTTAGGGCCGGTTTTTCAATCGTTGGTTTACCTAATGAAAATGTTTGCAATTTAACCAATCAAAATGCTGCATTTTTAGTTTAACTAGAGGTTTAACTTTAACCAAAATCGGGAAAACCTGGAAAAGTCGGGGAATATTTATGAGGCTGGGAAAAGTCAGGGAAATCGTAAAAAAATTGAAATTGTCAGGAATTTTGAAGTTTTGGGCTGGAAAACCAGACTGAATTCAGACCATTCATTTATTTTATAATTATTCCGTTAGTACCTATCAAAACGAATCAAAGCAAAATTGTCATTTTTTGCACTTGTTGCATCTTTATTAGAACCATTTTTGAGGAAAAACCCATGGTACCATTTTTATACAGTGATCTGGAAGTACTAATTAGAAATTTGATTGAACGATTTATTAAACCTATAGATTTGAAATTCAAATTTAGCAACCAAACTTTAAAAACCGACAAATGCTGCTGATGTGGGATTCAAAACAAAAAAATATGTTGGACAAAACAAATACAGAAACAATATCTATTTATGTAAACAGTTATGAAATACTATGTTTTGTGTAACGAATGGAATTTTTGCGGGACGAGTGAAACAAGGAGTTCCCGCAATATGACAGGAGTTACAGAAAACAGCATTTCATAACGTGTTACATACAAGATTTTTTCTAATTTTGAGGAAAAATTAAAAAAGGAACATATTAATTTATTATTTTAGCAAATGGCGAATTATTAATAGTGAATAAATAGTATCGTGCGATTCTTTAAATTTCCATTTTAGGTAAGCCTTGGAATTTGAACGTAGGTCCCCGGTTAATTGTTTCGTCTGCTTATATACGGTGTGCACATTTTAAATTCCGCGCGTTTTACAGCGCCTCCAACGGCTTTTCTGTCATTTTTAGTGGTAAAACAAATAAACGTCAGTCACAGACGGTGAACTGTTATAGTATTTATTAGGACAGCCAACAACTCGGTTCCGTATCACAAAAAATGACAGAGACGCGGCATCTGGTGGCGCTGAGGTAAAATGTGCACACCGCCTATAGCTGTCAGTTTCAAACGTCAACCAGAAAACCTTACCATAACCATAACATGACATTTAAAAAATGAGCTATAATCAAAGACATTTTTCCACCTCCTACTCAGAATGGAAATTTAAAGAATCGCAGGTTACTAATAGACCAATAGAATAGACGCAATGTGGAAGCCATAGAAACCCCTAAATACAATTTGTGGCGCAATTTTTTTTAAGCATTTTGATGCAACGCAGACCGAAAAAAATTATCAATGTAGACGCGTCTCCTTTTACCACGTAAATATGTATCTTTTGTGTTGTATTGCTAAATCCACTTACGTGTTTCGTTAAGCCGGCCACAGACTCTAAGAAATCTGTTTGATCTGTGCTTCCACGCATGCCACATCTAAGCGCATTTCGAGATACGTGGTACCTATGGTGGTACCATTGTGGTACCATACATACACACCATGTGCACATATCCGCACATGCCCCATATATGCGTACCTGCGCACACGTGTGCACATAGTCTGTGGGTGACTTTAGCTAAGTCCACATGACCATGACTATGCGGCGCAAATGAAATTGAGAAATTGAGCGACCGTTCGTCAATATTTCAATATTTGTGCTGGTTTATATGCGGCGTGTAGTTCACAATTGACAAATTTATATATGTCAAATACAACGCACAGCGCAACTTTTAGTGGTGTGGATCAGCCTTTACTGGAATGTTTTTTTTTTTCTGTACGGTTGATGATGGATTATCACACAACGCTTCATCACACTGGAACGAGAATTTTGGGTATAGAGAATGTGACGGAAATATAAATTTTTCGGTCGGGAGAAAAATTAATTTGATTTTTATTGCAAAGTTGCATTTTCGAGATGCTTATGGATTGTAGTTGATATGCGGCGTCGAATTGAATCATTGACTGCTGAAAATCGTTAGCATAAACAAACTTAATACTTTTTTTTTGTTATAGAAATAATGAACGAGGTGGTCAAGCTAAAAGCGTTGAAAAAGAATGGCCCTGGAGCAGGTAGTCATGGTCTAGAATGGCGCGTTCTCGTGGTCGATCAACTTGCTATGAGAATGGTTTCTGCATGTTGCAAAATGCATGATATATCAGCAGAGGGAATCACACGTATGTTATGAGAATAACATTATGTTCTCTTATTGTTTATAAATTTGCAGTTGTTGAAGATATCCACAAAAAGCGCGAACCTCTTGCTACAATGGAAGCTGTTTATTTGATAACTCCATCAGAAAAGTCAGTACATTCTTTAATGGCAGATTTTGAAGGTCCAAGAGCAATGTATAGGGCGGCCCATGTATTTTTTACCGAAGGTGAGTTTTTTTAGTCTGAAAACTGCATTACAGAACGGGATTTTGAAATATTAGTTAAAATGAAAATTACACCCTGAGTATAAATTAAACTTAAAAATGGGTCACTTAAACTTGAATTTTTGTTGTAAAAACAGGTGAATTTTCTCTTTTACTGAAGGTCTAAAAAAAGTTTAAAGCAAGATCCATACAAAAATATTTGTAGTTGAGTTAAATAGAGTTTGAATTCGGGCTTGGATCGTTTGGGAAACAAGAAAAGTTTATTGTCTATATTTTTATGCAGGTGGTCGCACACAGTAAGAAAAGCAAAACAGTTTTCATCAGTTTTTAAAAAATTTCAAGTTTTGAGGTAATGACAAACCGGCCAACAAAATGTTGGCAACTTGTTGATGGATGTTTATTGGATGTTTATTGGATATCTGGATACATGTTGTCAACAATGTTGCGCGTCCTAACCGAAATAAGTGTTGACATAAAAACGGAAAAGACTGTTGCTGCTGGTGCTAGTGCGCACTGAGCGATGTTTTACATTTCAAATGGAAAACACAGATACAAGCAGCAACAGTCAACAAATTTCTCTACCAACATGCCGACCGATCTTAAGTATCCATCAACTTGTATCTAGTTGATGGGATACATGTTGCCAACTTCAATATCAACTAGTTTCCAACATTTTGTTGGCCGGTTTGTACTTATCTTTAGTCAAAATGTTTACTTGATAACAATAAACTAATTTAATAAAGTAAGGACATGATGAAATTTTTTCACATGGGTTATAAATTATGTAATGAAATATTTTTTCTTAAACCTTAACGAAAACTATTCAATTGCCGTCGAAAGAACTGTTTTTATTTCAAGTGCATGTACAAGAAATAAATAAAATATTGCTGTTAACGATATAACCAACAGATTTTTTTTTGATATACTCTTTAGCGTTTTCTCACAGCTATGGTAGGTTAGTCACAACTTTACATACTAGCAATCAAACTGTTAATCTTAGTTTGTGGTAAGTTTATCTTAATCGATGATGGCAGACCCTAAAGACCCTGAAACTTCTACAAGGTTTCTAGCCTGAAGCCGGCTCCAGATGGCATAGCAAGTGTAGGCCAACGTGGGTTCGTTCAAACGTTGGCGCAACGTGTGTATACAAAACATGACGCCAAGCAAGGCCAACGTTGGCGCTCGTCAAGGTTCGCCTAGTAGGCGATTTTGTCTATACACGCAAATGCTCGAAAATACCGTACACACGACTCGTGTAGTGTGTGCCATTATTTGCTCAAATGCTGGCCTACACTTGCCATGCCGTCTGGAGCCAGCTTTAGTAGATTGTTGATAAGTTGTTTTGTGAAATTTTCAAATTTTTGAAATCGCAATTTTATGTTTTTCCAAGTTGTTTAGTCCATTCATTGTATTGCACAGGGTGCGGTCGCACATTGTCATAAAAAAACAAATCTACAATCATATTTGCATGAAAATGTTGTTACTATTTATGTAACGTTTTTAGGTAAGTGCATTCATGTTGTTTTCGTTTAAAGATCTTAATTTTTCCCTTATTGCAAATTTTCGGTCCAAAACATACAAACACCATCTATAAAAGAACCAACTTCTTGAATTTATTGCACCCAGATTTTTTGGTTGTTTTGTATTTGTACAGACACGATTATAGTCGATCATATCTAGACATATAGAGCGCCAGATCTGAGTCCAAGAAATATGTCATCTTACCAACTTTAACCTCGGAAGTTGATTATCAAGATTGATACCAAATACATAAATAAATATGTCTAGACAGAATTTCTACGTTTTTAAGCCTTTTTTGAACATAGAAAACCGTTCTCAGTCGCTCAGGTAATTGTTTACATGTTTTTATCAAGAGGCTTCAGTGTCAGTGAGGGGAGCCAATTCCCTCACACCCTTCAGCACCTAATCCAATCTAATTTATGGTAAAATTGAACATAGCATAGCATTTTAATATCATTCAAATATGATAAATTAAGCTTTGAAAACACACTAGATATAACATATCATCAAAAGCAAAACACTATTGAATACAGCTTTTTCTGATGAACATTTAATCATTTCATAAGCTAGCTATGAGAACAATAAAATTATCACAGTTATAATAATAATCGTCAGGCGCAACACCCCATGAAGGAGTAAGACCTACAAGCCGAAATGCCACGGTTTCGTTATGCTTGCTTCTGACACTGAATGGGTGACATGCACGATGCAACCATGATAAATCGCAACGATGTCTTAGCAGTAGATACGTTGCAAAGCAAAATGCTTGAAGCCAACATGACGTCACAATTGGGTTCATTTTTATGCAGCCAACTATGCAAGTAGAAGGAACAGTTATTTAGGAAATGCACAAATAAATAAAATAAGCGGTAATAATTTTTTATCATCATGATAATTAATAGCGGAACATAGAAAAACAAAAAATAATGTTTAATTTTCCGTTCTTCTGGAATATTCAATATTATTCCGCAACCAAAGATGCATGGCTGCAACCTAAACGCAATGTCTGACGTAATTTTTGGGTTGAGATGTTGGCTTCACCCATCACTATGCATTTTAGTTCTTTCACCGTATCTGTTGGCATTGAATATCAATACTCTAGAGTTAGAGTATTGAGATTCAATGCTATTGGTAAGACATCGTTGATAAACCGTCAACTTTGACATCTATGAACATAACCTCAATAGTGTTTACTATACAGTTCAGTCCGAAAGGACATAGTCTGCTCTTTAATTGCACTTTGACATTGACAATTGTTTATAAAAAATGGATAGTATGTAACTATAATATGTAATAATAATGTTTTTTTTTTGTTCATTACTTTCCTCATTGAGGAACAACATGAAATTATAACCAAATTAAAGTTTATGGCAGGGGTGGCCAACTTGGTTAGACCCAGGATCTACTGTTCACTGACGACACCCTGTGCGATCTACCAATTACATACTTCTTGAAATCTTAAATGAAACAGCATAGTTCAGTACACAATGAGGTAGTATACAAAATTTTGAAACTTTTTTTATAAATGAAACTGCTTAAAATAGAGGACTCCTATTTTTTCGTTTTGCTTAAATCATAACCGTTTTCATGAAATAAATTAAAAACTATTTCGCGGGCGAATAACTACGTCATTAGTTTCCGAGCATAGAGGGAGTAAGAGCGAAAAGGAAAGAATTACTAATAAAATGAGTGAGAGTGAGAAATGGAAAGGCGTAGGTCCTCACTTAGTTCATATGCCGGCCACTAATGACGTATTTTAAACTAGTACAGTTCTCTCATAAAAAATTAAACGAATTTCAATTCAATTTTTTTTGCATTTTCAGTAAGTATAATTTCACCATAATAGCGCTAAACCATACACTTTTCAATGAAGTTTATGATTATCGTATTTTCCAAAAACTTTATTTTTTAGTATACTACCTCATTATGTAGTATTTTTTATTTTAATAAAAGGGAAAATAGAAAACTGAAAATTATTCTGTTCAGTCTGTTCTACGTATTTATATTTTTTGCCTTGCCACGATCGACTGGACTAATATAATAGTCGCAATCGACCGGTTGGCCACAAGTGGTTTATGGTCTTTTCTAATGATATCTGCATTTGTGCGGTATAAGCAAAGTTTACGTCTCAAAACACGTCTTTTAAGCTCCAAGTAGGACTTGTAGATGGATAGATGGTAGTAAGGCTTGAGATGTGTTGGAAAAAACCGGGCGTAAGGGAATTGAAGATAGGAATGAATGTAAACAAAAAGTTGCGCCTGCGTATATCAAAATCAACTCACTTTAATCTACCTTGAAACATCAGCACCGAACTCGATTAGTCAAAAGCGTTTTTGATTAAAACTTTCTATGTGCGACCACCCTAAGAAACTACATACATCTTTTTTGCTACATTCACTTTCCTGAAAAATTCAAAGCTATTTATTATCTGTTTTAAAGACTTGACGCCGCCATTAGAGTGAGTGTCTTAGGAACTAGATATCAAGATGTGCATATACAGGGTCTTTAATTCTTACATCTAACTATATGTAAATTTTGTTTTCCACAGGCAACATGATGTATGAATCATTTATGAAGTCTTGATATTAATACACTTTAATACAGGTTTTTCATAAATTATTCATTCAGATTTATTAAATCTTTAAAAGATACCCGACATCATTTATACAAGTGCAAAAGTAAAAGCACGTTTGACAATACATAGTTTCAAAATCACTTCTGTAAGCTACTAATATTGCTCAGAAAAATATACATCTCCAAAATGCAACTCGTTAAAAAAATATTCCTAGTACGTTTTCTAATTTTTGGAACTTCTAGAGAGCACTGAGTTTTTGGCATACACATATTAAAGGGATCTTTATAAATGTTTCATACATCCAGTAGGTTTTGAACGTCAACATTTTTCATTTATCTGTATTTTTTTTATCCACAGGCAACGTGATGTATAAATTTTATAAAGACCCAATATATTTTACTGAGTATGTTCGATGAACTGATTATATTTATGTATTTATTTTCAACAGCATGTCCAGATACCTTATTTAGTGAGCTATGCAAGCATCGAGTTTCGAAATTTATTAAATCTTTAAAAGAAATTAACGTGGCTTTTATTCCATTTGAACAGCAGGTATTTCAATTCTTTATTTATTATGGCTTTTGCTTCTAACCAATGGAATTGTGGGGTGCTTCTACTAACACATTAATGTTGATCATAATTTATATTTTTATTTTGTTTTAATGTACATGTACTACATAATTATAACGAGTGAGCAACAAAATTTGTGATAGCAGTTGGATAAACGTAAATCGGTACTTTTACTTTACTTTTTACATTAATCGTCAAACTTTTAACCTATGTATTTTTTTCTGACCGACAGAAATTTTCTACGTTAAAATTATTGTCCCTCTTAAGCTATGGTTTCCTAAGAAAGCGGTAAGTACCGTCATTTGACTGCCGTAATATGACGGTAATGACGTCACGAAAAACATTTACATGAAATGTAAATAAATGTACTAGTGGTTTCCGAGGAGGCGGTAGCAACCACCGTCAACATAAAAAGCGGCGGAGTGCGGTTGTACCGCTACGCTGTCTCGAAACCGGCCGTTGCAAATTTATTTATTAATTTAAAAACCTGAAAAAATCATACTACATACTATCTAGACACTTGAAGGAAAAAAGTTCCGCAGTTACTCATTTTTTTAGAGTTCTCGTTTACATTCAGTCGGATAATTGTTAAACTAAAGCTAGGAAACCGTAGCTTTAGAGAAGAAAGTTAGGATAGGGATAATAATGATCATAACACAAGAGTTTTCTACATTGTTAATTGGTACAGGATAAATGTAACTAAATGGAGTTCTTCAAATGTGGCCACAAAAAAAGTCATATGGTGTGCGGTCGCAGGATCTTGATGGCCAGACAATAAGTTGATGGAAGCTCTTGTTTTGTGCCCTGTGGCCTCCACCTGCTGGAAATAACCCATCCCTACTTCGTTATCGTGGAGTTGGTTAATAAATGGTGATAACATTTGTTGAGAAATATTTGCAGCGGCCGTCGCGTCTGCCAGTTGGGAAAAACCAAAGGGTCGTAAAACCTTTACCTGACTGGCACCGCTCACGATCGCAACGAGTCGAATTCAATCTTTCATTCAAATCAGTAACAATTCGAGAGTCGAAACCAAACTTTCAAACCTACGAGTCGAAAACGAACTCTTATTCAATCCAATTCTCATTCAAACACCAAGTCGTAACCAAACCTTCATTCAAACGAGTCGAAATTCAAATTCAGTAGAAACTCAATCCGGGAGAAGAAACGTTCAAGAACTATCTGCAATTATTCGAAATATACAAGTGCATAAGTTCGCGAGTATTTCAATCGAAATCTAAAACATGGTCCTTCGAGCAACACACAAATTCTACAACCAAATCGACCAGACCTTCAAACCTCTCTGACTCAAAATCTCCCCCAATTCAACTTACAACATTATTCTTCTTGATACCTCGAGGCTGCTGTTGCCTAACAAAAGTTTAATAATTGAGCGGTTACCGTCAATATTTTAATTACATACCTTGAAAGAAAACTGGTCCAACAATACGTCTGCGTGAAAAGGCTGCCTAGACTCCAGGCTCCAACTTTCTGAGGATGAAGGTTTTTTTTAACAATTCATTGTGAAATGTGTACAAAAACCATCCAACACGTTGAAGACAATCTGCTTGAAAAAGTTCCTGTACACTTGTTACACGGTTAGGATACAATTCTAAATCCTTTTTAAGAATATTTCGGCAAGTACCATATGAAAATTGTACCTGTTGAGATAAATGATGGATGTTTTTGGGAACTTGTTTCACTCTTTCAACCGTTTCAGGTGTTCGAACATCCCGATATCTACCACCACCTTTTTTGGTTAGTACTTCCAGTACCACGAAAATTTTGCACGCATCGATTTAGAACGTTGCAGAAATTACTGTAGCTTTTAACATTATCCGGATTTTCAGCTCGAAATTCTTGCCAGGTATCCGGAATAGAATGTTTCCAAATCCCGTGTACTTTTGTTGCACTGTGAAAATAAGAGTGCAGTAAAAAAGACTTTTGCTCGACTCAAGTAAACTTTTACAAAAGAACAAATTTTTATTTCAAATGAGATTTGACAACTCGATGACTTTTTACACAATTGTATTGATCGAGTGTAGACTCAAAATTTTGGATTCAGAAGCTCCTACGATCACTGATTTTGTTGCTCACTTGTATAATTTGTGTTTCATTCATTAATCGGTTATATAATTATTAATTTGTAATCTTGGTTGAAATAACCGATTATAATATTTGTAGGGTATACCCTGATCGACAAACAATAAGTTACAATAATCAAAACGCTTTGCTAATTAATTGTCTTTATAAAATGTTAAAAACTACAAGACGATATGTGTTTTTTTTTAATTTGGCGTCGAAGTTGGCCATGAATGTTTAACTGTGAACGTACCATCGAAGTGACAATTATTAATTTGACGTCTGAACCTATATCTAACCTCACTTTTAATATAATTAATCGACAGTTCAACACGTTAATGCGATTAAAAGCAGTTGTAGTCAAACGAAAAAATAAACTTTAATGAGGAAATAAGGTTTATAATAAATAATCAAAATTGGTACTGACAATCGCCAACAAATTGGCAAAATAATTCTTACTCCTGCCTTTTCGGGGTGCAGCGAAATCTCTTCGATAAAATGACGTTTTTCTGAACTACACATCCACATGTTTTGTGAATTCACATATGAATAAAACCAGGTAAAAAATTGTGGCCTGTTCACTCATAAGTTACCGCCACCATGACGCCAAATTTAAAAAAAAAAACATTAGATTTTTTACTTATATTAGAGATTTATCACGAAATTAAGCCTTAAAGTATTTTACATAAAAAGTAAGATTTCTGTTTTTACATTTCGGTTTAATAAATAAATTACTTGAATAAAGTTAGGGATATGATCAAATCAGGTACTTGAGCTATAAATATTTTGTGTTTTCTATCTTAAACCTTAACAAGAATAAAGATAGTATATAATAAAATTGAGTGGTTTAATTTTATTGACTTTCAAAAATATGTATTTGATTTCACACTATTTTCAATTTGTTATTTCTATATATCTTTATACAGTGTGTAACAGATATGGTATCAAAATTTTAACCAGTAACAAAACACAAAATTTCTATTTACCATTTTTCTGAAAACTCATTTTTTATTAGCATTTTCCCCCCTACAAATTCACAAGTCGCATATGGATATTTATTTGAACTTCACCTACTTGAGAATTAATTGATTTTGTCCAGAAAAACTCGCCCTGCTTATCAATAAAGTCCCGTACGTTACCTGAAATCAGTTTGTCGAGAGCGAGGGCGGCGGACGGTAATTTATTATTATATTTCACTTTCGTTTTTAAAGTTTATTAAAGCATTTTAAGCATTATTAGTGTTTACCTGAAGATTTACATCGAAGACGCCAGTTTCGTGAACCAGGAGCCAAATTTTATTTTTCTTCTTTTATCAACTGACGAGGCGGGTTTCACCAGAGAATGTATTTTCAACTGAAATAATACGCACGCACGTCAGTTAGTTTAGTTTATTTACGTTGGGCGGTTTAGATTGTTTCCACATGTTTTCTAAAGTTTTTTGTTCTGATTATTATCAATGAGCCGAGCGGTTCAGTGCTAACTAAATTAACTAACTTAACGTCAAAACTTCCACTAATTTTAACTCGATAACTACGGGGTTTAGGGCAAAAATTTATTCAGAAATGTTGTTGACAATGATGAGTTCTATTACCGATTTAAATATTATACCTATTTCTGTTACATCCTGTATATATAATTTTTCTGTACGTTTATGTTACTAAACTCCTCCTTAACGGCTGGATGGATTTTGATGAAATTTTTTGTGGTTGTGTTTGAGTGGGGCCCTGGATCGTTTAGATCCACAATTGAACCCGGTAGGTGGCGCTGCAATCGGGTTCTAGTTTTTTTATGTTTTTAAATTTTTCTTGAAAAAAACTTTCAAAAAACGTCAAATTCAACAGTCTTTTAATAAGATATTAACGTCATAATTAAACATTCTTTAAGGCTGAAGATGGGAGCAGTTTTCTTTCCAAACGTCTCTTTTGTAATTTATTTTGAGTAAACTTGTGTGAAGTAAACAGTGAACAAGTAGGCAATATTAATTTTTTCTCTTCCTTATGCTTCATACTTTCCATTTACATTTACGTTTGGTAAGAAAATGAGTGAAACAAGGAAAAAATGTAAATAGTTTTCTAATTAATTAATTAATTAATTAATTAATTAAGGATATCCTTGAACACATTTTGATAGGCAATACATTCGCGACATAATCATTTATATACAAGACATGATAAAAAATAATTTTCATCTGGTAAGCAGATGGGTCCTAGACTCCCTGCGGATCCTAGACTTATCACAAAACAATGCCAACGACATTTGGGGACTAAAAACCATGTAGAAAGTTCAGGATCTCCAGGGTCTGTTACCACCTATATATACACACTCAGTCCTAAAGGGTCATGGAAGTCAGAAGAGTCTAATTAATTTACCAACAGGTGTAATTTCTTTATATTGTTAACAGTTAACATATTTTGAATTCTTGGGCATGAAGTGGAAATAAAAAATATTTTGCTGTCATATTGTAACGAGTGAGCAACAAAATTCGTGATCGTAGAAGCCTCTGAATCCAAAATTTTGAGTCGATTCTTGATGGATACGATTGTGTAAAAAGTCATCGAGTAATGTGAATTGACGATTAATGTAAACAGTAAAGTAAAAGAACCGATATACGTTTAGCCAACTACGATCACGAATTTTGTTGCTCACTCGTTATTTTCAGTTAAGGTTGAAAAAAAAATATATATAAAATTTATAACCCATATTCAAAAATTTCATCATATCCTTACCTTTATTCGAATTTATTTTATTTAGTTTTTAATCTAATTGTGTCTTCTGTGATAGTTTGCCCAGAAGAACTATTCAATGAGCTGTGTAAGTCTTGTGCAGCTAAGAAAATAAAAACTTTAAAAGAGATCAACATTGCCTTCTTACCATATGAGTCCCAGGTGTGTTTTTGGTTCGCATGTTGCATTTTCTGTTGGTTTAGTGTATTTTTTAAGCATGGCTTGTTTATAAAGTGGTAAAAAATACTGAAAATATTGTGTTGCTAAGTTGTTGTAATTTTATGTAATCGGTGGTCCGAGGAATTTGTGTATGCAATTGGCATTGAGACCGTGGAATTATGTGGTTTTTGATATTTTTTATTCTCTTCATGTTAAATAAATTTTAAATGGTTGTTTAAGTTGGTAAAGCCAATTTTAATGAATGAATGATTCAAGTTTTATATACTCGCAGGCAACTGGAAAGTCCAGTCAATAGTGCACAAAATCGATCGAATACTCACTCTATAATATGGCGTAAAGCATGGTTGTAGTGTTAGCAGATAGTTTATATTTAGATAGGAACGTTATATTTTTTTTATGGATATGCAAAGGTTGATAACAGCCAATACCAGTAAAATTAATAACTAACTAGTAACTAAGGTACTTATGGTTTCAGTATCTAAATATTTAAGGGTAAAGCCGACAACATTTAATATGATTCAAAATCAATAGATGGCGGGGCAAACAGATCAAAAAATGTTTTAAAATTTTTATTTTTTAATTTTTTAAAACTGCTTTTTTTTGCAGTATTTTTTTTTTCTTTATTTAATGACCAAAATATGAAAAACTAGCTCCCTGCAGATTACCATTCTCTATTCAACTACGTATTCAAAATTGTAATAGGATTAGCGATTTCATCAAAAATTAAGAAAAACTTTTCCGCTCCCTCGCACACTAAACCTTTTATGGCCTTTTATTTCATACTTGTATCTAAAGTTACATTTTTCGGATTATTTTTGATACCAAAAGTGGAACATTAACGTCCTAGTACTTTAAAGAAAAATTTTAAAGTCCTAGTACTTTAAAATTATACGTCAATCATTTCTTACATTGTTCCCGAGATTTTTGTGGCATCAAATTGTTCTTCACGTGATCTGCTTCATCTACAATGTCTTGAGGCACCTCAGTTTTCTCCATTTTAAACGGAATAATCGGATAAAATATCCAAAACCATTCACCGTGACCCAGTTTTTTCGTTGTCATTTTTGACAAACGTTTGTTACTATGGGAATGTTAGTTCCCGCATATTTAATTATTACGAATAATTTGTGCGAGATAAACACACAACATTTCATTTATTTTGACTTAATTCATTAAACTTGCAGTATGAAATAAAACGTTGTATTTACCTCGAACGAAGAAGTGTTTTTAAAGGTACTCACAAGTAATTCCAGCCTCGGCTAGGCGCCTCGGCCGTAAACAACTTGCTCGTACTTTAAACTTCACTTCTCGTTCTAGATAAATAATATACTATTAATGCCAAAACTGACAAACATTTAACAGTGTGCGAGAGATACAAAATATTTGAAAAGTTTTCCTGAATTTTTGAGGAAATGGCTGATGCTATTACAATTTTGAATACGGAGTTGAATAGAGAACGGTGATCTGCAGGGAGCTAGTTTTTCATATTTTGGTTACTCATAAAAGAAAAAAGAATACTGCAAGAAAAGCAGTTTTAAAAAATGGAAAAATTAAAATTTGAAAAAATTAAGGTATACATTTTGTAGAGCTCCAAAAATAAGTACTGTTTACTTCTTACAAATCGAAAGACCGACAAGGGAAACCTTCTAAAACACGAAAACTTTTGGTCTGTTTGGCCAGCCATCTATTGATTTTGAATCATATTGTAGCTGTTAACAGCAACAGGCTTGAATTGCAAGTTGAAACCTCCCATAAGAAATTACATTGGATTTTGGCCTAGTAACAACGATTCGTCACCTTGAATTGCAAAATGAACCTCCATAAGAAATTACATGGGATTTTGGGTTAGAACCCGCATAGTTTATCAGGCAGTAGTGGTGGGAAGTGTCTCAATCACCGTAATACCTACTTTGTCTATTTCATAAGAATTTTGGGCTGGATCAATCACCAGCGGTTTGATGATTTCCCAAAGTCTGCTAACCACTTTTTGTAGACGTCTTTGTTGGAGTTGGATGCTGGATTTTTCAATGCTCTTATAGTGTGATAAGGCGCATTGTCCATTACAATTATGCACTTTTTCCCAATTTTGTTTATAGCCGGGATAAGTTGCGTCTGCGCCCAAGACTAAAACGCCATTCATGGTTTGATGGTAATCTCGGTGTTCTATCCGGGTGTCTACACAACCAGCGTGGAGAATAGTTAATCTTCTGGCTGCCGCTGTCACGATTTTGGGATTAGCCTTCAAGTTGCTCTCACTAATCCACAATTTGACTGGGGAACCATTGATATCGGGTGTCCTAACTAAAATTTGCACCCCCCAACAATTCCAATTTCGAAAGACTCAGAAGAAAACGCTCGAACAGGTCAATTTTGTTTTCAAGGGGGACCTAATTGTACCAAACTTTCAAGTCTTTGATCTCACCCCTTGAGCCAGGGAAGCCACCCCCTAAAAAAATGTAAATGGCATGGAGGGTCATGTGATACATCATTTTAAAGCTTATTCAATTCTCAATCCAAAACTACTACTACTAGTCCTAGTACTTTAAAATTATACGTCAATCAATTCTTATATTGTTCCCGAGATTTCTGTGGCAACAAATTGTTCTTCACGCGATCTGCTTCATCTAGAATATCTTGAGGCACTTCTATTTTATCCATTTTAAGCGGAATAATCGAATAAAATATCCAAAACAATTTAACGTGACCCAGTTTTTTTGTTGTCATTTTTGACAAACGTTTGTTACTATGGGAATGCTAGTTCCCGAATATTTAATTATTACAAATAATTTGTGCAGGATAAACACTAAAAATAACTTTTTTTCACTACTAGCTGTAGAATGTACGATTATATAGTTTGTAGAGGAGGTGTGAAGTTGTGTTTCTTTCCTAGTAGTTAATAATTTTTTCATTATTGACCAGTAGTTAATAGTGGGCAGAGACCGGATTTGATGCAAAAAGCATATCGTTTATTATTATTTTATCTACCTACTTAACAACAGCGCGCTTCGATTTTCACAAATTGCACCAGTTGCAAATATTAGACATTAATTAACTGCAATTTATGCAAAAAAAAACGAAGTTAAATTATTACAAAAGCACAGGTATGCATTGTGCAGGTTTTCATGAAAATCCGGTCTCTGACGGAGAAATGTCAGAGAAAAAATACATAACCTTTATTTTTGATAAAAAGCGTCTAGCGGGTGCCAGTCACAGTTGATTCTGTCCAAATTTCGAGTTTCACGTACAGGAAAATATGACCTTCTTGGAGTAGGTTTCTTTAAGGGGTTTAGCGCGAAGCGCGAGCCAAAATTTGCAATGATCCACGGAAAAAACAAATGTTCACAGACGACAACGTCTATTCAGGATTAACTGTGACCTGGCACCCGCTAGACGATTGTATTTTTGATGCTTTATTTATTTAACGATTTAAGCTGCTAGTAGTGAAAAAAATAATATATAAACCACGGTAGAGAAGCCCTTTCTCACGAGGGGGTAACCACTGCATGTAATCGTGGAACGGCGCTATTGAAATCACTTTGTAATCATAATGTAATCAAATATAATTTTTGTGAAATCATATGTAATCTTCTTGCAATCATAAATAGAACTTAATGAAATCGTGAAATCTTGTATTCATTATGTAATCATCATGTAATCGTCAAGTAATCATCATAAGTTTGCAACATATTTTTTCGTAACCGATTTTTTCCAATTTCTCGTGATAGCAGTTTTATAAAAGGTACTTAATTCAATAATTAAATTTGGTATCCCTTAATTCATTTTTATTAACATAATAAGAATTTTTGACTTATATCCAGTGTATACAGGCTGTTATGAAAGTAGTAGCAGAAAATTTAACCACAAGTAGAACTCGTCAAAGAAAATAATATATCATTTTTCTTCGCAAACGCTCCCTTACGGAGTTAAAATTAAGAATAGTTTGACCCCTAAAACCAAACCCGCCTATGGACCCCCGTTCATTGATTGGCAGGAGTGCGCAAAAACTTTACCCGTTAAATGAATCGAAATAACAACTGTTTAAATGAAAACATTTACTCACCTACCATCATATGCATAATATTGAAGTAGGTTAGCATGTAATAATAAACTCTCTGACTTCCATCAGGGATAATCCTTGTTGTTGTACGTGCGATAAACGATAAATGTTGACACACCGCCACTTCGAAGCACATCTTCGAATTAAAAATTTCAGGTTCAATTTCCAAAACACGATTACATCTGGGACGTTCGAAATCTGGAGTTGGAGAAGCACAAGAATCGAACACACACAACAATACATAGCGGCGCGACACTCAACTGATAACTAAAATTTAGTATCAACGATAAATTTTTTGTCCCAAAAAAGTTTGGTGTTTACCTCGTTCGACAAAAACGTTCTGATGCGTTCAAGTTCATGTAGGCATAGACGGAGGGTAAAATAAGGGGTCAGAAAAATTTGAAAAAAATTGCGGATTTTAGCAAAGTGGTAAATAGAAAAAATGTTTATTTTGACGAGTTCTACTTATGGTTAAATTTTCTGCTAGGACTTCCATAACACCCTGCATATACTTGTGTCGCCCAAGCGATAGGTAATAAAACTTAAGGGTGGAACACCACTTGCGTAAAGCGTTGTACGCAACTGTCATATTCATAAGGAAGAAATTCCATCTAAACTCTTTTTATAACTGCAATCTTTATACCTACATGCCGTTTTCGTAACAAATTAATAAAGAGTAGTATTAAAAAGCTGTTTTGTGAGATAACAGCGTATCAAAAAGCGCAATTTGGGTTTGCATTTACAAACGCTGTACGTTTACCGCCTTTTGTGACGTCATTTCGGGGGAGCCTTCTCATTTGTCCGCCCATCTAGTAACTTTGAATTTTATTTGGTGATTTTTTTCCCGTGTTGACGTCACAGAAAGGCGCGCGTTTCAAATAAGACAGATGTTTCGAATTTTCTTTTACCTAGTAAAGAATAATAAACACAAAAATAGGGGTACAATATTTTTCCGTCTAGTTTCTAGAAAAGCTGTTTTTAAAAATTGTGGGACGACCTCATTTCTGGCAAATTCAAATTCGAAACTGATGAAGACTCCATGTGTGAAGATGTATTTTGTCGCACTAGTTCTCTTGTATGGTCATTGTAAATAATTTCAGCTGAAAGTACTGAAACCGCCGAACTAGAAGTACCAGAAACAACTGAACTAGAACTACCAGAAACCGCTGAATTTGTACTACCAAACATTCTTTTTGCCATCTTAATCTTAGGAAAAAAATTGCAAAAAATTTCAGTAAATTCACATAAATGAGAAGATGGTCACCTGAAATCGATAGACTATTCCACAAACCACGAATGTTATGATCCATAGCAGCCTTAGATGTCGCTCTACGAGCTCGGATTTCAATGACATCTGCGGCTGTAATAAACGTCATAACATTTCTAGGTATGTTAATAGCTATTAACACCGCCCGCAAAGGGGCGGCTTTATTACTCTATCTGTTGGGCCACACAAGTATATCTTTATTGCTTTTTCAATTAAAAATAATAATTTGGGATAAGGAGAATAATTTGCTATAGAAGACATGTTTGATCATATTATTTTTTTAATGTAATCATCATATAGTCAAGGTAATCCCGTGTAATCATTGTGAAATCTTTTGTAATCATTTAGTAACCCGAATGTAGATACTTGAAATTGCATGAAATCCTATGAAATCCGTGAAATCATGTAATCACTCATGTAGTCATATGTAATCACATGTAGTCATATGGTAGTCACATGTAATCACATGAAATCATATGAAATCACAAGTATTCACTATGTAATCAAGTGAAATTTGTAATCCGTGGTACACCCTTTTCATCAGTGGTTACCCCCTCGCTTTCTCAGCTTCGCAACTTAATTCCCTCGATGCTTCGCATCTCGGGAATTAATACTGCTTAGCTGAGAAAAATTACTTCTCTACCTTGGTTTATAATATACTATTATTTCATACTTGTATCTAAAGTTACATTTTTCGGATTATTTTTGATACCAAAAGTGGATCATTAACGTCCTAGTACTTTAAAGAAAAATTTTAAAGTCCTAGTACTTTAAAATTATACGTCAATAATTTCTTACATTGTTCCCGAGATTTTTGTGGCATCAAATTGTTCTTCACGTGATCTGCTTCATCTACAATGTCTTGAGGCACCTCAATTTTCTCCATTTTAAATGGAATAATCGGATAAAATATCCAAAACCATTCACCGTGACCCAGTTTTTTCGTTGTCATTTTTGACAAACGTTTGTTACTATGGGAATGTTAGTTCCCGCATATTTAATTATTACGAATAATTTGTGCGAGATAAACACACATTTCTTTTTATTTTGACTTAGTTCATTAAACTTGCAGTATGAAATAAAACGTATTTACCTCGAACGAAGAAGTGTTTTTAAAGGTACTCACAAGTAATAACAACTTGCTCGTACTTTAACCTTCACTTTTCGTTCTAGATAAATAATATACTATAATAATATAAAATTTTAGAAAAATAAAAACGTATTCTTTTAAAATAAACAATAATTTTGAAATAATTATAAAAACAAAAAAAGTTAAAAAAGATTATTGCCTTGAGGTGGATGGAAAAGAATCTAGAGGTCTAACACCTTCCATGAGATCGCTATCTGATTCTGGGTCAGAAAGCGAAAAATTTGAAGAGTCGCTGTTTTCTTCATCACTCGATTCCTCCAAATTGATGATCATTTCGGTCACAGCATCTTCTATTCTAGCATCATTTTTCCAGTACTGGTCCTCGATAGTCTGGACATGTCTAAGATACTTTTGCCAGTCCTCTTCTGTAAATGAGGCTAATGCCTCATGTCAATTCGGTGAGCTTAGTTATTGACATGTGACACCGGTGGTATTTCGTTCTTTAACAAATCTAAACATTTCAAATAGTATATTACATATTGAGGGGGAAAGTACATATTCCATTTCTGTTGAGAGAACTATAGTTTTACCGAGAGGCATAGCTTCGAGGTGAACTAGTTCTCGAGACATAGGAATGGTACTTTTGTCGAATTTGGTTTACTATTTTTGTCACATTTAGATATTCAAAACTCAATAATAGAATTGAATACAGAATTGAAAAGTGCATCTCTGTAATAAATAAATTGCATAATATAGTAATGTAATGTTTTTGCGAAAAACGCTCGAACAGGTCGATTTTTGTTTTCAAATTGCCATCTTTTGACATAAAAATCTTGATGATGACGTCATCTGTTTTTGAACTATAACACCGTCATCAGTTTTTTTAAATGGCAACCCCTAACTTTTCTTAGGTTTTAGATGCACTTTTCAATTTTCTCATACATTTTGTATGAAATCCGTATATAACGCCTGTTGATGATGTGTATAGTCAGCGGACAGTAAAAACTACGTTGTGTTCTTAAGTGAATTTATTGCTTAACTCATCTGTACAAAAACACAACCCCCGGACTACGCGTGGGCCGCTCTCTCCCTCCCCATCATTGCGCATGAGGGGCGCAACTACGCGCACGCGCAGTGCCAAACATATACCCCCCACCTTGAATCAGGTGAAACATGGTTCAACAAAAAAAAAAAAACATTTACAAAAAAAAAGAAAAGAAAAAAAACAAACAAAAATAAATATAAGACTAAATAAGCTTAAAAGTATACACAAAAACAAATAAGTTCTTCACTATCGTCCATTCGAAGTTTGAACTCTTAGGTTTCAATCGGCAGTGCGCATAATTTAGTTATTGAGCGTTTGAAAACTCCACTTTGACACTTCACAGTCACCACCCTCACAAATTTGTCATTCCCTGGATGCAACTCCACGATACGTCCTAGTCGCCATTGTAAAGGGGGTAAATTGTCCTCCTTCATTAAAACCATGGTGCCAACCTCAGGAACCTTAGAAGAGGCAGTTTGCCATTTTGACCTCGACTGCAATGTGTTAAGATATTCTGTAGACCAGCGTTTCCAAAAATGTTGGCGACAGGCCTCAACAAGTTGCCAACGAGATAACCGGTTGATAGCGTGAGGGCAGTGAGGTCGTTGACGTCGTTGGACAGGGGCGTCAATGGGCGTGAATTTAGAACAGTCTCTATTCTTACCAAAAGAGAATACATTTCCTCATACGTCAAATGATTTTCCCCGATCACGCGTTTGATATGAGTTTTAACCGATTTAATGCCTGCTTCCGCCAGGCCCGCGAAATGAGGAGAGCGAGGGGGAATGAATCTCCAATTAATATTATGTAGTTTTAGTTTTTTGTGTAATTCCGGTTGCTGTAAAAATTGACGAAATTCCCGATCAGCGCCCGTAAAATTTGTAGCGTTATCGCTTACGATGAAATTAACATTTCCCCTGCGGGACATCATTCGCTTCAATGCATTTAAAAAAGCATCTGTAGTGAGGTCGCCCACTAACTCCAAATGAACAGCTTTAGTACATAAGCAAACAAGTAAACCTATATACGCTTTCACAGTTCTTCTTCCCCTTCCTCTACCCTCCTTCACAACAAGAGGGCCACCGAAATCGACACCTATTTTCAAAAAAGGGCGAGCCGGTGTAATTCTTTCATTTGGTAAATTACCCATTATTTGGCTATATGGTTGTGGTTTCAATTTGTAACAGCTAATACATCTACGAATAACCTTACGAACCTGGTTCCTGCCCGAAATTGGCCAAAACGTTTGTCTTATATGAGCAAGTGTACCAGTTTGGCCCGCATGTAACTGTTGGCAATGAGTTTCTTCAATAAGCAATTCTGTTACAAAATGTTTAGGTAATATAATGGGGTGCTTTTTCTCATAAGAAATTAAAGCATTGTTTAATCTACCCCCCACCCTGAGCAGGTTGTTTTCGTCTAAAAGAGGATTTAAGGGCAAAAGTGAACCGCCAACGCATTTCCGTTCTTTAAGCTGGGCAATTTCTTGGAAAAATGCTTCGCTTTGTACCATTCGAATTATATGATTAGTAGCATTTTCCAGTTCCGTTAATGTTGATGGCCCCTTGACCTCAGCTTGCTTTTTTACTCGATTACTTAAATTTTGAATAACGCGCCGCCAAACGGCTATCGTGGTTTTAAGTTTTGAAAATTTAGAATGCAACTTTAGAATGGGAAATTGCACTTCAGATTGAGAGACAGCAAAAAATGTTACGCGTTTCCTTTCCAAATTTGCCTCCTCTAAAGGAGGATTAGTTTCATTAGTTTTCACAAAATTTTGTAGAGAGGTCGTGCAACCAACTGGGTCCGGTAAACCATATAGAGCATTTGGCAACCTCCTTGGGAGAAGCGCCACGGGTAATCAAGTCCGCAGGATTTTCAGTACCCTTTACGTCACCTCAATGAGAAACTTGTGTTAACTGGTGAATTTCAGATGTTCTGTTTGCAATAAACGTTTTCCAATTTTGAGGTTCAACTGCTAACCATGCCAATACCACTTGAGAATCACACCAGTACCAGCAGTGTTCCGGAAAAATGTTCAGAATTTTCGCGACTTTATTCATCAATCGAGCCAAGAGAACAGCTCCACAGAGTTCGAGGCGAGGAATACTCAAAGTTTTGAGAGGGCTTACACGAGACTTAGCCGTTAACAATTGAACATGTATATTTAACTGAGTGTCAATTGATCTGACAAAAATGCAGCTTCCGTATGCTTTTTCGGAACTATCACAAAATCCATGAAGTTCAACTCTAATGGGATCTTGACAAATCACACCTCTAGGAAATTGAAGTTTGTCTAAGTCAGATAATTCATGAACAAATGATGTCCATACATTGTTGATTGATTCTGGAATTTCATCATCCCAATTGATTTTTTCTAACCAAAGGCGCTGCATTATTATTTTTGCTTTGGTAACAACCGGAATGAGGAGACCAATTGGATCGAACAATTGGGCAATAGAACTCATGACTGCTCATTTTGTAGTTTTATTTGGCAAGGAAAA
Source organism: Diaperis boleti (assembly GCA_963583935.1). Classification (NCBI taxonomy): domain Eukaryota; kingdom Metazoa; phylum Arthropoda; class Insecta; order Coleoptera; family Tenebrionidae; genus Diaperis; species Diaperis boleti. The sequence goes on along the minus strand of OY757245.1, from coordinate 41,540,672 downwards.
ATTGAATGTTTTATAAGAAAAAATATCCTTCTCATTGTCCCAAGAAATGCCAAGCGTCTTTTTATCTGCTTGTTTATCGATTATGGTGCAGTGTGTTTTTGAAGCATCATCAAGAACGGCGAGACAATTAGACCGCCACTTACTTAGTTTAAAACCGCCCTTTGAAAGGACTGTTTCAAGTTCGTTTTTAATTTTGAGTAATTTGTCAATTGATTCCGCACCAAACAGAGCGTCAACATACATGCAGTTTATAATGGTTTCATGTGCTAATGGATAATTGTCTCGATTGTCAATCCCCAGTTGCTGTACGCATTTGATTGCTTGATATGATGAAGGCTTTAGACCATAGGTCACGGTATTTAACTGATACGTTTGAACAGGATCGTTTATATTTTCTCGCCATAAAATTTTTTGAAAAGCGCGGTCTGAAGGATGCATCTCGATGCATCTGTACATTTTAGAAATGTCGCATAATAGTACGAAGGGTGGAGCGCGAAACTGAATAATTACGCTAAAAAGATCAGGTTGCAAAACAGGACCGGCCATCAATAAATCATTTAGACTATAATTGTTAGAGCTTTTGCATGAGCCGTCGAATACAACTCTGTACCGAGTACTTGTACTGTTTTCGTTAATTACGCATGAATGAGGCAAATAAAATGAATTTTCGGCGTTGTCTTTTTCAATCAACTTCATGTGATTGAGCTGTTGGTACTCTCTCATAAATTTAATGTATTCTTTGTCTAGGTTTGAATCCCTTTTGCGCTTTCTTTCAACTGCAAATAACCGATTTAATGCTGTTTCCCTGGAATCGCCTAATTTGGGTTGTGTATGAAACGGAAGACGTACCTGGAATTTACCATCTTGCAGTCGGGTGGTAGTGTCATAAAAATGTTTTTCACAAAGGTCCGCGCTATTACCCGCACCGTTTACGATGGGTTTCTCCAGGTCCACTTCTTGTATTTCCCAGAATCTGGTCATCGCTTGGTCTAATGTAATTTTGTGACATCTGTTCACTGAACCGTTTTGTTTACCAAATGATCCACCCAGTATGTAACCAAAAACTGTATTTTGAAGAGTTGGCTTGTTTTTGCCCAAAACGATTTTGCCATGTAATAAAAGGTCAAGAAAGATTTCTGCTCCTAGCAATAAATCAATTGGTTTCGTTTGGTTGACAAATGGGTCCGCTAAAATAACATTTGGGGGTAATTGAAAATCTCGAATATTAAATTGATGTGACGGTAAAAGTTCTGTAATCTTTGACACTACTAGGCATTTAATTTCCGTCTCAAAATAAGAGGCTTTACTTTTGATTTTAACTGTTGTGGCATTGTTTATAGATGACTGCCCATTTATACCTAAAAGTTTTATATTTGTTGGATTTAGTTTCAAATTCAAAAATTCGCACAGGCCTTTGGTGATTAAGTGAGACTGGCTACCATTGTCCAATAGAACCCGACAGTCTTTTGTTTTCCCGTCTGGACCCTGAACCTGAATAAATGCCGTCGACAATAAAACATTTGATGAGGTCACAAAATTGCATTGTGCAATTTCAGTTTCTGCAGTTATGTTTTCGGTAATAGGCTGCTGGTCAGTTACAGGGACTGAATGATGTAATAAAGTGTGGTGAGATTCGTTGCAAAGTTTACATTTAGAACTAACACAATCTTTCACAAAATGATTAATTCTAAAACAATTAAGACATCTCTTCAACTTTTTAATCTGTCGCACTCGATCTTCAATACTTAGAGAAAGGAAGTCGCTGCATGTGAAAATTGTGCGGTTCTTTTTACAAAAAAAGCATGAAGTCACAACGGTGTTTTTTTGAAATTTAGCCACGTGAACTACGCGTTTATTGTAAAGCGGTACTGAATTTGTTTTAGATGAAGTGCCAGGTTTCATAAAATTATTATTGGATGAATTATTTTTATGCAAAGAAATAGACTCTAGCAGTTGGCATCGTTTAGATAAAAATGTGGATAGTTTGTCAAACGACGGTATTTCAACAGTATCTATAGATTCTTCCCAAGCCGATTTTGTGTAATTATCAAGTTTAGATAAAACTAAATACACCAAGATATCGCTCCACTCTTGAACTGGACGACCCATTGCCTTTAATGTAGTCAAATTAACATGTATTGTATCTAAAAAATCTTTTAATGCTTTAGCTTCGCTTTTTTGAAGTGATGGGGCGTCAAAAATATTTTTTAAATGTGTATTTAAAATAAATCGCTTGTTTTCGTATCTTTGTTTTAAGATGTTTAAAGCAATTTGGTAATTTGTATTATCATTTTTTAGGGACTCTTAGGTCCTTTTAGCTTCATTTTCCATACATGCCTTTAAGTAATACTATTTTTGCAAATCGGATAATGCATCGTTGTTATGGATTAAACTTTTAAAAGTGTCAAAAAATGATGCCCAATCGGCGTAATTTCCTGTAAATTTTGGGAGCTCGATAGTGGGTAATTTTACATTAATTTGATTTGCATTTGATGCGGAAGAGCGGGAAGAAGAACTGTTTATGTTTGTCTCAATTATCTCGTCAAATGACGCCAAAACCGTGTAAAATTTATCTTGAATTTCCTGAAATTTGTATTCAGTGTTTTCATCATTTTGCTCATTCCATATAACGAGTGACGTTGATGCATAATGTGCTACAATTTCCTTAAATTGCACGTGTAGACTCTCCACATCTTGTAGGCGACGTTTTACTTAGTGAATTCGACCGGTAGAACTCGAATATTTGCTAATAAATTCATATTGCTCGTTTAAATTCCCTACTAACAGTAAAAATTTGTCCGCGAATTCGTCGTGATCCGGCATTTTTGACAATGAGAAAATGCAACTCTCCTAGATAAAAACAGAACTGACCTTTTCCACTCCGTCGATGACTGGTTTCCGAAATGCTTCCAACGTTGGACTTCCACGTGTTCTGCGTTGGGGGGTCGGAATTTTGCCTCGCACGTGCAGAATGTCTCGTTGAATCCACACCGGGTTGATGTTGAATTGCTTCAGGAATGATGATTTAACCACGAAGGATAGATGTGTTGAAACCACACAGGGTCGATGATGAATTCCCTCAGGGATGACGATTTGATCTTGAAGGCTGGATGCGTTGAAACCACTCGGGGTTGATGATGAATCCCTCAGGGATGATGATGTAACCACGCAGGGTTGATGTTGAATTCACTTAAACCTTAGCCGCTGATCCGGCTCGAAGGACCATTTTATGTTGATGATGTGTATTGTCAGCGGACAGTAAAAACTACGTTGTGTTCTTAAGTGAATTTATTGCTTAACTCATCTGTACAAAAACACAACCCCCGGACTACGCGTGGGCCGCTCTCTCCCTCCCTATCATTGCGCATGAGGGGCGCAACTACGCGCACGCGCAGTGCCAAACAACGCCATCTTTGATACATGACAGAAACAAAAATGGACATGGCGTTGTATGCTGGTTCCGGTAAAGCCAGTAGATGGAGTTGTGTGCATTACGTTTTGATAAAGAAAACTGAATTTGATTCAGCCAATAAGTTAACACAACATTTATTGACTCTGAGGCGGTACAAAGTTCGCCGGGTCAGCTAGAGTAAATATTAATTTAATGTATTTGTAAGACATGCCAAATCTCACAGTCCTCCGTGTCCGCAATATGCTTAAAAAGGGGTACAAAGTTTTCGCTTCACATATTAATATATAGATGAACAATAATTGCCACTTTTGACAGTTCTTTAAGAACAAATTAATTAGCCTAAAATTTGGCTGCCCCAGTATTTTCTACTCTTGGTGGTACTATTGCGGATAAATAAAATAATTCAGGTTTTCAGCTTACTGAGATTGTTCAGCTTCTTCATACCCTTTAGGTTTCTTAAATTTTCTAGGTTTTTTTATTTAGATCAAATTTTTACAGCTTTTATAGTTTCTTTAAATTATATTTCTTAATTTTCAGGTTCTTCATTTTTTTATTCTTCAGGGGTTTAGGATTCATCAGCTTCTTCAGATTCTTTTATCGTATTCTGATTTTCAGTTCCTTGAGCTTTTTTAGCTCTTTCAAGTTGTACATGTTAACAATAAAATTGATTTAGGAGTTTATTCAATGTTAATAACTAATTGACTTGTATTTAAACGCATCTCTCGCTGGTTTTCAAGTAAGGGCTGTGCCCTAGTTCTGTTCCTCGCTGGCTACCCCGAACGTTCTGATCGCGGGTCCTCATCCATTCTCGGTACTACCACCTTGGTCAGAGGATCAGCGTCAACACGGTCTTTCCTGACAACATTGTGTGTCCTGATTCAAGGTGAAGTGGGCCTGAAGCTCAAAAACTGTTAAATCTTGATATAAGGCGAAAACACCAACAAGAAAATTATTAGCTTTATCAACTGGGCCAGGCCCCTGTCAGATGTACCACGCTTCTCTGGACAATTGTACCGCGCTTTGTCGTTCGCTAAAACGAAGGGATTTAAATACTTGGCCAAGTGTTTAAGGGTTAAATGCATATAACACAGATATAATAAATAATAATCATTTACAACAAAATACGCAAAATAAGGGCATGCAAAATAAAACGTACTGGTACCTTACCTACTGAGTAGATCTAGTGATCCGGGAATGTGGATAGTTGAAATTTGTTGGGGTTGTTTACAAAGGAATTTATTGTCAATTTAAGTTATTCTCATTTGTGAGATTAACCAAGTCCTGTTTTAGAAATTTGGCAAGGTAACGCAGTTTGGAAAATTATTAATAAACGCAATTACTAATGTTACAAATTGGTCGCGGTACTTGGGCGATTAGTGTATCTTTGCGACTACTTGAATTTCACTGAGATGAATTCTTTTTAACCGAGGTTATCAATTCGGTTGTGTTTTTTTTTGTTTTTTTTTTTTAATGTTTGTTACGTCAGAACTCCGTCATTTATAAACCGATTTGTAAAATTATTCTTTTATTTGAAAGAGTATAACTACAGATTGGTCCCATTGTCACCATTTCAGGATCTGATGAGGGGATGTCATGGAAATCGAGAAAAATCCTCAAATTTTCACTCCCTTTTATTAACCGACTTCATGTATGTTCAGCGATTTCTTCGTCAATTGTGAACCGATTTACAAGATTCTTGTTTTACTTGAAAGGGTATACTCTTGAGCTGGTTCCATTATCAAAAAATGAGGATCTGATCAGGGAATCCCATGGAAATCGAGAAAAATCCTCAAATTTTAGCTCCCTTTTATTAATTAACCGACTTCATGTATGTTCACCGATTTCTTCGTCAATTGTGAACCAATTTACAAAAATCTTGTTTTACTTGAAACGGTGTACTCTTGAGGTGGTTCCATTATCAAAAAATCAGGATCTGATCAGGGAATCCCATGGAAATCGAGAAAAATCCTCAAATTTTAGCTCCCTTTTATTAATTAACCGACTTCATGTATGTTCACCGATTTCTTCGTCAATTGTGGAACAATTTTCAAAATTCTTCTTTTATTTGAAAGGGTATACCCTTGAGGTGGTTCCATTGTAAAAAAGTCAGGATCTGATCAGGGAATCCCATGGAAATCGAGGGAAATTCTAAAATTTTTCCTTCCGTTTATGTATACTAGTTATCGCCCGTCACTCGAAATTCGAGTGGTATGTATTGAATTGGTAATCAAATCAATGTAAAAATTAAAAAAAAAGTGAATACTTACGTAAATAGTGTTGAATAAAGACTGTTTAACATATTACATATTACAATTTTTAATTTGTCTTGTTTGAATAATTAAAAGAAAATTAAGACGGAATAATTTCTTTATATACAATGTTTTGTGTAAACACTTGTTAATTGTGCGGTATAAGATGCTCCTGATTTAATTGTTCGCTAATCTAGAAACGGAGACCATCGAATGTACGAAACAGAAGACATTACTACCAGTATTGTGTTGAAAAACCTCTTGAAGTATAAAATATGATCAATAACGGCACGTTGTTCATTATTAGCCGTGTTATACATTTGATTAAACAATGAATCTTCCGCTTCTCAATTGATTTGTTGAGAAAATCGCTTGTCAGTTAAACGAAAATATTGTGGAATTGGTAAACCAATTTTTCATTTTTCGGCAAGAAAAATTATGCGATAAAAGAATTGTATTTTGCACAGCTTCATTCGTCCTCTATTTCACTCTTCACACTCCGCACCCAAACATCCATCCAGAGGTATAAATGTCTTAATAAGCATGTCTTAAGTTCCTTACACAACTTGCTCACCCAACCTCAGGGGAGGGGGTAAGATACCTATATTTGGCTACAGTTGTCCAACTTCTTACTTAAAACGATTCACGCTCATTTAAATCGATGACTGTAATGAACCGCTTTTCTCCTAAAATGATTTACAAATAATTAATGAACCTGTGAAATTTTTGAAAATGGAAAGTAATCTTCACATGTCTTTCATTTAAAAGAACAATTATCAAAATCGGTGCAGTACAGACTGTTTTATTTGGTTCACATTGATTCATGTTCAACGATTAAATATACAGGGTGGTCTCGATATAACCTGCCAAAAAAATTCTGGAACATTAGAAGGATACCAGGAGTCCGGAAAACCCCTTTTTGTTAGGTCCAAAATAATGGGGATAAATTAACCCTTTTCCACACTCACTCGACGCTACTGACCACAAAAATACATAATCAGGGATTTATTGTTAGTGTTTGTAAGGATGACAATATCTAAGCAACCATACCTGTATCGTTTGTGACAAATCTGACAAATTGAATAAAATTAATGACATTTATTGAAAACGCTGTACGCTGTGTGCTTTACGTCTCTAATCTACACACAAAAGGCTCATTTTGAAGCATGAGATGAATGAGAAATGAATAATAATTAAAGTGGTGTTCGTCAAAGCGTTAAATAAATAAAATAAAATAAATGTAGAGATGATAGTGTGTGCACCGAACCAGTCTTACATAAACGTAAATGTAGTTTCACAAAAGTGCAACGGGACGAAAGGGTTCTTTCGGGAAAACGTCGCACATCAGCCGCTCTTGCGTGTTTAGCCATAGAGTAAATGCATATCGGGGTATTCTTGTTTTGTGAACTTCATTTTGGATTCGCAAATTTAAAGTCAAACTTGACAAATTAATGTCATAGCTGTCACAGATGCCGTTCCTAAAGGAATTGCAATTATTGTTGCAAAGCAACCAGAACTACCTGTTTGATCCCGATTAATTCATTAGCGTACAGCAAATTTGGACTAAATTTTCAATAATTTTTATCTGGAAAACAAAAAGACTTTTATTAGAAACTTTTTTTGTATCTAAGTTCTACTCATCGAAACCTTATTACTGGATTTTTTGGCAGGTTATATCGAGACCACCCTGTATAGATGTTCATCGATTTCTTCGTCAATTTTATTGTAGACCTCATTATTGGAGAAGCGTATTTACTAAGTCTATACTTATCACTTAAAATTGTAAAAAATAGCTTAAAAAAAAAGAGAACCGACTTCAAAAAGTGAAAAATAATAATTGCATATACATGTATTATTACATGTGCTACATAATGATCCGTTTGAAGTCGGTGCCAAGCCAAATAGGTAGTAGATAGATAGGCTGTCATATCGCAAGTCTCCCGGCGAGCGCACCGGAATGCGTGACCGTGGGTGGGGGGCTCGTGATGAGCAAAAAAACCCAAACGACAGACGTCGTTGACGGTCGTATCGAATGATATCAAATTCTTTATGCGTAACGTTGTTATTTTTGTATAATTACAATATGTTACAAATTTGTAACCTATTTTTCTTGGCACCGACTTCAAACAGATCATTAGGTAGCACATGTAATAATACAATGCAATTATTATTTTTCACTTTTTGAAGTCGGTTCTCTTTTTTTTTTAAACTAATTTTGTTTGTCGTGATCACAGTCCCATGAGTCTGATCTCATGAGTCTAACGTAATAAAAAATCAGGTCGTCAAATTGTTGTGAAATTTCTGCAAAAATTGTTACGTTTTTTTTTTTTTTGTAAAATGACGTCATCATCAAAATGTGTATGCCAAAAGATGGCAATTTGAAAACAAAAATCGACCTGTTCGAGCCCTTTTCGCAAATGAACTGAATTTTGTGCGGAACTTTATGATCACTCTGTATCTCGAACTTCAATAAATTATCTTAGCACTAATATTTTAAACTTGTCTTCTATGAGTCACTACACTAAATAGCAATAAAACGCTTTCAAAACATCAAATTTAATAATTATTTATGTTTGAAAACACCTCAAACCAATGCATTTTAAATGGGTCGCCATGCACGAAGCGAAAAGGGTATGTTTCGTTTCATTATCTTAAATTGCAATGTTGCAATCTATAGTAAGAGGGACAAGGGACAACCGGGACAAACTAACCACATGAATTGCATCTAAAGCCTTGCCGCGGGCATGCTTATTTTTATAGTTCTTGCACTTTACTGCGAAAAGGCATCAGGGGTGGTTTTGCTAGTCATCGATTAAAATCCTAACCTCACTCCGGGACCAAGACATTGCTTAAGATTGGTCGAATTTTAAAATGGAAAAACTATAACAAAATGTAGGGCTGATGTTTGGGGCGCTGATCAAAACACTTGGACGAAGTAACAAACTATATTCACATAATTAGCTTTAAAAAAAAGAAACCGACTTCAAAAAACCCAAAGTAACATAAGTTAACTAAAAAGTTAAAAATATTTTTTTTTTAGTTATTTGTTGTTCCGCTTAATGTAATTATTTATTTTTCCGTTTAATGAAATTCAGAAATTATTGTTGATTATCTAATTATTAATTGTTTTATAATTTTGAAGTCGGTGCCAAGTAAAACATAAAATTATACATTTTAAAGTTATAATTCCCTGATAATTTCAGACTTCTTAATTCACGATTATGATTACTGAATTAAACTTTTCAGAACTCATTTGATACATTAGGTAAAAGCTATATATTCGTAGTACTAATTTTGTATGATTTAGGTTGGATTTACCGAGAGATGAATTATTGTTAGATTTGAAATAAATAAATAATTATTATTTATTATGTAATTATTATGAATTGTTTTTATAATTTTTTTCGTAGTAACTAATTTGTTATTGTAGGAAGGTATATAATTTGTTTTTATGTTTTTATGACACCAACTTCAAAATTATAAAACAATTAATAATTAGATAATCAACAATAATTTCTGAATTTCATTAAACGGAAAAATAAATAATTACATTAAGCGGAACAACAAATAACTCTGAAATTGAAAATTTTTATTTTTTACTTTTTAGTTAACTTATGTTACCTTGGGTTTTTTGAAGTCGGTTTCTTTTTTTTAAAGCTAATTATTTTACAATTTTAAGTGATGGGTAGACCTAGTAAGGACGCTTCAAATCCACACGAGCGCGAAAATAGATTGTCGAGTATAAGAGCAAGTTAAATAAATTAAGAAGTTAATGTCAAAAAGATCGAGAACATCAATCCAAATTCAAGATTGGATATTCGAAATTCAAGATTCGATATTCGAGTATTTGAGATTCACAAATTCCAGATTTTCCATTCCCGATTCTACAGAATACTGTATCCAATATCATGAAATTAAAATGGGACCATGTTGGAGCTCTAAACAAATCGCAAAAAGAATAATTGAATCGTTTATTGTTTGGCCATTTTTGTTTTTCAGTGGAATATACAGACTGTCCCATTTAAAACTCCCCAGTCCAGATTTCTCCGAATTGATTACTGTGATTGAAAAATCCAATGGAATATATATTATAGACATAAATCGATTGGTGCAGAAAGCATCCAAGTACCATATCATGTATGCTAAAATTTGCGACTAATAGTGCTTATATGCCAAGGGCATAGTAAAATACAATTGTAGATGAATTTTCCATAGTCTTTTCGTTTCCTGAAAAGTTTGCAAAATGTTACTTGGCTTGTTTTAACAATAAACGATTCAATTGAAATCGCAGCTACCCTCATTCGAACACATTTCCATTTGATTTTGAAGAATTTCCTTCTATAACTTCGAAATCTTACGTCCAATTTGAATGAAATTAAAATGGGAGCATCTTGAAGATATACTGAATACAACGCAAAAAGAATAATTGAAATAGGTTGTATAAACTGCTGCAAATATCGTTCATTTCGTCTTCTCCACACTCGTACGCGACAGCTATTACTGTACAAGCCAAATCGAGACTCATCCCCATAAAGAACCGATTCCCATTCCATAATCCAGTTTTGTCGATCTCTTGCCCATCTTAAGCGAGCTCCATGATCGGCCGGTGTTAACTTAGGTCCTCTGTATGGATGATAACTGTGTAAGTTAAAGTCTCTAAGGGCCGGTTTCACCAACATCGAATAACTTTAACTGACAAATAACTGCATAGATACGTTTGTTAAAACTATAGCAACAATTGTTTCTAACAGACGATTAAGTTTAACTGAGGTTGGTGAAATCGGCCCTTAAGGTGCGTTTACATCTGATAGTTATATCCGGACATATATGTCAAGTGTCCGACATAAAATCGCTTTGCCTGTTTACATACCGACAGAAATTACATGAAATTTATGTCATGGATATGTGTATGACAGTTTCCGAAATCGTGAAATTTGCAATAAATGTACGACCCGTTTACATATACATACAAAATATAGATGTGTCATGTGTCGTACACTTCTTTCGTTCTAGAGAAAGTTCATTTTACCGATTTTATTTTGCCACGATGAAACCATCAAAACCCAAAATAGCATCGAGTGTAATAAAATTGTTCTAAATAAATGTACGTATGTCAAAAAAGAAGAGAAAACGTTCTGTGTGGATTTTGAGACCTGAAAAATTGGGTGCCAATAGTCAATTAATACATTGACATAATTGGTTATTGTCTGAAAAATCTTCTGCAAATGTATACGCTCCAGAATGCACATTTGACCCCGAAAATTTACAGAGGCGAAATAATACATGGAATCTGGCGAAATTAAGAGATTATGCTAACAGATAAGTTGCTACCACTGGCCCAACAAGACAGTAATAACCTTTCAAACAATGCTAAAGAAGAACGAGAACAGTATATACAGGGTGTCCCAACTAAAATTTGTACCCCCCAACAATTCCAATTTTGAAAGAGTCAGAAGAAAACGCTCGAACAGGTCAATTTTGTTATCAAGGGGGACCAAATTGTACCACACTTTCATGTCTTAGATCTCACCCCTTTAGCCAGGGGAGCCACCCCCCTAAAAAAATTAAATAGCATGGGGGGTCGTGTGATACATCATTTTAAAGCTTATTCAATTCTCTATTCAGACCTACATTTATCGATTCCTTTCTACAAAAGAAAAAACATGAAATCGATATTTTCCAAATATACATAAAATACTCAACTAAAATTTGTACTCCCCAACCATTTCAATTTCGAAACACTTAGAAGAAAACACTCGAATAGGTCAATTTTGTTATCAAGGGGGGCCAAATTGTCCCAAACTTTCAAGTCTTAGATCTCACCCCTTTAGCCAGGGGAGGCACCACCTTAAAAAAAAAATGGCATGGGGGGTCGTGTGATACATCATTTTGAAGCTTATTCAATTCTCTATCCAGATCTACTTCTATTCGTTTTTGCAAAAAAGAGCATAAGAATTTGTTATTTTCCAAATCTACATAAAATACTCTTGATATGGAAAAATAAATTCATGTTTTTTTTTTTTGTAGAAACAAATCGATAAAAGTAGATCTGGATAGAGAATTGAATAAGCTTTAAAATGATGTATCACGCAACCCCCCATGCCATTTAAATTTTTTAAGGGGGTGGTTCCCCTGCCTAAAGGGGTGAGATCTAAGAGTTGAAAGTTTGGTATAATTAGGTCCCCCTTGATAACAAAATTGACCTGTTCGAGCGTTTTCTTCTGAGTCTTTCGAAATTGGAATTGTTGGGGAGTACAAATTTTAGTTGAGTATTTTATGTAGATTTGGAAAATATCGAATTCATGCTTTTTTTTGGAGAAGGGAATCGATAAATGCAGGCTTGGAGAGGGAATTGAATAAGCTTTAAAATGATGTATCACACGACCCCCCATGCCATTTAAATTTTTTAAGGGGGTGGCTCCCCTGGCTCAAGGGGTGGGATCTAAGACTTGAAAGTTTGGTAGAATTTGGTCCCCCTTGATAACAAAATTGACCTGTGCGAGCGTTTTCTTCTGAGTCTTTCGAAATTGGAATTGTTGGGGGGTACAAATTTTAGTTGGGACACCCGATATGCAATATTTTGTTAGCAACCACGGGGAAGTTCCTTGGCAGTACAGATTAATGTTGTAAACAACTAATTGGAATAAATTTAAAAAATCCTATAGCTGGTTTGCACGTAGAGCCTCCTTGCAGAAATAAAAGCAAATTATAGTATAGTAGCCTCAACCTTAAATTGTCACGAATTTTTTATCGAATTTTTTATCGGAATCGAGACATTGCGGAACAAGTAAGTCGTAACCGATACCATATGGACTCTAACCGGTTTTGATTGTCTTGTTGCTACTGGTCGACTCGATTGCAAGACGGGGTTTCTGTACGGCCACGCGCCGTTCTTCAGACACGTATTTAATATTTTGTTATGAATTATTACTAGCTAAAGTGAGGTATTTGTTTTTATTTATTTGGTCCAGAATATGTTTTCTAAGGCTTGCACTTTTAATGTATTCTAAAGTTGAACAGTAAAATATGAATTTGTTACACGTACTGAGGGAAGTGATCAACTCAATTTACATTTTTGGCAATACGGTCCTGTCACCATTCCTTTACATCTTCGCCGAAAAGTCGATCAAGAGTAGAATGTTTATTTCAGAACCAGTTTAGGACGTTCATAAATAAGTTGGCCCTGCATAATTTCCCCTCCCAACCCCGTGACAATTTAAGCTTGAGGCTACTATATGGTGTTTTTGATACAAACAATTCATCAGTGGTCTGATCTGATTTTGTGTTTTTTTTTTCTTTAAATTTACTGTTAAATTGCTTTCTTAAATTATGAATTTTTCTTTGAATTTCTTCTACATGCTTCTGCAATTTCCGTTAAGGTATTATGGTTCTTCACTATCTTTATACACTTTGCGTGTAACGTCCCATAATTCAGGTTTACAGATGTATATAATAATATTAGTTCATCTCGTTGTCCGCGCCGATGAAATTGACAGTAATACAAAGTCGTACCAATAGAGGTAAAATTACCACCAGAGGGATTTCAATCGCGATTTAATGGAAACTGTAATAAGGGGTCATGAAACTCTAATAACTGTCAACCGTTGTCAACATTGTCAAAATAACGTAAATAAAATAAGAACTTCAATCAAATTTTCGATGACAGCAAAAATAAATAAATAAAACTAGCGACAAATTTTTTTTAATAAAGATGAGGTAAGATTTGCATTATTATTCTAAATAATATCTGGTTTTAAAACACGCTTAATTTTGAGATTGGAATTAATTTGTTCCACGCCCTCCTAATTTTTCATTCTGTAAAACCATTACAGTTTACTTTAGTGCGCGATGTGGTGACATCTAGCGATATTCGGTCTGTTTTCCAAACGCAAGGTTTTGAGCGATTGGCACGACTTGAAATTATACTCCGTTTTTTTTAAGAAGGAAGTAGATGGCAGTAGTGGTACACGTCCCGTACACATTAGGAATAAATGAAACAGGCAACCCATAATTCATCGGCATATTATGGGGGTGGCTCCGTCCATGTACTGACATGAGTGACATGCATGCCAAAGTAGGGTGTAATCAAAACCATTAAAATATGTTGAGAAATTTTTAGACCGTATTTTATTGACACAAACACACGAGCTGTTTAGTTGTTGTGTTGGTTTGTCGTGCGCGAGTGTAAAGCGGACGCGTCACGTGGTCCAAAATGGTAACCTGTTATTGGTTTGTTGAAGTCCCTATCTTTCACAATGCTTCCTTCTTAAAAAAAACGGACCATAGTGTCATCGGCGCGGACAACGGTTCATCTATTTGAAGTTTTAACCACTATTTCTTGTCACCCATGTTTATGAACACGAAACTTATTGCCCGACAGTGACACAAAAGTAGACGATAAGTCAACTTTTGCGATTTCTCTCAGGCGAGTTGGAATTTGCAAATAATCAGCGTTTATATCTGGTGGTATAGAAGTGTCGACACATATAGCTGGAAGTTGGAGCATATATGTCCGACATAAATTCGACACTGTTTACATTAGTCAAGATTTCTGTCTGACATAAATATCATGCAATAAATCTAAGTCAGGATTTCTGTCTGACATAAATATCATGCAATAAATCTCAGATGTAAACGCACCTTTAGACGATTTCTAATCGTTTGTACGTGAAGGGTAGGGCTCCGGAACGAAAGAGCGACTTGTAAAAGAACGATATAAACGTTAAAACGGCGAGTAACAAAAGAGCGTATGTATCAAAAAGCCATTGTTACAAAATGGCGATGGTGATTAAGAGCGACATATTGAAAGAGCGTTTCGTTACAAAAGCGATGCAACTAAAGAACGATTTGAGAAAAATTTCATGATAAACAAAAAATTAACAAACTTAACTTAAAGCTTAAATTTAACGCAATATTTTGAAGGTAATCAATTGCATTTCCCAAAGAATAGTCTTCTGCAATCCTCTGTAGCCTTTTCTTCTGTTGATAATAGACACTCTTAGAGGCCTCTCCGTGTCTGAACCCTGCACGGTACCTTAATATAAAATTTTTAGTGTTGTTCTGCTCCAGTTGAATTTTTCCTATTAATCTCGACATTATAGGATGATGGCAGTCAATGTTTCTTGAAAAAGCGTTGTGCCATGCTTCCAAAGAGTTGCTGCTTCTTGGCATGTCGGAATTGAGGCGGTCATACATGTTCCATATTTCGATTGGAAATCTGGGGACTACGTTTTGTAATCTTTTGCCAACGTAATTGTCCTCCCAATAGTTTTGTATTGGCTGCAACTCTTGAGGGATGCCATCCTCTTCAAGAAGTTCGTAAGCAAATTGGACATCTCGCACAGGGACGAAACTGAGCGCCAACAGCATTTTACATTTCAATCTAGTTTCTTCATTATCTTTGTATAAATTTACTAATTCTGGAACTTGTTGAATCTTTCGCCATAGATTTTGCGACAAGTGAAAGAAACACCCGCTTATTTGGGTTTGGGGATAAACTTCTTCAAAAGCTGTAAAGGCTGCAGTCTCAAAATCACAAAGAAGAGTTTCGGGATTGATACCGGGTTGCAGCTCTTTGATTTTTGTAAAAAGTAGAATGTAAGTTTTCTTTCGCTTATTTCCCAAAATAGCATACAGTAATGGAATTGCCTTTCTTTCAATAAGGGAATTAATGGTATATACTTGTGCTGCTAATTCTGGGGAAATTTTAAATGTGCCGTCTATACACCAGTTTTTGAACTCATTTAATAAGCACAGATTGGCGTTGGTTCCAAACAATAGGATTCTATTTCTTCCTCCATCTTTTCCGGAATCAAACAATAAAAAACCTTTTAAAGTTTTTTGGTACTTGGTCTCGAGGCTTCCTAACTGTGCAAACGTACCAACGCTTCTGTGCTAAGATTTCGATTGCACTCTTGTAATATGCTCCTTGGTCGCTCTTCCGTATTTTGAGCCATTTTTCTGATTTTATCTTTAACAACATACACTTCGTTCTCCCCGATATCTGGGGCGTGATTGTGTTCCCCTCTAACAACTGGTTCTTCAACATTTTGGCGTTTTATTAATCTTCCATTACAGGAACTTTTTTAAACACCTCCAATTTTCACTTGAAATGTGAATGTCCAGACGGTATTTGTACGCTTTATATATTAATATTTTGGAACCTTTTTGGGACTCTACAAACTGCATTTTGATTGACTTAAATCAATGATTTTATTTGAAAAATAATGTTGAAAGCATGTTGCCATGAAAGCAGATAATCGCTATTTTCTTAAATAATCGCCTCTTTGTTACATCGCTGTTTAATTATATCGCTATTTTGTTACAATCGCTCTGTAACTACAGTCGCTATTTTGCTATATCGATATTTTGTTACTCGCTTATTTATAACTCGCTCTTTAAAAAAGTCGCTTTCTTAATATCGATTTTTTGTAGATCTCTCTTTTATACGTCGCTCTTTCGTTCTGGAGCCGAAGGGTAGGCCCTCCAGCAGCTCGTAAAGCATTTCTCATAAATAACGCTGGACGAAAAGGGTTTCTTCTAGCAGTTATGCACACATATCGATCTTCTCGAGCTGTTGTACTTCGAGGTCTCCCACTTCTTGGCCGTTGCGACACAGAATTTACTTCTTGGAAGCGAGTCGAAAGTCTGCTGATGACACTTTGACTCACCCCAAAATTCTGAGCCACATCTACTTGTCTTTGACCAGTTTGCAGCATACCAACGGCCCTATTGGCTTCATCCACACTTAAATGGTGTCTTCGGTCCATTGTTGCACAAAATATGACTATTTACAACGGCTTAGTTGCAATAAATGACATACACATTCAGGCTATCAATGAGCAGCAACTAGATAATTTCTTTCTGGCTAAAGGAATCCGCCAAAAAACCATTTCTTTCAAGAGAAATGAATACTAAGGGAATGTTAAAGTATCCCGACTTAAAATAATTCGCATTTTAAATTTGTATTTGGAAAATATAGCAATATCTCTAACTTTATTGAGTCAGTGTATATACAGTCGAATAGAGAACCTCCCCCTTTTTTGAAGTGGGTTAAAAATATGTACAGAGAGTTTTAAAAGCAGACTTTTAGAGATTGGTCTCTTCCGGCTAACGGTCCTCACCCAGAGGGCGCAGAAGCTAAAGTTGAGAGGAGCTCTGGTTCTGATCTTGACAGGCCAGCGCACGTCTTTTTATCTGGGTCTCCAGGTAGTCCGTAAGGGTTGAGGGTGCACGCAATGGGTGAGAATACCGAGTAGGGGAGTAGATCAGTGTGGGGGTGGAATCAGCAACCAGGGCGCTAGTCCGGTGGGCGCGTGGAGAACTATGATGCTACAAAAATAGAATAATTATGTAATGGGGTCGTCCCCCTCAATTGCATTTGACCAATTCAACTATAGCATCTTATAGACTATGTAACATGAAGCCCTAAAACGAGTTCTGTTGTTTCATAAAGTTGTTTTGTAAGATAACAGTGCGCTTTACACGTCGCACATCCATCACAAAAATGTTTGCAGAAATTGGATGGATGGATTTTCAATTGTTATCTTTTAAGAAAGAAACGATTTTGTTGATCTTTTATTCCGCATATAATTTACCTAATCCTATCCTCGGGATGTTCAATTTTAACTGATTTATGGTCACTAAAACAAAACGTCTAATTTTTCATTCTTAATTACTTGGGGACAAAGTTTTTTTTTAATTTCTTTCCACTCGACCCATGCGAATATTCAAAAGGAAAAATCTCAATGTCATGACTCAGCAGTACCTTTTCTTTATTCAACGTGATTTTATGTTCATCATTCATTCATACACTGATTCCAAACAATTATCGACAATTTTTATTAGAAAGAAAGGTACTTAAGTAAGTACACCTGTTTTGTATTTCAGCCCTACTGCTTTACATTGGGGTCGATTGACTTTTTTACAGCCCTACCGAACTGCGACCATACTTGATCTTTTGTTCAAAAACCCTACGTAATTGTTTTCTCAGAAACTCTAGCCTTTTTGCAAAGGCAGGAATCTTTCTGAGAGGCCAAGCCAGCCCGGTCTTTTGTGGATCTGGCTTTATTTCAGCTTCCTTCCCCTTTTCCACAATTAAATGGTAAAAAGTAAATGGTTTCTAATTGCACTATTGTCAGATATGAGTCTGGCAAGCTTGAGGGTATTATTCCAATCCTTACTCCAGCTGGATCACCTGGCTTTTCAGCCAGTTCAGCCAGTTGACTGTCTCCCGTGGTTGAGAGGCTTTCTTCAGCCTCTTTATTTGACCCTGTTAAGAACGACTCCCCCTTTTCGTTCTCGTTGTCCATACAAATGTTCTACGGGAAGCAATGGAGAGAAGGGTCACCAGCAGCCGAGCCCCGCATGCCACAGGTTTAATTAGCCTAAACCGGAGGTCGCCTAGTATCCGGAGTTCGCATATTCCACGACCATCACCCTCTCGGCATATGCTGTTCCACCTTGACTTTGGTGTTATTTTATAGAGGTTTACTCCTCGCGGAACAGGCAGTGAAGCCAGTTTCCCCGGGGTGTTTGACTACAGCGTACCACCACTACGCCTTGTGGTGGTTTCTGTTGCAGCCAACCACCTCACGGTTTTGATTAAATGAGCGGCGTAGACTCATCAAGGCTTGGGGACCTTGGGATTGCCCCACCCGTACTCCGACTATGCAGCCTGAGCCCCTAAGGAAGTCTTTCATCCCTACATTTAGTGCAATTTGTTCCATGGTCACAATTTGATGGCAGATATAAAGCAAATTATTATTTTCTGTTATTAATAGTAGATTATATTACAAGTGACAGAAATGATTCATTGTCAGCGAGTGAGATCTCACGAGCTTATTTATGCCCGACGTGTATTTTTATCATTATATTACTTGTGAGAGAAATACTCCATTATACCTTCCTTTTGCGTGGCAAAAATTGTCATCTAGATGTTAGTCGGGTATAATAGCTATTTATGGTATAAGTGAATAAAGACAAATTTTATCCATGAAAAAACAGTTTAGCACACGAGGCGCAGCCGAGTGTGATAATGTTTTTCAGTGGATAAAATTTGTCTTTATTCACGTGTATCATACAATATTTTTCCAATTTCTAATTTTCAAAAAGGATTATTTCTTAGGTAATCCATTTACATAAATTGTACTATTACTAATTTGATGAATACTTAAAGAAGGAACTTTAACTCTACTTTCATTAAGTACAGTGGAAGTTAAGTTGAGACCTCACTTTCGTCATGGTCAAGTGCAGTGGATGTTCCAGGCCTTTCATTTGAATTTACATCTGGCAAAATTTTTCTTGACGTGGATATTTTTTGAGCAACTGATTCGTCGATATAATTATTTTGTATTCCGTTAGTCTCCTAGTATAAACAGGTTTCACGATTTTTACATAATTTAAAATTGAAACGTTTTTTTCTTCTCCTGTGAACTGAATGAAATTGAAATTAGCATTTTATTAGGAGGAATTGGAAAAAATTATTAAAATTGTTTGTATTGTGTTTTTATTATGTACTGGCTTTTATTGGCTTTCTGTAGTTTTGTTTGCTTATTTTTCCAATTGGCATGCTTTTTACATCCCACTGTTGACATGTTTCTAATATATATTTTGAAGGTATTTTCTTTGGATTCCCCCGACACATTTCAGTGCAGTTACGATCCCACATTTGCCGCGGCACGTAGCGCTAACATGGAAAGAATGGCAGAACAAATAGCTACGTTGTGTGCTACACTGGGGGAGTATCCTTCAGTACGATATCGAAGGTACTTTTTTTTCCTACAAGTATGCTTCTTATTATTTTGATTATTTTTATTTATTTTTGGAATCAGTGATTGGGATCGTAATGTTGAGTTGGCTCAACTTATCCAACAAAAATTGGATGCCTACAAAGCTGATGAGCCAACAATGGGTGAAGGACCAGAAAAAGCGCGCTCTCAACTTCTTATTTTAGACCGTGGTTTCGATTGCGTGTCACCTTTACTCCATGAACTTACCTTCCAAGCGATGGCTTATGATCTACTTCCTATTGAAAATGATGTATACAAGTGAGTACAGTAGAAGACTAGTTCGAGTGTAAAACTACTGATTGATCTAAAAATTATTCATCAAGGAGACATTTGCAAATGATATGTTTAATTTGTGTAATTTCTTATCGCTTCTTTGTTTTCGACTTGTCAAATTTTTAAGATCAGGTTAAATATGATACAATTATTTGATATAAATTTATAACCTGTCCTACGTTGTTTAAACAATTAATGATTTCAATATATTATGCCCTTGATGAGCAATTTTGTGGCAATATGGTACAATAATTCATAATTTACTGCGATTATAAAACTTAGTCTGTCTCTTCATTGTATTCTCATGTACCATCGAGAGCAGAAAATACTGGGACAACGGTATTTTAAGCCGATTAATTTGTTCTTTTGAGAACTGTCAAAAATGACAACTATTGTTTATGAATAACTCAGCGTTTTGACATTTATATGGTATATGTCAAGCACATGTCAAGTATGTTAATATTTTCGAATCACACTAGTGAATATGTGAATTTTGGAGGTGTCTACAGTATGACGCTGTTCCAGTATTTTCTGCTCTCGGTGGTACAATCGCGGCCGGAAAATCTTGGTCATTTTGTACAATTGGATGTAGACTGCCTTATTGTGACTTTGACGACGTTTGAAATTTATAATCACCACTTGGTAACGTGTTCTAAGACAAGTGTCAAAAATTATTTTAAAACTGGAAAATTAGGTTACAACACTTAACTCATTAAGTACTGGTACCAGAAATGTAGGTCGTCAATCGTACTCCTTTAGGGAGGACAGTCCTTCTTTTGTAGGTTTTGTCCTTCCTCGATAAGTGTCCTCCTACCTCTTCTCCTTTTCGATATTTTAAAACTAATCTGTTAATCTCTGACAATTGTATGTTTCAAAAAATTAGAAAACTGAATGTACATAATATACCTATTTAAATTCTGATTTAAAATTCATTAGAACAATGGGAAAATCAACATAACAACAATAAAATATGTTGAAATTGATAAAAGATGGGTGGAGAAATTGGTCACATTCGATATGAGAAATTAGTTATTCTTATTGAATTTACGTTGTGCTGCCCTGGAACTAATGCAGCAGTTGAAACAGTTCTTCGAATTGGTAATTATTTTTGGACCAGTGAGAAATTATGATTGAATGTTGATACTCTAGCTGCAGCACTTACCGTAAAATTCAATATGAAGGATATTTCTTGCTCCGAAATTTCCAATATGTATATTGTTAGAATATGATATATTGACAAAAAATATTCATTCGGTGGAGAAATACTCATTTAATTAAATAATTATATGATGTAAGCATAAATTAGTGTATTTTTGATTGAATTGAACATTTCTTTCGTTGGATTACATCGTTATATTACATCGTTGTATTACATGTTATTTACGTTATACATTTTTCCTAAAAATTTTGGTCCTCCTTTTCATTGTAAAAAATGGTCACCTCAATATAAATGTAAATGTATGCAAAATACATAATTATAATTAGTCTAAATGTATAAACGTTTACTATTATACAGGGGGTCTCAAAATTAAGACATTCCGAGTTCGAAGTGTTTTAGGGCGTACCTTTAAGAGTAAGAAAAAAATTACAAAACATTTTTTTAAATTACCCTCCACAAGATATTCGCCTTTTAACTTTGTTTAATACGGCAACATTGCGCGAACTGCATTTCGCACCTTTTCAAGCGCTATATTGTGCTATATTAGGTTTTCATTAGTAATAAAATTGAGAAGGCAATAATCTCAGTAAAATTTTAATTACTGAAACTAACTAAAGTAAAATTGTCCAAAATTGCTGCCTCCAACAGTAATACATGCTTTCACCCTTCTGATGGCATGTTGTGTTGCACTTTCCAACATTTTGTTGTCGAGCTCTGATTAAATTTAAATACAATCCGAATCTCTACCAAAATGTCTCCTTTTTTACTGAAAATGTTATCACAACTAGAGACAGACAGTTGAGACTAATATGTACCATTGAGGACACCCAACATTGGACAACATTTTTTGACATTCCTTCAAGAAATCATTGTAATCGATACTTTATTGTCATCTGCTGATTCTGATGACGTTACGTGTCATTTACATTTATGACTGACGCACTGACAATCCTCGATAGCTAAAAATAAGGTTATGAATCGAGATTCAATATAAAGACCGCTTCACATCTTAATTGCCAATGTCACAAATGATGTCCAATGTTGAGTGTCCGCAACTGTAACAAATGTTTATTTATTTGTTTCTTTACTTTTAAGAACTTTTTAGGTATGAGGCATCGGCTGGTGTGATAAAAGAAGTATTGCTAGACGAAAATGACGAATTATGGGTGGAACTACGACACCAACACATCGCTGTGGTTTCCCAGAGCGTGACAAAGAATTTAAAAAAATTTACAGATTCTAAGCGAATGACGCAGAGCGATAAACAGTCAATGAAGGATCTGTCCCAAATGATCAAAAAAATGCCACAGTACCAAAAAGAATTATCTAAATATGCCACACATCTTCACTTGGCTGAAGACTGTATGAAAGCCTATCAAGGATATGTAGACAAACTGTGTAGAGTTGAACAGGTGGTAGATAACGGTATTTGAAAAATTTGTATATATAATGGTCTGTTTTTAGGATCTGGCGATGGGAACTGACGCTGAGGGGGAGAAAATTAAAGATCACATGAGGAACATTGTTCCAATTCTGCTAGATCCGAAAATCACAAATGAATACGATAAAATGCGTATTATTGCTTTGTATGCCATGATTAAAAATGGAATCACAGACGAAAATCTTTCAAAACTGGCTACACATGCACAAATTAAAGACAAACAGACAATTGCGAATCTTCAATTGTTAGGGGTAAACGTCATCAGTGATGTAAGTACAGAATGTTTGTGTATATATATGTTATTGGGCGAAGTAAATAATCGGGCAGTATTGAAAATACCCAGTAAAAAAAAACTATTGAATTATTTAATAAATATTTTACTGAAAATATTGCTTTACCCGATCATCGTGTATAATGCTCTTTTAATCCAGTCACTCGGTAGTTTGAAGTGGAAAGTTTTGGTGTAATTAATATTTCCGGCTCCTGATAATGTAACTCAGTTATGTAGTCTTAACATCAATACGTGTAGGTTGACGATTATATTTGTTTATGTTTTACCTTTAACAACGGTAGTTAATACATAGTGTACTTTTGTAAATTATTACTTTCCTAGGAACTTAATAACATTATTAAGTTCAGTTGTCAAGGGTAAAACAAACAAATATAATCGTCAACCTACACGTATTGCTGTTAGGACTAGATCACTGAATTACATTATCGGGCCCCGGAAAAATAAATTTGAATTGGAGCCGGAAAAATGTAATAAAATAACTCGGAATGTATCGACTATAAATATTTTCGGCAGAAAACAACCAGCGGCTTCGCCTTGGCTTGTACATGTCTGCCTCAATGTGAATACGGCCTTAAATTCCTTGTTACCTAAAGAGCTATTAAATGCTTACTTTATGGGGTGCTGAAGACGAATTTGCGAACTCCTATTTTGTCGGCAAATATGAGTAATTATTATCGATGAACCACTATAGTGCGTCGATCCAAAGTTGAGCGGAGGGGAAAGGGAGAGGAAGCCCGCGGACGGAGCAGATGACTCAAAAGTCATAGGCGGCGAAGAAAAATCTTGTATGGAACTGTTTAAACTATTGTTATATTAAAACAAAGATTAAATATGTAACAAGAAAACATAAAAAATACTTTTAAAACATAAACTAAAAGAAACAAATTTTCTAACAATAAAAAATATTCTTTGGTAAGTAAGGACCAATAAAAATTGCGGAACTTGTGGGTGAAGACTAATTGGCACACCACTGCAATATGCATGCAATAAAAAAAAACCGGTAGCAAACCGACACAGGTGCTCCAGTTGTCCATATTAAAAGAAATAAATCTGTCGCTACGAGACGCGTATTAACGATCTGAGTTACTGAGTGACATAATATATATTCGAACATTGCGGTTCATGAATTTGCTACAATTTGCCTAAAAGGTGGGCTAGAATTGTCCCAGTGTTTTTTTGGAATAGGGGCACGCACTTTACATTCTTTAAACCGCTCATCTTTCAATCGGCGTACTGTAAATATCATGGCTTTTCTTGATTATTTGCTTATAACGTGGAAAGTAGGCATTTTCTTAAAAATATTGCTGTAGGTGTAGAAAAATAAAGTGGAGAAAATTATCCGCAATTTTCGTTCTCATAATTTTTTGAGATATGTATGGTTTTTGCGCAGGAGCACGTTGAAATTGAAAATATAGGACGTTGATGCACAAGGTGTACTTAAATACTTACTTCTTTTAATTAGAAACCCATTGTCTAACTCCTACATTTTAATTTATTGAGGATTTCTAGAAATTAGGGTTTTTATTAATAATTAATAATGTACGCGGATGATCCTAGTTTTCCGAGGTTAAACAAGGATGTAAATACGACAATGTCGAAGAAATTATTATATAAATAAATAAATGAACAAACAAAAAATATTAATATGTACACTACCGTCCATTAGTTTCAATACACAAAGAACTTTAACAATTTAGCAATTTATTAAACTTAACGTAGTAGAACAGGTATGACAGCAAACAATTTACTTAAAAAATTATAACTATGCTACTTTCACTTGCAATTCTTGGCATTCGTCTTGTTAGTTTTTTCATAGTTTTCGATCTCATTTCTATTCCATTCTTGATTAAGAACGTCCCACAGCTGATTAACATTAGTTACCAGCAAATTTTTGTCTACGCTTGTCCAACTCATCCAATAATAATTCCATCATGTTCAAATCAGGACTTTGAGCGGGCCATTCCATAATTTTGAGGATATTTTGTCTCTATATTTTGGAAGTAATCTTTACACAATCTTGATGTATGTTTCGGGTCATTATCTTCTTGTAAAACAAAACCTTCTCCTATTAAACGAAGGCCAAAAGCACGGTGTAAGATAAATAGGTGATGCGACGAGCCAGCCGACATGTCTCGAATTTGCTAACGCGGTGGGTGAGAGAGAGGGGGTAGACTGGGGCCATGGGCGCTCGAGATTTGCGGAGACAATGAAGTTGTGATGGAAGTATAATTGAATCCACATATTTTGTGAACCAATTATATTGAAGCAACTTACTTCAGTAAGGATAAATAAGTGTCTTTATACTACATATATCTACAGAATAGAATGCTATGTGATCATTCATTTATAGATAAATAGGGTAGGTGCGTGATTGAAAAACAGAAAATAAGCACTTCTCTTTGTGCGCGCGATTTTTCTCTGTAAGATAAACTGTCAGTTCGTTGGAAACACTATATTTAAAGTAACAAACAAATAGCAAATTACATATTAAGGGAGAACTTATGAGCTACTGGTTACTGCAATATTAGCAAGCGATACAATGACTTATTAATATAATTTCAACAAACTATGTACTGATTTTCAAGTTAATTCTAATCTAGATTATTTTTTTTTTATTTGGGCCCCCATCAGTTTTATAGTCTTTACATTTAAAGTAATGCACTGCTTCACTTGTATCTCATCGAAAATCACTGTACAGTCACGGCCATGGAATTTTAGCCGTCACTTGAATGTCACTTAAAAGAAAATGGAGGTAGTCCATGCTTTATTGTCATTATGATTGACTTTTTGAAATTGAAATCTAAAAATATGTCACTTTTAATGTTTTCATGCGACTGAGTCAGTGTCAAAATGACAAGTCTTTGAAATAGTAGAAAGTTAGGTTACGAATACCTAAGGGTCGCCTTACATCTTATGACAATAAATGATAACTGACGGCCAAAATTCCGTGGCCGTAACTGTACCACGTCTTTGAAATTCAGTTTTAATTTCCATTTTCAGTTTAAATGCCTCAAAAATCGATCATCTAAGTAAGCCACATTTTAAATTTACTCGTGCCAAATATCTCCTAATTGTTGTAATAGGTTAAGGCAAAATTTCCTGATTACGTAGAAATGTATACGTTGTCGGATTTTTTATATGCAGTATCAAACAAGTGAGTAACCAGTCGTGATGTTTTTTTTTTATATATTTGCACATTTTGACACATTCGGTGATTGAAGTCTACGTTCACTTTTTGTGTCTTTTGCCATCCTCTGCGATGTATCACCTGTTTGGGAATGTCATACGAATATTATTTTAAAAGAACCTTAGAGCTGTACTAATTTTTTTACAATAATTGCACTTATTTTTTGATGATTCATGTTCTAAGTTGGCATTCTCATTCAAAACAAAATCACATTTAGAATGTCTCCAACTTTGACAATAAAATATCCTTGTAATATACTACTATACTTATACGGCACTTTCAGAAAACTGTTGTGGCAAATCAAATTTTATTAAGAATTCTTTTAATCGCCCAATATTGCTTGTTTCTATATGTTTTGTCAAATTCGTAACATGTTCAAATATGTAACAATCGACTTGAAGATTCTTATTGACGACAACTTTCTTTTCTAAAAGAACATTATTTTTCAAGGGTGCTAATTTTGTCAAGGCGATTAAATTATTGTCAGTGTTTGGAATTAAATCCATACTCCACAAACTAGATGGTAATGGTACAACGTCATGATTTCTCCAAATTGTGTCAAACGAAGATTTTCCGATATCAATTTTACCACTTCTTTCTCCTAATTGTGGACAAAGAAAATATACTCATTACATAATTATTGTTTTCTTTCAATAAATATAAATTGAAGTCAGATATTTTTAGCTAATTATTATCTGTATCTGAATTTCCATCTTCTTTTATTTCGGCGTTATTTCTATAATCCATTTTTTTTTATAAACAATTGTCAATGTCAAAATGCAGTTAAAGAACAGGTTGTATCATCTAAAAATATGTCCTTTCGGACCGAGCTGTATAGCCGACACTATTATTAAGGTTATTTTCACCATGTTAAACAACGGAATAAATGTCAGAATTTGACATTCAATGTGACCAACCAAAAATTATTGTTGTTTATACCAACATGACCACATTTTGACAATTGTTTGTAAAAAAAAAGGATAATATACACCGTGGACCGTGCTTCTGTATTATTTGGTCTTCTATATACGTTTGTACACCATCATGCTTTACAATTTCGCGACGTTTTTGCGGCAAGTTTTTCGATATATATGTATATTTAGGACAGTTAGAAAAAAGTGTGGGCACGGATCCTTTTTGTATTTAGGTAAAAGTATCGACCCCGGCTGCGCTGTATAAATAACCAAAAACAGTTTTGAAACATATTATAACAGTCTGTTTTTAGTTCACGAATTATGCATTCGGGCTTAAAATGTTTTTAAAAACGACACTAAATTGCAAATTAGTAAAATTTAAAAAATTAACAGCTGTCTAATTCTAATTTCTAATCACGTGATCTTTTTCTGTCAAGACCCTTTCGGGGAATTGCACGGTTATATTCTTTTAGATTGTTTTTAGGAATACCAAATAAGGACACTTGTTCCTCATTTTTATGGTACCCGCTTTTACAATTTTGCACACAGCACTTCTTTCCCATTGTTTACTTCGTAAGCATATATCGCACAAACTTCGACTCACGCACTGTCACTGTCAATCTGGATTATTAATTTATTACATATTAAGTTTTAGGCGCAATTATCGCATTCGCCTGCACACCATGACATGCACCAACGACAAAGCCCGAGTCACGGTGTGGCCCGAGTCGAACATTCTTGTCTTACAATTCCGTCTCTGTCGCGTTAGCAGTTCGGCGACACGGAACCCATATAGCTGAGTGGCGCGTGCAATCACCTATTTATCTTACACCGTGGCCAGAAGGCATGGTATGTCTGTAGGATTCTATGGTAGTACCTTCTGTCCATGATACCTTCTATTCTAATTAAATATCCCACTCCATTTGTTCCAACAGAGCCCCAAACGAATACCGAACAAATCTATTTCTTTTGCACCATGTTCTAATGTACAAATTTTGTTGTGCTGTGATCTTCTTTAGCTTCCCTTTTATCGAATCTGTACGAATCTGTGGCTGTACGAATCGTTTGAGCGTAATTTGGATACCACCAATTGAAATTTTTAGTTGAATGGAGATTTTTCAAATGGAAAATTGGCTCAAGTGTTGCTTCATTGGAAAATGTTAAGTGTAACCTACAAACACGGTTCTTCAGTTAGCTCAACTTCAAAATCAAACACGGGCAAGACAAGAAAATGCTCCCATCTTAGCTCCATCGCTCGCTGTGTCAATATGGCAATGTTTTGCGATTTTTCGATCTTTACTCAGATTTGTGGTTTTTCAAGTCACGCTAACGCGAAAACCGCACATATTTCAAAACAATAATAGGAATGTATATTGTGGATCTCTACCTTATTTTTTCTTCAGAAAATGCTTGCTTTCCACGTTATAAGCAAATCTGTCTCTCTGGATCCTTAAGGCTTAAGAGCCACCTCAGCGCAGCATGATCCGTTCGTATTTTGAAGTGTTGGCCGTATAGGTACTTGTGAAAATGTCCTACTGCATTTACGATCGCCAGTAACTCCTTCCTCGTGACGCAGTAGTTTCTTTCTGGCTTAGAGAGCACCTTACTATAGTATTCGATGACTTTTTCTTCGCCTTCCTGTACCTGCGATATAACTGCCCCGATGCCGTTGTTACTGGCGTCTGTATCCAGGATATTACTCTCGGGTAAGACAGAATAGGACCCGTGCACAGCGAGATCTTCAAAGTTCTAAACGCTGCTTCGCTCTTGTTATTCCAGATAAATGTGGTTTTGTCTTCCGTGAGTCTGTGCAGAGGCTTGGCAATGTCAGCAAACCCTTTGACAAATCTGCGATAGTAGGTACAGAGGCCCCAGAAGCTTCTCAGCTGGTGCTTGTCCCTTGGTCGAGGCCACTCGCGGACGGCCGCGATCTTGCCGGGATCTGTTTGTACTCCCCTGGGCGAAACCACATGGCCTAAGAACTTCACTTCTGTCTGGAACAATCGACATTTCTTGAGGTTTAGCTGAAGGTTGGCATTCCGCAGGCGGCTGAAGATCTCTTCCAAATTTTTCAGATGTTCTTCGAAGGTTCTTCCAACCACCATTACGTCATCGAGGTACACCAAGCAGGTTTTCCACGTCAGCCCTAGCAGAACCAGTTCCATCAACCTCTCAAAAGTGGCTGGGGCGTTGCAGAGTCCAAATGGCATGACGTTAAACTGGTAGAGACCACTTCCAGTCGAGAACGCTGTCTTCTCTTTGTCATCGGGGCGGATCTCAACTTGCCAGTAGCCGCTCTTTAAGTCCAGGGTTGAAAACCACTGCGATCCCGACAACATGCTTAGGGTGTCATCAATACGTGGCAACGGATAGCTGTCCTTCTTAGTTACATCGTTCAGCCGTCTGTAGTCAACGCAAAAGCGAGAGGAGCCATCTTTCTTCGTTACCAAAACAACTGGTGACGACCAAGGAGTCTTCAGTTATTCCGTCTGCTTTCATTTTGTCCACCATCTGAGCCACCTCTTGGTGTTTTGCGAAGTCTTCTTGGCGGTTCTCGGATCGGAGCAACATCTCCTGTGTTGATTCTGTGCTGCACCATGTAGGTTCTGCTGGTGCTTCGGTCTTCGGTATATATATATAACTGATGGTCCGTAAGGTGTTTCCAGTCTTCTAGGAAGAGCTTCTCTACACTCGTCCCATGAGCCTCTTTTCTGTTACACTCAACAGGTTGTTCTTCGCAACGGACGACCCGTAGTACAGGATGGTATAGTCCGATCGTCTGTCCTTTCTGTAGTGTAACACGACTTCACCTAAATTCACGGATAGGAATTCGTCCATTAGGCTCAACTAGTGTTCTTGATACTATGATCTGTGTTTTTTGTGTCACGTCCGGGTTGTTGGTCACGTTCGGTTCTATTATTCCAGTCCAGTATCCCCCAGGGTGTTCTTCCAACTCTGCCAGCACGATCTGTTCCGAATTCTCCTGTACACGGACCGTTTCGGAGACTATCGTCGGCGGATGGTATCGCAGAGTGCAGGGAGATTTCTTCGTTGCCAACTAGCAGCATGCGATTCTTGATTTCCAGCACGAATCCGAACTTTTTCATGATGTCAAGACCCAAGATGAAATCGTCCACCATATCAGCCACAATAACCTTGTGAACGAACTCGAAACTCTCCAACTCGAACCTTGCCTCAACTTCTCCGAATACTCGTGCTGCTTCTCCCGTTGCTGTTTTTAACACCAGGTTGGAAATCTCCCAACGGTTTAAAGATGTCTGGTCTTCCGATCGAGACGGTCGCTCCGGTGTCGACGGTCATAGAACAGCCAGCTCCGTTGATTCGACCCTCGAGCAACAGACTGTCGTTCCTTCTTCGTAACTGCGAGACGGAGATGACCCTAGGGGCTTTTGTGGGGCCAGCTACCACACGCTCCAAAGCGCTAGCTGGATTTAGTTTTCCGACTGTCTTGAGCTTGAAGAGCGGGACTCCGGATTCCTATGGGTCTGCTCCGGTGACCTCCTTAAACGGCACTCTCTTCTCAGGTGACCCATTTTCCCACAGTTAAAGCATCTGGGCCTGCTTGTCGTGCTTCCGTGCCGCATTTTTTCCAACAAGGTTCTCATCATCTCGCTCATCTCTTTCAATAAGTCGTTTCCGTCCTTCGGGGGTTCTTCTATGGTTACTGCTCGCAGACGTTGAGCCGCCGGACGACAAGCGTTTTTAGCCGCCTCGAACTCCAGGGCGTGCACGAGGGCATCGGCGCATTTTTGATGTCTACCTAGTCTCAACATTTGCTGCAACTCACCGTCGCGGACCCCATCAATAAACGCGCTTTTTCCAAGTTGGTGGTGGAACTCGCTAGGGGCGCTTGGGTACGCCAGATGTACCAGTCTCTCAACGTCCGCCGCAAACTCCTGCAGGCTTTCGCCATTCTTCTGAACTCGTGACTTCAGCTGCGACTGGTACACTTGGTTCAAGTGGAGGTCTCCATACCGCAGCTCGAGAGCGTTGACCACGGCGACGTAGTTCTTTTGTTCCCTCTCCGGGACGGTTTGCAGCAGCTGAAGAGCTTGTCCTCTCAAAGATAACACCAGTGCAGTGGCTTTCTCTTCTTCACCCCAGTTGTTCATTTCGGCCGCTGCCTCGAGTTGCCTCCTGTACATAAACTACGAGGTCTGGCCATCAAAAGTCGGAGGTTTTAGCCTTTGTGATGACGGCTCTGTCACGACCGACTGCCCCGTTGTTATCCTTTTCAGCTTTGTTTCCATTTCCTTGACTTTATTTTCCAATTCCTCTTTCATTTCCAGAACTTCTTCTTTTACAACTTCTCCAATTTCCAGAACTTTCCTTTCCACAACTTGAACCTTCTTTTCCACGTCTTTTTTAAAAGTGTTTTGCAAAATGTCGAGCTGATCGAAAATTCTCTTCTGTTCCTCTTGTCGTCGATTTTCTTATTCTTCTTGTCGTCGCTTCTCTAGTTGTTCTAGAAGTGCCATTTCTTCTTTCTTTTCTTCTTGTCGTCTCTTTTCTTGTTCTTCTTTTTTTTCTTGTCGTGTCTTTTCTTGCTCTTCCTTTCTTCTTGTCGTCGCTTCTCTAGTTGTTCTAGAAGTGCCATTTGTTCTTTCCTTTCTTCCTGTCGTCTCTTTTCTAATTGTTCTAGAAGAACGGCCAAGGTTCTTCCATGGTTTTACTTCTCGTGACTCTTCCAGAAGGTTGCTTTGACATGCGTCACGTACCGGTTGGTTCGATTTTTCTTCTTCTCTTCTTTTTTTTATGTATGCTTCTTTAAATCCCACTTCTGACACCAATGTAACGTTGCCGGAGCCGGGCGGGTTTGAGAATTTAAAGAAAATTCTGGTGCACACCGTAGCTACTAACTTTTATTAAAAAAGACTAAGACTAACTTTTCACTATGTACACACTTTCACAATATCATGCGCTGACCACTTGTTCACGATGCTGCCAATCGACTGACTTGCTCTGTCGTTTGATCCCTTCTTATACCCCTCCTGGCGTTCTCGATTCCTTCTATTCCGGGAATCATGAGATCATGCTTTCGGCGCACTTGATTATTCCCGAAGAATGAGATAATTTTCTTGTACGAGCGTGGTATAGTATCAGATCAGAATTTTCTAGGCTCATGAGAGCATCCTATGTGAACAATTATTCCCAGACGTTCTCATGTGGACTGTTCCAGATTAATTACGTTACCATACGTGGTGACATCATCATGACATCATTCGCTTCCGGTGCCGTCGCGCCGTCGTCTCAGTACTATACTATTTCCAGCAAAGAGATGAAAGTGTCACGTCTGTGTCACACGCCGCCGGGTCCGTGGGAGGGATGATAGCTAAAGTCCGATTTACTCGTGCAAACCAACGAGTAACGAGAGTACGAACTAACGAGGCTCAAGTACAACTGAAACCACAAACGATTAAGACAAGATTATTAATCGTTTGTGACTGAAACCAACTGAAGCTTAGACATTTTGTCTGTATAAACTAGGCTTGGCCTAGCTCCCTACGCTGTCGCTACCTTGTGCCCTTAACCAATAACGAACCATCCTCAAAAAATCACGTGAAGATCACGCCAGTTTATGATTCCATCTGTTCGGTGGAAATAGTATAGTTCACCCATCAACAAAGTAACTGCTGCACAACTTCATTGTGCTTCATTCTACCAACATAGGATTTATCAAATTCCCAATCACGATGGTTATTTGGCATCATCACCGGGATTTTCAATAGTGCCCGAATTAATCACTTGGTCCGCAAACCACAGGTAATCAAATGAAAACATCTAGGCCCATACAATCATTATAACAAAGAAATATGTTTTAAGACTGTTGAACAAAAGGATCACTTGGTTTAATGGAACAGTGCCGAAAATAGTTTTGTTGTGTGATAAAATAGATTAGTTAAAAAGATCGCCTAATCTCACCCTCTTAGATTTCTTTTTGTGGCGATATCTTAAGCAAAATGTATACAACATATTTACAACACAATGTTGAAATTTAAAAGACATGATCACTACATGCATTAATGAAATCACTGCAGATATTCTCCGGAATGTACAGTTGCGGTCACAGAATTTCGTCAGCAATTCTGAAAGTCTTTAATTATTCCTAACCTTATTGTGGTTCGGGGTATTCCTAGTTCTGCCGCAATGTTTGTTGAAGACCCATTATTCGAAATTTGATAAAATTACAATTGGATTCATTTCTTAGCGCCCTCTGAATAAAAAGTTAGGTTGGCAGTATTTCTTTTAGTTTCTTTGCAATTAAAGATGGGCAGCAAAATGACCAACTTCACAGACAGGCGCACAAGTGCAAAGAGCAGAATAAGAAATACCAAATTTTGAAATCTGCTTTTTTAAAATGAGCAAAGATACGGCTTATCCAAACAGCTTCAAGAGGCAGTGGTTAGATGTTACGAAGAGTGGAAAAACCACTGCCCCACTTTCACCGGGCGTCAGGTGCAAGAAGAATTGCGAAGAATTTTTTTGGTATAATACCTAGTCTCATTCTGGTTGTAAAAACGCATATATTTAAAAGTGGTTTAATTGAAAGTCTACCACGTGTTACAGCTACAAACATTTTCTAATTCAATTGTTTTGACAGCTTCTTAACCTATAAAACTTCGTCACTATCTTCACAAATAATTTTGCAACCAGATTGTTCCCACTACGACTATCCTTGATAAAAATCCTGATTCACACGTACGAAATTTTCAAAATTTAGACTACAGCGTGGGCGCTAAGTAATGAATGTCACTATAGATACTGCTGGCATTTTGACAAGCACTTCAACGTGACAGACGAAAATTTAGAGACGTCATAATGACAATAAAGCTTAGAATACATCCCTTGTTTTGGAAATCACATAAAAGTAACTGACGAAATTCTGTGACCGCGACTGTACACCGCGGATATCGAAGGCGAATGGAAACATGGTTCAACATTGCAGGTGGACACATAGAATGAGAAATTTTGTTTCCAGTTTTCATTTTTACTTTGTGTTAATAGCATTAAACTTTTAATAAATAAATTAATTATTATTTACTCAAAATAAGGTATCAGCCGTGACCGCCACTGTTTATGGGCTTCGAAAAAAATTCTTCAAAATTAAAAGAAAACGCTTAATTTAAAACAGGTTGATTAAAATGTTGTTTTGACTGTTTTAGTTTTTTACAATTCTAAGATTAGGCAAATCAGTCTAGACCAGAAATATTCTTCTCCAAACAACTTACTAGAAAATAATCACCTCATGGCACCCCATCGAGGGACACACTGTATAATAAAAAAATTATATACTTCGAATACGTTCATACCACACGTTCAGTCATCACGATTTTCACAAGAGGTACCTTTACACTGACGCTCTTGTATGTGCGATTGGTACGCCCCGTCACAATCATGTGCGAAAGCGCGCCTGTGTAGATGTAAATAAATTATCGCGAAGGGTTAAGACGTGTTAAAACCCGCGCGCTTTTACCTTACCTACTTCTTACATTCAGACGGCGATATAAATACAGGGCAATAAATTGAGATAGCATGCAAAAAGATAAAGCTTTTGCAGAACACGTTTACTCCAAATAAATAAATAACAGATGAAGATGTGATCATAGCAGTAAGCAAAGAAGAGAAAGAGATTATGATGGTTACCCCAAAAGAAGTACATAAAGAAATTAAAGTAAATATAAACTCGAAAAAAAACGCCGGGATTCGAACTTATAATAGGGGACATTTTGAAGAATCTACCAAGAAAAGTTATTGTAAAATTAACAGACCTTATAAACGCAGTATTCCGACTGAAACATGTACCAACTATATGGAAAATAGCGGAAGTTGTGATGTTGCCCAAACCTCGAAAAGAATCCGATCATATAAAATCATATAGATTAAGGTCTTTATAAACTATCGGAAACGATTGAAACATTTTATAACAGAAAGTAAATTAATACACCAGATTATCAGATTAGAGACAAACACTCCACAACAGAACAAGTGCATCGGATAACTGATGTAATCGAGAGTGCATTACAAGAAAAGAAAGTCTGCTCTACTATATTTTTAGATGTAGCTCAGGCTTTCGACAAAGAATGACACAAAGGTCTCATAAGTAAATTACCTGAACTATTGCACAGTCAACGTATTATCTTAATAAGATCCTATATTAGTAATCGCCAATTTAGAATAAAACAAGGCAACGAATATTCAGACCTAAAAGAAATAAAGGCTATAAGGAAATGCGTGCTTGGCCCAGTGTTATATGTTACGGTAAACGGGTCGTTCAGGTCAATTACCAGCCAATGTCGTTATTAGCTGTTAGGGTAGGTAATTTACGTGAATACCCGGGTTTTCACCTTACTTCTTATTTATGATGGACATTGTCGTTATTGACCATTTATCACTGTACAAATGTTGAAATATAAAAATAATCCTATCGATTGACTTATTAATCAGCCTTATTGTTACACGATAAGCTGCCATGACATTTTGAAGGCCCTATTCTTGAACATGTGAGTGCATGAGTGAGTGAGTTGTGACGTCACGTCGAGTAATCGAGTATTTACTATCAAAGTAAAAGCACAATCATTATCACAATCACGCTACATAGTTATACTCAGAAAGAACCGCTCGTCTCATACCGCTCGAGTCTGGAGTGATTGTGAAGTGTTTTTTAAATTAAATACTCGACTACTCGACGTGACGTCACAACTCACTCACACACTCACATGTTCAAGAATAGGGCCCTTAGTTACACAATACTGATGCTGATTTATAAGCACATTTTTTTATTGTTGCATCTAGTTTTATTCTGACAGCGTCTATATCCCTGAGAACCTGATACGCTACCTCTAGCAGCTGCTTCTTTCTCTTACATACTGATTAATTATTATCAACGGAAATACTGTTCCTTTCCATAACACAGCAAAATACCTAAGCATGACATAGATCTCAAGTTGAAATGGAATGAACATGTTACAACTTAGTATCAAGTAAA
Organism: Diaperis boleti; assembly: GCA_963583935.1. Taxonomy (NCBI): domain Eukaryota; kingdom Metazoa; phylum Arthropoda; class Insecta; order Coleoptera; family Tenebrionidae; genus Diaperis; species Diaperis boleti. Next base: position 41,504,948 of record OY757245.1, on the reverse strand, counting down.
GAAAATTATATTGGCTTAAGGGTCATAATGGGGTCGTCCCCCTCAATTGAATTTGACCCATTCAACTATACCATCTCATAGGCTATGTAACATGAAGCCCTAAAATGTGTTCTGTTGTTTCATAAAGTTGTTTTGTAAGATAACAGAGCGTATCAAAAATCGCAATTTCGGCTAGCAGTTTCAAACGCTGTACATTTACCGCCTCTTGTGACGTCATTTCGGGAGAGCATTCTCATTAGTTCATGCGCTTCTCATTAGTCGGCACGTCTAGTAACTTGATTTTTGTCTGGTGAATTTTGTCCCATGTTGGCGTCACAAAAAGGCGCGCGTTTCAAATAAGACAAATGTTTCCGATTTTTTTTTTTCACCTAGTAAACGCGTGATTTCGTATAAACAAAAAAATAGGGGTATAATATTTTTTCGTCTAGTTTCTAGAAAAGCTGTTTTTGAAAATTGTGGGACGACCCCATTCGAAACTGTCAATACATAACAAAGTGCTGATGATCTACAACCAATTATTAAAACCTGTATGTTTTTATGGAATACAGCTGTGCAAATAAGTGTCAGACCTACAGAATTGAAATGTTTGAAAACAATGTGCACTGTAAATGCACTATGGTATTATAGAAATAAAGGCATACATGAAGATCTGAGAATACCAGATGTAGCTCAAAAAATTCAACGATTTGCCACCAAACACGAGGCAAGACTACAACACCATATCAACGCAGATATATCTGTTTAAAACTGATAAGAAAGCTCAAGGGGATGAAAGCTTTTCGAGCTTGTGATGTGATTAAAATAAGAGTACAGTGAAGTGTAGTGCATAGGTATAATAAAATAAAACTTTAGGACACCATTGGGTGAACTTTAGTATGTATATATAGGGTGTCTCAAAATTAAGGCATTCCGAGTTCAGAGCGTTGTTGAAGACCTTACCAGAAGTAAGAGAAAAATTCGGCGACCTCTCCTTACAAACAATTAGGCCTGAAGATGCAGACTTTACATCAAGTTATCTTCAAATAAATGGAAAGTTGGCGTTTATTTTTATTTATTATGAGCATGATTATGTGTAATAACAGTCCAAAAAAAAAAAAAAAACTGGAAAAAGTGGATTTAACGCGGAGTAATTTTTTGTCAAAAAGGAACGGAAACAAGGCTAGAATGCTATTTTGTTGCTGTGGAGTTTGGAGACGGCATGGGTGGAATATTATTTCGTTGCCCGGGAAAAGACCGCAACAATAAATTTTACTTAAGTTCTGTCAACAAAAATTGGGTTTTTTGATAATAACTTGCGTTACTGGGCCCTGGAAAATCCACACCTCATCTACAATATGAGACACCAAGGCCATTATTATGCATTTAACGTGGGGGCATGAATTTTGGGGACTCATTTAATTGAGGGGTGCAATGCATAAACCAGTCAAGTCCACTTTTTGCCCGAAATTAGTTAATGGTATATTCTTGCACAGTTTTAAATTCTAAATCGTCTGCAAGAACCGGTCATGTCCAGGACTTGACTGGTTCTTGCACAGTACTGATAATAGTGTCAAATGTTGCAAAGTTAAATCTGCGATAATTTTTAAGCGACTTTCTTTAATAATAAGTGTGTGTGGCACATAATAAAAATTATGTGCCACAGTGGTTTTATGAAGATATTGATGGTATCAGATCAGATATCAATGGTTTTACGAAGATAATGAAAATTACCATAGAACCTTTTTATCAGATAACAATCAATATTCTGCGTCAGAATTTAGTGATAATGAATAAGCGAAAATATAAAAATATGATACAAAATGTTTAGTTTTAGTTTTTACTATTGTCCTCCATTCTTAAAATTCAATAAAAATATCATTTTAAATATTTGATTAATTTTTGTTTCATTTACTTCTTTTTTTTTGTAAATACTTAGCATAAACCAGTCAAGTCAGTTATGTGACGCTTATTCCTGACCTCGCTAGAAAAAGGGAATACCTCAGCATCCGCTCGCTAGCGATAATATAATATTATATAAGCCTTTGCATTGTAGAATTAATTAAGATTTTATTCCTGAACGTTGTAGTGTGCTTGTCGCTGTTCTTTTAAAAATATTTTTTTTTATGTTCAACTCGTTCCCGAAACATAACTAGTCCATTAGTTTTTTCGTTATACTTAATCTACTTTTTGCCTTCCAACTTTTTAGTAGTTACAAATTAATGATAAATAAACATTCAAATAGGATGAGATACCAAAAAAAAAACTAAAAAAAAACACTGACCGCAAAACGTTTTTTGTCTCCCCTCAACATTTTACCGAAATGGACATGACGGGTTTATGCATTGGACCTCTCATTATGCCAAATGGGTTGAATGGCAGACACTTCCGACGTCTTCTGACTGAGGATTTTCAGACAGTCGTTGAAAAACTGCCACTCACATTGGGATCCAACGGTGCGGAAATGTTTGGACGAAAATTAAGTGGATGGGTCGCGATGGTCATTTGGGGGTATGTGAAAGATAGGGTTTATGAGACGCCTCCAGAAGATCCTGACGATTTGTCAAATCGTATTTTTTCTGTGACCGTAATGATCGACGACAAAATCATGTTGCAGGGAGCAGCACAACATCCCATCAGAAAGGCAGAAATTTTGAACAATTATTACTTAAATTAGTTTCATTAATTAAAAGTCTACTGACAATGAGATTATTTCCTTTTAAATTACTAATGAAATCCAAAATAGCATATCTTTGCAACGCTTCCAACTAAGGTTTGAAAAGGTGCGAAATGCAGTTTGCCCAATGTTGCCGTATTGAACAAAGTTAAAAGGCGAATATCTTGTAGAGGGTAATTTAAAAAAAAGTTTTGTAATTTTTTTCTTACTCCAAGGGGTACACATTAACACTCCGAACTCGGAATGTCTTAATTTTGAGACACTGTATTTAGTTTTAAGATTTTACTAAAAAAAAAAAATTGGTGGTTAGTCTAACTGACCAGTTTCAATGTTTATGATACATGTACAGAATGTATTATTATTTACTAATTAAACAAATTTTTGATAAATTTGTGAATTTCATTAATGAAGTAAACAGCACACCATAAACCACTGCTGACCAAATTGTGAGATAAAATAAAATAAACAAGTGATGGAAGCAGTTGCTATCGGCTAATGACCAGTTTATGTAAAAACTTACAACCGAATTGATAACCTCCTCCTTTTTTGAAGTCGGTTAAAAATGGACTGGTCTGACCTTCTTTATCTCTTATCCACACATTTATTGGTGTGTGGTTCTCAAAGTATTTGAGATATAACAATATTTACACTTATAAGGAAAATTATGTTAAATAGGGTGGAAATCGCAAAAAGCCATACACAGTGCCACGTAAAGAGCGCATCACCGAACAGACCTATCAGATGTCAAGATGGACTCCAGTTATTAAAGATGTTATAGAAGACTGTATTGAAGAGAAGCTGGACCAAAAACATTTCCCATTTTTGGCGGGTAGGGCTCAAACTAGCGCATATCATGCACCAACAAGGTAAGCTGCACCATATATTAACTTATAATACAAAGAGATTGAAAACTAAATTAGTCATAGTTTACCATGCACGAAAAATCGCTTGTCGTTGATTAATACAATTATTTATGAAACGAAAGCCTACTGCATGTATGAATCATCTATAGATTAAAATAAACGTTTTTAAACACTTTTAGTGCTCGTTACGGCCACTGGCACAAAGATAGAACCCAACAGACGGTGAAGAACGTTCCTCGACTTTTGGTTTTCATTGTCGGCGGAATGTGTTTTTCAGAAATTCGATGCGCATATGAAGTCACGGCCGCTGCCAAAAATTGGGAAGTTATTATTGGTTCATCTCACATATTGACACCTGAAGGATTTTTGAGCGACTTGGCAACGTTATCCGGCTAGAATTCCGTCAAAAAAGTTACCTTCAGCATACCAGAAAACTGATCTAGCTTCTATCGTCGTATTCGATGGTTTTAGTTGTTTATATTATTGTTAGTCATAGATGTAGTTTTTAATTCTATGGGTCCTGTTGAATTTGTATTATGATGATTGTGATGTATTTATTGTACAATTAAACTGGACAAATTTTAAAATAATGCAAATAATGTAAAAACGTCATTGTGGTTTCAAAAATTAATCTACACATGTCGATTTAAGATTGGTTTTTGAAATTATATATCAAATGCTTCTGCTGTAGAAAAGATTTTGTGATTTGTAATTGAAAGAGTTCTTTATCTTGATGTGGTAGTAATTGCACAGAGTGCAATTAGATACCTAAAAACAATCTAATTTACTGAAACAAAAGGCTGTCTTCTATTACACTGTTAATGGCTTAAAACTCATTTATAATTTCTTGCTTCCATAAATGAAAACATACTATGTATTGGAAATTTGAATATGGAGCAATACTTTATTTTATTTCAATCAGTAGGATAGGCTTACAGTATTGTTAAAAATTAATATTAGTAACAATATAGTTCTGTTTTCTTCTATGTAATTTGTTATAGGTTTGATGAAGCAAATCTGTAGTAGTATCAACACTAAAAATCTAATCATGTCAATTTAAATAAACATTAGCAATTTGATGTTATTTTTAATTTATCTAATCCTATTACGATGAATATGGCGTAATCACGACCTTTCCAGAGTTATCATATTTTTTGAGCTCAGTGTTGAAAACAATGAGTCAAGGAACGGTTGTTTTGGCCTATTCAGGGGGACTGGATACTAGTTGTATCTTAAAATGGTTGTTGGACCAAGATTATAAAGTCATCTGTTACTTGGCTAATGTTGGTCAAGATGAGGATTTTGAAGCAGCTGAAACAAAAGCTACGAAAATTGGAGCTTCTAAGGTAAGGAATAAGTATAAAAATTACATTTTATTTTTCAAACATTCATTTATTACTTTCATTTTGAAAAATCAATTAAATGAAAACATGGTTTAATGTTTTTATATTGGTGTTATGGAAGTCCTAGCAAAAAATTTAACCAACATTTTTTCTATTTGCCACTGCTGAAATCTGCTATTTTTTTAACATTTTTCTGGTCCCTTATTTCACCCTCTGCCTATGAACTTGGAACAAATGAGAACGTTTTTATGCGATCGATGTAAACACCTAACTTTTTTGAGACAAAAAATTTGTCGTTGATAATACATTTTAGTTATCAGTTGAGTGTCGCGCTTACGCCTCTGCTCGATTCTTAACCAATTAATATAATTTCCACGAAAATGGGAACCGCGAAATTCCATCAAATTGACGTGCGTTTGTGAGAACAGTACAACGTTTGTGTGATTTGAAATTTGAGTATTGAAAACTCGCTTTACGTGTCGGTGTTTCAACTTTTATTGTTTACCGCACATTACACGCACAAGGACTGAGTTGGAGACCCTGCTCGAAGGATTGCCTTTTGCCACAATGCCTTATTCACAACATTGATGAGGTACCAAATTTTTTGAAGCGTTTATTGACAACTGACGAAGCGGGCTTCAGATGGTGTGTTTAACGTCCATAATACACATGTGTGCTCTAATGAAAATCCTCATGCAATCCAGGAAAAAATTTCAAATTTCAATTAATGTGTGGGCCGGAATTATTCGGAGATCATTTAATTGGGCTTCATATTTGACCCCCGCGTTTGACTGGTGCAGCATATTTAATTTTTGTTGTGATTAAACAAGGTAAGCTAGATAATTTATTATTACTAACCTACTTTAACATCTGCCTGTAATGGCAGGTTAGTACATGATTACATTTAAACAGTTCTTGTTTCGATTCGTAAATCGGGTAACGTTTTTGTACATCCTCACAATTAATAGCCGGCCATACAGACACGTTCTTTCGTTTCAAAAATCGTGGCGTCTTGGGACGCGCGAAATAACGGCGTGGCAAAGAGTGTCATGTTCCATACACTTGATAAAGTATCCAAATGATTTAGCACGTGATTTCGCGTGGTACATCACTTTCAAGGGAAAGAACGTATGTATGTGTGTGGGCAAAAAGTATCAGTTATCGTGTCGTTTGGAATGGCATGTCATGTAGAAATTTTCAACGTGATTTCGCTAGTTCGTTGCGTAGGCCGTGTGTGTATGGCCTGTTTTATTATTTAACTTTCTTAGAGACTCGTAGTTGGGAACGTGTGGGAGGTGTGTCTTACAACGGAGGCTGAGCGTAAACTGACTATATTTACAAAATAAGAAATCTATAAACTACAAGTTGGAAGTCTGCAACCAGCAATACATTCACAAGTGGTTGACTATATAACAGCCGGCTAATGAATGTGGAGTCCATAGGCGGGGTATTGGTTTCAGGGGTCAAACTATTCTTAATTTTAACTCCCGACAGGGAGCGTGAAAAAATGATATATATATAAAAAAATGTTTCTTTTAACGAGTTCTACTTGTGATTAATTTTTTTGCTAGGACTTCCATAACACCCTGTATATGCCATCCTAGTCTTAAATATACAGTTACCATTTATTCCTATATACAGAATGTCCCAGAAATAAGTACATTAATTTTAACAGCATATAGATCGAGTGAATAGCAACAAAAATTCTCAATACTTTTTCTCTAAACCCTCTAGTTTTCGAGTTAAAATAAAATTGTGTAAAAATTTGGTATGAATTTCGTTACCCGCTACTGGATTGTTTTTTTGTATAAATCCGCACTGATAAACCAAGCATACAAAAAATGCATTCACTTTCACTTTGTTTTTGTTTCTTTGTGGGATATTGATGATACCAAAATAAAAATTACACGTTATTTTTACTGCTTAATTACCTTATTAACAAAATTATCACTCAAAATGCAGAAGTAGATACTTATGATAAGAGAATCCTCCATTTCATCTGCAGGTTGAACACGGCAAACATTTATGTCCACAAACATTTACAACAAATGTTCAAAATGATCCCCCATTTCTTTCTATGCACAATTTAAGGCGTCGATGATATGACTCTCCCCAAAGCTGCTGGATTATTTTGAATAGTTTCTGCAGCATTTTCCACCCGTTCCCGTAAAGTCTGTATTGTATGAATTGGAGCTGAGTATACCAAATCTTTCATGGAACCCCACAAAAAGAAATCAGAAGGATTCAAGCCTGGTGATCTGGGAGGCCAGCGAATGGGGCCATTTTGCCCTATGCAGAAAAATTTTTATTCAACCAATTTCGTACAATATTATAGCGTAGTGCCAAAGGGCACCGTCCGTCGTTCAGGAACCACATGTTTTTCCGGATTTATAAAGGTAAATCTTCCAGTAACTGGAGTATTCGTTGTTGGTAAAATTGGGAATTTTTAAAAACAAAACTACACAAGAACAAATCACAAACTTTGTCCACCACAAAAATTAAAAAATAACGGAACAGTTAACAACAACCAAGTCCGATATTAAACTAATTAATAACAGGTAGGTATGCTTATCATTTTTACCCGGGACACAGCGACAAAAAAGTTCACAAGAGTATAAAGATAATAAATAAAGTGTGAATATTTCCTTCCTTCCAGAAAAACAACAGAATTCACGGTCATTATCAGGAAAAACTTGTTGTACTCGAAGAGTTCTACCACGTCTTCAAATTAATGTACTTATTTTTGGGACACGTATATTTGGCGTGATATCTTTGTTTTTTTTTTTACTTTTTAATTTTATCTTTCATCAGGTCATTATAGAAGACGTGCGAGCCAATTTTGTTGAGGATTATGTTTGGCCAGCAATTAGGGCGGGATTAATTTACGAATCCAGATATTTGTTAGGTACTTCGTTGGCACGCCCCTGCATATCTGTAGGTCTTATTAAAGCAGCCCAAGAAAATAACGCTCAGTATATTTCGCATGGAGCTACGGGAAAAGGAAATGACCAAGTTCGATTCGAACTGTCTTGCTATTCTCTTTGGCCTGGAGTTAAAGTAAGTAGGGGAAATTGGTACAAAGTGGAACGGGTTTTTACGATAAAGTACTTAGATTATAGCACCTTGGAGAATCAAAGACTTTACAGACAGATTTCAAGGTCGTCAAGATCTCATTAAGTATGCTTCAGAAAACAATATTCCTGTCTCAGCAACTCCGAAAACTCCTTGGAGTATGGATGCCAATTTAATGCATATCAGCTACGAATCAGGTATTTTGGAAAATCCCAACAATGAAGCACCTCATGATCTATTCCTTCTAACCAAGGATCCGAAAAATGCACCAAACGATCCGTTCAAACTATCCATCGAGTTTGCTAAGGGTTTCCCAGTAAAGATTATCACTCAAAATGCCGAAGTGTTTGAAAGTCCTTTGGATATCCTCACGTTTTTGAATAATATTGGTGGACAACATGGTGTGGGTCGAATCGATATTGTTGAAAATAGATTTATTGGTTTAAAATCACGTGGGGTGTATGAAACTCCTGGAGGATACATTTTACATGTAGCTCATACGGATCTAGAGGTTTTCTGTTTAGATAAAGAAGTTTACAGGGTGAAGCAAAGCCTGCGTAATCGTTTATCGGATTACATCTATAACGGATTCTGGTTTTCTCCGGAGGGTCGCTATGTAAGTCAGTGTATTGCCCTGGCTGAAGAAACAGTTACTGGAAAAGTTAACTTGGAGATCTATAAAGGAAACGGTAAAAATATGATTATTTAAATTATACTTATCTTCACAAATTTTAATTGCAAATATGTATACATATGTACATTGGTTTGAGGAAAAAATACAACCCTTAAAATTTGTGCTTCGATTTTTATAAAATTTATACAGTTGTATTAAAAAGGAATATTGAAATGATTAAAATTTCATTTAAAAATAAACAAAAATAAGCGACGTGTTCAATAATGTGTGAGTCCTCCACGATTTCTTATACATTCGTTTACTCTGTTGGGCATGCGTTATGAGATGGTCTATTGCCGGTTGTGGTATCTCATCCCAATTAAGCTTCTTGAATACGAGTTCGAAGATCGTTTAAATTGTTTGACGGATGAGGTAAATCAGTCAGTCTAAATCCGATCATATCCCGTACATGTTCGGTGGACGACAAATCCGGGGACCGTGAGGGCCAAGGAAGAATCTCTGTGACCTAAAGCTTGCCTCCAATCGTTTCCAATTGGCCTTGTATGGAACCGATCTCACATAGCTAAAATTCTCAAGTGGCCTTCTTCTCTACCTGTCGTATTCCTTGGCCTTCCAGATCCTCGTTGACGTTGATGACGATCTTCTTCAGACCACGCCAATGTAGCGAGAAAATTTTATCCTTTTTTTTTTAGTAAAAACGCACTTGAATTTACGTTTAAGAAAAAGAACTGTTCACAAAAAGATAACTTTTAGAGATTTTTGTTCAAATTTTAATCATTTCTTGTTTAGGCGGAAAAAACATCTGGGCAGAACAATAAGCCAAATTCGACAACGATTTTGGGGTGTTGCATTTTTTCTTCAAGTCAATATATAGAAACTTCTAGGTACAGTTCCGGACATGGAATCTTGGCCAACATTTTTCTGACATTTCTCAATAAAAAATATGTAAACCAATCTTTATTGCCACCAATGAATGATTTTTTTTTAAATCAATTTGGAGTTTTACTTGTCAAATTCAAAACGACAAGGGTTAGTCTTTCATAACAGGGATGAGCTCTTGACTGCAATTACTGAAGCATGGAATAAATACATTACCACAAGACTATATACCACATAACTTTATGCTGTTCTATGCCCAGGCGTTTGAGGCGCTAGAGACTAATGGGGCCATGACAAACTATTAGTGTTGTTCTTTGAATTTTAGAAAATGTTTTAGTGATGTAAATTTATTCGAAATTAATTTGCACAAATTTATTAAAACATTACCTCTAGGTTTCGTGTTAATGCTATGTTTGACTCATTATCATATTTAAATACACCATCACGCATCTCATTTTGTCATCAACAAGATCAAGAACTGACAGCTATTAATGACCGTAACGACAGATGGAGTCAAATGTAAGGTTATCAATAATAAAGACCATTTTACACATTCTTGTCAGTTAAACGTCAGTAGTGGCCAAGATTCTATGTCCGGAATGGTATGATACTATGGATTTCATCGGTGATAGCCCGGTGATAGAGTTAAAACCGATGAAAATTGACCAAGTGCGAATTATTTATTACGATTATTTTATTAATCATAACAAGTGTTATATTTGGTGAGAGAATATAATGAACGTTAACAGAAAATAAATGTTAAAAAAAGTCAAAAACTTTAAACGATCTGTCAGTTTGACAATACTATACAATATTATTATTTATTTTGAACGTTAAATGTACAGTTTTGATATACAGCTTGTGGATTATCGCATTCGGTATGGGACACTGAAACACTATTAGATGTTTCAATCCCTCTATTTTCTATTTCAGAATGTCGTGGGGATTGCATTTGTAAATAAAACTTTAGAGACTTTGAGTTATTGTGACCAGTTATCTTCATGACTTGTTGCTCTGCTACATCTGCGTTCGCCAAATGGGTTACAGCTGTTGATCTATAAAGCAGGACGCTCACTGAATCCGCTTCGTCCGGTCTGATCGGTAGGCTACGATCCGTTCGGTCGGGGACGGCAAGATCAGCCGCCCATCAGTTCCGTGGTATCGTATCGGCGAGAGACAACGTCAATATTGTTTAAATTATAAACGCCAAAAAGAAAATGAGTTCTTCGTCAGAGTCTGATTCTCATGTTATGGTAGCCCTAGCTTGGATGGAAATGGAGAAACGTAGATTTTGGGTGCACGATATAAATCTCAAAAGAGAAACTTATGGAGAATTGCAAATATCGCTCACATTGGTGGCAACTTCCAAAGAAATGCATTTGATGTTAGGGAACAATTATTTAAATAATATTTTGTCTCTAATGCAGGAACTGTTTCATGGCAACGAGCAAAGATTTACGCAGGAAGACTAAATATAATGTAGAGTAAGCAGTATTATAATATTACATTCATGTATTTAAGGCAGGAACAAGAAATACTAACAATTAAATAAAAATTTTCTTACCGGTACATCGGGAATTTTTGCCTCTTGGAGGCACGAACGGAATAGACGGACCGGATGTAGTAGGCGCGATTCCATAAGGTTATTACCTTACCATACGTGTGTATCAAAATTTGACGACCGGACCGGACGGAGCGGTTTCAGTGGGTGTCCTGCTTAAGAGTGATTTGTCACTTTCTTGTTGGTGGCATCAATTCCCACTTTTTGAGCGGTTTCCTTTGTCCATTTGGAAATATGTAGTATTAATACCTACGGGGAGGGTTTGAAACCATACTGTAGTACTTCCTAATTTCCAATTTCTCTGTTTGGTGTCAGGAAAAATCTATTGGTCGTTACATTATCTGATCGTTTTCCCCATTAGTTTTAGAAACAATCGAACTGGACACACATCAGGATCTACTGTATAAAGGTAAGGACAAACCGGTCAACAAAATGTTGGCAACTTGTTAATGGAAGTTGGCAACATGTTTATTGGATACAGCAACTTGTATCTGGATACATGTTGTCAACAATGTTCCGCGTCCAAACCGAAGTCAGTGTTGACGAAAAAATTGAAGAGACTGTTGCTGCTGGTGCTAGTGCATATTGAGCGATGTTTTCCATTTCAAATGGACAACGCAGATACAAGCAACAGTCAACAATTTCTTTACCATCATGCCGACCGATGTTGCTGAGTATCCAACAACTTGTATCTAGTTGACGGGATACATATTGCGAACATCAATATTAACTATAGTTGCCAACATTTTGTTGGCCGGTTTGTACTTACCTTTAGGTATTAACCATTTGCTTTCACAACAAGTTTTTTCCCCTCCTTGATTCGTTTTGTTAAATACTGGATTGATTGTATTCAATTGGGTTAGTGAAGTTTCCAGAAATGTCAGTTTCTTTCTTGAAGTGATAAATGGATGCAAACGCACCTTCGTTACCACGCCATGCCAATTTTTTAGCGACAATGTTAAAGAACTTTTTTTGAAGCCCTTCGGTAGGCGTATTCTCGTCCCAGACTTTTTGCAGTTTTTTACATTCTTCTAGTGAAAAAGCAACAGCACTAACCTTTCTTTTTTGTTGTATTTCCTGCAGTTGCTTTCTTTTAGAATCGCGAGCTACCCTTGCTTCCAGTATATGGGTTGAACTTAATATTACATATATTCAATAAAGAACTTTTCTTGTATAATCTTTGCAGCGGAGTTCTATAATGTTCCATAACACATTCTTTATATTTTTGGCCGTCTTTTCTTCTCATGTTGCAAGCATAATTTCTTAATGTTAATGCAATTTCTGGAATCGTAGTCTCTTGCGTTATTTTGATTCTCCCTGAAGCGCAAAATTCCATGAACTGGTTCCACTCAGATTCTTTATTAATTTTGGATTTTTTCTTGTTTTCTTCTCAATTAAGTTTCGAATCTCTTCCTCGCTAGCATCTCCCCATCGACGGTGATCTACTGGTTGAAACATTTTTCTGCTTAAGAGCACTATTTTCGGTCTGTCACTTTGATAGTAATGAAATTAATCAAAAATTACCATTATGACAGGTGAATTATATTCTCGACACAGTTCTCAAATCGCAAAATTTGGAATCTGCATTAGGACTATTGGACTTACTAAGTTTTGCAAATCTATTCTTCAACCATTAACAAATTATTGTAAATTAACTTTTAATTGTATTTACAGTGACTATTTTGGGACGTTGGTCACCTGTTTCTTTATACAATGAAGATTTGGTATCCATGAACAAACACTCTGATTTCACACCAAGTGACGCCACTGGATTCATTAATATTCAGGCCATACGTTTAAAAGAATATTATCGCTTTCATCAACAACAAAGTCATTGATCAAAACGAATTGGAAGTAATTCAGGACCTAATAAAACAATGGTTTTAATTATTGATACTTTGCTTCATTTATTTGTCACTAGTTTCTTAACCTCCATACGACTGAGTGCCGGTGCACACGAGCGTATTTTGACGGTGCGGTAACGCATATGCAATCCGGATGTTCCGGCCAGCCCTACAAAGAAAGGTGCTTTTAGGTTTATTGCGCTTTTAAGAAATGGCTGGATTTTTAATTTGTCGGGAATTCCGACATATTTTCGACCATCGGAGCACTTGCCATTGTTCAGGGTGGTATTTATGCAAACAAAACACGTTGTTCATAATCAACATCCATCTTACACTACGTCGATGCCGAGAATAATCTATTTCACGCAAACGCGGCAACGTCAATTGTACGCTCGCGTGAACTGTCTTTTTGACTAATGTCAACTGTCATAATTCCTATAATTTCCGCGTCCTTTTATTTAAAATTATGTCGTACTGTAGTGCTACAATTCGCATTTTTTTTCTACTGTATCATCCACAAGGGTCGACAGAAGGAAAACTGAAAATATTTCATGAAATAAACGCCACTGACGACGTGGGTAGCAATATTTTAGACAGTGAAAATGAAGAAAATGATGTTCCGGAACAAAGGGATAGACTTTTCCCTGTACAAAGTGTAAGAGTTGTGCGCGTTCGTTTTAAAACAGCTGATTCCCGTCGTTTGTCTAAACGGTGCAGACTTTAAGATAAGGGTGCAGACACAAACAAATCACATGTTACAGCTCTGCAGGTATCCCCATTTTGCTTCTTTGCAACCATTGTTGACACTTCACATAACTTACAGTTGTTAATGTGATTTATATGTGCTTCAATTAATTTCCTTCGAACTGTAAGCTAGGCTTGTGGAAAAGAAATCAAATCAACTTTTTCTCCACATCGACTATCACTAGTACATATATGTCAAAATACAATGTTTTGTAGCCCCCTTTTTAAATATATTCATTTTAAAATATTCAAAACGCAGTTAATTTCACAAACACTGTGTGACATTGAGATATCCTCAAGATACATCAACTGCATGCGACACAACAGCAGAACTTCGAGTTGCCTATCCGGCAAGTTCCTCTGAAGTTAGCAACACCCATGAGGTTAGTAACACAAGGTGAACTTGTTGGGGTTAAAACGTCGGTTGGCATCCCTGCCTCCCTGCTAGGTGGAAGGGGAAACAACTAGCCGCATTTGCACAGAGAGATGCCATTCCATTTTTAACGTTAGAAGCAGCAAGACGTAACTAAAGCTTAATTCATTGTTTTTATCTGATTTTGTTCCACTATGAGTTCTCCTGTTTTAAAGTTGGGTGTGCTCAATGTTTGAACTGCATTGTCGAAATTTCACGTTACCAGAAGGATCGGTTGAATTGCAATTAACAATTGTGTGTGTAGTGTCGACCGGCGTAATCACAAGGTAACCTTTATTCTACCTATTTCTTTTTGCCATTATCGATATAACGAGGATGCCATGAAATTGACCGGCGTTTGTGCCACGTGCATACCAGAAACTCCTAGATAAAAGGATATTTTACCGTTAACCCGCCATTTTGTACGCTAAAACGTCATAAAACTCGCCATCTTGAAAATGGAGTCGTTCCTCCTTTGCACCTACATGTCTTGTAAAGAATGCTAGCCTTTGTTGAAAATAATGTTCACTATTGCTACTGGAAGTATTCCGTGCACCCAGGAAATTCGTATCAGTGACATTCAGCCTTCTTTTCTCTGCAGTAGCCTAAATTACCAAACTTATGAGTCACAGGCGCCACGAGTAACTTGCTAAAGTCGTTGTTGTAATTTGTTTTAGTTATTGTTGTCAATTTCACAAAGTTCAGATGTGTTGTTGATTTCTAGTTACCGAGTCCGAATCACAGGTGCGTTCAATTTGAAACAAAGTGATTCTCTAACTTAACATAACTAGATTGCCACTCAGATAAATTTGTTAATAACTACCTGTCTTTCGCTATGAGGCCGACAGCAGCTTGCGGTTGTAACAAAGCTATTTTGGTCTCTGTTGACTTGAATTAACCAACACTGAGTAAGAACCGATGAATAAAGGGCAGAAAGCGGCAAAAAGCCACGCCGAATGTCAGGAGTTCTGAAAAAGTGCCTTATCGTTGTTTTGCGCCCCCTTGCAATTTCTTGTTATTCGCTCGTAACTGACATCCAGCTACATCCACCGTCGTAGAAGCCAAAGATCGGTTTTTAGTGTAGTTTGTGCATGTTTGTAATGTTTGTAGTTACGTTGCGCCCCGTTACGTGTTGCGCCCGCTGATGTCATCGCATTGCATCCGTGTCAAAATGGCTTCCAAACCAAACGTTACGTTACAGTATATTTTATTATTATGTTGTGTGTTCGTACATGTTTCGAGACAACAGACCGACCAAATAGTGTTCAGTTCGTGGTCCGCGTTGCAGGCTGCTGTTAGGAGGAGTTAGGTGGCCCTACTTTCGTCGATACCTATGCCCATTTTCTCTTTGGGTATAGAGACCCAGAAAAAGGGAGTTGCTACTAATTCCTTGAACCTACGAACTCAGAGTTGCAGCACTGTTTTCGGGCTACTGACAAATTGCTTGCTTCACTAATATTTAAAATACTAAATAACTAAAAGAATAGTCCCCGAGGGAAGTGCCGCTAACTTGGACTTGGTTTGGACAAGCCTTAGAGAAAGACCAACATAACCATGTCTAGGAAAATTCCGTAATAAACCCATTTCTCCTGGTCCGTTGGATGTGCAAGTTTTGCCCCCATGATAGTAAACTCTCTACAATTTTGGCTCCACTGACAGACAATTGTCTTGTTCACTTCGGTTTAGTCTTTCCATTGGATCTACATGTGGTCCACCACTCTCCGACTTACAGGCACCCAACTTAGATAACTCCACGCGATTCAATATTCTTGTGTTTCCCTCTCAGATATTTCATTGTACCTGTCTGTTGTAAATTTCTGTAAACTACAAAAGTTCATAGTGGAATGCAATTAGCTGACTTAAGGGGGCGAATGAAATCGATTTAGGCAACCATTCTTACAACGAAAACATGCTGTTTTTGTTAGAGGAAAACACGGCTCATAAGAAAGCAATCGAGTTGAGATTTTTACACAACTTAAAATAAAGCTCACCAAATAGCCCAATTTACTCAGTTCTTCAAATTAGAGCGTCGTGCATAGGGAAAAAAAATAATAAACATCACGTATTTAGGGGTAAAGTCAAACACATTTCAACGTAGTTTAAACAGAGTATTAGCTGATCAATCTAGAAAAAAAATACTTTTGAGCAGTGCATAATACCTTTGTCTTTCAATCTATGTAGTCGAGTTCATCTGCTGCTCTTTGTGCCGCCCTAAAAAAAAATGCCCCGACTCCCCGCCCCTCGTGATCCCTGACAAGAAGCAACAAGGGATCTGTACTTTGGATGATCTTACAGGCTATACCCAAGATTACCCTGTTATGAAAACACTCCAAACTCAAAAGTCGTCGGCCTCCTTGGTTTCGTGGAAGATATAACCTCGGAACGGACGATTTTGGATGCAAACTGCGTTGTAGATGCATCATTTTTCGAGTATCCCGATCAATCTGCTTCAACTCATCTACTAACCATTTAACTGCTCCAAATGAGTAGAGCAGGATCGGAACGGCAAGCATATTTGTGGCAGAAATCTTGTTCTTCCCCGAAAGCTCTGACGACCAGATTCGTCGGAGTAGATTTTTGTACTTGCCGCAGAGAGACTTTTTTACCTGGTGTGACGCTTGGATGTGGCACTGCTCCACACCCAAGTACTTGTAAGTCTCTCCGGCGTTCAGATGTCTCAGAACGCTTCCGTCAATGAATTGAGCATCTTCATCGAAATACTCGCATCGTCCTCTTTTGAGATGAACCTGAGCGCATTTGTCCCAACCGAACTCCATGCCAATAGCATCTGTGTACTCCTGCACTATGCGCA
This sequence comes from Diaperis boleti, assembly GCA_963583935.1. NCBI lineage: Eukaryota > Metazoa > Arthropoda > Insecta > Coleoptera > Tenebrionidae > Diaperis > Diaperis boleti. The sequence continues at coordinate 41,488,131 of OY757245.1, read as the reverse complement.
ATGACTGCGTCAGTTCTTGCTTGCCGGAAGCATACACTTTCAAATCATCCTGTCAACATATCAATTCTGTCTGAACTCGGTCCCGTCGAGATGTTATCGAGAACCGAGTCTTCCAGAGTGACATCAGTTGTTTGATGCATCTCACCAGTGTATCGGGTACCGCAAGACATTCGAGCAAGTGAATAATCAGCTCGAGAGATGTTGTGTCGAATGCCTTACGATAATCGATCCAAGCCATAGATAGGTTGCGCTTATATTGGACGGCATCCTGCGTGACGCACCTATCGATCAGCAGGTTTTCCTTGCAGCCGTCCACGCCCCTTTTACAGCCTCCCTGTTCGAAAATTTTCGAATACACCGGGTTAATAGCGTGGAATATTCGGTAGTACACGAGCCTGGTGAAAATCTTGTAGCACGCATTTAGGCAAGTTATTGGCCGGTAGTTCTGAGGCTGAGACAAATCACACGTTTTAGGTAGTAAAACGGTTCGCCCCACGACAACCCACTCCGGAATGGGCCGCTCACCATCAAGCCAGGAATTAAATACCTTGGCCAGACGCTTGTGCGTGCTTCGGAATCTCTTCCACCAAAAGGTATTAATTCCGTCCGGGCCTGGTGCGGCAAAATTTTTGATTCCCTTAAGGGGGAACGCCAGCAATTCGACCAACTATTGGCGACAAAGAGACATCGTTTAGACAGGAATGGAGTTTCTGACGTAGGGCAAACGCCATCTGATCCGCAATAGACAGTCTTCACAACAGCCACTCGTATTATGCCGAGTATTGCCGAGCGCTTTTAAGATTACTTCAGTACACTTTACAGCATGTAGTGGTCAATTTTACCACTGCCGTGGGTACCTGCTTGGGTAAGCAGGCTAATAGGGATCGAAAAGGGGATTTCGAATATAATGTATTTAGCGTAGTTCACTTAGTTATAGTCCTAACTGATCAAGCCATAACTTTCAAATGTAATTCTTTTTTGTTTTGTTTCCTGGAAAAATTTTCAATAATAATAGCACGAGAGGTCAAAATTTTGCCGATAGTAATTTTTGCGATTCAGATACGAGTTTATGTTACGACGAAAATAATGACGAGTGCTTGCACGAGTCATTACTTTCTTAAGCAACAGAAACGAGTCAATCTGAAGAGCAAAAATTGGCGGCAATATTTAGACCTAGAGTTCTATTTGGCTTGACAATTTAACTTGTAAATTGTAATATTAAATAGCTACAAAAAAATGTCGCTGGAATTAAGCGTCTAGAAAAGTTGCCACTAAAATAATTGTCCTATTGATAGTTTTTTTTTTTTAATTTAATTATCTCATTGATGGTTCACAAAAACACAAGTTAAATTGTCAGGAAAATAAAATTCGAGACAGTTACAGAGGAAAGTGAAAATTCGGACAAACTGCAAAAATAAAAATTTTTGTATGTAGTCTCGCTCATAACTGACGATAGAAACGATATATTTGGTTGATTCTTTTTTTGTTTTGTTCGATATACTCATGGGACGGAAATAACTCAAATGAATGTTTTCAATTGTTTGTAAAAATTGAGTTAATTTGATTTATGACCAATCGATATTTTTCATTAGCAGGAGCCACTTAATTTTTTTTTCTTTTCTAAAAGCTTCAGGAAAAAAAATTGGACAGGGTATCGTCTATCGGGCTAGCTAGCTAAATCTATCATAGAAGTTACTGGAAAAGTAATAAACAAACACAAAATTTAATTTCAATGAAAAAAAGCATAATTTTTAAAAACAATAAATATTTATGAATAAAAAATTCGACTCTTACAACTCAATATTATTTACATTAAGAAGACAAAACTTTAAGTAATGTACTGTCAAAATAAAAATATTAAAAAATTAAAGATTTTCAATTTTGTAAGGCACATCCCCCTCCACCAGGTGTAACTTGAGCTAGCATCTCAATAAAGGGTAGTTATCACCAGTAACAAAATATAAAATTAATTTTTGAAATTACATTCTTAAATTGTTACATTGAAGTGTATATGCCAAAATAATTTTTAAGCGCGTTATTCATGTGTAAACACAATTCAAAAACATATTAAAAATGTGAATTAACACTTTTGATGAAATATTATTCCCCATCATTCCGGTTCCGTAGACCTTACACAGTAATGACAATACAATTATTGATCGTATAAGGTCTGCATAACAAACAAATGCAGAAACATAATAATTATTATAAAGAAAAAGAAGACCAGAGACTTATTTATACACCCGCAGCTGCCTACTGGAGCGAAAGTCTCGAATAGGCAATTTTTCCGTCTTTTGGGGATTAACGATTTCTGGCAACAAACAGTATAAATAAAATTCGGAAAGTGGACGTTCCATCTGGTTTTCCAAAAATTATCGTCTCCACATTTTTTTCAAATTCGAGTCCACGAGTTGTCCAAATAATGAATTTTTCGGACGAACAGCGAAGTGTTAGTAATAGGGTCTCATTTGGCACTCTTTGGGTACGGAACCCGAAAAATGCGAACCGACGTGAATCGATCGGTAGGTTCTTAGAATTATTTTGTCTCTCGCTTTCTCCAACGAGTGAACTGAGATAGACGTACCTACCCCGCCAGGTTTGGCAGAACAACTGATCCCTTTGCTAGCGCCCGAAAGTTAGGCAATTGCATTCATATTTTTCGCAAATAGACGCTCGGGAACATATTCCTCATTACTTGAGTATTTTTTATATTGAGATGTACAGGGTATCAATTCAAAGTTGAGTGTGTTAATGTCGCTACGTAGTTTTTTTTATTCTAACTATTATTGTTTCGGAGTAATTCTCCGAGAAAGATTGTCAATTTTTAACTCCCGAATTTAGATTGATTTAAAAAAAATATATTACAAATATTTCTGCATAGCGATCTACCTTGTTTCTTTCTCCTTATTACTTTTAAAACCGCATGTAAATATGTATCTTAATTGATCTTCAGTACGGTATAACGTAAACGCCGTCGAATCTCAATTCTACCGATCATGGCGTTCCCCCTTAAGGGTCTCGCCAATTTCTTCCGGGGTTATCGGATTGCACACCACTGGTCTTAATTGAGATCTTCTTACGAAGTTCTCAAATTGTGCAAGGGCTGGAGTGTGTTCACGCAACGGTTTCGACCCCTCGTATATTTCCCTCCAGAAGACTTCGACCTCCTGCACCGCCCGCAATTTCTCTGGGATAGAGTTTGCCCGCTGGAAGAGCCTCGAAGGATTTGTCTTGAACTTGTTGTTCTCGACCAACCTTCGCCTACTCCTTACCAGGGACTTTCTTGCAGCCACAAGACTGCGAACTCTATCCATGCAGTGTTGCTTCTCAACAGCAAGCACCGCTTCAGTGTATGATGGGTCCGGCGAAAATGACGCGCGATGCGCCGGAATTTTGGTATGAAAGGTTTCATCTCTTTGATGAATTCCATCACACACTGAATTTGAGAAATATCCTGCCTAGCGGTTTCTATCTTTTTGTCTATCTTTTCAAGGCGACATTCGAATTTCCTCTCAGCCTCAGTGCTCTCACCACGTGGGACCAAAGAAGAAAACCTCGTCGCCTCTCGATAGACCATTTCATTCAGGAGCAGGATGTCTGGATCCTCAGGGAAGTTCCTATCGAGTGATTCGCCCGCTGCAACTACGTCGTTAGCTTTGGGTGGTGGAATTTTGTGGAGAGACTTTCTGTTCGGAGGCATCTCAAAATTACCGGAACAGCGTGGCGGATCTCGGGCTCGTCCGGCTGTACCTCCACCAACTGCTCAGGTGCTCTTGTATTGAATGCGACGAAGATAGGCCACATAGTCGCGGAGTTTTTGTGGCAAGAAAAAGTGATGCTCTGGGTATTTCTCACCCCACAGAGCATGCATCCTTGCCATGGAACCCCTTCGCCGCGGCTCGCTCGTCTCGTAGCAGTCGTTTCTTAGAGTCATTTCTTAGAGTGTTGGTCCACTCAAAGCGTCCATGGGCATTGCCAGAGTCGTCAACGGGTGAATCGTTTTCCGAGACCCCACCACCTTCACCTTGATCCCTATTCGACTGGGACCGGTCGTGGGGGTCTTTCCCTGCTGAGGTAGGAACAACAGTCTAGGGTTCCAATTGGTTGTTAGCCAAGAGCTACCGGTCCGAATTGCACCTTTAGCTCGGCAAGGTGGTGGCGCTACTCACCAGGACGAACTGCCTTATTATTATCATATTATCATATTATTTTATTAGTAAAATAATGAAGTTCATTATTGTACTAGTAACACAATGATGTCGTTCTAAACAGTGCGTTAAGTACCAAAATATAAACATTTTGATACGCCTGAAGAAAAAGGTTTATTGTTGGTCTAATACAACCAAAATAATCAATAGTTCTCTCAAGAATGTCTCCTCGTTCTCGCGTGCTAATTCTCTCCCTGCTGTTTCTTATGATTTCAGTACAACAATTGGATACAGTCATAAAACATCAGCACGCGCCAAAACAAAGAGTCATAATATGTTGAGCCTACAAGGAAAAGACGTCGGTAAAGCTAGCAGGACCAAAGTCGAAAAAAAAAAAAAAATCCATGGGAATTTAAGGCTACTTAAAGGCTAATTTAATGCCAAAGACTTAATTTTATTGCTCTCATAGTTTTCGTAGAAATGATGGCTCTGTTGGCTTGACGTCAAGCTAGCAGGACATGACTTAAAATTTGGTAAAAATTGAAAAATAACCACATACGATTTTAAGGCTATTTAAAGCCTAATTTAATGCCAAGGATTTAATTTTATTGGTCTTACGGTTTTGGAAACGATGGCTCTGCTAGCTTGACGTCAAGCTGGCAGCACCATGACTTTAAAATATGAAAAAAATCAAAAATTAACTCCAAGGAAATTTAAGGCTATTTAGGGGCTAATTTAATGCCAAAGACTTAATTTTATTGCTCTTATAGTTTTGGTAGAAATTATAACTTAAGCCATCATCCTGCTAGCTTGATCTGAAGCCATAAGGACCATAACTTCAAGAAAAACTTATTTTATTTGGCATTAAATTAGCCTTCAAATAGCGTTAAAATCCTGTGGTTATTTTTTAAATTTTTATCTAATTGTAAGGTGAAGTTATAATTTCTTCGAAAACCATAAGAGCAATAAAATTAAATCTTTGGCATTAAACTAGAATTTAAATAGCTTTAAATTTCCATGGGGTTAATTTATTTATTTTTTTCATATTCTAAAGTCCTGGTCCTGCCAGCTTGACGTCAAGCTAGCAGAGCCATCGTTTCCAAAACCGTAAGACCAATAAAATTAAATCTTTGGCAGTAAATTACCAAATTTTAAGTCATGATTGGTCATGATCCTGCTAGCTTGACGTCAGGCCAGCAGACCTATAACTTCTATGAAAACTATAAGAGCAATAAAATCAAGTCTTTGGCATTAAATTAGCCTTTAAATAGCCTTAAATTCTCATAAGCTTAATTTTTGTTTTTTCGACCTTGGTCCTGCTAGCTTTACCGACGTTAAGAAAAGATCTAACAAATATGTTGAGTGACGGCGTGATCTTCAGTGGCAATATAATTCGAAAAAAAGCAATAATGTGTTTGTCGACTCCGTAGCTGAATACATTCCTGTACACGTCTAGGCATCTACAAAATGAGATGGTCCATGTCTGCTTATGGCACCTCGTTCCAAGCAACCTGAACTATGTAGATTAACCGTGCCAGAGTCTGTGGAGGATGGCACAAAGAGGACAGTCATCTACCCATTATCTTCTATGGGATTTAAATCCGGCCCACGGCAAAATATTAACACCAACTTCTTGGAGAAAGTCCATAGTTCCATGAGCAATATGTGGACGTGCGTTGCTTTGCTGAAAAAGGACGTGTGGACGATCATCTAGATAAGGCAATAAAGTGGTTTATAGGACGTCATCAACATAACCCGCAGCCATCAAACTGCCTCGAATTAACACAAGAGGTGATCGGCTTTCATAGGCAATATCCTCCCAAACCATTATTCCAACAGTCCTGTGCACATGCATCTCAACAGCAAATCGAATATCTAGTTGCTCTCCACGGCGGCGTCTTACCCTCCGATCGCCATTATGCATGCCTAGGCAGAATTGTGATTCGTCGCTGAATACAACATTATGCCATTTTGCTTCCCAACGCTGCTGTTCTCTGCATCAATCCAAACGTTGACGACGGTGTTCCGCAGTGAAAGGAATGAAAAAAGTCTGAAAGTTCGAATGTGGCGATATAATGTTCGCATTGTAAAGTCGACCTTCTTCTCCAAACTATTGGTCACAGAGTTGGTGCGTAGTAGCAAAACGGTCTCACATAGCTAGTTGCCTAAAGCGCCTATCTTGACGCCCTGTGGCACGCCTCGGTTGACCTGTCGGTCTGTTTCGTGTTCCTCTTCTGTCCACACCCGACACACATGGATTACCGTCATTGAAGTGCAACTAACACGGCGGGCAATTTCGCGATAGGACAAACCAACTTCTCGAAAGGCTATAATTCTACCCCTGTCAAAATCACTAAGATGGTGATATTGTTGATGCCTTCGGACTCGAGGCATTTTGTTATGCTTAATGCAAGTAGGCGCAGAAACAAAAACTGAAAATATCTGCACTTATCAGGTTAGTGTTTTTTTTTTTCAAAAACTGTCAAGATAAGATGTTGCAATGGTTATTATAACAAGCTTTAAATACATATAATCATTCTGTTGTCTAAAAGACCATTCCAGAAAATTATTCCATCTGGGTGTAACACTTCTAATGTCACTGAGTATATTGATAATATTTCCTTATCTAATTGTAAGATAATATTCAATCAACGATGCCTTACCAGTAGATGCGTTGCAAAGCAAAATGCTTGATGTCAACATGACGTCACAATTGGGTTTATTTTTATGCAGCCAACTATGCATGTAGAAGGAACAGTTATTTAGGAAATCCACAAAATTAATAAAATAAGCGGTAATAATTTTTTATCATCATGATAATTAATAGTGGAATATAGAAAAACAATAAACAATGTTTAATTTTCTGTTCTTCTGGAATATTCAATATTATTCCGCAACCAAAGCTGCATGGCTGCAACCCAAACGCATTTTCTGACGTCAGTTTGTGTCAGTTTTGGGTTGAGATGTGAATAGGCCTTGACCATCACTATCTATGCATTGTAGGATTGTAGTCCTTTCATCGTGTCTAGTCGTAAGATAAGAGATCGTTGCCCCGCAGGAACACTAGCGCTATTTTGGCCAGTTATTAAATCACTATTTAATGCTTTTGCTTTTTGCTTTCAGCATCTTTCAGACACAAAGCCTGTGCACAAAACAACTAACTTTCAGGCAGCCATCCATAAATTGTCTTCATAACATTTTTTGATATAAAATTTGACCGAAGTTAGTAGTGAATGCGATAGGAATGCGATTCTGTTTTCAGAATGCAACCTTCTTCAATATAGTTTTAAGAAATACACTGATGTGGCCTATTAGAAAACCAAAAACTTTTTTGTAGTAGTTGTAGATAAATGTGTTCTTGATCAAGTTATCAAACAGATTATTGTTGTAAAAATCTGAAGAACACTGATGCAAAATGGGTTGCTGACCGTGGCCTCCAGGACAGAAAAGGGTGACACCAACGAGGTGGGGGTGTTGACAGATAAGGGATGCAATGGGATTCCGATTTTAGTCTTTGTTCAGTTCAGACCTGTTTAGAGAGTTCCCATTTTTATTTCATTTACATCAACAAAGGTTCACACGCAGTTTTGTTAATAATTGTTGTTGTTGTTCCGTTCTGTGTTGATCTGTGTTAGTTGTTATTTCAATTTTATTTAGTCTTCGTTGTCAGCCGTTGATAAGTCAGGTAGAAAAGTGTCTAGTGCCAGATTGGTGTTCGAAACAAAGGTAAAGCTTTAATTAAAATATTTAATAAGCCGAGGAGGGACGTCATCGCCTAGGGGAACCACCTGTGTCAGATAGTTCAAGCTAATTGATTTGATAACGGACTACCGATTTAAATTCAAATTAAAGAGAGAAGGGGTTAAGAGGGGACGCCGCTTGGGTAACGGTCATTTTGTTTTGTTTGGAAAAGGAAAAGATGGCGGCGCTTGGTTCGTTTTATTTGTTTGTAGTCTGAGTGATAAAAATTTCATTTTAAACAGTAGTTGCGATGTTTTACAGTTTGAATCCTTTTTTCTTAAATTTGCTTTCTTCTTTTGCTTAATAATAATTAAAAGATTCATAGTCTGGTATTCAAGTCACTCCAAAAGCTAACTTTGCTTAATTGTTCTATCCAATGTAATGTATTTTATCAGTCTAAAGTTTTGGTAAACTGAAACGGCTGAATGTGACATGAAATTTTGTGTAGTTGTGTATCTTTAGTATCTGTTTATTAATCAATGGGTGTAACAGTTTGTTACACAGCACCGTACTGTGCCCCACGCTAAGTGGGTTGCATGCCCCTTGCCTGGGCAGTAGCCAAAGGGTGAGAGCGAGAAAGGCGCAGTGGTGTGCTTTAAAAATGTGTCTGTTTATTTTGGATTGTGTTTTTTTCAAAATTTGATGTGCATGACGAGTTTCACACTAACCCCCTTCGTGAAGCGGGCGCGTGCCCCGTGCGGGCGGTGACAGAATGTGAAGCGAGCTGGGAAAGTTCTTGACTTTAATCACACACCCGAATACCAGTATTTTTTTTTAACTCTAATACCAAAATTATTGATAATCTGGAAAGGTGTTCAAACTGTATAACTTAGCTGTGTACCTGTTTGAATTCATAACAAAAATTAAAAGGGGTTTATTTCTTGTAGATTTCGGGATTGTAAATGAAATTTAATTTGTTGGCAGAAAAGGAAACACTCACTGCTTTGATTAAATTGTAACTTTTATTGATTGGGTTATTAATGGGTATGGGATGTTATAATAATCACTTCACTTTCAATACTAGTAATCTTGGGAACTCTCTCGCCAGATACTGTTGTTCAAATTAATGTTTGTCATGAATTATTCAAATATTGTATTTACTTAAATTAATTGTTATTGTATGAATTAACCAAATTATTGTTAAAAGTCATGAAATCAGCCACTATTGTTAAACGAATTACATTATTCAAAAATTGTTACTAGATGAAATGTTTAACACAATCAATTCTTAATCAAAAGTTCGACCATAAGGCCTCTAAAGCAAATACATTGATAAATCCATAAATTTGTGTTATTATTGTACGCTCCGCCCCCCATATGCTACGCCCCTGCATAAAAAGAACCTGGTTCTGTGTCTGGTAAGTTTTGATTTAAATTTCCCGCCACTGAGGTCTTTTTAAAAAAAAAGAACACAACGTAGGTCCGCTCTTCTGTCTTTGTCTCTAGACGATCACGATTCACTGGCCAACCTTTTTTAAATTTCGCGGTTTGTTTCAAATTTGACGTTTGGTGACGTCATTGACATTTCATTTGACGTTTAAATTCAAATTGTTGGCGGGAAGAGCCTAGGCTCATCATAGAATTTGGTGCCGTTAAGACCAGGATGCATGTGTGGCGTAGCGTTTCGTTGGAGCGTAGTATTTTGGATGGATATTGGTTTTTGTCTTTCTGTCCCCGAGAACAAATGGCCCCTGAGCAGACAAAGTCCCACCATGGAGGAAGGAAGGAAGAAGCGGTTTCACAAGCTTTGAAGAAGAAGAACCAGATGGACCGGGAGAAAGCGGCTCTTTAGGAGATGGAGACGGAATCATCGAACGGCCAGTTTCTCAAAAAGCCATTGGAAGAATCCGGTAATGTTTTTGAATAAATTTGACATTTTTTCTGTAGAATTCAGGGAAAAGAAGACGACAAACAAAAAGAGGTTTTGCAAAGCCTCACGAATGGGGGGGGCGTTGGACAGATTTTGAGGGGTCTTTTTGGCCTACCACGATTGGGGGGCGTGGGCAGATTATTTTTTTTGGGCCACCATGAATGGGGGGCGTTGGGCAAAGTTGAGAAGTTTAGAGGGCGTGTTTTGGGACATTTTGGTGGCAGACACAACAACAGCAAATCCGTTTAGAGTTTCAGATAAGCCCTTTCCGAATGTGTACACACACTGCAGGAACCCGATTCAGGCCTTGTTCGTGGTAACTACAATATCACGAATTTAAAATTGTATCATCGACGTGTTTAGTGTATTCTTGGTTCTGTTTCTTTTTTTGTGCTGCAGGTACCTTCTGCGAGATACGGATGGCCGGCAGTTTTTCTCCTCACTTTTCCAAAACCCGCTCTGTTCGTCTCACGGTGTCAGGATGGACAAGGAGCTAGAGGACAGTCAGGGGCCCCCGACCAGACGTGAATTCCGAAACGGCACCTCCCGGACCCGAACCCTCCAGCACCGAGAGCGACAGAAATCCACAACTTTTACAGCTAATGTCGAGCATTCACGACGACGATCCTGGCCCTGGTTTTCTGCGGTTTTCCAAATGCCTTAACCCTTTCACTGGGTTAACACGAATGTGGGGATCAAGTCAAAGGCCGCAGCCGTGTCTGAATGCATATCCCATCCAACTCCTCCGCTGAAGAGGCAGTCGAACAAAATCCAAAAATGAAGTGTCTCCGATCGTTTCGCTCGCATCACTCGTTTCACTCCGAAGACACTTGGGGGCGACTGTAAAAATCTGAAGAACACTGATGCAAAATGGGTTGCTGACCGTGGCCTCCAGGACAGAAAAGGGTGACACCAACGAGGTGGGGGTGTTGACAGATAAGGGATGCAATGGGATTCCGATTTTAGTCTTTGTTCAGTTCAGACCTGTTTAGAGAGTTCCCATTTTTATTTCATTTACATCAACAAAGGTTCACACGCAGTTTTGTTAATAATTGTTGTTGTTGTTCCGTTCTGTGTTGATCTGTGTTAGTTGTTATTTCAATTTTATTTAGTCTTCGTTGTCAGCCGTTGATAAGTCAGGTAGAAAAGTGTCTAGTGCCAGATTGGTGTTCGAAACAAAGGTAAAGCTTTAATTAAAATATTTAATAAGCCGAGGAGGGACGTCATCGCCTAGGGGAACCACCTGTGTCAGATAGTTCAAGCTAATTGATTTGATAACGGACTACCGATTTAAATTCAAATTAAAGAGAGAAGGGGTTAAGAGGGGACGCCGCTTGGGTAACGGTCATTTTGTTTTGTTTGGAAAAGGAAAAGATGGCGGCGCTTGGTTCGTTTTATTTGTTTGTAGTCTGAGTGATAAAAATTTCATTTTAAACAGTAGTTGCGATGTTTTACAGTTTGAATCCTTTTTTCTTAAATTTGCTTTCTTCTTTTGCTTAATAATAATTAAAAGATTCATAGTCTGGTATTCAAGTCACTCCAAAAGCTAACTTTGCTTAATTGTTCTATCCAATGTAATGTATTTTATCAGTCTAAAGTTTTGGTAAACCGAAACGGCTGAATGTGACATGAAATTTTGTGTAGTTGTGTATCTTTAGTATCTGTTTATTAATCAATGGGTGTAACAGTTTGTTACACAGCACCGTACTGTGCCCCACGCTAAGTGGGTTGCATGCCCCTTGCCTGGGCAGTAGCCAAAGGGTGAGAGCGAGAAAGGCGCAGTGGTGTGCTTTAAAAATGTGTCTGTTTATTTTGGATTGTTTTTTTTTCAAAATTTGATGTGCATGACGAGTTTCACACTAACCCCCTTCGTGAAGCGGGCGCGTGCCCCGTGCGGGCGGTGACAGAATGTGAAGCGAGCTGGGAAAGTTCTTGACTTTAATCACACACCCGAATACCAGTATTTTTTTTTAACTCTAATACCAAAATTATTGATAATCTGGAAAGGTGTTCAAACTGTATAACTTAGCTGTGTACCTGTTTGAATTCATAACAAAAATTAAAAGGGGTTTATTTCTTGTAGATTTCGGGATTGTAAATGAAATTTAATTTGTTGGCAGAAAAGGAAACACTCACTGCTTTGATTAAATTGTAACTTTTATTGATTGGGTTATTAATGGGTATGGGATGTTATAATAATCACTTCACTTTCAATACTAGTAATCTTGGGAACTCTCTCGCCAGATACTGTTGTTCAAATTAATGTTTGTCATGAATTATTCAAATATTGTATTTACTTAAATTAATTGTTATTGTATGAATTAACCAAATTATTGTTAAAAGTCATGAAATCAGCCACTATTGTTAAACGAATTACATTATTCAAAAATTGTTACTAGATGAAATGTTTAACACAATCAATTCTTAATCAAAAGTTCGACCATAAGGCCTCTAAAGCAAATACATTGATAAATCCATAAATTTGTGTTATTATTGTACGCTCCGCCCCCCATATGCTACGCCCCTGCATAAAAAGAACCTGGTTCTGTGTCTGGTAAGTTTTGATTTAAATTTCCCGCCACTGAGGTCTTGTTAAAAAAAAAGAACACAACGTAGGTCCGCTCTTCTGTCTTTGTCTCTAGACGATCACGATTCACTGGCCAACCTTTTTTAAATTTCGCGGTTTGTTTCAAATTTGACGTTTGGTGACGTCATTGACATTTCATTTGACGTTTAAATTCAAATTGTTGGCGGGAAGAGCCTAGGCTCATCATAGAATTTGGTGCCGTTAAGACCAGGATGCATGTGTGGCGTAGCGTTTCGTTGGAGCGTAGTATTTTGGATGGATATTGGTTTTTGTCTTTCTGTCCCCGAGAACAAATGGCCCCTGAGCAGACAAAGTCCCACCATGGAGGAAGGAAGGAAGAAGCGGTTTCACAAGCTTTGAAGAAGAAGAACCAGATGGACCGGGAGAAAGCGGCTCTTTAGGAGATGGAGACGGAATCATCGAACGGCCAGTTTCTCAAAAAGCCATTGGAAGAATCCGGTAATGTTTTTGAATAAATTTGACATTTTTTCTGTAGAATTCAGGGAAAAGAAGACGACAAACAAAAAGAGGTTTTGCAAAGCCTCACGAATGGGGGGGGGCGTTGGACAGATTTTGAGGGGTCTTTTTGGCCTACCACGATTGGGGGGCGTGGGCAGATTATTTTTTTTGGGCCACCATGAATGGGGGGCGTTGGGCAAAGTTGAGAAGTTTAGAGGGCGTGTTTTGGGACATTTTGGTGGCAGACACAACAACAGCAAATCCGTTTAGAGTTTCAGATAAGCCCTTTCCGAATGTGTACACACACTGCAGGAACCCGATTCAGGCCTTGTTCGTGGTAACTACAATATCACGAATTTAAAATTGTATCATCGACGTGTTTAGTGTATTCTTGGTTCTGTTTCTTTTTTTGTGCTGCAGGTACCTTCTGCGAGATACGGATGGCCGGCAGTTTTTCTCCTCACTTTTCCAAAACCCGCTCTGTTCGTCTCACGGTGTCAGGATGGACAAGGAGCTAGAGGACAGTCAGGGGCCCCCGACCAGACGTGAATTCCGAAACGGCACCTCCCGGACCCGAACCCTCCAGCACCGAGAGCGACAGAAATCCACAACTTTTACAGCTAATGTCGAGCATTCACGACGACGATCCTGGCCCTGGTTTTCTGCGGTTTTCCAAATGCCTTAACCCTTTCACTGGGTTAACACGAATGTGGGGATCAAGTCAAAGGCCGCAGCCGTGTCTGAATGCATATCCCATCCAACTCCTCCGCTGAAGAGGCAGTCGAACAAAATCCAAAAATGAAGTGTCTCCGATCGTTTCGCTCGCATCACTCGTTTCACTCCGAAGACACTTGGGGGCGACTGTAAAAATCTGAAGAACACTGATGCAAAATGGGTTGCTGACCGTGGCCTCCAGGACAGAAAAGGGTGACACCAACGAGGTGGGGGTGTTGACAGATAAGGGATGCAATGGGATTCCGATTTTAGTCTTTGTTCAGTTCAGACCTGTTTAGAGAGTTCCCATTTTTATTTCATTTACATCAACAAAGGTTCACACGCAGTTTTGTTAATAATTGTTGTTGTTGTTCCGTTCTGTGTTGATCTGTGTTAGTTGTTATTTCAATTTTATTTAGTCTTCGTTGTCAGCCGTTGATAAGTCAGGTAGAAAAGTGTCTAGTGCCAGATTGGTGTTCGAAACAAAGGTAAAGCTTTAATTAAAATATTTAATAAGCCGAGGAGGGACGTCATCGCCTAGGGGAACCACCTGTGTCAGATAGTTCAAGCTAATTGATTTGATAACGGACTACCGATTTAAATTCAAATTAAAGAGAGAAGGGGTTAAGAGGGGACGCCGCTTGGGTAACGGTCATTTTGTTTTGTTTGGAAAAGGAAAAGATGGCGGCGCTTGGTTCGTTTTATTTGTTTGTAGTCTGAGTGATAAAAATTTCATTTTAAACAGTAGTTGCGATGTTTTACAGTTTGAATCCTTTTTTCTTAAATTTGCTTTCTTCTTTTGCTTAATAATAATTAAAAGATTCATAGTCTGGTATTCAAGTCACTCCAAAAGCTAACTTTGCTTAATTGTTCTATCCAATGTAATGTATTTTATCAGTCTAAAGTTTTGGTAAACCGAAACGGCTGAATGTGACATGAAATTTTGTGTAGTTGTGTATCTTTAGTATCTGTTTATTAATCAATGGGTGTAACAGTTTGTTACACAGCACCGTACTGTGCCCCACGCTAAGTGGGTTGCATGCCCCTTGCCTGGGCAGTAGCCAAAGGGTGAGAGCGAGAAAGGCGCAGTGGTGTGCTTTAAAAATGTGTCTGTTTATTTTGGATTGTGTTTTTTTCAAAATTTGATGTGCATGACGAGTTTCACACTAACCCCCTTCGTGAAGCGGGCGCGTGCCCCGTGCGGGCGGTGACAGAATGTGAAGCGAGCTGGGAAAGTTCTTGACTTTAATCACACACCCGAATACCAGTATTTTTTTTTAACTCTAATACCAAAATTATTGATAATCTGGAAAGGTGTTCAAACTGTATAACTTAGCTGTGTACCTGTTTGAATTCATAACAAAAATTAAAAGGGGTTTATTTCTTGTAGATTTCGGGATTGTAAATGAAATTTAATTTGTTGGCAGAAAAGGAAACACTCACTGCTTTGATTAAATTGTAACTTTTATTGATTGGGTTATTAATGGGTATGGGATGTTATAATAATCACTTCACTTTCAATACTAGTAATCTTGGGAACTCTCTCGCCAGATACTGTTGTTCAAATTAATGTTTGTCATGAATTATTCAAATATTGTATTTACTTAAATTAATTGTTATTGTATGAATTAACCAAATTATTGTTAAAAGTCATGAAATCAGCCACTATTGTTAAACGAATTACATTATTCAAAAATTGTTACTAGATGAAATGTTTAACACAATCAATTCTTAATCAAAAGTTCGACCATAAGGCCTCTAAAGCAAATACATTGATAAATCCATAAATTTGTGTTATTATTGTACGCTCCGCCCCCCATATGCTACGCCCCTGCATAAAAAGAACCTGGTTCTGTGTCTGGTAAGTTTTGATTTAAATTTCCCGCCACTGAGGTCTTGTTAAAAAAAAGAACACAACGTAGGTCCGCTCTTCTGTCTTTGTCTCTAGACGATCACGATTCACTGGCCAACCTTTTTTAAATTTCGCGGTTTGTTTCAAATTTGACGTTTGGTGACGTCATTGACATTTCATTTGACGTTTAAATTCAAATTGTTGGCGGGAAGAGCCTAGGCTCATCATATTGTGTATTAATTTTATGCTTGTTATTTTGTTTAATTGCTTGCCACAGCATAAATACTAACCAGCACGATATCTCTCAATCGCGCATCGATATGCGCAATGTTCTGTTTTGGAATAAAACCTGTCAATTTCTGGCATAACTCGGCCAGAGCCGGACTCGGCGGAATGCTCAGCAGAACTGGTTTAGCGATCGATGCTCGCTTGGAATAGTTTGTAGCGACCAATAACGAAGACTAAATTTTGTTTCTTTTTATAAAAAAAATGAAATGTATTATAAAAAATCTGTTGACAGGAGTTTATTGCACACGATTTCTTAAATACTTAGTTTTTCGGGGAATGTTTAGATAAAAATGTTGTTTAGATAAAATGATGGACCGTTTGAACGATATGTTTGATAACGTGTTATTAACATTTACAACACTCCACTAAACTAAGCGTACATTTTTATTTAAACTGAAGAATTAAGAGAATAATTGATGTTTTTTGTAATAAATTTCAATAATTTTTGTTCAACATTATTTTTTCAAAACACAAAACACTAAATGTTGAGTCTCATTTTCCACCAAAAAAAAAAGATATAACTACCAACCAGCATTATTACAGAAATGATTAAACATGTTAGAGTACTATGCCAGCGAATAAATTTCGGACATCAAATTTACTGTCATTGAAAAGTTAAATGTGGTTTAGGCCTTATTGTCATAATTTTACTAACCTAATTGTCCGAAATTTATTCGCTCGCATAGTACTAATTATATTCTGCAAACTCGACTACTTCCGTTTATCGTCCCCTGTCGATCTTATTCGTAGAAATGCCGCTTTTGACAATGTTGCGCTCATTTCTACAAACTCAGCTACTTCCAGACTATTTCGTTTTCTTTGACTTTCTAAAAATACCGCCCTTTCCATACTTTGATAAGAGATGAGTCCCGTTCTTGTCTCGACTTAGAGAAGTGCGTTTTTTATAATTAAATCATGGGTAGTAAACCAAAAGGTGGAATGATTTGTTTTTACAAATATTTTCAAATACTACCCTGTCTTCTATTCCAAACTGGCGTCCTCAAGGTTAAATTTTCATTTTCAAGAGATCAAAGGCGCCGCCCGAGAGATATCGTGCTGGTTAGTATTTATGCTGTGACGTTGCCTTTTACAAACAACAGTTTTGTTAAAATCAGGAAACAGAAAATCAACTGCTTTGTCGCCTTTGTCCTTATCCATAGAACTGGTCTCTGTCCTTAGCTAAGAAACAGCGAACTGTTTAGCTGGTTCCAGGCTGGTTCGTTTCCTTGCTAGATCCTGTAGATCCATACAATAATCGCTGGTCCGTACTGTGATGTTTCTTTCTTGTGACAATTTGTCTTGAATTTCCACTGTTTTATTCATTTCAGTTTCTGTGACAAATTAATAATATCATGTGAGAGGGGGTGTGTTTGCTCTACTTTCCTACTCAGCCCCAATATTTATTATTTTTATCTGTGTATGGAAACAGGATGAACTCTGATGAATCCAGAGAATCCAACGGACAAGGTGAGGATACGAATATCATCGATAAAATTCTAGGCGAAATGAAGAGCGAGTTTAATAAGACTGAAAAAGCAAATTGCGAAGATACCCAAGTTATGGAAACTTTACTAGACTCTAGTCTATCAAACAGTTGTGCAGAAATAAACATGAAGACTGAAGACAGTACAAATGAGAATCATGAAAATGAAGAGAAGCCTCGCATAATTTTATCTTTCAAGAAACCAACATTAGAGTCATCTACTAAAGGTTTGAAAGATACAGCAAAAAGATCCTTAAGACAGAAGAGTAATAATGATGAAAAACTTGATGAATCTGTTTTAAAGAGATCAGCTAGGAGGCGCAGTAAAGACTGTAATGAATCAGTTCTACAAAGTGCTATTGCTCGTAAAGAAAAATCTTACAATGAAGCAAGCAAACCCCAAAGACTTACAAGACAGTTGAAACCTACACAAAAAATTCTTGAAAACCTGGCTTTGGCAAAACAAGAAAAAACAAAATCAGAGAAGATTAAAGTTAGATTAAGTGAGAGACCTAGAAGCAATGATAGTGACAGCTTGACTGAGCCTGATGAATATGACAGAAATCACCGAAAGCATAAACACAAGCATCATCACAACAAGCATAACAAAAAACCAAAGAAGAGTGACAGTGGAAAAGATACAGATTCTGATCAAAGTATTCAAGAAGAAAACAGAGGTAAACTTGATGAAATCCGAGCGCGGAGATCTAGGAGACTGTCTGCAGGGTATAATAATATTTAGTGCAACTTTTTATTTCAAACAACTAATTTTTAGACGGCTTAAAGATGATTTTAATACAGATGGTGATGAACAAAGTTTGCATGAGTCTTTGAATGATCACATTGCATTATCACCAAAGGTTGATATTTCTGATGAAAAAGATGAATTAATTAGGTCTCGACTTTGTTTGTGCACAGAAAAAACACAGTACTATTTGGCCAGTAAGGAGGATGGTAAGTACCAGTTGTTTGTGACATGTATTATGAGAGTTCCTTATTTTATTTGATTTTATTGCAGATATATGTAGATACAATCGTAGATAGAAAATCTTGGACGTAATTCTTCTGTAATTTTAGTCTATACTTTATTGTCTCTCACGTTTGCAGTTTATAAGATTTGTCAACCACTTGTCAACATGTTGGATGACAAGTGCCAAAATGACAAAACTAAAAATATAAAGTTACAATAAAATTTGTTTTACGTTTCGTTACAGTCTAATGACATTAACGTTCAAGATTTTCTGTACGCGACTGTGTTTCGAATGTATGAATTGTTATGTACAGCTTTGGCCACATAAATCTCGTACAACCTCATTTTGACATCATGACAATTTTTTCCAATAATATTTGTTGTAAAACAAATTATCAAATTTTATTGAGATGAAATTTGTAATAATTAAAAAGCATTAATATTGTAGTATTAATTAAATCAATATTATATTATAATTTATGTATTTTGTACGAGATTTATGTGGCCAAAACTGTACAGTTCCGAATACTAGAGTGCAAAAATATTGAGACAAAGTAATTAACTAGTTTGTAAAAAATTGAGTTATTTATGAACAATTGCTGTCACTTTTGAGTGGCGTCTCGTGAGTTTTTTAAGTTGGGGGGCAAAGCAAAGCAAATGTTACTATGATGTTAGATTGATACATACTATGATACTGTGGTCGTTAGCTCTCTTAGACACAGAAACAAATTGTATGGAGCGAATACATTATATTATATGTATTCAGTCTTCATAAATGATTCAAACGTGATGTTGCTAATGGAAAACAAAATTTACATGTATTTAGATGGAGAATTTTGACGTGCAAAGCCTACTGAATATGTGAATCATTTAGAAGACCCTGTACAACAGTTAAAATACAGGGTTATTCACGAAAGAGTACGAGCCTGACGAAGTTTTCGATGGAACCAACATTGAATTTGCACAGATTACATGGATTAGAAAAAAACTTGTAAAGCTAAAACATAGTGTGCACATTTATTAGATGACATTAGATACTGTCGGTATCAACTATTTTGACCAGTTTTGGTGTTTTGTAAGTAATTATGTAAATCTGACATGATTTTAATTTATGGCGAATGTAGAAAAAACGCCTCTCTTGCTGATAGAGTTTATGCTGAGCGTTACTTTAAAAGATGAGGACCAATGTTACTAGGCCTAGGGAAAGGACCGCAGTGGGAGAACATAATGATGTAGCTGTTTTAGACGTCGTCACAGAAGAACCTCGTACTGGCCAGCAGGAAGTGGCACGAATGGCTGGGATAAGCCAGGCATCAGTATGCAGAATTTTGAGGGCCAATAAGTTCCATTCTTACCACATCACCTTGGTTCAAAAATTAAAGGTGACCGATTTTCCCAAAAGATTAGTGTTGTGTCGTTTCTTCATGGAAAGAAACCAATTCTATGAACACTTTTTACAAAAAATGTCTTGTTTAGCGATGAATACTTTTAGCAATAACCGGGTTGTAAATAAGCATAGTTGTCATTACTATGCTCAAGACAATCTCCGTTGGATTCGGGAGAAGGCCATTTTTGGAATTTTTGGAGATACAATAATTGGGCCACCTTTTTTTAGCGAAAGATTGACTGCTCGAGTTTATTTGGATTTTTTTTTACAAAATACCCTGCCTATTTTATTGGAAGAGGTAAACCTTGATGTGTGAAGAAATATGTGGCTTCAACAGGATGGAGCGATTCCACATTACACGAGCATATTTAGATGTGGAATTTGAAAGAAGTGGATAGGAGGTGGATCTGTAAGCCCTTGGGCCTCTTGGAGCCCTGACATGACTCTTCTAGACTATTTTTTGTGGGGAATGGTGAACGATCGCGTTTACACAACTCATATCCTTTCTAATTACACTCGTTTGTCGATCTGTACCTCCAGCTATTCTTGGTCGGGTATCTCTTTGGACAAGAATTGAAGCCTGCGAGAGAATGGAGGATCGGCACTTCGAACACGTTCTCAATTGATTTTTTATTTCTTGTTTACCCTTAATAAATTGATTAGTTTCTTGTTGTTTAGCGTGTTTTCATGTTTGCAGTTGTCTCATGTTCAATGTGTATGGGCCAATTCACAAGAATAGAACAATTTTAAAACTGATTGCAGTTTGACACTGATAATATCTCATGTCATCAAATTGTGCACAAATATGTTAGTTTTCGAAGAAATTCGAAAATTTCGTCAGGCTTTTATTCTTTCGTGAATAAGCCGGTATCACTAACACTAACAGGTGATCTCAACTTCTGAGTAAGTTGTAAATAGTTAACATCACTTTCACATTGACGAGTCGTTTCTGCTTGCATCAATTATTAGTCCGATTATTATTAGTCGCGTCAATGAAGTCTTTTTCTCGGAAGTCCTCAGAAACAGCTCCGATTTTGATTTTTTTTTTAATTTTTTTTTATATTATTTATAATCAGAAACCTTTTGAAGCGGGGATATAACTATTAATATTATTTAACAATATGTATGATATTTATCTAAAAAAAACAATTCGGTTTTTTTTTTAATGTTTGTTACCTCAGAACATTTATATATCATTTATAAACCGATTTGTAAAATTCTTCTTTTATTAATACTTACCTACAGATTGGTCCCATTGTCACCATTTCAGGGTCTGATGAGGGGATCTCGTGGAAATCGAGAAAAATCCTCAAATCCTCAAATTTTCGCTCCCTTTTATTAACCGACTTCATGTATGTTCACCGATTTCTTCGTCAATTGTGGACCGATTTTCAAAATTCTTCTTTTATTTGAAAGGGTATACTCTTGAGGTTGTTCCATTGTCAAAAAGTCAAGATCTGATGAGGGAATCCTATGGAAATCGAGGGATACTCAATTTTTTCATTCCTACAAGTATTGATGAATAATTTTTAATATTTTTTTTATAAATGTCTAAAATAAATAATCCACAATTCATAATAATTTTATAATTTACTTTCGTATATTATTTGTAGAATAAGTATTGTATGAAAAACTGCTTTTTTTTATATAATAAATACACTCCCCACAAAAATTATCGCATCACCAGTATTTTTGTCAACCGACTTTGAAAAAAATAATTATTCCACCGTTATATAAATTGTATTAGTAGTCGAAATAAAACGCAATAAAAAAGAATTTGAAAAACTATTAAGGACGAAATTAAATTAATTTGTAACACTTAAACAAAAATTAACACTCAAACTAATATGGTGCATTTCCACCCCTGTCACGAATAACAGGTTCTATTCTTCTGGGCATGCTTGTTATAAGGTCAACAATGTAATTTTGAGTAGATTTTCCCACTCTTGCATAAGAACTGCCTCAAGTTCTTGTAGGCTAAAAAAGGCTCTTTGCTGATTTAACAAACCTTGCTGAAGATGGTCCCATACATGCTCAATGGGATTTAGGTCGGCGCTTATCACAGACTACTGCAATACCCTCAAATCCACCTCTTCCATGTATTGTTGCACAATTCTAGAAATGTGGGGTCTAGCAGTATCGTGCATGAATAGAAAATTATCCCCGATAAAAGGTCCATATGGTACCACGTGAGGCTCTAAAATGTCCCCAATATATCGTCTCTCATTTATACAAGCACTTCGTAACGATACCAATTCCATGTCACCCCCCACAGAGATTTCTCCCCAAACCATTATTGAACTACCCCCAAATGGAACATGAGGTCGAAAATTGCACTGAAAGTAACGCTCTCCAGGACGTCTGTACACTGGAATTCGCTTATCAGATGCATATAAAGAAAAACGAGACTCATGTGTTCTTGAGCAAACTGTAACCGAGAAGCTCGGTGTACCCTGTCGAGAAGAGGCCAAAGTACAGACACCCGAGCCCTCAGATCATATTCTCGTAAACGATTTCTAACTGTCTGTTTCGAAATTTACAAATTTCTGGCTGCTAAAAGTTCATTTTGCAGCATTCGCGCCGTACAATGTCTAATAGGTAGAGCTGTTAACCGCAAAAAACGATCGTCTCTTAGGATAGTTACCTCATTTCTTCCTTGTCCCGGCCTTCTACCATATTCTCCAGTTTCCCTAAAACGTGCTGTACTTCTGCTGATAGTCGAAGGATGCACTCCTAGAGTACGTGCCACATAACGCTTACTGCGACTATCTTCTAATCGCATGATGGTCCGTACAGCTTCTTGGTAGGAAAGGTGCAAGGAAGCTCGTTTGTTAACAATTGTATTGATGTTTTTTTCTATTTATCTCAACATTAATCAAACAAGAACCCCAAAACAAGTTATAACTTACAGTTTTAAAACAGTGGAGTTTACCGCTATATTCAAAAATCAAAAAAAGAACTATCATAACTTGAAGTATGTGCTTGTCTTATGCAGGTAAGATTTAAAAATGTAGGAACGATATTACCAGTAAAAATCATTGACGTGGGATGTCATTTATTGAAATAAAAGAAGAAAAATTAGGTGATGCGATAGTTTTTGTGGGGTGAGTATAATAAATAGTGTTTAAACAATATAAATAATTATTTCCCCACTTCAAAAGGTTTCTGATTTTAAATAATATATAAAAACAAAGATTCAAAAAAAAATCATTAAAATTGAAGCTGTTCTTGAGGACTTCCGAAGATTGCATGTTTTATGTATTTATTGACGCGACTATATTTACCTCTGATGATACCTCTGAAAAGGTATGTACTTTTTTGTTCCGATTTTTTGTAACATTTAATTGTTTTCTAAGGTTTTTCATATTTTATTTTGTACAAGTGAGTATCTAGTCGGGTGTAGTTAGGTACAGTTCTGTTCAAATAAATCTGGGAGGGACAACGTAATTCCACTTGTTCAAATAAATCTGGGACAACTTTTTAGTTTGTGGTTTTCAGCATGTATGTAACTAGATTTCATTAAATATTTTGGTGATAGTTATCAAAAGGAAATATTTCTTATAATATACAGAATCAAGAATTAAAGAAACATTAATAATAATAATTAATAAATAAACATTGAAAAAAATAACTACTTTCGCTTATATCTATGCTACGATTGATTGTTTCTGCGATATTTACTCGGAGGGATTGGCGTTTTTTGTGTCAGTCGAACTAGTCAGTGTCAGTGGCGTACGGTAGTTTTTGTGCTACATTTTTGATTTTTTTTAACTCTACAACCATATTTTAAAAGTGTATTTAGAAAATGTGTTTCTATTGGTGAGATCTATTACTGGCCACAACCTTTATATCTCTTACACCCTATATATAGCGTGAAAAAGACTTTGGAAGTCCTCGAGCCCCATGCGACGTTTTTGGCGTTGATTGGTTGATATTTGTATGTTGATAGATGGTATGTTTAGGTGGGGAGTAGATAGCTGCTATCGTCATGAGTGCGTGTTTTAAGTGCAGGTTCACACTGGTGCTTTGTATCTTGTTTGTCGCGAATGACGTTAGGTTGTCAAGCGTCAAAATACCTATTTGGTTTTACATTAAATAATGTTGGTGGCCATTACGAATTTAATTTTAAGATTTTAATATAACTTGTTTTTTTGTTAAATTGTGTTTTTTCGGAAAATACATTTAGATACTGATTAAATATGATTAATACACTCCATGAATACTCGACCAATCATCGCGATGATATTTTCAAATTTTGACCAATGACATAAGTTGTTAAGTGAATAAAAGCTAGGTAGGTTTTATAACTGATTAAAAGCTGCGTAGCTTTTTTATAAGTGAATGAAATGCGTCTAGTAGTCCAAGAGTTCGCTGCAAAAAACCTGGCCGATCAGGTAACAGGGGGGAATGTTTTTTAAATGTTAATACTCACATCAACCTTAAGAAAAACCATGGTGTGCCTGGGCAGAGTCTGTTCACAAGTAAAAGGGGGCCAAGAACTCAAAGATTTAGGTGGCAGTTCAACAACTGACAAGATAAAAGCTTTGAATATGTGGTGATGTTTCGACAACACTCGACGGCGTGGTAGCCTACCTCGTAAAGTTTTTATTTTTCGCTCGGATATTCGGGATTCGATTCCCGCTTATGTACCAATTTTTTTCTCTACTTTAATTAATCTAATATGTACACTAACAATATTAACTGTTAGTAACTATTTGATCTTTTAATTATTATTATTGGCCGGTTCTTCAATCGTTGGTTTACCTCTAGTTACCAATCAAAATGCTGCTTTTTTAGTTCAACTAGAGGTTTAACTTTAACCAACGATTGAAAAACCGGCCCTAAATGATTCGTGGATTAGTCTAATATTATGTACTTATTTGTAATGTTCCTTTGAATAAAAAAAAATTGTCTTCAATAAAATAAAATAATTAATCTATATTAAAATAAATTAACATTGTTTAAGTATTAGGTTGATTAAAGTAAAAAATTGCAACTTCTTCTGTCAACTACACTAAAAATGCCTTTAAAATGAAAAATAGTGCTCAAAAAAATTAAATTGTTTATCCAACACCTGTTGAAGTCATAATAATGCCGATTTTGAATGTATTATGAGGTCTATTTTTTGGGTTTTGATGAATGTTTTAAGAATTGTTACAGAAGGAGGTGTTGGATAAAACTATGTATGTATTACACACGTGTCTTAACAGTAAATAAGTCACTCAAGAAAAATTTGTCACTCGAGCAAGCTTATTTGCCTTATAAGACACTTGTGTAATAAATAGCTATTATGGATTTTTGTCAGTATTATTTAGGTGGTTATGGGAAATTCGACAAATTTTGACGTTTTTCAAATTATTGCTTTATTTTACACTCCGATATTTTCAATATTCCAATGCCGTTTTACACCGTTCAAGAGAAAATTGAAATGGTAACGGCCTACATTAAAGGTATGCCACCCAGGGAAATATCTGACAATTTTGCGGCAAAATATCCCAACAGGCCGATCATTAGCAAGACCTCAGTGCAGACACTGTGTATAGCATTCTTAACTACAGTATGCATCAACCATCGACACCAAAAGCGTATACCTCTTCATGTGTTGACACCTGAGATAAAGTTGAGTATTTGTTTGGCAGCCGAAGAAAAAAATCTTTTCTATTTTAAAAGAACTTTCAAACAGACTCGGTGTGTCCAGAAGCACTTGTATTAAGACGTTAAAAAGTGAAAGATACAAGTCCGACAAGGTGAAGAATGTGCATAATTCATTGCCAACGGATTTTTTTCCCAAGAATGGAGTTTTGTGAATATTGGATTAATCGAATTAACGAACGTAATAATATTTTGAATATTATTTCGTTTTCTGACGAAAGTATATTTAACATCAATGGGTCTGTAAATAAGCAAAACTGTCGAATTTGGTCTCGAGAAAAGCCCTATATTATTCCAGAAACGCATACTCAGTGGCCTAGTAAAGTAAATGTTTGGTTGGGAATGTTGGGTAATCAAATAATAGGACCAGTTTTTATTGACGGTTCTCTTAACGTTGACATACTGATTATGGTGATTGGTCCGGCATTAGCTGAGCAAAGAGCTAATGGTCAGATCATCTTTCAACACGATGGGGCTCCTCCACATACGGCAAGAACAGTTGTTGAATTCCTAAATAATGCATTTTCGGAAAGTTGGATAGGAAGGAATGGACCCTACAGATGGCCTGCCAGAAGTCCTGACCTCAGCCCTATGGACTTTTCCTCAGAAAGTTTTCGATCTTAACAGACCGAATCCCGTGAACGCCGAAGAATTGCAGGAACGAATTATTGAGGCCTGCAATAATATAACAATACGGCATTTTGAAAATGTAAGGCGCGAATTTTACGATCGACTAGGTCACTGTTTGGCGGCTTTTGGTCAGCACTTTTAACACCGACTGTAGTTTATGGTGAAGTGTGTCCTGTTTTGTGTTGTTTTTGTAATAATTGTTACTATTTTTGTTATTACATATTTCTAATTTGTGTTGTGTTACATTGTTGCTGTTAGATAATTGTAGTTTTGAATTTTGAATTTTAATAAAAATATTCCGTAGTTTTTAAATGTCTTTCCAAAATATCATAATATCAGCGAAATGGGAATAATAATCTGTACATCTGTGATGATAATGCCAATTTTTTCAACAGCCACCTAAAATATACTGAAAAAAATCCGTGAACAATTTAATTTGTTTGAAGTACTCTTTCTTATTTTAAATGCATAACTTTTAGTGCGATTGAAAGAAGAAGTTGTAAATTATATTGTGTACAAATTTTAATTCCAAATCTTCATCCTAACAAAAGTTAACATGGGGTAGAAAATTTAACATGAGAATTCCTATGGCCAGTGATAAAAAAACGCACTGTATAAGCTGCGCTTAAATATTCAAAGCCTTTTTTCTTGGAATTGGCTGACTAGTGCGCTTTACTACTTTGAGGGTTGGGCACCCTAATGGTATACTATTAATACATTACGTCTCATGTCGAAATGAAATTCCCAAGTCGTGCCCTCGCCTTGTCAGTTGTTGAACTTTGAGTTCTTGGCCCTCTTAAACTTGTAAACAGACTCTGTCCAGGCACACCATCGTTTTTCTTAAAAGCGGTGTCCGACCACGCCCACTTCAGCATGTTCAGCTTAGAACCCAGAGCAAAATATATAAAATATATAAATATATAAAACGTCAACTGACTACTAGATGGCCCATACTGTTCACATTCAAAAACAAATAGTAACGGTACTTAAACTACTCGATGGAACTACTCAACTGTTTGATCTTTGTTTGATGGGGCTGTTTTCCAATATTTTTTGTCTAGATACACCAGGCCGTAATGTATTGACAGTTCTCTGAGTAAGAGGCCGACAACATGGCGGACACAGCTGATTAGTGTGCTTCGTTTGTAAAAAAAAAACTGATGACCTAACTAGAAACGTTACAAAAAAAAAACACAAAAGAAAATTAAAAACTGTTTCATAAAACCCTTGTCGTTTTATTTACTAATAAAATTTAAGTTTCCACACCTTTACGTATACAATTTATTTCTATCCTTACCACACTTCCACCTTAATTCCTTCCAATTTTCTTTATCTTCTACAAGCAATAATGTTTAACACTTTTAAGGGGAGATTTGTATCATATCAGGAAATAGTATTTAAACTCCAAAAGGACAATTTTAAGTAAGTACCTTCAAACGACGACTTTCCTCTCTTCGGAGAAAGACCATTAGTTTCTATTTAAGAATATTATAAGAGTTACTAAATCTTTGGGCACGAATTCTTGGTCGCAATTTTATCCCTGCCACGATTGTTCATAACTGCTTTCCAAAGTGAACGATTCAAATTTACCGCTAATTCGGCCTCTTACTGCCGCCATGTTTTTTTCAGCATTGCAGCCCGGTGTATCTATAGTCCAATCAAATAAGTCAGCAAATCAAAATTTTGAGGAAGTATACAAAATTTTGATATAAGTATTTGTGAAGTATTTGAGGAAGATTGGTGAAAGAATTTTTTTTCCCAACCCCCGAGAAATGGTGAAAAAAAAATTTTTTTTTATAATTATTTAAAATGGGTAAAAGGTAGTAAAAAATGTTTCAAATAAAGATTATAAAGCATAAAATTCTACACAAAAATGTTCTTTTGACTTTTTTGCTATTATTAAGATTAACAAAGTTACGGCGGTTACAAGTTAAGGGATGTTATGTATAACTTCAAAAAATCATAGCGTTCTGAAAAGTTAATGGATCTTCATTTTTTTTTAATTTACTTTTAAAATGTAAAATTTATTATCGGAGATTTTTTTAAATTTTTTTATTTATAATAAATAATAAGCTATAACAATTTTACTTTTCAATTTAAAGGACGTTAGACGATGAAACCATTTTTTTAAATTTCATTTTAAATTTAGCTGTTTAAATTTTTTCTATACCTACAACACTGTTCTTCTGACGTCACGATCACTGACAGAGATGAAATTTTGTGGGCTACTTCTTCGCTTTTTAAAAGACGCGCATGCGTCACATTTATATTTCACTGAAGCATAGAATGATTAATACTCATCTTTATATAAATAAAATTCCGGTGTGCGTGTGTTCGTAATTCTTCTCATCCTAAACAGCTTGACAGATTTGGCTATATTTTTTTTAATATTATAGCACAGATAAGGTTTTTACGGAAAGAAACACTGAAAAGTTTCCAGGAAAATCGGGAAAAAACGTGCACGTGGGTAAATGTAATGCCGTTTCTTTGTAAGCGCATCACTTGAGAACCGCTCGACCGACTCGGTTCTTTTTTTAAGAATATTTAGAATATAGTCCAAATAAGGTTTTTTTTCACTATTTCTCGGGGGTTGGGAAAAAAAATTCTTTCACTCATCTACCTCAAATACTTCACAGATACTTGTATCAAAATTATGTGTACTTCCTCAAAATTTTGATTTGCTGACTTATTTGATTAGACTACTAGACGGCCTTGTAATTATCTTATTACCTTGTTATTAATTGTTTTATAATTTTGAAGTTGATGATGTTAAGTAAAACATCAAAACAAATTATGTAGATATATAGTTTGCTATAATAACTCATTAGATAGAACGAAAAAAAAAAGATAATAAATAAAATAATATCAATTCATCTTAAAATTAAAATTTAAATATATCTTATCTTTTAATATATCTAAGTCTTGATATATCAATTCATCTGTCGGTAAATCCAAACCATACAATATTAGTATTATGAATAGATCGCTTTTTGTATCAAATGACTCCTGAAAAGTTTAATTCGATTATAGTCGTGTATTGACAAGTCTGGAATTAACTATTTTATTTTTTACTTTTTAGTTAACTTATATTACTCTTGTGTTTTTTGAAGTCGGTTTCTTATTTTTTTAAGTTAATAATAATTATTTATTACTGTTCGATTGATTACAAGTCACATATCTGGTCAGAGGCAAAACCATCCACACCCTCTTTTCTGGAAAAGTCGTCAGGTACAAAACAGTGAACGTGACGACTATAATAGGTACCCATGCTTTTGCCGGTTCACCCTCTGTGTCTGATAACTCACAGATATACGTTTCTATAACTTTCTTCTTCTTTCGCGTGCACAGAAAGTAGTGTCACAATCAAGACCGTCGCGGGGTCCATAGGACTCTTAAATTTTGTGTTCTTGCGTCTGGCTTGTGCCCCATCTCTGAGTAAGTAGTCAAATTACTGCAGCAAAATTATGATAGGTCAGACATAAGGGGACAAATTTTCGGTCAATTCTGTGAAGAAATTTCGATTTCAACTTTTTAAAAGCTTCCGCCAAGTCTGTAACGAGTTTCACCTAACTTCGTTACTATGAAAATTCAAAAATGAATTAAATTTAATATTTATTTCCGAGTTTATTGACCATCGTCGGCGAAAAAAATGGTATTAGGTCCAAAGGACAACTTTCGGCTATCTATTAATAATATAATCAGTAAATGCTATTTAACCCTTGTGGCACCACCTAACGTGTAACCAGCGTCGAACCGCCCTCTTAAGGTTGATGTGAGTACTAACATTTAAAAACCATTCCACCCTGTTACCTGATCCGCCAGGTTTTTTGCAGCGAGCTCTTGCTCTATATATCTAAACAATTCATGTAAACAGTATGCTTTGAATACTGTTTCTGTCATTATCTGTCAAATTCATTTTTGTCGCAAAATGACTTCAAATCGGAATTGGTCGTTTATTAATACACTCGAGCTTGATTTTTACTCGGTATAATTTTATTTTTATTTCAGTCAAGTTTGTGTTGCTCCCAGAAGAAAGCTCTCGATTAAAACCATTTAACAAAATCGCTCCAGCTAAAGCTGTTTTGGATTTAATCTCGATTTTTTTTTGTAGCAAACAAAACTTTCACTTGTAATTAAATGAGTGCTTCGAAACAATCGATTTGTAATACGAAAGTTGATCAGCAACTACGAGTGTCATTTTTTGACCTTTTAATTTAATTTAATTAAAAATTTGTCAAAAAATGACACGAGTACGTATTGCGTTTTAATCAACTTGAGTATTACAACAGATTGTTTCAATACAACGGTTTCAATAAAGCTTGATTCATACTATCGGTTCGGCAACGCTCCGCTCACGTTCCAGTCACGGTCCAGTAAAATATTGTTGAATGTATTTTGTATTAGATCATACAGACTACCCGGTCCGCTCCAGCAACGGTTCGGTAAATTGACCGCGGTGTTTCTTCGCCACAATACTTTACCGGACCGAGATCGAACCGAGAGCGGACCTTCCCGATGTAACACTGCTGGTCTGAACAGGGCGCAGTCAGTTTTCCACCCGTTTAGCTCTAGTATTGGCCCTTTTATGCTATGCCATGCTTTTTCTATGGGATTTTTGCATGAACTGAATGGATATGCGTAATTATTTTTTTGTTTTGACCATTGTGGTTATGGAAAAGTTGTTAATAGTAATAGGACGAGGTCAATATATTGCCGACAATAATTTTTGAGATTCAGATACGAGTTTCTGTTGCGACGAAAATAATGACGAGTGCTTGCACGAGTTAGAAATAACTCAATTGAATGTTCCCAAAAAAAAAAAAAATCGGAAACATCTGGAGAATCATTTGAAAAAACTCATTCCATAGTCCAGTAAATCTAGTTTTTTTCCCAGGAAAAAATTACGGAAGTTTCTATATGTTTCGGTCCTATATGTTTTTTGGGTCGCTGAATCCGAATTTGAGGTTTGCCCCCTCGCCAGAGGTGAGCTAACTTCAGGAAATGCAAGAAACTTCACTATTTCCAGTTTTTTTGCTTATAACTCGAAAACGAGGCGTTCTTACGAAAATACCACTATAAACAAAATTAAAGTAGACAAAATTTCCTACAAGAATGTGGTATTATGTTTGTTTCTATCGTTAATGGGACGGCCGCTAGAGCGCTCTGAATATAGACCACTTTTTCGCTCTTTGTGGAAAATATGGAAAACAGGATTACGTTTCTTTGCTGGCTTTTTCGTTTGTTTGGTTCCATATCTGGGGGAACTTCCTCACCACACAAAAAGCAATGCGTTCTGAATGAAAACTGAATGGTATTTGAACGTAATAAAGGCGCAGTACCATCCTCTTTACTCCTCTTAATATAAGCAGCAATCGACTTTTGTTTGGTGTATTGCTTTCTACATTTTTCGTGGACCTCAAGTTCTGGGCTCCATTTGAATAAAACTTGCTTTCCATCGTTACCTCTTTTACTTGCCTCTATGAAAGACTTTAATGCCTTTTGTTTAATACAGTCCTCTCTGATCCATCTAAAAAGGATACTTCACAAATGAAGCATTTTCGAGACATGTTATGCACATAAAGCTCAAACATTCACGTAAATATTCAACTGAAGGAAAGTTTCCTTTCGTCGACTAACTGACAAAACGAAAAAGTGGTCTATATTCAGAACGCTCTAGCGGCCGTCCCGTTAAAGAGAGAAACAAATCTAATACCATATTCTGGTAAGAAATTTTATCTACTTTAATTTTGTATATAGTGATGTTTCAGCTAGAACGTCTCGTTTTCGAGTTATAAGCAAAGAACTGGAAA
Organism: Diaperis boleti; assembly: GCA_963583935.1. Taxonomy (NCBI): domain Eukaryota; kingdom Metazoa; phylum Arthropoda; class Insecta; order Coleoptera; family Tenebrionidae; genus Diaperis; species Diaperis boleti. Next base: position 41,456,540 of record OY757245.1, on the reverse strand, counting down.
CAGTCCGAAATTTTTGAAGTTTCTTGCATTTCCTGAAGTTAGCTCACCTCTGGCGAGGGGGCAAACCCCAAATTCGGATTCAGCGACCAAAAAAATATATAGAACCGTTGAGAAAAAAACTTCCGGAATTTTTTCCTGAAAACGGGCTTATCGAACCTAGATTTACTGGACTACCAGCCTAAATTAAAATAAAAGTAAATTTGTTTTTACTTTTGTTTCGTGATTTATCCAAAAACAAATTTATTGAAATTTGAACAAGACAACGTCTGTCGGGTCAGCTGGTTGTTAAACAAAAACTCAACTCGCTTTCATACAATGACTCGGATTGAAGAAGTCAAAAATATATTAGCAACCATCAAGGAAAAATATCGCATAGAGGCGTATTTATAAGATTTTAAAACAGAAAATGCCAGCATCAGTCGGTCAAATACACGGAAACAAATTTGTTATAATTAATAGTTAGGAGTATTATATCTATTGTATTATAGTCATAATGTATAAGGTAAGTGGGTTATGTTATTTTTAAATTACTCTCAATAGTATGAACAACAATAAATTATTGTTTGAATCACTTTCGGTGGTAGATACCTACTTTTTAATCAGTTTATCCCCTAAAACACAAAAAATAATTTTTATTAAAATTATCGACGCACGTTTCGCCAATAATGTTGGCATCATCAGGGTGATGACCATACTAACTGATAATAGTAATTTGTTTTACGGGAAAAACTTCTTAAGAGGTAGGCTCCTCAACTATGTATATTATCGGAATTTCCGTACCGGGAATTAAAGTCTATACCACTTCACCGAAACAAGACCGTTGGTAGATCGTACAGTGTGAATGGTACACCAATTTACTGGACCGTGACTGGAGCGTGAGCGGAGCGTTGCCGAACCGATAGTATGAATCAAGCTTAATAATAAGGGCTGATGATGGCAGAAGTGTTCTGCCGAAACATGTTCCATTAGTAATTTTACAGTTATTAAAGTTTGTGGAGTTCGACTTAGATATATTTAAATTTCATCTTAATTACGTTTGCTAATTTCGAGGTTCTGAATGTAGCTTAAGAGCAAAAAATATTGGGACGCGCAATTTTAGCTGATTAATTTGTTCTTTCGATAACTGTCAAAAGTGACAGCTGTTGTTTATGAAAAACACAACGATGTCTTACTAATAGATACCTTGTAAAACAATAATTTGCTTAAAACCAACATGACGTTACTTTTGGGCTCAATTTTATGCAGCCAACTATGCAACTAGAAAGAATAATTTAGGAAAACCAAATGGAATACACATGGAAATATTTTACATAAATATTGTTTTTCCATAATTATAAACAGAAGTGAAAGAAATTGATTTATTTCTGTTCTTCTGGAATATTCATTATTATTTTGCAGCCAAAGCTACATGGCTGCAACCCAAACGCAACGTCTGACGTCACATTTGGGTTGAGATGTTGGCTTATGAGAATTATGTGAATTCTGGAAGTGTCTACAGGATTACGCTGTCCCAGAATTTATCTGATTAATTTGTTCTTTTGACAACTCTCAAAAGTCACAGCTATTGTTTATAAATAACTAGGAGTTTTGACAATCTAACGACAGTAAACAGTGATTGACAGTTTGCATAAGTCTTAGTAGTCACTATATGCATACCGTGCGATCATTTAAATTATAAATTAGAGTAGGCGGCTTTTTTATTATGTAATGGCCCAGCCTGCAAATTGACTGACAGTAAAATTTGAGGTTATCATAAACATTGTGACGTTTATGTTTCTCATGTTAAATTGATTTAATTTGAAGAAAATAAAAGACTAACAAATAATGTAGAATAATTGAGAATTACAGCAAATGTTGAAAGTGTGCTCCCGCAGCTTCAATTCAGCTGTTAACTTCATTCACCATTTTGTTGCCGTTTTTTTTGAAGTCACTTTGACATTAAAATTTTAGATGAAATTGTCAAAAGTTAGTAGTGCCAACCTAACTTAAATTTCACAGCCTACTCTAATTGATAATTTAAATGATCGCGCGGTACGTTAATAAGTGTAATTCACATTAGGGAATTGGAAGTGTCAGATCGATTAATTAATTTTCGTAATTATATACTAGTAATTTTTCTTTTCAGAAATAACCTACTGTGGCGCTGTGGACAATGTCGGTGACAAACTTGTAGGTTGTAGTCGCCCCATAAACGAAACAATGTTGATGAGACCCTCAACCAGAATTACATACACGATTTTATGTGAAGCTCACAGAAATCGCTTGTTACGACATAATTGTTGTCCAACCTGCGGCGTTTTTTGTACTCAGGTAATTTTTTTCTATAAAATAGCGCTGTATGAAAGGTTTATCCAAACAATTTAAAACCCTTGAAAACAATTTAAAAAATGTCGTTTTTTCACTCCCTCTGCGGTAATTGAACCATAAAGTTCACAAAGATTCTTCAAAACCTCGATCGAATGTTGCAAGTACAGTGTGGCCAGGATAACTTGGGGAACCTAAAGAATGTAAATAAGTGACACTATTTTTAAAAGGCGGCGCACATTAAAATAATGCAGAGCACCGCTCGCCGTGTGGGACCATACTGTGCCGCTTCACTGATTTGCTTCACTGTATGGAGTGGGAATACGTTTCCCTGTCTGTTTTAATAGGCCGAATGAATGGTCCCACATGTCCCTTTCACACCCTCTCCGTTCATCTTCACTAACAAGCAGTGGCGGCGTTGAAGTCGAGCATGTTACAAATTAAAAAAATAACGCGTGTTGTAAGATGGGCGGAAAAGCCGATCGAGAAAAGAATACGCGGTCACCAGACTTGTAGAGGTACTTTTAAAGCGATTAATTAATTAATAGTTTTATATAATTAATTAATTAATGTCTGAAAATCCATTTCTTTTAAGAGCCGCCACTCTAAGGGCCGATGTAACCAACCTCCGTTAAACTTAATCATCTGTTAGGAACAATAATTGTTGCTAGAATTTTAACAAACGTATCTGTGCAATTATCTATCAGTTAAGTTACCAGTTTTTGTTAACTTATTGTTGAATATTTCTATTTTAGAATTTTTTGTCTCTTTCATTTATTTTTATACTCATTTGCTATTGTTGTTTACCCTTAAACACACTTCAATTTGTGTCATTGGCTTAATTGTTGTTCTCAATTAAAATGTTGTATTCATTTAACCGCGCGTGCGACGCCTATGGATTTTACGACTTGAAGGCGTGTCGCTGATTTCCTCTCCCTTACCGCTCTAGACTCGGTAAGTTGGCCGAACTATACTATCCATTTTTTTTTATAAACAATAATTGTCAATGTCAAAATGCAATTAAAGACCAGGCTACATCATCTAAAATAGTATTTAACTTTACAAGTCCGGTAGGTTAGTTGTAACGAGTTTGACATTATGGACGAGGCGACGTTAGGAGCCGAGTCTAGAATGTCTAAACGAGTTACAAGTAACTACCGGACGTGTATCGTTACGTATTTTATTTCATACTATAAGCCCGTTCTTCATTATTTTATTTCAAAAATCAAAAAAACACATTTTGTGAAAATCGCATCACCTTTGTTGTACATGTAAAACTTCATCAGTAGCTGACAAATACGTTTGAAAATGTCAGATTAATGTCAGATTTGATTTATAAGGATGAAACTGTCCGGTAAGTGTTGCCTAGCGACACTTACCGGCTCTGATACTGTAATAGCTCACCTACCGGACGCAAATTGATCCTTTAATAAGACATCTACCGGACAGTATGAAATAAATATGACATTCAATGTGACCAACCAAAAATCACTGTTGCTTATACCAACATATGACCACATTTTGATAAATTTTGATAAAAAACCTCTTAATTACCTTAGAGACTCTGAAGTCAATATCGTCTATTGGCCTCCTGACCTATCCCTAAATGTGCGGTATTTAATTAGAAAATTTTTGACGTTCTACAAACTTTGGAAAAACTTCCGCACCAAGTACTCATGGCGTGGAATAAACTATCCAAAGAAATTGAAAAAAGATACTAATCACCTGATTAGATCTATGTCACGACACGTGGAAGAATCTGGGGAACATGAAGGAGCAACAAACTATTGACTTTTTGAACACATTGTTCAAACCTAATACATACCGGGTGTCCCACAGGTGTGTGGACCATCAATTACGCCCTTATTTTGAAATATATCAAAACGGGGTTTTCAGGGGACGATAGCCACACGATACCTTCACAATTTAAAATTATTAGAACTCATATACAGAGTGTCCTAGTATTAGTAATATACCAAAGTTATGTTTTTTTAATGGAATGCCCTGTATATTAGTTGGTGAATTGAAAGAACAGTTAATGCTGAGCAAAATTATATAAGGTACTACGGGTTTATTATGGATGGTTCTTGAGTTATGAATAATTTTAAGTCAAAATTAGTGCTTTTTTAAAAGATTGCAGAGACCATTCCAATAGAGATAACTGAATACTTTTCTGTCAACAATTTTTTATAGACCCAAACTTTAATACACACTGATTGAAAGTCATCTAAATTGATATTTTTATACAGGGTGTACGATTTCGCAAAATGTATAATAACTTTTTTTTCAAATGGAACACCCTATATTCCATTATACCACCAAATAGTATTTTTAATAAGCTTTCTGTCAATATATAGTTTGCTTCGGCAAATGTTAGTACTTTAGATAATTTTTACAAAAACCGTAGAAAACTTTCCCAAATTGATGAAATCGTGTACTAAGATCAGATCGCTTTGGACTTGTTGCCATGGAGATATAATTTTAAACTGGTTATCATGGAGCCGTTTGTTCTTGTTGACAGTAAGTTATCCTGTAACAAATACTTTCACTTTTGTGATTTCTTTACGAAAGAAGTAATGATGAATATGGTACAATGCTTTAGGAGAAGCCGAAAGAAATTCCTTTTTGGCCACAAAAATTTACGTTTTGAAAACAATTAATTGGTAAAAGAGTAGGTGAAAACACTGAGCTAGTAGTTTTAGTAATGTTAGAAGACAATCTTCCCTCCAGTACAAAAGAAATTGCTGCCCAATCTGATATTTCGAAATCTTCAGTAAACCGTGTGATCAAAAAACATCGGTTTCATCCATACCACATTGAACTCCATCAAGAATTGCAAGAAGCTTATTTTGCAAAAATAGTGGAATACTACGAAATAATGGACATTCTTCTAAAAAGGAATAGAAATATTTTAAACATCATTTTGTTCAGTGATGAGGCGACCTTTAAGAGTAATGGGCATATCAAGAGGCATAACATGCACTGAATGCCACTGAAAATCTCCACTGGATGCGGACGATTGATTATCAGAATCAGTGGTCCTTAATGATAATGTGGTTGCAACAGGATGGAGCTCCTGTACATTTCTATAGGAATGTAAGAAGATACTTAAATGACTGGTTGCCGAGACGTTGGATTGATAAGGGCGGCCCTGTCAAATGGCCCACAAGATCACCAGATTTAACTCCTCTAGATTTTTTCGTTTGTGATTATGTGAAGGATATAGTCTATCGAATTCTTACATAAACCTAAGCCTGTCTACATATCGGTGTCACTTCTGAAGTAATTCAATAAATTAGACGATAAACGACTATCTCCATGGCAACAAGTCCAAGGCGATCTGATCTTAATACGCGATTTTAGCAATTTCGGGAAACTTTATAGGTTTTTTGTAAAAATTACCTAAAGTACTAACATTTGCCGAGGCAAACTATATATTGACAGAAAGCTTATTAAAAATGCTATTTGGTGGTATAATGGAATATAGGGTGTTCCATTTAAAAAAAAAAGTTATTATACATTTTGCGTAGTAGATAAATAGGCTGTCCGCTCCCGCCACATCGCAAGTTTTACCGCGCGCGCGCCGGAATGCGTGAGCGTGGGAGGGGGCTCGTGCTGAGCAAAACAACCCAAACGGGCAGACGTCGTTGACGGCCTGATATTAAATTTTTGATGCTCTATAACGTTGTTGATATATTTGTAGCACATGTAATAATACATGTACTCAGTAATTTTTCTCTTTTTGAAGTCGGTTTCTTTTTTTTTAAAAAAGCTAATTATTTTCAAAGCAGAGTCTGAATCCCAATTTCTACGTTTTTAACATGCTCGGTTTTCGAGTTATGAAAATTTTGGGTAAAAACACCCCTAATTTTTTCTCGGTCAGTAAAGAAATTTTCAAAAATCTTTTCTATACGCCCTAAAAACTATGTCAATACCAAATTTCACATTTCAAGGCTCAATGGTCTCGGCTATGCGTTGATCAGTGAGAAATCAGTTTCGCATTCCACGCCAAATCGGACACCATTTGCCTTTTGCATCTCCGATTTTTTTCTGTTGTAGTATCGGTTGAGAGAGGTCTCCCTGATTTTTTTCATTTTCGAGCCGTTTCGGAGATACCAATTCTTCAAAAAAAAAAAAAAAATCGTTATCTATTTATCTAATCTAATATATTTAAACGAGCAATTCTTGTAAATTTATATATCTATCTATAGTCGTTTTCAATGACATCCGTGCTGTCAGTGTCATTTTTAATATGTTGCTGCAGATTATAAGCACAAATTCATAAGTAGTGTTCAGAATATAAGCAATTCCTAGTTAAAAAAGTGTCAAACAAGAAATTAAGGTTATGGTAAATGAAAACTTATATTTCGCAAAACACCAACAATAAACAAGAACTGAGTCTTCAATGTAGTTTAAAACACGATTAAAAATCATCCTCGTGTTACGGGGGCGGCGGTTACTCTCTAGGAGGTACCAAGACCGATGCACACCACCGACGTCGAAGAGGGTTTGGTGAGAGTAGAACTCGCGACTGGTGATGCCTTCTCGATGATGTTGTCCACAGGCCAGTAGGGAAATTGGGTAGGGAAATCTAGTCTCTCATTGTTTTCAGGATTCGCTCAACGGAATTAATGGAGGAACCTTATTAAATGCAATGTTTCCCATGTAATTGCGACAATCTTCCTTAATATTTTTTTGGAAATGCTCAATTCTGTTTCGTCAAAGCTTCTCGCCAAACAAGCTTTGTTTTCTAGATACTGCTTCCTGCCATATCCCTCTTAATCTGCTTATTGTAAAAAATGTTTGTAACACCCCAACCCAATTTTGGGTTTGATAATTTCCCAAAACTGCTTTTTGGTCCATTGTTCCGCCAATGCTAACCACTTTTTGTAGACGTCTTTGTTGGAGTTAGATGCTGGATTTTTCAATACTTTTCAAGAGGTTAACTTCAGGAGTTAATTGTAATTAATGCTAATAGTGAATAATTTGAATTTGTCAATTTGACGCGTTATGGTAAATTGCCAAATTAGGAGATTCAAAATTACTAAACTGAAACAGCAAGTGATACCAACATACTGTCAAACTGACAGCACGGATGTCGTTGAAAACGACTTTATCTAATATATTTAAACGAGCAATCTGTAAATTTATATCTATGTATTATCCATTTTTTTTATAAACAATTGTCAAAATGTGGTCATGTTGGTATAAACAACAGTAATTTTTGGTTGGTCACATTGAATGTCAAATTCTGACATTTATTTCGTTGTTTAACCATGGCCCACTGCATGAATATCCACTGTAGTACGAACGGTGGCGCCATCCTGTGATAATTGTTGGCGCAAATTTGTCAATTTTGAAGTTTTCAATTTTTATTGTCTCCATACTTGCTGAAACTTCGAAGGCAGAATAGTGAAGAGCTGCATAATATGCAAAAATAAAAACTCTCCCTTCTTTGAAGTTCCCGTTGATCGAACGACTCGATCCAAATGGTTGGACTGTTTGAAACGTATTCGTGGTAAATCAAACAACATTTTTAAACATTCATAAATTTATTTGCCAATTCTTCACTAGTGAAAAACATTTCTGAACGTTCAGTTCTATGCAAAAACCATTTCGAAGTAAGCTGTTTTGACCAATCTACCAAAATTTGCCGGTTGAAGAAAGGTTCCATCCCCACTCTAGCGTTATTTGTGCCTACCCCAAATGTTCCTTCCTTTTCCTTATTTGTAAGAGAAAGTCCACAAACCTACCTGCTTGCAGTTTTGTTTTAATTTGTTATATTTTTAAGGACACAAGTGCAAAAGAATATGTCCCCACTTCCGGCCTAACCAATCCTTCTCCCGAAATTATCCAATTAGAAAAAAAATGCGAAAATTTGGAATTGCAGCTTCAAGAAGCTAAAAAAGAGTTACAATGGTACAAATTAAAGGTAGAATCAATGACAGAAAAAGAGAAGGATATTTTACCGCTTGTAAATTGCATTAAAAAAATTCAGTCGGAAGCAGAAGGTAAAAACGAAAGTGCGACCTTTATTATGGATATTTTAAGAAATTATAACACAAAACGTCCGCGATGGTCAGAGCTATCCATACGCATGTGCACCGTTTGGCGATTCCGCTCGTCAAAAGGATATGAATTTTGCAATAAACATTTAATAAGACTGCCTTCAAAATCCACAATATCACGATATCTTGGTGAGTTCAATGGCCAAAACGATCTAATTAAAAAACGTTTATGTGCCGAAATTGCAATTCTCGAAAAGCCTATAGAAAGATTATGTTCTTTAATCATTGATGATATGACAATAAAAGAAAAACTGTATTATAACAGAACAGAAGATCGCATTTATGGACTTGACACATCTGATAATAATTCTAAGACACTGGGAACTCGACCAAAAATTGCCAACAAGATGTTGTGTTATGTACTACATGGCCTTTCTACTAAATTTACCATTCCATGCGGTTATTTCTTCCATAAATCGATGACACAATCAACTTTTTATTCACTCACACTAAAAGTATTAAAATTGTTAACGGACTGTGGCTTCATCACCTTAAGACTAGTGACAGACAATATGTCTTCTAATGTTGCACTGTTTAAGAAATTTGGCAATGGAACAATTAAAAATTATGTTAATCATCCATTTCTACCGGAGTTGCCCCTTTTTCTATCTTTTGACTATTGTCATGCTTTCAAAAATGCCAGAAACTTGTTCTTAGACCATGAGATGTGTTCATCTGAAGGCATCATATCATCGAAACATCTAAAATTGTTATGTGATTTACAGAAAAACTTAACTATAAAACCAGTTAAATATTTAACGCCAAAACATCTATATCCTTCCAATTTTGATAAGATGAATGTCTTGAGGGCCATTCAAGTATTTTCTCCAACTGTGACTTCAGCTTTACAATTATTAAAAGAATATGGTGAACCCAGATTTCAAGATGTAGACGCCTCGTTGTCATATATAAAGAACATGTATCATTTTTTTGAAGTTCATAATGTTTCTACTACAAGGCAATACATACAAAAATTAGATAGTAATATTGCCCCATATATAGATATATCAGATGAGCGTCTTCAATGGTTACACATAACTTTTCAAAATTATATTGATGATATCCAAAATACATCTGCAAGTAAAAGTTTTCGTGGCTTGAGTAAGGAAACTGCTCATGCTTTAATGTTTACGGCAGAGAGCACTTATCTGACTGTGCAATTTCTTCTGCAAGAAGCTGGTTTCTTCTATGTCCTTTCACATATTCGCTTGAGATGTGGGTCTAATGATGCCACGGACGCGCGATCGGCGGATTATGCGATTCGCCAAATTCTGCGTTGTGGTATCGTAAAGGCATCAACATCATCAAATGTAAGCACTGAAGATACCAACTTTGTAAGCTCAGCTCAACTTCCTTCCTGTTCCCATTCATCAGAAAATAGTGAAAAAAAAAACTGGTTTTATCTGAAGAATTAAAAAGTAAAATTAACAACTTACAAAGTAATGAAATACCACAGACCAATATTTACTCAGCATCTGTTGCCTTTTTGTCTGGATACATAATTATGAAATTAGAAAAGATACTCCACTGTGATAATTGTGTATCCCCGTTGTTGTCAACAACTGTCCCAGGACCACTTTTAAGATTAATCCTCCTTCAAGATCATGGAGCATTGACCTATCCAAACGAAGTATTTGTAGGACTTATTAAAAGAATCGCTGACATTGTACAGCAAGTGTTACCTGTTTTGAGTTCGGAAAAAACATGTGGGCAGTTAATTGATTTAATTCAGCCATTTTTAATGAAAAATGTATTGTTCACTTGTGAATTGCACAAGATAGAGTTATGCAGATTAATTATAATTTTTACTGCGAAGCCTGCACTCAATAACATTTGCCTGGAAAAAACAAATTCGCTAAAACGAAAATTTTTAGAACACAAACCCATTAGCAGAAAAGTTTTAAAAATATAATTATCAATTATAATTTTACTTAGGTACTTCCTGTTCTCCTTTTCATACTTTTTATTATTAAAACTGCTATTAAAACTAACCCAAAATCCGATTGTGTTACTTTATTTATTTTATCTGTCATTGTTTGTCAATTTGATTTACCGATAGTTCAAAAAACTAACTAACGATGTCACTACCGTTATTTCCACGAGTTTTTGAATGACCTGGCCATATAGGAACGACAGTGGATATTCATGCAGTGGGCCATGGTTTAACATGGTGAAAATAACCTTATTAATAGTGTCGGCTATACAGCTCGGTCCGAAAGGACATATTTTTAGATGATACAACCTGGTCTTTAATTGCATTTTGACATTGACAATTGTTTATAAAAAAAATGGATTATATGTATATAAATTTATTTCGCGGATCTCGAAAACCGCTCTAACGATTTGGATGAAATTTTGTATGTAGATTAAGTTTTGCTTTTTAAGACTACCCATGTAGTTGGGTTTCTTGTAGAAACGCAATTTTACACAAAAAACGGTTTTTTAAGATCCTTCATCCGCTGTCATACTGACAATTTCAAACACTTTGATGGTGGGGATGAATGAGAGCGGGAACGCGTGGAATAAAACGACTGCGACTAGCGTAGTAGGCATCAGATGGTAGCTACGCCCCCCTGTCCCAAGGATGTCTCAAGGGGGACTGTCTGTCTCAACGGGCCCCCCTCGGACCCCCCTGCCCTGAAGACCTCAAGTCAATCAAAGTTTTCTCATACATAATTCTAATTTTAGAACTAAACAAATTCAACTTTTGACTTGTATATTATGTTGATAACCGATGAGGCCCCCTCGGATCCGCCTGTATCGGGGGATCCCCTCGGGCTCGCCTGTTTGGGAGCCCCCTTCGGGCTCCCTTTTTTTTGGGGGGGGGGGTGGTCTTGGGCTCCCCTGTTTAAAAGGGGGGCCCTCGGACCCCCCGGTTTCAAGAGTTGCCTAAACTTCCGAGTCATGAGATTTTTCGTATATTATGACCGTTGTCCGCCCCGATGAAATTCGTCGCCTAAGATGCAACACCGCATATCAACCATTTTCGAAAATCAGGTTTGTTCTTATTCTTCTTCAAATTCTGAAGCCGCATAGGCTGCTTAGCATAAATTGTATAGAATTATATACACTAGTAAGAAAAATTTTATGCTAACCATCCTATGCTGCTTGAATATTCAAAGAAGAATAAGTACAAACCAGATTTTCGAAAATGGTTGATAGGCGGTGTTGCTTCTTAGGCGACGAATTGACAGTAATACAAAGTCATACCAATTGAGGTAAAATCGCCACCAGAGGGACTTAGATCGCGACTTAATGGAAACTCTAATAAGGAGGTATGAAACTCGAATAACTGTCAACCGTTGTCAAAATTGTCAAAATAACGTAAATAAAATTATCGGCTCTTTGATAAAATTTAATAAAACCAGTGTTCTATATTCCTTCTGGGTGCTCTTTTTGACAGCAAAAATAAATAAATAAAACTGGCGACAAAAAATGTTTAAGAAAGATGAAGTGAGATTTACATTATTATTCTAAATAATATCTGGTTTTGAAAAAAATAAATCACACTTTTAATTTTGAGATTGGAATTATGTTCCACGCCCTTCTAATTTTTTATTCTGTAACACTATTACAGTTTACTCTGATGCGCGAGGTGGTGACATCTAGCGATATTTTGTCTGTTTTCCAAACGCAAGGTTTTGAGCGATGGGCACTACTTGAAATTATTGTCATCGGCGCGGACAACGATTATGACCATTATGACATGTATCTAAATACTTTTTCCGAAAAACACGATTTTACAAAAAAAAAGTACCGAGAGATACTCGGTCGCCAGGTACTTTTTTTTAAATGCCCATAACTTTGTGAAAATTGGTCCGATTGGAAAGTTCTTTTTTGTTAAATTTTTCTTTTTCAACGCTTTTCAAAAAGTATATCAATATATATTTTCAAAACCGTATTTCTATAAGTTCTGAATATAAAATGATTTCCAAAAAACACGTACAGATCAATTTTCTTGAAGTTTTTTTCTAAAAAGCTGTCACTCAGTCCGCAACTTTTACTTCTTTTTCAACTTTTTTATTTTTCTTCAAATTTTTTATTTTCCATGTTTTAGTTGTCAGTACTGAAAGTAAATAATAACCTTTTATCAGGCTCCCCCAGTAATAGTTATTGTCATCTATGAAATTAAATATATACTGGGTGTTTTTAAAATGCATGTCAAAAATAAAATCGGTAATTGATCATGAGAGGAAGTCAATGTCAAAATTTTTTGTAATAAAAGTCTTTTCGTTTTCGAGATAAAAATCATTAAAAATTTAAATTTAAAAATCATTTTCCTGTTTGCTTTGAGTGTGAACGGACGTGTCTAAGGGCCGGTTTTTCAATCGTTGGTTTACCTCTAGTTAGTAGGTTTCTATGGAATTTTTTGCAATTTAACCAATCAAAATGCTGCATTTTTAGTTTAACTAGAGGTTTAACTTTAACCAACGATTGAAAAACCGGCCCTAAGTTTTGCAATTTCAAAACATCGCTTAACCTTACCTATTTGGGGCCAGCCCTATTCGGGACCCCTAGTGTAGTGTACTTTCGTAGTGCAGATATGCCCCCGTTTGACGTCTTCGTGGCCGCCGATTTCAATTTGGTTACCAGGAGTACATACAAACAGGTATTTTGCCCGGCGCCTCCGCCAATATTGTGGCGCTCTTGCAACAGCCCGGCATTAAACTCACTGGTTTTCGCCCGGCGCCTCCGCCAATTTTAAAGTTAAATTTTACTTCTTTCTTATAGCGCCGGCTAGCTCTGCCGGGCAACCAGCATTGAGCGATGACAAAAAACTGCTGCCATTGTTTTAGTGCCACGACCCAAACAACGGCCACAACTTGCGACGGATGTAAGCGTATTGGAAAAAAAGTGACAAGCCGAGGCCTATACGCATTAGCTTTAAACACTTTGAATCGGCTAGCATGTGTCTTCGTAAAAAATCAGCCTTGCTTTCGTCACCTACGTATTCCAAAATTTCAATCCGTGACGATAAAACACCGCATCAACTCAAATATTTGAATGGATTTCGCGACGAACTAAAACAAAGAACTGATTCCGGAGAGTAGAATATATTAACCATACTCCTCAAATCGTGACCACACAAAAAAAACTAGTAAATGGCGAACCTATGAACATTTCCATTTTATACACAAACATAGCATCCCTTACACAAAACATGGCATTCTGACTTTGCTAACATTAAATACTCCTGATATTATTACTCTTAGTGAAAGTTGGTTAAACCCAAATATTTCTGACTCTACCGTTGCAATCGACAATTACTCAATATACAGGATGGATCGCTTAGTTTCTCATGGTGGCGGTGTTTGTATGTACACTTGCTTTCAAAACTTTCGCGTACACTTTCAAAATCAAGTAACAAAGATTTTACCAATATTTAGTTGTGTGAATGCCACATTTTGAATTTAGGTTATGATGATACTGACATACTGTCTTCTGCAGATTATATAAAAAAGACAGGTAATTAGGAATTTGTGTCCTGAGGGACCGATCCATTATATTAGTTTATACATAATAATTAAAGATAAAAACCAACGACGTTTACAAGACTAATAATTCGGCAGTAATCATTGTTTGTTGTAGCAGGTAAGGAAGATTTATTGTAGCTGTATCTGGTAAACAGAAAGAAGGTAACAGAAATTTAATTAAAACGAACATAAAAATAAATACAAATATATTAAAAAAGGTTTTAATATTCTGTCATGGCCCCATTATTCTCTAGCACCGCATTCAATCTTCTGGGCATACATCCTATAAGGTTTCGCCAATTATTTTGGTTTTCGCTCAATTCAACCCCCTCGTTTAACTGGCGCCGTGTATTTGAATTTTTTAAATGTGGAGCTAGGAAACTTATTAGAACATGTAACTCTGATTACTCGGCGTGATATGTGGTATCTTCATGATGGAGCCCCTTCTCATCACGCTCGCGAGGAGCGGACCTGGCTTGATCAAAATTTTGACATTACACTTGTCAATCTTTAATTGACAATTAACCATTGGTTGTCACTTTATGTTGCTAGGATTCAACTGCAAAAATGTAATTATTGCATCTATTATCCATTTTTTTTAAACAATTGTCAAAATGTGGTCATATTGGTATAAACAACAGTAATTTTTGGTTGGTCACATTGAGTGTCAAATTCTGACATTTATTCCGTTGTTTAACATGTGAAAATAACCTTAATAATAGGGTCGGCTATACAGCTCGGTCCGATAGGACACATTTTTTGATGATACAACGTGGTCTTTAATTGCATTTTGACAAAAATATGAAACAACAAAAACTGTATTAATACAAAAAATGTATTATACCTTGAAAATGCAATTGACAGTGGCGTGGACTATGCGTGGAAATGGTTAATTTATCCTCATCGTTTTAGACATCAAAAATGGGCTGTTGGGGCTTCTTTAAACCTCTAGATGCCCTAGATTTTTTATTGACATGCATTTGAAAAACACTTGTATATATCTTAATAATTTAATGGATAATGACCGTTAATTTTTAGTTAAATATATTACAACATAAGTTCAAATAATCCAATGCAGTTTTCATTACCGACCGTAGTCAGGGGTTGAAATTGAAAAGTGCCAACTTTTGAACAGATACTAAATTCTTTCAAAATGAGTTTTTTTCCTTTTTTTAGGGCCGATTTGTTGAATGTGAAGCCAAGCACCATTATCACCGTGAATGTCAAATTGTTATTGGAGACGTGGAATGCTGTCCACATTGCGGCGTTTCTACCCCTTCTTATGAGGTCAATATTACCATGCACTCCGCCAAAAGGCCCATTTTTCTCCCTGAACAAAGATCACAGTAGTAAGTAACCATAAATTATAAAAATAAAATAATAAAATGGTATCATGTGGTTTTTAATTTTTGTGTTATCTAAATTCTAGCAGGAATTGTTATTTTTGATATGTTGAATTATCATCTCCAATGCATCAACCCAGGTACCGTGATTATTGTGAAGCGTCTTTTTCACAAAAAAACTAAAGCAAAAGTACACTGCTTCAACAAAGGCCAAATACGTTGTCAGTGTAGTATTTGCCTTTTGTTTGAGCTATATGTGTTGCGTTTACAATAACATCTACAGTTATTTTCTTTTATTCATTTACAGAATGAAGCCAAACATAATTTTAAACTTTAGTTTGCAAGCCATTTTATTTATAATTCGTTAATGTGGTACTAAATATTTTGTGGGGGGTGCGATCTTCTGTTGATTGGGAAATGTTTTAGTGTTTCCGCTAGAATGGCTTTCTCTAATAAATGTAAAACGGATGATGAAGTCAAATGTGTTACACCTCCACTGCTTCCACTAGGTGCACTTGATATGCAAAATTCTCTGCAATATGGCGACGAGGAATACGAATTGGTTGATTTAATATTTGCTGTCAAAAATAATTCTGCAGAGAAAGTGGCTATAATTTTAGGTATGGTTTAGATAATTTTTTGTGATTACTATAAATATGTATATACATATATATTACAGGGTCTAAAAGTGTCGATATTAGTAGTAAAATTTCCGAATGCAATGAAGGAACGATTCTTCACTTAGCCGCACAGAAGGGTCAAGTTTCCATTGTGCACATGTTATTAGTTGCAGGGGCTCAGCCAAATTCGTTCGATAAAGAACAAAACACTCCCGTAATGATCGCTATTTTAAATAATAACAACGACGTTGTTCGGTATTTTGTAAAAACAGGCTCCGGTATCGATCTGAAAGTATGTTTTGTCAACCAAAAGAGTGTTCATGATGTAATGTGAATTATTTCAGGGTACAGATGGCATGACTGCTTTGCATCTTGCAGCAAAGTGTGGTAATTTAACAGCTTGCGAGTTACTGCTTCGGACAGCTGCAACAGTTAAAGATTTTGTTAATATTAAAGATGATGGAGGCTGGACTCCACTGGTTTGGGCATGTGAACATGGTTATGCAGATATTGCAAATTTTCTCATTTATAAAGGGGCAGATGCTTCTCTCCGAGACGTTGAACATAATGTAGCACTACATTGGGCTGCGTTTAGCGGCAGTGCCCATATAGCCGAGCTTTTGTTAAATAAGGGATGTGATGTGAATGCTGTTAACGCTCATGGAGATACGCCACTGTAAGTAAATACAAGTATTAGTGTAGGACTGTAGGATATATTCAGTTATAATATCACAAGAGCATAGAAAATCATCGATTAAACTTCCGAGTATTTCCGACATATTTTGCGGAATACGTCGAATGAGGAGGTTAGTTTAATCGGATTATTTTCAATCCTCCAGTGGTATTCGTTACGATTATATGACCAAAAAATGCGAAATTTTGACGTAACTTTTTTCCTGACGTTTATTAACAATCATAAAGAAAATCGTTACTATGACAAAGTTCATGGTTGGAGCCAGCCGAAACACCGAAATGAATATACCCCGTCGTAAAGGGGACTAATCAGTTATAATATCACAAGAGCATTGAAAATAATCGATTAAACTTCCGAGACATGAGACGTATTTCGCGGAATACGTCGAATGACGAGGTAAGTTTAAGCAGATTATTTTCAATGCTCGAGTGGTATTCATTACGATTATATAACCAAAAAAGGCGAAATTTTGACGGAACTTTTTTTCTGACGTTTATTAACAATCATAAAAAAAATAGTTCCTATGGCAAAGTTCATTGTTGGAGCCAGCCGAAACACCGAAATGAATATACCCCGTCGTCAAGGGGCTACTCGCTTATATACATCGTAACTATGGGAAATCTACGGGCTAGGACTTAAGTTAAGACCCGTACATGAAATCGAACCATTAGACTGGTAAGTATCTGTAGTATTTTTGTGATGTGAGCCAACGACGAGCGAACAAAAATAAACTTTTTTGTTCCGATTCTTTTTCTGAGTCAGCAGTGAATAAATTTGTGTCGTATCATAGGCGCCGAATAGCGAGTGGATTTAAGGGATTCTATAACGGGACGCCATCTAGCGACCGCTGACCGGCCACTGTCAAGATCGATACGTGCGCGACGATGCTCTTATATTTTATCCACTTACAGTTATTTGTTGTTCATTATCTATACAGGCCGTTTTAATCGAAACGAGCCACCCTCAATAACTTTTTAGGAAAAGAGATTTGAGTAAAATCTAAAAAGAGGTCAATTTTAACCTCGAGGGGGACATGTTTTGATGCAATAGTAGGCACGCTTGGTGCAACGACATACCTTAGAGTTACTGGATCAGATCCAGTAACTCTTAACATACCCCTGACAGGAGCGACCCCTATTTTTTAAATAGGGAGTAAGGGTTGAGTAACATGTCGTTTAAAAGGTCTTTTAATTGTCTTTTCAACCATATAATTATTTTTTTAATTACATAGTCAGTAATTAAACAAAACAATTTTTTAACGGATTTGTTTTATATTTAGGCATGCTGGCAATTAACGATAAAAAGCTTGCAATCAATAAACATTATTAGACAATTTATTATTGATTATATTAGTATTCTAAATTAATTTTGACGTCATCGATACACATTCGTATTATGTAATTATTAACACAAGAAATAAAACAATTATTATTAGACTGTAATGAAGTAGCATTTATGTACTTTGCTTATTGTTATAATAACTTCCCCGACCACTGGATTGGTAGACGAGGTTCTGTAGAATGGCCATCTAGATCGCCCGATTTGAAACCCTTAGATTTTTATTTGTGGGAACACCTCAAGTCCAAAGTTTATGCGACACAACCAGCTTCTCTGGAAGATTTGCGACAGTAGATTATCCTGAAATGTCGACAAAAGAACACCGGAAACGGTTGAATGGTACAGTTGCTTTATCGCTCAGGGAATTAAACACGACTATTTTGTTTTCAGATTATTTATTTACTTATTGTTAAGAATAATTGGTATAAATGGATATATGACGACAAATTTGATTAGAACATTATTCAAATCAATAATAAATTGTCTAATATGTAATTAGATTAGATTAGATTATATTAGGTGTTGAGGTGTGTGAGGGAATTTGCTCCCTCACCGACACTTAGACCACACCGCGGGTCCATTGTGTCACTCCCTTGCGTCCCTCGTCGGCCCTCTGATTCTCCTCATTACCGTTATGTCCTCGAACTCATCTTAGCTCAACGACATTGTTTAGTGCTATTCTCGACAGTGCCAGATGGCAGTCATGTACCACTTGAGAGGTAATCCTGCCACTGGCCAGAGCCCGCAGAGCTGCTAGACTGTCGCTAAAGAAGCACATCGTTTTTTCATTGACATTGTGCCCAGTGATTTCTGTGGCACTCCTAAGAATGGCCGCGATCTCCGTCTGGAAAATACTAGCACATTCTCTTTGGGTTGCGCTGAGATTGCAGTTCGTTTCGGGGATGTGAATTCCCGCTCCAGAGCCTGCCTTCGTTTTTGATCCATCCGTGAAGATTGAAATCTCAAACTTCGGATGTTCTCCTGTATGCACTGCATAGGATTTGTCGAAAGCATATTGAGGACAGATACGGTCTGATCCCGCACCCAAGAGAGGTATTCTGTGGAGTCCCTCGCTCAAGATGCGAGCGGAGGCAAGTGCCATGCCCTCCACAAAGAGATCAATGGGAGACAGACACAGGATAGCCTCCAGAGCTGCGGTCGGAATGGTTCTCATGGTACCCGTCACAGCGACACATGCCATCCGTTGGATGCGTCCGAGACGTGTTATCGTTGTTTTTTTGTGACTCTTTGCCACCAGACAATTGCTTCGTAGCTCAGCATCGGTCTCATGACGGCCGTGTAGAGCCAGAGGGTAATCCTGGGTGTTGTGATGAACCTAAACTCTTCCCGCCAACAATTTGAAATTAAACGTCAAATGAAATGTCAATGACGTCACCAAACGTCAAATTTCAAAATTTGAAACAAACCGCGAAATTGAAGATTGGCCAGTGAATCGTGATAGTCTAGAAACAAAGACAGAAGAGCGGACCTACGTTGTTTTCTTTTTTTGACAAGACCTCAGTGGCGGGAAATTCAAACCAAACCTACCAGACACAGAACCAGGTTCTTTGAATGCAGGTGCGCGCAGCGTTGGAGGCTGAGCGTAGAGTAAGAACACAAATTAGGGATTTATCAATGTATTTGCTTTAGAGGTCTTATGGTCGAATTTTTGATTAATGATTGATTTTTTGAACATTTCATCTAGTAACAATTTTTGATGATTTAACTCGTTTAATACAATATTTGAATAATTTATGACAAACATTAATTTTAACAATAGTATCTGGCGAGAGAGTTCCCAAAATTTCAAGTATAGAAAAGTTAAGTTTTTATAACAGCTCATAACCATTAACAACCTAATCAGTAAAAGTTACAATTTGATCAACGCAGTAAGTGTTTACTTTTCTTTCGACAAATTAAATTTAATTAACAACCCGAAATCTACGATAAATAAACCCCTTTAAATTTTATTATGAATTCAAACACAGGTACACAGCTAAGTTACAGTTTGAACGCCTTTCCAGATTATCAATAAATTTGGTATTTGAGTTGAGCAATACTGGTATTCGGATGAGTAATTAAAAATACAACACCGCCCCACATCACCTAACCGCATTACTCTGACCCCCCTATGGTCATTGTTATCACAACTAAATGAGAACGGCTAGTGAGGTACCTCCTCTCACACACCACACACACCTCAAATGAAAGACGAACAAATACACAGATAGAAAGATATTTAGAATTTCATGTTCAGCCGTTTCGGTTTACCAAAACTTTGACTGATAAAATACATTGTATTGGATAGAGAAATTAAGAAAGTTAGCTTTTGAAGTGATTTGATTACCAGTCTATGAATCTTGTAATATTATTAAGAAAAATTATGAAAAGGATTCAAACTATAAAAACATCGCAACTATCATTTAAATGAAATTAGGATCACTTCGACTACAACAAAGAAAACACACGCGCCGCCATGTTTCCTTATCCAAACAAAACAAAATGACCGTTACAAACGCAGCGTCCCCTTAACCCTTTCTCTCTCTCATTTGAATTTAAATCAGTAATCCGGACCGTTATGAAAAAAACCTGTACAAGTAGTTCCCCTAGACGGTGACGTCCCTCCTCGACTTATATAAATATTTAATTTAAAGCTTACCTTTGTTTCGGAACCAAATCTGCTGATATAAACAGCTGACAACGACGACTAAATAAAATTGAAATAACAACACAGATCAACACAGAACGGAACAAAAAAAAATTATTAACAAAACTATAGACGTGTGAAACTTTGTTGATGTAACTTAAATAAAAATGGGAACTCTCTCCTAACAGGTCTGTACTGAACAAATACTAAAATCGGAATAATCTAGCATCCCTTGTCTGTCAACACCTCACCCTTGTGGTGTCACCATTTCTGTCCTGGAGGCAACGGTCAGCAACCCATTTTGCGTCCACGTGTTATGCAGATCTTTACAGTGTTAAACCCCAGGACCTTCCCACCGCTCTCCTACACTGCCACAGGGCGACGCTAGCTTTGTCTATTTTGCTCTCCAGGTGCTTTTTCCAAGACAGCTTATGATCCAACATAACGCCCAGGTACTTCACATCCTGCTAGAGTTTCAGCTTGACGCCGTTAAGGGGGGGGAGCCTTAGCTGTCCCATCTTCCTTCTGTTCGCGAAGAAGACTAGCTCTGTCTTTCCTCCTTCTTACACCATTTTTGTACCAGGCAGAGTGCTGTCTGCATAAGGTCGCATAGTACATATTCGTACTTACCAGTAAGCAGTATGACCAGGCAGTGGTGGCTCGTGCATAAGTGCTGCGGAGCTGCAGAACACACATAATTCTGCCAATAATATGTAAAATTTTTATTAATTTTTATACAAAAAATTTATTTTTAAGAAAACAAACAAAAAGGTATTTAGTTTTGTTTTTAATAACTACTATACCTTGACCGCCAGCGCTCTAATGTGGCTGCAGTTCTAGCAGCTGCAGTCGATATTACATATATCAGTTTCAGCCGGAGAGTCGGAGTAAAATCATTTCATTTAATCTGTTGGCCGAGCATTGCATCAATATGAATTCGATTAAGTATTTACAAACTCATAATTTTAGTAGTTTAGCTTACGAAGATAAAATTAAAATCAAAGAACTGGGTAGACCGACACCACAAATAAACATTGAGATTGCTGGTTTAAGTAGAAATAAAACTTACAAACGCCAATTTAATGATAGAGTTTTAGTTAATACAAAATGGTTGTGCGGATGTGACAACAAAAACGCCCTTTTTTGTTTCCCGTGTGTTTTATTTGGAGGTGACAAATCGTGGACAGATACAGGTGTAAGAGACTTGGGACATTTAAGCCAAAATATCAAGTGGCACGAAGGAACCCAAAAGCACATTTCTAATGCGGTAAGCCTGGCACTGTTAGGAAATGTAAACATCCAAAGGCAATTACATCATGCTTATTGGATTAATGTAAAAAAACACAACGAGCAAGTGGATAACAATCGGTACGTGCTATCCCGCATTATAAAATTTTGCGGAGCCTTCGAATTATCCCTTTGAGGTCACGATGAAAGTAACGAATCTGATAATCCACGTATCTTTCGTGGACTGGTGAATTTCAGTGCAGATCTTGACAACGCGTTGCAAAAACATTTAGAATCTGCTACAGCATTCAAAGGCACATCAAAAGACATACAAAATGAGCTTTTGTTTTGGACCTTATTGACTGTTAGTGACTATAATACTATTAGTGTTAATGTGTTTCCACCTGCAATGATGACCCCATATTTTTACGCAGAACACACTTTCTGAGACCTCACGCGCCGCCACTGTGCCCAGGTCATCTGCGTATCCGATAGTGTAGAATCCCGCCTCGTTGAGTGTGTCTAGAAGGTCGTCCACTACTATGTCCCATAGCAATGGGGAGAGAACTCCCCCCTGAGGACAGCCCTTCTTAACCACTCCTCGAGTAGTTGCGTCCGCTACACTAACCTGTACGGTTCTGCACTCCAGCACCCGCTGAATACAGTCACGTACTGTTCCTGAGACATCGCGGTTCTGAAGTGCTCGCCGGACGCTATCGAAGGTGGTCTTGTCAAAAGCCCCTTCGATGTCGATGAATACTCCTAAGGAGTATAGTTTGTGCTCCAGGGCTCCCTCAATCCGCCCCACCACCTCGTGTAGATCGGACTCGGTCGATTTCCCCGGAACATACGCATATTGGTTGGGGTGTAATGGTTTGGCCCTTAGCACCCCATCGCTTATTTGGTAGTCGCATAGTCTCTCCAAGGTTTTTAACAAAAACGATGTGAGACTGATGGGACGGAAAGATTTCGCGAGAGAATAATCTCCTCGCCCTGGTTTGGGGATAAAGACAACTCTCACCTCCCTCCACATTTCCGGTACGTATGCGAGTGCAATATGTATTACAATACGCCCGAAAAATTATCACGAGGTTGTCCAGAATCTCCGAGTTCCCACTGTAGCAGGGCCAGGAAGATTCCGTGCACGCCCGGTGACTTGAAGGGTTTGAAAGCTCTTATAGCCCATTCTACGCTAGTGTGGTTCACAATCCGCGCAGCCTCAGCCCAGTTCTCCAGGGAGGGGGTTTTCGGCCAGCTTTGGATCGGATTGGCTGTTTCATCGGCAGAGTCCGTGTATGTGCCGTTCTCTTTCTTCAAGCTACCTACTTGCTGTCCCGGATCCTTGGACAAGATTTTCATCAGCCGGGCAGCGGTGGTGGTACATTCGAGGTCCCCACAGAATTTTCTCCATGATGTCTGCTTAGAACAAACGTCTTTTTTGTATTGCCGCTGGTATTCTTTAAATTCGTCCCAGTCGGTTGCATTTTTGGTCCTTTAGGCCTTATTGAATACCCTGCCCAGATAGGAACTTTCCCTTTCTAGTTCTTTACACCACCATGTGGTGTTGTGGCCCTGGCTTGCTTATAAGACGTCATCAGAGACCTAGTGAGGTCAGTGACTGCCCTCTCCAGTTCTCCGATCGTCTTAAGATCATTAGAGATATCGAGCCGACTTCTGATATTTGACAGGTTTTCTAGAAATAGATCCCTGTCAGTTTGTTTTGGTTTCTTGTACGGCTTCGGTAACATCTCTTTTGCTTCTAACGAAAACGTTATCCATCTGTGGTCTGACATGGTCACTTGCGATGATACTTGCCAGTCCCTTATATGTTTGGAAATCTCTTGTATCGCGACAGTAATAGTAATTTTGTCTATCACAGTCTGACACCTCGAGGTGACAAACGTAGGTTCGCTCCCTCGATTGAGTATTCCTAACTTTGTGCTCGTAAGATATTCGAGCAGTGCTGTTCCTCTGCTGTTGCAATCACCGCTCCCCCATACGATGTGGTGTGCGTTGGCATCGCATCCAGCAATGAGTTGTATTCCTTCCCTTTCACAATGCTGAACCAGGTCCGCCAGCTCCCTAGAAGGGGGTGGCTTCCTGGAGTCCCCGGGGAGGTATACTGAGGAAAAAACTACCTTTATTACGTTCATTCCAAAGTCCAGGTTGACTTGCACAGCTGTGACATCTGGACTGCAGTAGCCCGTCAGTTGGAAGGCGTTTTGTTGACTTGAAACATATACACAAGTTCTGGGTCTTTCTTTAAGGGAACCCACGTAAGTAGTCCCGGGCGATTTGTCGCCCATGCTACACGCTCGGTTGCCTACGCACCACGGTTCTTGTAACAGGGCTATTGTTACCTGCTTTTCTGTCAAGTGACGACTTAGATTGTCTAATAATGTTTATTGCACGCTTTTTATCGTTAATTGCGAGCATGCCTAGATACAAAACAAATCCGTTAAAAAATTGTTGTTGTTTTTTTTTTAATTAACTTGTAGACTATGTAATTAAAAAAATAATTATGTGGTTGGAGAGACAATTAAAGGACCTTTCAAATGACATGTTACTCAACCCGTATTCCCTATTTAAAAAATAGGGGTCGCTCCTGGCGTTGCACCAAGCGTGCCTACTATTGTATAAAAACATGTCCCCCTCGAGATTAAAATTGACCGGTTTTTGGATTTTGCTCAAATCTCTTTTCCTTAAAAGTTATTGAGGGTGGCTCGCTTCGATTGAAACGGCCTGTATACAGGGTGTTATGGAAGTCCTAGCAGAACATTTTAACCCCAAGTAGAACTCGTCAAAATAAACATTTTTTCTATTATTTTATTTCTATTATTCTATTTACCACTTTACTGAAATCCGCAATTTTTTTGAACATTTTTCTGACCCCTTATTTCACCCTAACACCTTCTAAGTTTTTTGGGACAAAAAATTTGTCGTTGATAGTAAATTTTAGTCATGAGTTGAGTGTCGCGCCGCTATGTATTGTTATGATGATTGTGTGCTCGATTCTTGTGCTCGCTGATTATTTTATTCTGATTTCGAACGTCCTAGATGTAATCGCGTTTTGGAAATTGAACCTGAAATTTTTAAGTATTCGAAGAATTTGATGTGCTTCGAAGTGTATTCGAACTGTCGGTATGTCAACATTTATCCCTGATCAAAGTTAGAGTTTATTATTTATTACATGCTAGTTACTTCAATATTATGAATATTATGCTATCATAACCTATGTGAGTATATGTTTCCATTTTAACAGTTTTTATTTCGATTCGTTTATCGAGTAAAGTTTTTGTGCCTTCCTGACAGTCAATGAGTTTTAGAGGTCGAACTATTCTTAATTTTAACTCCGTAAGGGAGCGTTCGCGGAAAAAAATGATAGTTTTTTTTTTATTTCGACGAGTTCTACTTGTGGTTAAATTTTCTGCTAGGACTTCCATAACACCCTGTATATAAAAATGAATCGCCGTTCGTATGTCACGCTAAAACTCAAAAACGGCATTACCGAATTGAATATGATTTTTGTTTTCTTCTTTATAATACAGGGATGGTTTAAAACTATTTTTCACATCGACATGGGGGCTCAGGGAGCCCCCTTGGGCTGGACCGATTTTTCGGATTGGGAAAACTCCAGAACTTCGTAAAAAAACTGCACTCACATCTAGCTCTCAATTTTCTAATGTTATCATTGGTGATGACAAAACGCTTTATCAAAGGAATTACTTGAAGACACTTCGCAATGAATTGAAGGAACGCATAGACGTCGGTGAGGCGAATCTCACTATAAAATATATCAATCGTGCTCCTTAAATTGTTTCAGTAAAAAAAACTAGACACAGGCGAACCATTATGTTTATCTATTCTATACACCAATTAATATTGCATCTCTTATTGCTAAATTCGATGACTTAATAGGCAGTCAGGACAAACGTGTTTATCCGTATCCGTAGCGCGTATCCGTATTTCAATACGTATAGCTCCTAGCCTTTTCCGTATTTTATAAACAAGATAAACAAGCTTGTCCTAACTGCCTAATATTGGAAATCACTAATACGAAACCGGACATTATCGCAATAACTGCTATTATTGCTATAAACTCATATTCACTCTTTAGAAATGATAGTAGTGGTGGTGGTGCCTGTTTCTACGTAAAATAGTAATTTACGTGTAGAGGGCCGAAAGTAAAAGTTTACGCCAGAGGACGATTTTTAGGCCCGACGAAGTGACCGAAATGACATTGTAAGCTCGTGAGATGTGTATCACTCGTGCTATCGCACTCGTGATTCAAAGATCTCACTCGCTGACAATGAAGCATTTCTCTCACTTGTAATATAATCTACTATTAATTTAATAAGACGCTAAAGGAGAATTCTGTTCGATTGAGACTGTACCGATCCAAAAACCCAGACAACGTTAGGCCATGACCGTTTTCGTGCCGGATTACCAGAAGTATGCATCTTCGCGTATCTGGACGACCTATTCATTTTACCCAAACAAGTCGTATTTGAAAGATCACACAAATACATGTTGAAGGTGAACCGACAGAACCACGTAAAGGTTCAAACAAAGTATAGTAGATAGTAGATATGCGACCACCCAGAAATGTCAAGGAATTAACGTTTTTGCAAATGGGCAGTTGGTTCTGGAGATTTATCCAATTTTTTTCGAAAATCGCTCCCTCCCTAACCAAACTAGCGAAGAAAAGCGCGAGTTAGGAGTGGACGGAAGATCAAGATTGAGCTTTCCGTAAGTTAAAAGAAGCTTTGACGACCGCTCCGCTTTTGAGGCAGGCACATGAGACAAAACCTTATACAATCCGCACCGATGCCAGCAATTATACGTTGGGAGCCGTTTTGTTGCAAGGTGAACAGAATGAAGAAAGACCTGTCGAATACGCGAGTCGGTTGCTCACCAGTGTGGGGAATAGTATATTAAAGTATGAGTGGATAACAAGGTCTTTAAAACACGCGCGAGTTTTCGAGCACGACGGTGTAGCCGGGAGTGCTCGAAATAGAGCAAGTGTTTTAAAGACCAATTATCCACGAATACTTTACGCTATTTTTTATTATACCAGCAATACTGGAAACAAATTAAGCACTAAAAACTTTTTTGACGTGATAAATCGAAATGGCGTAATAATATTGCCATTAGTTACGACAATTATTCTTTACGTTTTTCTCGCGTCCACGTCCGTCATTGCATTTAGTCGTGTCAGCAAAAATCGAGGAAAAATGAGTTAAAACGAGATTTCACCCGATATAGAAGCATTGGCCGAACAAGCTGAATCCAAAATACTACCATCGAAGTCAAAAGACCCATACCTGAAGGAATATGAAAAGTTTTCAAATTTGATGAAGTTATAATGATACCTATATTTCCTTGACACCCTTTAAAGCTCGCCGTGCTTTAATCACCTGTATTCGCACGCTCAGGCGTGCTTTAAACGGCGATTCTGATGCAGGTATAATAAAAAATTATTATTGCACGACAGAGCGAGAAGCATACGTGGAAGGTTCTGAGGTTACCATAATCAGTGACCATCAACTATTGCGGTGGCTAATGAGTCTCAAGTCTCCCACAGGTCGTTTAGACCGATGGGCACTTTATTTGCAACAGTATAATCTGAAGATTACGTACGCTCCAGGTAAAAAAGAACGCCATCGCGGATACGTTGTCCAGACCCCCGCGCGAGGAAAATTCGCTCCGTTGTGAACTCTGTTCTTTTAGAAACCCGAAAGAAATCCAAAGGGGATAATTGTCAGATCCTTGGGTTAGGAAGATCGTCGATACGTTCGAGACCGCAGGACATCCAGAATGATCAGGATTCCGAAGAAACGCAATTAGTGGTGCCTGAGGCAGCAGGGCAACGAGTATTGAGGGAGTTTCATGATACAGCCACAGCCGGACATCAAGGTGCTGAAAGAACGAACTTACGGAAGATCGCTTTAAGGTATTATTGGCCTGGGATGAAGAAATATTTCGCAGAATAGTCCGAAATTGCGTCGAATGCCAACGATACAAGCCGTCCAATCAATAACGGACTGGTTTACTACGTACCCCTGTATCTTTATTACGATTTGAAACCCTTGCGATTGATCTATTTGGCCCCCTACCGACGACATCCGAAGGTTTGCAGTGGATATTTATTGTGGAGAACGTCACGAGTAAATGGGTCGAGTTGTTTGCCATAACGAAAGCCACGGCCGAAGCCTGCGCTAGAGTGCACATCGATGAGGTGATCCTGAAGTTCGGTACCCCGAGAAAATTTAGTCATCTCCGACAATGGGCCTCAATTCATCGGAGACGCCTTGTCTTAGTTTCGATCAGAGCCTCATTCCGGTCTATCATTCAGAGGCAAATCCGGTGGAGAAAAAAAAAAAAAAAAAAACAGGGATCTGTATTTGACATTCAGGCGCGAGCTACGGTGTCCTGACGACGTACATCACGTGAGGTCGCCACCAAGAAGAACTTTGCCGCCGAAATCTCGCCCCATCTTGTCAAGATGACAGAAACGATGAAAGATCTTCAGGAGATTCAGGAGACTTCTCAAGATTGACGTAAAAAATATGCGGATGAGAAGAGGCGAATGGTGCCGTCTTTCAATGAAGGAGCCATCTACTGGACCACCGTCAAGATCGATGGGTGGGGTTGATACGATGCTTCTAAGACGGGAACTGATACGTGCGCGACGATGCTCTTATATTTTTTATCCACTGAAGCTTGATTCATACTATCGGTTCGGCGACGCTCCGCTCACGCTCCAGTCACGGTCCAGTAAATTGGTGTACCATTCACACTGTACGATCTACCAACGGTCTTGTTTCGGTCAAGTGGCATACGTTTTAATCTCAAAACTATTTATCATCAGTAGCAACAAACTATGTTTAAGAAATTGTCAATGACGGATTTAGCCGTGATGGCATATATTCTTGACGTCGAAGAAACCCCAAACCTAAGCCACTTATCTTAGACATTATGACTATAATACAATAGATATAATACTCCTAATTATTAATTATAACAAATTTATTTTGTTAATGGTTGCTAATATATTTTTGACTTCTTCGATTCGCGTCATTGTATAAAAGAGTGTTAAGTTTTTGTTTAATAACTAGCTGTCCCGATAGACGTTGTCCTGTCCAAATTTCAATAAATTTGTTTTTGGATAAATCGCGAGCGAAACAAAAGTAAAAAAATGTACTTTTATTTTAATTTAGGCTGGAATGAGTTTTTTCAAATGATTCTCCAGATCTTTCTGATTTTTTTTTTGTTGGAAACATTCAATTGAGTTATTTCTAACTCGTGCAAGCACTTGTCATTATTTTCGTCGCAACAGAAACTCGTATCTGAATCGCAAAAATTATTGTCGGCAATATTTTGACCTCTCGTCCTATTACTATTGAAAACTTTCCATAACCACAATGATCAAAACAAAAAAATAATTACGCATATCCATTCAGTTCATGCAAAAATCCCATAGAAAAAGCATGGCATATCATGAAAGGGCCAATACTAGTGTTACATACATTACTAGTGTTAGAAAGTGTTACATCGGGAAGGTCCGCTCTCGGTTCGATCTCGGTCCGGTAAAGTATTGTGGCGAAGAAACACCGCGGTCAATTTACCGAACCGTTGCTGGAGCGGACCGGGTAGTCTGTATGGTCTAATACAAAATACATTGAACAATATTTTACTGGACCGTGACTGGAGCGTGAGCGGAGCGTTGCCGTACCGATAGTATGAATCAAGCTTTATAGTTATTTGTTGTTCATTATCTTAAATATATTGTCAAAGACAGTGTAAGTTTATTTTCAACGAGTGCAGTGTTACATGAGTGTTACAATTCTTATTTTTTAGAAAAATGAATTAAAAGTTCGTAAATTTGTTTTTAGTTATCATCTTGAGTACATGGTTTAAATTGACACATGTTCGAAGTCACTGTATAAGTTACTATTTTCGTGTAAAATTTTATGAGCTACAATTTTGTTGATAACTAAACTCACAATTAGTGGCAAGAAAAACGGACCAACTAGAAGGTCGTAAATTAGAAAGTTGAAATTATCAGGGATTAATTGTGTTAATATAAGAAACAAACGTTTAGAGTTTGTTGAAACAATAGCAACAATTACTCATGAAAAAAAGAGGTAAAAATATGTAACATCACCACAATTGTTAATACATTTCCTATCTCGGTGGGGCATATTTTAATCAGGTGATCAGTTTCCTCCAGTAGGTTATTTCTGGTTTGCTGTAGGAAACGTAGCTCGCCTACTGTTTTAATAGGTAAAGCTGCAACTTTTATGCGGCGACCCTTCATAATCCACAAACATGCGATTTAAATGCGGCCATCAAAAAATAATTTATTAATAATTTTCTTTTTGTAAAAAAACTAAAAAGAATTAGGCAATATTGTGACGCTTGCGATGTTCGGAGTGCCTCGAGCGCTAGGTTTTTAACGTGGTATGCTTCACGTGACCACAAGTAGCTTAAGCGGAGTCCGGTAAGCCGGGGGTCAGCTGTCAAGAGACCGGGAGGGAAATAAAACACTCGGTCTATATTACGGTATTTATTACAAAAATACCCTGTACATAAACAACATACTATTTACACGGTCTTACCCCGGAATGGAATTGAAGCGGTCCGCGGGGGAAGCGGAGAGGTGCGAGTGGGAATACCGCTAAGTTCGGACTCGCCTGAATGGTGGTCGGTCTTCACCGATCCAGGGAGGACCGTGTTTACCAGGGCTCCTGCAGTGTAGCGAGATTAGCAACATACGAACTCCTCGCACAAGAATTTGGTCTCCGTTCCCGGCCAACCGAGGAGCTACCAGGGCTCCTGCAGTATAGCGAGATTAGCAACAGACCAACTCCTCGCACAACCAGTTTCCTCGCACAACGGTTTCAGTACGGTGTCGGGAAGTATTTTATTTCGGTATTTGTGCCACCGCGGTGTCGGGGAATATTAAAAACTTGGCAACTTCGTTACATTATGAAGTCTAGAGTTTACCTCCAAAGATAAGTAATGTTTACTTTTTACAATTTGAAAAACCGACAAGGGAAACCCTTCTAAAACAAGAAACTTTTGGTTAAGGTCACTAGATAAAAAATTCTCTTTATAAAGGTACCGCCATCAGTTATTTTTCATGGAAATTAAAAGAGATAGATATAGGATGAGTTTTAATGGGTTAGAAAAAGATACAAGAATCTAGGGATTTTTATCGATTCGTCAAGGATTTTAATGACATAATCCGGATTTAAGGTTAAGGTTTCAATTTTAATTTGCTGATTATATGAATTTATGTCTTCGCCACTGGACGGGTTTGAACGTGGAAAACTTATTCAGGCAACCCTCGATCGAGCCACTTTTTCCAAAATCATCAACGATTCGTCAACCGTGTATTTACCAATCTTCAACCTCCGAGTCTTCAACTGACAAACAGAATAACTCCATAATAATAACAAGTGGTATTTTAATGTTATTTATTCAATTAATTTTGTCTAAATAATATTTTGTATAGTCCGGCCTCATCCCAACGCTTCTACTTCTACATCTCGCTGGTTATGGTTTCTTTAATTTCTTCTTTATTAACTTCTTTAAGCTTGAGCCTTCAAAGATTGGCTTCAAATGTAAGGAAGGCTTCTTTAACACTATGCTTACAACTCACTATAAAATCTTCTGAACAGAAGTGCCTCTGAAATAATTAATATTCATATAATTATAACAACTATTGTCGTCTACCGCATCCTAGTCTCCATATAGATCGATTCGTTACATCTTCTTCCTGCAGGTTTCTTTCTAACATTGCTTGTTCTACGTTCTTTTTGGTCTACCCCTACGTCTTCTTTCCAAAGGCTCCCATCGCAGCATTTTCTTTTGCCATCTGTAACAGTCCATACGACTGACATGTCCGTACCACCGTAGACTTTTTGTTTCTACTATGTCTAATATTGTAGTATCGATTCCCATGCGTTGTCGTACCTCTGTATTCGGATTCGATCTCGTAAAGTTGGCCTGCAACATCTACGCCAGAAGCCCATTTCTACTGTGGACAATTGTTTCCTTTGTCTTTCACTAATGCTCCAAACTTCTATAATTAATGTTCTAGGAGTGGAAATTTACATACCAATCTATACCCACACACTTCATCTCATTTATTGTAAACGAAAGCTCACACTTTATCAACTCAAAATTTTGAACTTTTTAAATTTCTACATAATCCTTCTCAAGTACATATCCCCATTCTACAGTATTTGTAGTACTTGTAAGTATGTATAATGTTTTATAGTACTTGGTTTTTTCAGGACTTCCAAACAAATTTTTCGAATGACCATTTTCTTCTCGCCTAAAAATTTGAGGAGGGTAACAAGTGCATACACTCTAACATGGTATTTACCTGTGGGACAACTTAAAAGGCTTAACATCTGTACTTGATTGTGCTTTACAGCCTTGAACTTCACATAGTCGTACCATATTTATCGAAAAATCAAAAAACTCCTCTTGAGTTTGCCGAGAAACATCATAAATGACAGTTCAGGGCATACACGAATAACATCATGGAAATTAAAAGAGACAGAATGATATATGTCGCAACCGTTGGCGTTACCTTTAGAAAGAGAATTTTTCATCTAGTGACCTTACTTTTGGTCTGTTTGGCCCGCCATCTATTGATTTTGAATCATATTAAATGTTGTCGTCTTTGCCCTTAAGGCTGCCATTTACTAGGGATAAAGCCTATACCAAATGCACGGGAAACGTGTTACCATTTTATTGAATTTTACGGGTTTAATTTTGATTATTTGATTATGCGGTTATGAAAAATCGATAAAGGACCTCTTAATTCAGAATAAGACGGTATTACAAAACCCATATTAGCATTTGTTTATTAATAAAAAAATGACAAAGTTGCTCCATTTTTAGGGGTATAAATAAATGGCACATTTGGTAATTTTTAAATAGGCGTTACCCTGTAGCAAGAATTAAACTTTCGTTAGTAAAAAACTCACGTGCCTGAGCATTGTTGTTTGTCAATAAAATTCAATAATGTTTGTCGGAAAAATTATTTCTGAAGTAAGCTTGAAATATACAGAAAGCTGTATAATTGGGTAGGAACTTGGGTAGAAAATTTAGAATTTGGTGTAGCCTTGGAGCGGAAGATGTCGCATTTTACAGTGGTCAGGTAGACAGATAGACGCTATCGTCAAACCCAACCATAAAACGTTGTATACGCGATCAAAAAATCAAGAAATTAAAAATGTTTTTTTTTTATTGCATAACAGGTGGCGTACAAAAAAATAAAATTAAATTGAATTGTCCGAGCGATTTGCTTAAAAACATTTACATAACGCAATTAATAACTAATGGATCCCGTGAAACATCCCCGCCCGGTTTAATTGCACACGCCAAAAATGAAGATAGTTTTGATTGCAGCGGACTTGACTTTTATTGAATTTCACGGGTTTAGTTTTGATTATTTGAATATACGGTTATGAAAAATCCTCAGGTCAGGTAAGAAAGATCCTCTCGGCAAAACCCACCATAAAATTATAACAAAGTGGAAAGGAATAAAAACACACTAAAGGTATCTTACAAATAATTCGGAATAAAAATTATGGTAATAATAGTATGCAACTACGTGAACGTATCAATTCTTTAGGTCACCATTTAGGGAGGAAAAAGTCTACCAAAACCAAAAAGTTGTGGGTTGTCATTTAAAAAAAATTGATGATGACGTCATATTATAAAAACCAACTACAACCATTTTGTGTTGTATAGATTTTATGGCAAAATAATCTGCAAATAAGTTTGAATAATGTCTTGTTTACTTGCTACTTTTCCAAAAACAGCGAAGTGGTCTGTCAAGATTTTTTTTTTTTTTTAAATGGCGGTAGCGAACGTGTTAAAAACATTACATAACGCAATTAATTAATAATTAATTGTTTCAAACTCTATCATGGCAATGTATTTTATAATAAATCACGTATTATCAAGGGTAATGAAGTGTACGTCCCACAGTGACAATACCACAGTATTGTATTGTCACTTATCAATAACAAACGACAACCCTTAATCTACATTGTTGATTTTTGTGGAAATTATATTCTCAGAATATTACTACTATATGTTTATAACACAGTTCTTTGCTCCACCATAAATATTGTTATTTTATATTTATCATATTAATTTCTTTATTCAATAAATACTACGCACCAAGCGAAAAAGGATTCGCTCAACAACGTTTAAAATAAATGAGGTATCTATTACTTAGTTTTATTGAGGGTACAAACAGATGTGGAACGGGACGTTGGACCCTATTGTAAAGAGATATGGTCACCCAGACCAATATTCAGTTTGAACGTATGGAATAACACAGAAAATAATCTTTGGTTAACTGGGTATTTTCTTGGTCCCTAAAAGCAACAGGACACTGTAATATCACAAAGCAAATCACACCGAGACACTTTAGTTCCACTATTGTGCACGAGGTTACAGTATCTCAAGACGAACGTACAAAATTTTATCTCACTTCAACATCGGAAGAAATTTTTCTCAGTAAATGACAACCTTAAAGCAAAACTTAATAGCTTGCGTTCAGCTTATAATAAAGAAGTCAAAAAAGTTAACGACTCGGACAAAAGTGGAGCCGGAAGTGACGAAGTATACGAACCGTCTTTCTGGTACTATAACTTATTTGGGTGCACTAATGAGGAACAAGATTTCGCCGGGGCATCAACGCTATGGATGATGATGATCAGAATCTAGAAGATACAGTAAGTAATTAATACATTAAAATAATTCATTGTTTATTTTTTATTGGTTTGTATATTTGCATCTTTTAGACCAAAATCAGAAAAAAGTTTAGCACATTATGGCATATATCCTGTGCGAACAACTTCATCTTGCCAGTCAACCTGACCTTCATTTACTAAATATTGCACATAATATTTATTCCTAGAAACTTTCGCTGTGTTACTAACATTGTTCCGAGTAGTGCCCATTTGAAGACTTACTAGCCCTTGCACCTCAATAACTGGATCTCTGTCCGATTCCTTCAATTCGGCTTCAATTCAATTCAAAAAGTGCTGGATTTTTTTCTTAAAAAACTGTGCAAATAGCAGCATGCTAAGACCACAATATCCACATTTTCCATGTTTTTTAAATTTATAGCAGTATGGCAGATTCTAAATCTGTTGGCCAATATTCCAAAGGCATTCTCAACAATACGTTTTGCCCTTGATAATCGGTAGTTGAAAACCATCCGTTCATAACTGTTTTTTGTTGAAAGGTTTGTGCTTTAGCAAATGGCAGTTTTGTGCTTGCATCCGTAGGGCTCTGATCGGGAGGTAATTTTAAAGCATCTGTAATTAAGTTTTGACAAAGGTTAGTATTGTTTATTACTCCGCCTTCTAATATGCTTCCGTTTGTTCCGACGTCGCACATAATAAATTCGTAATTCAAATTCACGATAGGCATGAGTACAATGTTGTGCAATTTCTTATAATTCCAAAATAAGGATCCACTTCCTGTTGGTGATAGTATGCCAACGTGCTTTCCGTCTACAGCTCCTAGACAATTTGGAAATTGGCATCTGGTCTGAAAACCTTCGATATTTTTTCTCCATTCGGCTTCATTTGCTGGCATCTGCAAAAAAATTACATTACATTAAATAACCTAAAGTTTCTTTAAGCGCTTGATTGAGTACGTCATATTTCTTTTTGTTGTTAATTCTAATTTTTAATGTTAATTTTAATGTTTGTTTCTTTCTAGGAGGATTCACAATCTGTTGTTCAAAATGATGTACTTGAGTAGTACGGGAAATAGAAGTGACAGAATTTTCACGAAATTATACTTCGCCATCCCCGAGTACAGGAAGTCAAGAAGACCAAACATTTGCACGACTCTCTAATAACTCCCAGTATAAGAAAGAAAAGACCATTAGGCCGTTTCAAGATTGTGAAAATAAAAATTAAAGTCTTACAATTGTGGGTGATAGGTTGACGATGCCACTAAAGAAGAGATGCACACTTCATTTGGCAAGCATGTTGCGGAAGAACTAATAATATGGCACCCAAAATTATACCCTTCGTAAAAAAAAATATAAAAGATGCTATATTTGAAGGCCAAATGAAATCCTTAAATAGAAACTCCGCAATCATAACTCAGCCAATGCAACAAGTATTGTGGTCAACACAGCCACAGCAAGGCTATTTTTCGGCAATAAATTTATCACAGGGCCAGTTGTCGACGGCAGTCAATGCAGACGCAGAGCCTTTTTTCGGAAATCAACTACACACAACCCGGCAGACCGTCACAAGATTATACTGCGGCTAGTTATTTTCAAAGTTTTCCAACTCATAGTGCACCTACTATGTCCCACATTTATGATTCAATAAATAAATTTCTTCATTAAATTTACATGAGACAGTGATATTTTCTTTAGGAGCCAGTCTTTGTTCCATTTACTTCTTTATTTCTTGGTTTCTTTAGTGCTAAGGCCCAAGTTAACACATTTAGGCATTCTTCATCCATGGCGACTGCACTGAGCACGTCATTAATGAAAACTCAACTGATTGTCTAAATACAGAGTTATTTTTGAACTGAACGGAAAACTGAACTGACCGTCCAAAAGTACCTTTAAGAACCGAACAGAAATCTGAAACTGAACTGACCGTCTAAAAGTTTAAAGAAATAAAAGCCTAAAAGCCTTAACAAATATCAAGAAAACTGATTCATTGGTTTTAAAAATAAGAAAAACAGTTGCTTCCTTTAACGAAAGAAACGTCAGAAAAATATGGTTTTTGTTCAAGAATTAAGTTTTTGAATTTTTTACCATTAACTTCTTATTATCCAAAAAATATTTTGCCAAAATTTAAACTTTCTATCTTCCCCCTTCTGAGTGGTCCCGTCCGTCTTTAAATATTATGGAGTTTATTTGATGGAACATTTTCAAGATATTCACGGAAAACTAGAACTCACCCCTTAAAATACAAAAACCTATTGTGATGTACCTATTATCCATATTTTTTTTTATAAACAATTGTCAAAATGTGGTCATGTGGGTATAAGCAACAGTAATTTTTTGGTTGGTCATATTGAATGTCACTTTTTGACATTTATTCCGTCGTTTAACCATATGCTTATAAAACCTTTCTAGGTATATGTGTTTAACATGGTGACCTCAAGTTGACATGCACGATGCAACCATGATAAACCGTCACCTTTGACATCTATGAACATAACCTTAATAGTGTCTGTTATACAGCTCGGTTCGAAAGAACATATTTTTAGATGATACAGCCTGCTCTTTAATTGTATTTTGACATTGATAATTGTTTATAAAAAAAATTGATTACATTTGTTATGTGCCATCGAGAGTACAAAATACTGGGACAGCGTCATACTCTGGACACTTCCAAATTCACATAGTTCACGTGTACATCAAATTTGTTGACATACTTGATGACATGTGCTTGACATATGCAACTGCCAATTGTCAGTGTAATGTCAAAAAAAGAGTTATTCATAAAAAATAGCGGTCATTCTGACAATTCATCTGCATGATGAAAAGAACAAAATAATCAATTTTAATATCACAAGAGTATAAAAAATAATCGATGAAACTTCCGGGTCATGAGACGTACTCCGCCGAAACACCACGACAGCGCAGCCAGTATTCGTTACGATTATAAAATATAACCAAAGCGATCAAAAAAATGCGAAATTTTGACGGAACTTTTTTCTGACTTTTATTAACGATCTTCAAAAAAATGTTACTATGACAAAGTTCATTGTTGGACCCAGCGGAAAAACCGAAGTGATTATATCACGTCGTCAAGGGTTTAATCGCTTATCTATACACGGTAACTATGTAAAATCTGTAATTGTTATTGGCTCAATTTATTATGTGTTACATAATCAGCTCCAAATTGCGCAGTCCCAGTATTTTCTGTCCTCGGTAGTGTCAGCCTGCCAGATGCATCACTCTGTACAATAAAGTTGCTAAGCAATGCAACTTTACATGCCAATTACATATTGGTCATATTTTAAAATCTGCATTTATTTTCAGACATATCGGAGCACGTCAGGACATGTATGACTGCAATATCGTATTACTAGCCCGAGGTGCTGATGTTACGTTATTAAATAAAAACAGCGAATCACCCTTGGATTGTGTACCCCCGGGAGGAGACTCCTATAGTCCCATTGCGTTAAACATAACTCTTCAGGCGTCAGTGGATTGTGGACCATGTAATGTGATTCTATCTAAGTAAACATCAATAATTGACCATTTATATTGTTTTTATCTTCTTATAATTTGTAGTGACATTTCCAAAGGCAAAGAAGCAAATCCCGTTCAATGTTACAACAATGTAGATTCAGAACCATACCCGTCGGATTTTCACTATATTACCAAAAACTGTATCACCTCCGACGACATACGAGTTGAAAATAAAATCAGTTCGTTACAATTTTGCCAGTGTGTAGAGAGATGTGTTGATGACAATTGCTTTTGTGGAGAGTTGTCTGTGCGATGTTGGTACGACGAGGAAGGAAAGTTGGGACCTGATTTCAGTTACACTGGTAATTCAACAGTATTTGAAAAATGCAAAATATTGTAACGTTTTCCTTTTAAAGATATTCCTATGATCTTTGAGTGCAATGACCGCTGTGCATGCAACACAATCACCTGCAATAATCGTGTAGTACAGAAAGGTGTAACTCAGAGATTCGAATTATTTAAGTCATTTGATAAGGGCTGGGGAATTCGGACCTTGCGTATAATTCCGAAAGGTAGTTTTGTTTGTGAATATGTGGGAGAAATAATAACAGATGTGGAAGCTGATCGGCGAGAGGATGATAGTTTTCTCTTTGATTTGGAGAACCGAGTTTGCAAAAGTGCTAGTGTAAGTTTAATTCACTTTAAAATATTTACATTATCCACAAACTGAACATTATGTGTTACAAGAAACAGAAGTACATACAAAATGATTCGCATCTAGTTGGATTTTTTTTAGCATTTGCTAATTCTGTCAATAACGCATTGGTTGTCAATTGGTAAACGTCAATTAATTAAATTTAATATTATTATTTTATTTATTTAAACAAAAAGCTAGTAAAATGTACAGTTTGGAAGAAAACAAGTTTATTATCGAGGCCTATTTGCGAAGCGGACAAACTGTCTTGCAACATCACGTCCGTCAAATTATAGAAAGATTTGCTTCCGAGAACGGGAAGCGTATTGAAAGGAATATCTACTGGAAGGCCACAAACTAACCAAAATGTCGTTGAACAAGTGGACGCGCTTGTTGAAGAGAATCCACATTAGTCGTTAGGTCGTCATACGTCGTTTAGCAGCTCGAACTGATGTGTTATTTGACGCTGTTCGGAGGATTCTGAAAAACCCGTTTGCACATGCATTCCTATAAAGTCTTTTCAGCTCGTTCTAATGCTTCTAATACAACGACGTCTACTAGACCATTTTCTTCACAAATAAACACTGTTTAACCTTTTTCACAAAATTGGTGAGACAACATTATTCTGGTTGTCAACGTTAAGTCATAAGTTAAGTTACGAACACTCAAAGACCGCTCGCAAGATTATGATCGTAAAGTTACGAATTCGCAACTTCGCGAGTGGTGAAAAATTGGAAAGTTGCGATTAAGTTTAGTTGCATTAAACGATTTATATCGAAACTATATCTGATGGGACAGTCCAAATTTCAATAAACCCGTTTTTGGACATCGCGAAACAACACAAAAGTAAAAACAAATTAAATTTAATTCTAATATAGGCTAGAATGTGTTTTTCCAGATTTTATTAATCAACCAAATATGTCGTTCAAATCGGTCCAAGAACTTTCAAGTAATTTACTTACCAACGAACAGCATTTTATTTTTACTATATAGATTAACCCCCCACCCCGTTAATGGGATTTTGAAAAACCGTTTCTTAGTGGGCGCTTACGGGGTAAAATAAGTAAGGGCAAAAATTAATAGCAATTGGTTCAGTGGACCTGGAGATTACTATACTTCGTTTGGCGTTCAACAAAAAACGACGTAAGTGGGCCATGTATTAAAAAACGTATGGCGTATTACATCTGGCATGTCACTGTTTACCCGTAACCAAAATTGCATGCGTGTGAT
The DNA here is from genome assembly GCA_963583935.1 of Diaperis boleti. Classification (NCBI taxonomy): domain Eukaryota; kingdom Metazoa; phylum Arthropoda; class Insecta; order Coleoptera; family Tenebrionidae; genus Diaperis; species Diaperis boleti. Next base: position 41,416,682 of record OY757245.1, on the reverse strand, counting down.
CTAAATGCAGAAATGACTTGAAGATTCCAACGCTTGCTTCGTCGTCGATTTTTGTTGAACGCACGTTATAAGTCGACATTTTGTCCACGAACACCCCTCCATTCAAAGCGGTCTAGGCCAGTCCCTGCCCCCTGACGACGGAGTTTTAAGACTTGGGTGAATGTATCTGGTGAAAACATTAAAACCCAAAATTCACTGCAAATACATCATAATTGAAGTATATCTTAATTTTTGAGGTTATAACTATTTTCGTAAAGCGGCATTTTTTGTTACATGGAAAATGCACAAGCGACTAGATGCAAATCATTTTGTAACACCTTGTATGTTAAATTACCTGATTTTTTGTTAGTTTAATAGTAATATCGTGTGGTCACGATGAGTTCTAAAATCGTTTCTTCCATGTTAATGAGGCCTTATGTTCTGTTGAGTTGATACGCTGCAACCACAAGTAGTCCAGGCAATGGGTACAAAAAAGGGGGTTTTGATCGCAAAAGGTCGGACAGAAATGAAATTTGGTGGGATGGTAGACATAGGTCTCCTGATAGTACACCTGAGTTTGCGACCTCGTGAGGTTGCCGCTTGAGGGGGGGGGGAACTCTGCACCGCGACGCTTCTCGGAAAATAGCGTCGTTGTTGTAAGTGCTATCGAAAAAAAGTTCAAATAAAATATGTAGAGAACAAAATTGTGAATAATTTTGGTTGTATTCATTTTTTGTTTGCGACCAACAGTTTCCGTTTTACGGGGCGCCAAAGTTGGAGGTACTATCAGGAGACCTATGTCTACCATCCCTCCAAATTTAATTTCTGTCCGACCTTTTGCGATCAACCCCCTCCCCCCCATTGCCTGGACTAAAGGTCGAACAGAGTTGTTTTCTTATTTATCCTTTGATTTTACGCAATAAGAACCACATTGATCAGTTGATTGGTACCATGCCCATGTGATAAATGAATCAAACCAGTTATTCAATCCTCTAGTTACTTTTACTCTCCAAAATAAACTGAGATATGTCTGTCAAACTTAATGTTTTCACGTTTTGAGCATGACGTATCAATTTCATTCACTCCTAAGAAAAAAATATACATTTTATATTTTACGATAAGAGTAAAAAAAGATTTCATGTTGATTTGCGACTGGTCGCAAGTGCCGGTTGCTATGGAAACGTCGTAACTAAAAACCAGTCAGTAAGGATCAATCAGAAGAATGTTGATAAATCCAACTGGAGTAAATTTAAATTAAAATTTAAATATATCTAAGTCGAACTCCACAAACTTTAATGAGCGTAAAATTACAAATGGAACATGTTTCGGCAGAACACTACTGCCATCATCAGCCCTTAAAGAATATTAAAAATTATGACGTTGACGTTTGTGGAGTTCGACTTAGATATATTTAAATTTTAAGTTAGTCTTTAATTTGTTTGTTCAACAAATTAATGTTTTGGTTTCGCAGCATAATTCAATTTATTCTAATTTAACTGTCTCTGTAACATGCTTGCGCTACACGCTGTCGGGCTGACGTGTCACAGTTGACAATAAAAGTCATCCAAGTTATTACCAACACATTATTTTATTTACATTAATATAGGATTTTTTCTACTTTGGTGTCATAAGTGAGTTTTTGTGAAACTAAAAGTAGTGTCACAAAGAAACTTTTTGTGAAACTGCTTTTGGTTTTTTTATCTGATACGTATTACGTTGGTATTGAGCATTTCTAACCAACTCCTGTCGAAGTTAAGCCAAGTGTGAACTTTTCAGATAAAAAACATAATTACAAACACAACCAGTACTACCTAATCCTAAATATCCCTAGAATATTTAAAAACTATAATTTTGACATTTTCATAAAACGAAGAGCTCCAAAGTAGAAAAAATAGTATATTACACTCGTTTAACGAGGCATTGTGACATTCGTTCTCAAACCCACTCATGTCACAATGAAGCCTCTTGTTAAACTCGTGTAATAATGTACTATTTTGTTTTAACAAACATAATCCAACAGGTAGTGAACAAATAATAAAAAATAGCCTATATACATCATCAGACATTTTAAAGCTAACGGGATCCAGAAACATGTATAAACTTCTTGTATTTGAAATAAGATCTGAAGGTGGATCCACACCAATAAAAACTTAGGTTCTACACTTGGTTTCAAAACTTTCGCGTACACCTATTTTTTGCTGTATTAAATCAGGGTTGTAATTAATCAACTCAGACGTTTGAACTTTTGAAGAGTCAAAAATGCCTCGATTGACAGCAAGATAAAGTTTTTATTCTTTTTGCTACTCATTATGGACTGTTCTACCAGTAAAGAAGAGGTGGGAACAAGAAAAGGGAGCCCTTTTGGATAATTTAAAGGAAAACCCTTTCAATACGGCTAAACAAGCGGTTTTTGAAACCAACTTTCCAGGATCGTGGGTAACAGCGTGCCGTCGCGACGTGTAAAAATTCAGAAATTACAAATTTCGCAAGTGCAGAGAAAAGTCCCTGGATGGGGTGCCCATGAGGGCTTTTTTCTTTCAGTAGGATCGAATTTTTATCTAACAATAAAGTCCAAATATTTTTGATCAATATAGTATTCAAAGCCGAACACTTCCTGACAACGCCTAAAAAATACCAATGAAACTTTATTAAACTTCATTGTTGGCAAAAAAATCGGAATGCTAAGTCTTTTTTAAGATTTTTTTTATTTCAGTGTTACGGTCTTGGCGACGTATCATATCGACACGTAGTCCAAGAATTGCAAGAAAAAATTCCTGGGATTCATTTGAGCCGCAATGGGTTGCTCAAATTGTTTTGTTAATTATTTTATTTCCCCCTTCTAAGTAAATGACACATTACAGGTATTTATGTAACTAAGTAAATGGCTAATTACAGAAACAAACCTGTAAAGTTTTACGGACTTGTAGAAGAGACCTGTAAAGTGCAATACCATGACAACGCATCGTCACATACTGTCCTGCCGTCAGATTACAGAATTTTATATCTATAAAAATTCAAAAAAAGTCGACTTAAGGTGGAAATAAAAGTTTGTACGGGATTCGCCTTGCAATTAATCTTTACTGGGCTCGCCGGGTTATGGTTTACCCGGCTCACCCGTAAAGACTAATTTACAAGTCCGGAAAACTCATTTTTACAGAAACGAGGCGACGAAGGAGCCGAGTCTGGAATTTTGAGACAAGTTACTGTAAAAGTTTCCGGACGTATGTCGTAATGCGTTTTATTTCATGCTACAGATACTAATCATTGTTTTCATTTTAAAAAATGAAATTGGAATTCTATGACAACAGTTTGATTTGTTGGTTGTATTTTTCACAGGACTTGTAAACTAACAAATATGACACAGTATGAAATAAATAACTATTATTGGAAATAAGGTATCAGCAGTCACTGTCACTGTGTTCAGGTTACTAAGCAACTTCTTCAGTTTATGGACTTGACAAAAATCCTCAAAATTAAAGAAAAAACAGGTTGATTAAAATGTTTGACTGTTTTAAGTTTTCTACATTCTCGGTCGAGGGGTAACCTGGCGCATTGATGGGCGGTTTAATGCAGTAGCTTACCTTGACACCTTGCAAAATGTTATGCTTCCTTCTGTAAAACAATTATTATATCCTAATGATTTCATATTTCAACAGGGTAATTGCCCTATCCACACCGTTCGAATAATAACACAGTAGCTTTGTTCCAACCTCTCGAAAAACCGTTCATCGCATCGTCACGCTCATGCGCAATGGGGTATAATACTACATATGAAAATCAGGAAAACAAGTAGTGGGTCATAGTTCATATCTACGTTTAATAAGTTATGCAATGTCAGTTGGAAAAATTTCCCTAAAATGCCGCCAAATTAGGCGTTTGAAAATTCTTTAGTTACGGGATGCGATTTAAAGAGAGCGGGCGTGCTTATGCACAATGGGGCAACACCGATTCTTTCGAACACAGTCCTGATGAGTAATGGAGAGTGGGACAAAGCGGAATAGCTAACTTTAAAATGACTAACTGAGAAAAGCAAAAAAAATAGCATTCAACGTTTTATCACATTAATCACTACTTCCATTATTATTATCTAGAATATTTGCAAAGCCGTATCTGTGTAGGAAAAAATCAGTATGTACACTTGGTTTCAAAACTTTCGCGTACACCTTCAAAATCAAGTAACAAAGGTTTTACCAATATTTAGTTGTGTGAATATCACATTTTGAATTTAGGTTATGATGACACTGACATACTGTCTTCAGCATATTATAAAAAAAGACACGTAATTAGGAATTTGTGTCCTGGGGGACCGATCCATTATATTAGTTTATACATAATAATTAAAGATAAAAACCAACGACGTTTACAAGACCTTTAATTTGGCAGTAATCCGTGTTTGTTGTAGAAGGTAAGGAAAATTTATTGTAGCTGTATCTGGTAAACAGAAAGAAGGTAACAGAAATTTAATTAAACGAACACATCAAAATAAATACAAATATATTAGAAAAGGTTTTAATATTTTGTCATGGCCTCATTAGCCTCTAGCACCGCATTCAATCTTCTGGGCATAGATCCTATAAGGTTTCGCCAATCATTTTGGTCTTTGCTCAACTTTTCCCACGCATTTTGAATTAGTTCCCACAATTCTTCAGCATTTGCGATTCTAAAGTTCCTTTTATAAATTTTCTCGACAATTAAACATTTTCTATGGGATTACGACGACAAGCTGTTACCTACGATCCTAAAAAGTTGGTCTCAAAAACTGCTTGTTTGGCCGTATTGAAAGTTTTACCTTTTTTTTTATGACTTTTTAAAAGATCAAATGTCAGAGTTGATTAATTACAACCCTGATTTAATACAGCAAAAAAATAGGTGTACGCGAAAGTTTTGAAACCAAGTGTACCTATTTTATTTTCTTGGCAATTTGGCATAAAAAATGAAAATACAAACTCACACAAGTTGCTTATAACTACAATTATGATACAAAAATAAATGATTTAATAAGGGATAATATTAATTAGGATGTAATAAACAAAAGTTTAGTTGAATTTAATTTTTTCATGACAAAGAACAGTAAATTTGTTAAAAACACAAAGGATTTCTAACTCAAAAATTAGCGTATTCCGAGTTCAGGGTGTTATATGGGCCACTCTTTGGATCAAGAATAAAAATATAGAAACATTTTTGTAATCACTCTTAAGAAGGTATAAGCATTTTAACTTTGTTCAATACGGAAACATTGCAAACTGTATGTCTTACCTTTTCCCTTTCAATTCGAAGCGTTGCTATGACAATGTTGAAAAATGAAAGTAACAAAAATCGAGAATGTTGTGATCAACATGATACAGATGAATTTTATTGTTTTGAATTGATCAACATTTTTACGTAACATCGATTAATTTATTTACAAATACATAGTACCTAATTGTTAAAAATAATATAATAAGTAAAGAAAATGTTTAAATCTTAATGATAATTACTAAAGAAGTTGTTCAAAATTTCTGCCGCCTGCATTTATGCAAACTTGCGCCCTTCTGGTAACATTTTCTGTAGCTCGTCCCAACATTTCGGCATTGATAGCTCCAGTTACAGCAAAAATTCGATTGAACAGATCATCAGCATTTTCGGGAGGCGTTTCATACTCTTTCTTTGACATACCCCCAAAAAAACTAATCCAGCTGGTTTAGATCAGGGCTCCTGACGGGCCAAAGAAAGGGACCATCGCGGCCTATCCATTTATTCGCATAGTTTTGGTCCAGCCATTCTCTCACCGTTCGTTCCCAATGTGGTGGAGAGCCATCTAATTGGATTCACATATCCCTTAGCAAGTTGAGTGGCAGATCTTCAATGAGTACTTGAAAATCATGCGTCAGGAAATGCCGAAAGTTTCTGCCATTCACCCTGTTAGGAATAATGAATTAATATTAAATGTGATCCCACAATGCCGGTCCACACGTTAAACGCGTAATGGACTTGGTGCCCCCTGTTGTACAAACGGTGTGGGTTTTGCTAGGCCTAGTAATGCAAATTATGGCAATTATGGCAATTCCGTCCTGCGTAAAAATGGCCTCATCGGTCCACATTATTTCAGAAATGAAATCGGGATATTCATTATTCTGATCCAATAACCATTGACAAAAATTTACCCTGAATTGATGATCCTGCTCTAAGAGAGTGTGCACCTAAGGATTTGATAAAATAACCTTTTGAAATACTGACATTTATCTAAAAAACCTTTTTGAAATGATAGAGGTGCCACCTTTCACTCTTCAGCACTCTGCCCACTAATGAATGAACTGGCGACCCAATTTCCGGGTACTCGTTCTTGGTTCGTCACGTGCAGCGACGAGAATATCCTCTTCCATATGAGGAGTCCTCGTAGTTCTCGGACGCCCAGCGTTATACCTTTTAATTTGGAATTCGCCGGTGGCTCTAATAGTGGAGTGCACGGCGGACTAAAATGTGTCACCCTGTGGGCCTTTTGAAACTAAAAGCTGTAACTTACAGGAACGATAGATAATTATTAAAATAATTTAACTGCAAAGTCGTCAAAAGATCGTCCTGTGCAAACAAAAGTTATCGACAATTTAGTGATTTTTTAGCATTGGTCGATAAAGCATAAAATTCTGTTTAAGTTGGACCAATTTTGAATCTTTCATTTGTGGCCGTATCGCCCAAAAAAAAAAAAATTAAAGTGTTTTTGAAAAGCATTGTTTTTACGGAAACTTTGTTACATCTAGAGCAATTATCTCGGTTCGGAACCGGCCAAAAATGCAATAAAATTCATACTTTTTGTCGTTTCTCACTCATTATCTAGGAAACTAGGCTTTAAATCAAAAAAAATTCTCTCTTGAAAAACTAATGATTCATGTCTTGTGATCCCTCTGATGTAAGTCTAATATTTTTAACACAAAAAACAAGCCTGCTATAATCTTAAATACAAAATAGTAACCCCTTGAGCGAACGGTCACCGCTTGTTCCAGCGTCGCAGGGATAAAGACAAATAATATGTTATTTATTATTATTAAGTACATAATTATTATAATAATAATATTTATATACTTACTAATTTACTAATATTTATATCACTACAGTTCTCTTCAGGATAAATGGTAAGTCTTGGAGCTGGTAATGAAAGTTTTTTATTCCTGCAAGACTGTTGGCCCATGCAGCGACAGGATCCAATGCAGCTAATTTTGTTTTTCCTACAGCTGTTGATTATGAAGTGATAATAATGCCGATTTTGAATGTATTATGAGGTCTATAAGACACATGTGACAATTTTTTTCATTTCAGATTGTAATTCAAAAACTTGCAGCTGTAGGAAAAACAAAATTAGCTGCATTGGATCCTGTCGCTGCATGGGCCAACAGTCTTGCAGGAATAAAAAACTTTCATTACAAGCTCCAAGACTTACCATTTATCCTGAAGAGAACTGTAGTGATAGGGAATAAATATTAGTAAATTATTAAGTACATAAATATTATCATTATAATAATTATGTACTTAATAATAATAAATTACATATTATTTGTCTTTATCCCTTTAAATTTCCATACACATGAAAACAATATTTAAACTCACGCCAGATGTAGTACAACTCTGAATGCCAGTTGTAATTATTCTTCTATCTAAACCTAGAAAATTTCTCGATAATTCTGAAAATAATTGGGCTTTTAAGAGTGGCATTTTTGAATGTCCGCTTTAAAACCTAGGATGAGACGAAGGAAGACGCGAGAGAGGGTGATCGGGTACGCGACGCTGGAACAAGCGGTGACCGTTCGTTCAAGGGGTTACTATTTTGTATTTAAGATTATAGCAGGCTTGTTTTTTGTGTTAAAAATATTAGACTTGCATCAGAGGCATCACCAGACATGAATCATTAGTTTTTCAAGAGAGATTTTTTTTTATTTAAAGCCTAGTTTCCGAGATAATGAGAGAAAGTATGAATTTTATTGCATTTTTGGCCGGTTCCGAACCGAGATAATTGCTCTAGATGTAACAAAGTTTCCGTAAGAACAATGCTTTTCAAAAACACTTTCAATTTTTTTTGGGCGATACGGCCACAAATGAAAGATTCAAAATTGGTCCAACTTAAACAGAATTTTATGCTCTATCGACCAATGCTAAAAAATCACTAAATTGTCGATAACTTTTGTTTGCACAGACGATCTTTTGACGACTTTGCAGTTAAATTATTTAAATAATTATCTATCGTTCCTGTAAGTTACATCTTTTAGTTTCAAAAGGCCCACAGAATCATTTTTTAAGCGACTTTCAGGGCTTCGCGCACTCCACTATAACCCGTTCATCTAGACGACGAAACACTTGGGCACTTGGATGACGCCGGTTAGGATATTGTTGGGCGTACAGTCGAGCAGCTACTACTAGCCTGTTATTAGAAGCCCCCAATAACAGATACATGTCTGCGTATTCAGTATTTGAATATTAATAATCCATATTTAAAGAATGTCGACGGATTAAGGTTGACAGTTTTTGTCAGATAGAATTTATTGTTGTCCGTCGTATCCAGAGTAATAAAATAATATTCAGCCATGTTGCCGTTCCTTTTTGAAGAAAAATTGCAAAAGTGAAATATTTATTTACTCCAGGATGAAGCTATTCTTTCAAGTCATCTTTTTTGAATTATTATTTTATATGAGTAGCCTAACCATAAGTAGAAATAAACGTTAACATTCATTGCTTTTATTTGAAGAAAACATTATGCTAAGTTTAGGCCTTGAGTCCTATATATTTTGGTAAGGGGGCTCCTATATATTTTTTATTAATTTTCTTCTTACTTCTGGAATGATCCGCTACAACGTTGCGAACTCGGAATACGCTAATTTTGCGACACCCTGTATATACAAAAAACATAAATTTTATGTTTCACTTTGCCCCACTTTGCACTTTGTTTTGTCTCATTATTATCAATGAAATAAGTGTAATTATAAATAAGTGTAAGTATAAAAGCCAGATGCGTTGTAGTTTATTCATGAAACTTTAACGACAAAATTACAGTATTCTTAGTTACCGATTACAGCTAGAACATGAAACGAGCATAACAGTGGGCTCATTTTAAAATCGCACATATTGCTTTGCCCCACTCTCCCCTAATCAGAACGCAGTTGAGTTCGTCCCATTCATCGATGCGGCGCTGCCAAATCGTCTGTGTCGGTGACGTAGAGGAGGCGCGGCTTACGGGTGAACTTTTTAAACAAAAACTACCCATCGTAACTCAAAACTCTTCTATCCGGACATACAGGGTGTTTAAAAAATGCCGCACCAACGCAATCGTACGTTATTTAGGACCATTTGGTAAGTCAAAGAAAAATATTTAAAAAATTCTTGGTGTTCATTTCTTCTGTGTAAGTGGGTTTCTTTTAGGGATCTTCGAATGTTGATTACAGCTATTTATTATCAGTAAATTACACCCAAAATGCTGCTAAAGCATGCGAAACGCATCTTAAATTATCGAGATTTATGCGGCAACATTTCAATATAACAATGGATATTTTTATGCAACAATGGGATTGTATGCAAAAAGTCACACTGACATTGTGGGATGGATGACGTGCCTCTAACACTTCTATGTGAATTCAACTGGATGAAGCACCAGTTCATCATCATCCGGTCCTGTGATGGCCTGGCCATGCTTAGCGATGAATTGGGCGAGATGGCCCAACGCGTTAGCTCTCCGTTCGCCCGACCTTAATCGTTTAGATTTTTTCTTTGCGGTCATTTTAAATCGTTGGTTTACGTAACACCACCTGAGAGTCGTGAATACCTTCTCGCAAGAATTTTTGGACCCACTGAAACTCTAACCAAACAAATACTCGAACGAGTACAGGCCAATAATAGGCAGTTAGGGCAAGCTTGTTTATCTTGTTTATCCGTATCCGTAGCGGGTATCCGCATCTCTTTTCTATACGCACGATTCACATAAACCACCCGATGGTTGCAGTTCCTACGTCGGAGTATCTCCCTAGATGGACGTATCCTTACCAAAATACGGAAAAGGCTAGGAGCTATACGTATTGAGATACGGATACGGATAAACATGTTTGTCCTAACTGCCTATTGAGAGATGGGCAAACGCTAGTCTTACGGGCAATGGTCGACAATTTGAACATTTGGTGTGAATTGTATTTTAATGTTCTGTTAAATAATAAATTGTTCCTTCAATTATTGGGTGGTATGATTAAAAGAAGCATTTGCTTTTACTCCGAGAAAAAGCTTTTACTTGGTAGCATTTGCTAAAGCATTAACTTTTACATAAAGCAAGATCCCCGACATTAAGGTTTTACTTCACTGTGAAGTTTTTACTATAGCATTTGCTATGGTACCTACTATTTGTATCAAATACACAGGATGCCATCCATGAACTTTTAAATGTCATTTGAGAATCAATTTTAATTACTGTCAGTGTTAATATTGAAAATGAGTGAATCGGAAGTCGATTGTGGACTAAACTCATTTTCCAACCTCATTGATGAGCGGTGGGTGGGAGAGGCAAAAACTTCATCAGACCAATTTTATAAATTATTTCTTCTAAAAAATTGGAGTAGGGAGCGACACACTTCAAAAAATAATATATTTTGTAATATGCAACCAAATATATCAAATGAGACATCCACAAACTCGGAAAACATTGCTCTTTCAGAAAAAAAAATATTGCACAATTATTTGAAGTCGATCTTCGTTGTAATCCGCGCTGAAAATTTGTTTTTTTTTTTTTAAATTTGCAAATCAACCCCCAACTTTGGCGCCCCGAAAAACGGAAACTTTTGGTCGCAAACAAAAAATTAATACAACCAAAATTATGCACCATTTTGTTCTCTACATATTTTATTTGAACTTTTTTCGATAGCACTTATAACAACGGCGCTATTTTCCGAGTTTTCACCAATAGCCCCCCTTCCTTTGCCAGTTCAAAATCGTTTGGAGTGTTAGGAAAGGATATTATCCATAGATCTTTCTTCTAAACCAGTTTGGTCGCAACTTCTGCAACTGTTTTTGAGACTGTTGTTTGATGAATTCCTATGGCTGCCGCAATTGCCAATTGACAACCAGGATCGCCAAGGCTCCTCCTTTTTTCAATAGAAGACAGCGCTGCTCCTCTAGTTTCTCGACGATTGCCCAAAAACGTATTCTCTAGCCATTCTAAATTTTCATGGTTAAACCTAAACAATCGCATATTAGTAATTTTGCTGGAACTGATCTAAAAAATAAACCTTTAACACTTCTATATGTCAACCCAGAGTTATCAAAAGGAGAACTGTTCACTCCAAGCGAAACATTTTTCGGTAAATATCTTCCTCTTCGTATGTTCTTCGCTCAGCCACGTGTCTTCGTTTTCTTGCTAGGTTTAAAAACGCAGCCATTTTAGTATTTTTGAAACTAAAGTAAGAGGTGAAGTTCATAAATGTGCAGCTTCTAAAAAACTACACCTTTTGCTTTTTCCAATAGCAAATGCTATGGAAATATAGTTAAAGGTGTAGTAACAACTTCTATATACTGAAGCTTAAACTTGATATTATATAAAGTAAAAGGTGAAGGAAATACTTCTTCACAATTGCTATAGCTTTTGCTTAAGCATAAGGTGAAGTCAATCCTATGTTTTGTAGTTTTTACTATAGTCTATGCTTCGACAGTGAATGCTTTTTTTAATCATACCACCCATTGTTGTAAAAAATTACAAACTTCAAAAATAATTGACAATTCTCAACAATTATTGTTACAATTAATTCCAGTACCTGAGAAAAACATTACCTTGGTTACTTAACATGCCAGTACTTTAATTGTTCATTGCAATTTCCTCAGTTGCCAGATTTACTATAAAAGAAACCTTCAGCCACATGCGAATCTAACACCAAATTTTTTTTAAATATTTTTCTATTGCGTACTCTTTGGTTCTGATCACTGTACCATTAGTTTGGTGCGGCAATTTTTAAACACCCTGTATATGTCAAGTGTCCCGACATAAAATCGCTTTGCCATAACATACCTACATAAATTACAAGAAATTTATGTCATGGATATGTGTATGACAGTCTCCGAAATCCGAAAAAAAGCTTATTAAAAATGCTACATATTTGGTGATATAATGGAATATAGGGTGTTTTTAAAATTTTGACCTAAAATTCTACATAACTCAAGAAACATCCATAATAAACCTGTAGTACCTGATATCATTTTGCTCAGCATTAACTGCTCTTTCAATTCACATACTAAAATACAGGGCATTCCATTTAAAAAAAACATAACTTTGGTATATGTATTACTAATACTAGGACACTCTGTATATGATTTCTAATAATTTTAAATTGTGAAGCTATCGTGTGGCTATCGTCCCCCGAAAACCCCGTTTTGATATCTTTCAAAATAAGGGCGTAATTGATGGTCCACACACCTCTGGGACATCCGGTATGTAGATACAAAATACAGGGTGTTCGGTAATTCGACAGCCATCTCTTTAGGAATCGTAGGGGCGACCGCCCTGAGTCCCAATCTAGTGTTAAACTTTCTCCACTTTCACTCCTTGAGAAGCTACAGGTCTCAAAGTTCACCCAATCAGAGATTAGGTCAGAATTTAGTTTGTGATCATCAATCCAAGCTACCTAGAAAAAAAAAATCCGGCTACTGTCAGTGTGACAATTTTGATTAATTGAAGCCAGTGGTGTTCATAGTGGTATTTGAACTTGAAAAATGGGTGGCATTTATACCTTTAGTAAACTAGCCGACATGCACCTATGGTGAAGTCGGTGCCAATAGTAGAGCGGCAGTGAGGTTGTACCTAGAAGGATCGTCACGTCCCCTATCGCGGTGTGTTTTCCGATTTTTATCGGCGTATTCAAGAATTTGAAATTTAAGGCCTATGAATTAAGACAGAGGTAGACCTGTAGCCGATAATGCTGTAGCGCGGGATGAACAAATATTGGATATGGTAGCCGCTGAACCCGCTCTTAGTGTGCGCGAGATTGCTCGCAGAATTCATGTTCCAGCGACAACGGTATGGACAACAATCTCAAAGAAACATCTGCATCCATACCATATTAATCGTGTCCCAGCTTTAGTGCCTGAAGATCTTCCAAGAAGGCAGCAGTTTTGTGAATGATTTCCGGAGAGATGGATGGCCCGTTTCCGTGGCCGGCCAGGAGTATGGATTTAACTCCGTTGTGAAATCGATTGTTTATGCCATCGATATTCCTGATGTGAACGAATTGCAACACAGAATCCTACTAGCGTCTGATCAAATCAGGAATACCCCAGAGGTTTTTGAAAACGCTAGAAGTTCGTTGTTGAGACGGGCCCGTCTTTGTATACAGAACTATGGTCGCCGATTTGAACATTTATTTTAAATATTTAAGTTACCTTTCTTTAATAATAAACCACTTTAAATGATGCAGTTATTTTGTTAGTATCTTTCCCAGTATACGCCACTGATTTTTGATTGACTTTAGCCGTCAAATGTGACAAAGTGTCTTTTTTTTGAAACAGAATACTTGATTCCACAGAACTGGGGCTGATGAAACCATTTCTCTGATTGGCCTATTTAAAATCCTTCTAGTTCTTTATCGGATGTTAAAAAAAATCAAGTAATTGCAAAATATGCTTTCTCTGAATGCTGTGAGGTCACAGTAAAGCGATGGCTGTCGAATTACCGAACACCCTGTATACAAAAAAATGTCGTACACATCTTTCGTTCTAGATAAAGTTCATTTTACCGATTTTATCTTGCCACGATAAAAGCATCAAAACGCAAAATAGCATCGAGTGTGTAATAACATTATTATAAATATCAAAAAAGAACAAAAACGTTCTGTGTGGGTTCGAGAGTAGATTTTGAGAGGTGAAAAATTGAGTGCGAATAGTCAATTAATACATTGACATAATTGGTTATGGTCTGAAAAATTTTCTGCAAATTTATATGCTCCAGAATGCACATTTGACCGCGAAAATTTAGAGATAATTATGGAATCTGGCGAAATGAAGATGTTAGACGGTTTACTCGCGCTCAGGTGTAACAGGTACAAGAATCAGACGACTTTCAAAAGTATTTCAGTAAAGTTACCTTTCTATATTTTAAATTACATTATTATTGTTATTGAAAAATCACAATGGCAGACGGTTATGGCGGTTGTAACATCACGGCAGACACTTTTAAAAGTTAAAAAAAAATAAATATTTTAGTAGATCTATTCGTCAGTAGCTACAAAGTTACTGATTTTAATGAAAGCTTCAGAAAATGGTTTGCAAACGAAAGAACTTTCTTCCTCTATCCAACCATGTTCCAGTGGGCTCAATGTTGTGGCCTCTTCTTTGAAAATATTTTTCCAAATGGTAGAAATATAATGAGCTCTTAAAAACTGCTGGTATAGCTCGCTTTTGCAAGGTGGAATAGAGCTCGCGTCGAAATCTCGAACTTTTTTGCTGAAGCTTTCATTAACATCAGTAACTTTGTAGCTACTAACGAATACATCTACTAAAATATTTTTATTTTTTTTTTTAACTTTGAAAAGTGATGTTACAACCGCCATAACCGTCTGCCATTGTGATTTTTCAATAACAATAATAATGTATTTTAAAATATACAAACGGTAGCTTTACTGAAATACTCCACGTAATGCCCAAGATCTTTGAAACCTACTGCTTCAGGTTTGGGCGCTATCCCTCAAAACCTCATACTACACCTGATAAGAAGCATGCCTCGACGCATGAGAACGGTTATAAATGCAATAGGATATAATACTCAATACTAAAGTCGTGTGTTAACATTTTCAAATTTCTTTAGAACAGGCTATTGCTTATTGGGGAAACTTATTATAATTTTGTTAAATTGTCAAATACAAAGAAAGATATTGGCTAACCCTCATGTTGTTATGCTCCCGAGAGCTCTTGAACAGGGGAAATTAACATAAATCCAAGTGCCCCTATTTTATACTCGCCAGTGTATAAGTGCACCATTTGGCCACTTTTGCAAAAAAGTGTATTATACCCCATTGATAAAACGCGTTCCAACCGAGCGGGCAAAAATGTACAGCAATGTGCGGCGTTGAATGTAACTTTTTTATTTTTGAAGATTTTTCGTTGAAATTTTATGGGCGTGTTGATAAAATATAGATCTTTGCAGCTACAGAGCGATTTTTGAAATTTGTAAATTAAAAAAAAAAGATATTGCGCGAAAATATACGTCGACCGGCAGAAATGTACCTGCCACTGGAGAACCCTCTTAAATGTATGCTTTTAAAAAGTTCCATTCCAAATTTTGAGTTAATATTTTAAGTGACAGCAATTGTTTATGAATAAGCAAGGGTTTTGACAATATACTGACAAAGCTTATGTTAACTAATCTTATTCACGCTAATGAATTATGTGAATGTTGGAAGTGTATGTATGACGCTGTCCCAGTATTTTAAAATTTGAGAAAAATATTTGACACCAACAGTAAAGCTATCGCTTTTTAATTTTCGCACCTTGTCTCCTTTTGGATTCCAACGTTCTAATAAAAATTCTGATTTTCCCACCAGCTGTTCTCCGGATTTTTTTAGTATTCCATTGTTGTCTGTGCTTGTATCACATCCCTTAATTCCTGTTGTGTTGTTCGTTCGGCGTTTTCTTGTTCGTTAACATAGTGTATCAGTCTTTTGTTTTCCTGTTCATACTCCTCATTTTAAGTCCTCAGAATATTGCGGTCATATTGTGGCAAAAGCCCTTTCTTATTTTCCCAATAAACTGCTCAGGTGTTTTGGCGATCTTGTGATCAGTTGTTTATGGTGATTTTTTGTCTGTTGGTTCGTTTTGGTGTTTTCCTTTCCTTTTCAAGTCCTCTCGTCTACTCTTCACGTTCTCTATTTTTGCATTTTTTCTACTTATTTTCTTTACATTACACAAATCCCTAAGTAGTAAATTCTGTCTGATCAATGTACCCCAAACAACGAAAGGGATACTCCAATATGGAAGGCAAGTCTGCGGGTGCTAACTGTGGGATTTTCTTCAACAGCATCCAAAATTTGCTACTCGGCCTGAAGAATGTGTGGGTCGCTTGAAACTGTCAGTGTCGCGTAATCGTTGCACTATCTTTAAAAAGGTTGTCGGGTGTGGAGTTTGCCTGTTGGCGCTCTTGATAAAGACCAGCGGCTCTAACTGAACCTAAAGCTTCACCGTAGGCAAGCACAATCTCTGTCATTTCCACGTTCGTAAAAGGTTCCGCCATTATTGACAACTAAATTACACCACAAAGAATAATAATTGAAAACCGAAATGAAAAAACGGTAGTAAAATAACGATACTAACAAGTACGTGCTTAATCGTTATTTACATACATTCAAAATATGTATGTTCAAGGCTATCCTTACTTAAAATAAAAAAACGTAATAACATTTTTCCCATGTTTCACTCATTTGCTTACCAAACCAATTCATATACATCGGAAAGTATAAAGCATAAGGAATATCCAAAAGTTATATTGGCTACTTGTTTCTGTTCACTACTATCGGGCAAGCAGGTATATAATAAACTGGTAACAAAACTTATCATATTCGTCATTGGCGAATTCAATTTTGATTATATTAGTGAGCGCTCTACAGTACTCCTATGCCGGGTTGTACGTACACGTCCGTCAAAAAAATCATCAATTGAGGCATAATAAGACATGGTTCCTCACGTTGTGTGGCCATACGATGTTTTCTCGTATCATAATTTGTTCGAGATTTTGGATAATGTAACACAGATGTCAAGCAATATAATATTATGTAAGTATTTTCAGGATGTAGATATATATTGTATCGACGCGAAATTTTATGGTAACTTCGCGCGATTTATAAACCATTCCTGCAATCCAAATTTGACCTCTGTTAAGGTCTTTGTGGAGCACCAGGATCTACGATTTCCTAGAATAGCTTTTTTTGCAAATAGAGATATTTTAAGTGATGAAGAGTTGAGCTTTGATTATGGAGAAAAATTTTGGATCGCTAAGTGCAAGTCTTTGTTTTGTCTTTGTGGAACTACTGAGTGCAAATATTCAGAAAATATGATTCATATAAGCATCCAAAATCACCAAAGAAGGTTGGAGGAATGTAGTTAAGTTCAGGATGTTGTGTTTTTATAGTCATTAGTAGTTATTGTTTTTTGTTTATTAATTTATTGGTGTTGTTAGGATTTTTCTTACCTTTTTTAAAGTTACTCAATTATCCATCTAATTTGTCGACATTGACAAGATGGTCATTGACTGATTTTTTGAAACATATTTATTTTTTATTTAATTTCATGTGCCTACTACGTTCATTTTGTAAATATTCTGCAGTTTTGAAAATATATGTTTACAGAATACATGGTGTTATTTTATTGAAGTATGTAGTTCATTATTCTACAATTTTAAATGGAGATTTAAGTCCATTTTTTCTCGTATTGACCAGAAGGAGCTCCACGTGATTTCGACCTTCACGAGGTTCCTTGCTGGTCAGGTCCTATTCGTACATCATAGCCACTCCTCAAAACCATGAGGTCAGTAGCTATGAATCCCGTAAATCATGTGCCCTAAGCAGACGCAACGACCCCACGATGACCGCTTTCTGCATTCCAGCCGCAAGGGTCTCTGCCAGTTTACGGCAGGCCGGAATGATTTTCAGATTGGAGACGAGAGAGTCCTTGATGCCTTCCATGCACCCAATTACCAAAACGACGAGCTTCGCTGAGTAACATGAGTACAGCCTCCTAAGTTCAAAGAGCAAGTCTTGATACTTTGCCGAAATTCATTATTATTATTACTATTGCTTACCTTTGTTGAATTTTGCTAGAGCAGTTTTCACTCATGTTGAACTTTAAAGATTTGAGCAGTGTGGAATAAAATGTTGGCGGTAAAAGGAAAATAAAAAGCATGGTAAATAAACATATTCAAATTATGTGAATATATAACATGTGAAACATTAAAGTTGTCAACTATGTAGGCTACCTCAGTATACAAGTTACCCTTCAATATCAAAAATATAAAATTCAGCTTATACAAAATAACAAATGCTCATAGAATAGTAAATATAACATGGTCACAATACAAATCAATACATCATATAAATCTAAATAAATATAATTATAAATAAAAGCTTTAATAAATTAATGCAACTTATGTGTGTATAAAAATCTAAGGACGTTCAAATGAAAATGAAAATGTTAGTAGGGCAAGTTTGGGTAAGGAGAGACTTGAATCTTGAAGACCTTATGTTTCCCCATTTTCTCCTAACTAGCAACTAATGAATAAGTAAGAGGAGAGTTGTAATACATATTGTAGAAAGCAATTTTCTACCCCAAAATCGGTATGTACAACTATACTCTAGTGTAACCTACTAAAAAACTAGCGATTTCGCGAACGTAATTTCTGCATCAAGGCAGAGTTGGAAAATTACATTTGGAAGCCCAAAACGTGATTGTGGCGTGTGTTAAATTCTAGTAATGCTTAGGCTCATATTGGCGAACGTTCATAAAATTGATAAAAATTGTCATTTCAAAATCATAGTCATTGCATAGGAATGTATCATTGTCTAAATGAGTGCTTGGTGAATGCTGCCAAAATACTTAAAGGCACAATACTATGATTATTTGTTTTTTAATTTTAGGATATGCTTCTACATGATATAGAACGCGAGAAGGCGTTTAGATTAATAATGAGTTGCACCCCCCTTAATCCCAAACACGTACATAAACAATTGACTATAATATGGAGGGAAATTTAAATAATACTAGAAATTCTAAGAATATTGAGTATTTCCGATTTAGACGCCTGCTGCATTTACAGTTTCATTATATTTATAATTATTTTGAAAAATGTATGAAAGGTTTTCTGTAAAGTCAGGTCTGCCAAATATAGTGTAAAATACTATACTAAATAAATAATATCTGTAAGTTTGAGTGAAGATAAATAGCAGTTCTTAATTTGAGCAAGTTTAAACTTTTTTATTGCAGCAATCAGATTGAAAACTAAATTAAATTTTCAAATCCAATGTGCTAAAAAACGTTTCAAAACAGGAGCGTACATAAAAACTTTTTATTATGTATAATATATAATAATATACAAATTTATTAAACAGCCAGTATGTTTCAGGATTTGAGTACAAATTTTATGAGAGAGTATTCTACGCTTCTGATTGAAAATATTTTTCTTACATGCTGCAATGTTTATAGAGATCATAAATGTAAGGAGCTTGTCAGTAATTCAACATTGCAATACTGATGGAAAGCATTCTGCTAATTTAGGTACTATGTAGTATCTTAAATAATTAACTACCCTTTAATATGAATAAAAGTGTCACAAAATACAGGTGTGAGCTTTGGTGACATTCTAAGAAAATTTGTTAATTAATAATGTATTTTAAATGAACAGAAAAAAACTATAGTCCGGTCAATCTAGACCAAAAAATGAGAGTGAAGGTGCATAAAATCCCAACAAGCTGAAAATCAGTAAAATTGTTCAAAACATAATTATAAATAAAGTTTAAAAGTTCCCCATCATTCCCGTGTATGGAAAATTTTTTATTCGAGGTCGAAGGTCAAAAAAAATTGTATTTCTCAATTTTCAGCAAAACGGTAAGTTTTATCATAAAAGTACTCCAGACAAAAAATGTAGATCATAAAATTATCTATAAAAAATGTATCAATACTTTTTTTCCTACGAGCCACCGTTTCTGAGATATAACGATTCAAAAAGTTGTAAAAGTTGTTATCGTCATAATATGCATGAGTACGCCACGTTGTAGAGTTGTTGTATGTTGAAATATTTTGAATCGTTATATCTCAGAAACGGTGGCTCCTAGGAAAAAAGTATTCATACATTTTTTATAGATAATTTTATGATCTACAATTTTTGTCTGAGGTACTTTTATCATAAAACTTACCGTTTTGCTGAAAATCGCGAAAAACTCATTTCTTTAACCTTTGACCTCGAATAAAAAAAAATCCATACACGGGAATGATGGGGAACTTTTAAATTTTATTTATAATTATGTTTTGAACAATTTTACTGATTTTCAGCTTGTTGGGATTTTATGCACCTTCGAATGTCGAAATTGACCGGACTACTACTGTAAATTAACTTTTAGTATCTATCGACGGATAATACTTAATTTTTGATGTTTAGAAAAAAGATGTAATCAATGCTTTAATGTCATTCTGATGTTTGATACAAATTATCATTAAATTATGAAATAAGCCTGCATTATAATGTATGTCATTTAATTACAAAAAAATTCTAAAACTTTTAAAATTCGGATTTCATATTTTATTTTTAACTGTCATTACATTGTCACAAGCGGGCAGTTCATATAAATTATACACGCTCTTCAGAGTCAGAATTCTCCATAGGCAAAATGAGAAGTACAAATTAGTTAATTGTAAGTTCAGTGTGCTTCAGACTTGTTTGAAATAGTAATACCGTGCTTACTGACTTTGAGTTATTCATGAATTATACGAATCATGTCCAACTTCATTCATATACGCGTCATATACGAATGAATAAAATAAAATAAAAAATATATATTTTGGATAAATGAAATTAATTTCCTATTTTCAGTTTACATTCTAAACTGGTCACCCAAAGCTACTACCTGTATTTAATTTTTTATAGGTATACAAAACTGGGCATTTTCAGTTTCTGTTAAGAGGGGGGTTCGACGTTTGTCACACGCTAGGTGGCGCCACGGGTAAAAAAACAAGGGTCCCGTTTTGTTAAGTTTTACGTAAAAGTATTGATATCAATAGCATTTACTTATTATTAATAGATAGCCGAAAGTTGTCCCTTGGACCTAATGCCATTTTTTTGGCTGGTGATGGTCAATAAACTCGGAAATAAATTATTAAATTCCATTCATTTTTGAAATTTCATAGTAACGAAATTAGATGAAACTCGTTACAGACTTGGCGGAAGCTTTTAAAAAGTCACTGCTAAACCCAAAAGTGATCAACTTTGCGTTTAAATCGAAATATCTTGACCGAATTGACCGAAAATTTGCCAGCTTATGTCTGACCTATCATAATTTTGCTGCAATAGTTTGACTACTTTCTCAGAGATGGGGCACAGGCGAGACGCAAGAACACAAAATTTAGGAATCCTATGGACTCTGTGACGGTCTTGATTGTGACACTACTTTCTGTGCACGCGAAAGAAGAAGAAAGTTATAGAAACGTATGTCTGTGAGATATCAGACGCAGAGAGGAACCGGCAAATGCGTGGGTACCTATTGTACTCGTCACGTTCACTGTTTTGTACCTGACGAGTTTTGGGTAATTACGGTATATTTCCAGAAAAGAGGGTGCGGATGGTTTTGTGATTGACGAGATATGCGACTTATAATCGAACAGTAATAATTATTAACTTTTTTAAAAAAAAAGGAACCGACTTCAAAAAACCCAAAGTAACATAAGTTAACTAAAAAGCAAAAAATAAAAATTTTCAATTTCAGAGTTATTTGTTGTTCCGCTTAATGTAATTATTTATTTTTCCATTTAATGAAATTCAGAAATTATTGTTGATTATCTAATTATTATTAATTGTTTTATAATTTTGAAGACGGTGCCAAGTAAAACATAAAATTATACATTTTAAAGTTATAATTCCCTGATAATTTCAGACTTCTTAATTCACGATTATGATTACTGAATTAAACTTTTCAGAGCCCATTTGATACATTAGGTAATATGTAGTATATTTCAAACGAGTGCGCTGTCATTACACTTTTCAGGGGAGAGGGCGAATTTTTGCAGCCCGAGGCGAATTCCGAGGGCTGCAATGAGCCCGAGCCCCTGAAAAGTGACAGGGCACGAGTATTGAACAGTGTTTTTTGTATTCGTTCCAGCAAAATGAGAAAATTTAAAAGAAATTTAATTGTCTTGATCAGGGGTGGGTCATATCTACCAGTTAGGAAATTCCAGTGTCATAAACCCTTACCTGACCCAATTTAAAATCGCGAACAAGGTTCCTTTATTCAAATCTTTTTAAAACCTTCATTCCCTCTCATACAAGCTTCCATTTCATAACATGCTTTCTGACAATAACGACATCACTCAGTTCAACCGTCACAATCAGTAAACGAAGCTCTATCAAAATATGAAAAAAAAACATTAATTTGGATAAAGCTGAAAATTGGTTCAGGTCTTAGGTACACTATAACAAATAAAATATCAAAAAAGATCAGACAAAAGTTTTAGATCATGCAATTACCTACAACAAAATTTTCCATACTTTTTTTCCTACGAATTTGATACAAAAAAGCGATCTATTCGTAATGCATACTAATATTGTATGGTTTGGTTGGATTTACCGACAGATGAATTGATAGTTTTGGTTATTATTTATTATGTAATTATTGTTTTTATTTTATTTTTTCGTTGTATTTTATGTGTTATTGTAGCAAAGTATATAATTTGTTTTTATGTTTTACTTAACACCAACTTCAAAATTATAAAACAATTAATAATTACATAATAAACAATAATTTACTAAAAACAAAAATAGCTCATAATAGTCAGGTCAAAACAGACATTTCAATTCCCATTTGGAAATTTTGTTGAATAAGGGAGGGGTCGTCAAAGGACTGTTCTGTCGTAGCTAGCGGCAAGATGGGTTTTTTGGCCACACTGTCGGCCACTTTACTATTTATTAGGGTCTCAGGTAGACTTCGCTGTAAAAGATAGAAAATATTGGAAAACACACCCCATCTAGAGTTGAGTAGTTCCATCGAGTGGTAAGTACCGTTACAATATTATTTTGTTGAATGTAGACAATGGGGGCCATCTAGTAGTCAGTTGACGTTTTACATATTTTACCCTGGCTTCTAACCTGAACATGTTGAAGTGGGCGTGGTCGGACCCCGCTCTTAAAGATAGGAAATGCAAAAAATTCAAAATTGCACAAATAGCAGTGATAATTACTGACTGAAAAATCTCGGCGACCTGCCAGTGTCTTTTAGATTTTTTTTACAAAACGTAATTTTTTAAATTACGTATAACAATTAATAAGTAAAAGAAACTATGTGAACTTAAATGGAACCGAATTTTACGAATGTCTGGTCCATTTTAATATCATGTTCTATTTACATTTTTAGGTGCATAAATTTCGTAAGGTCAATAACATATCATAATTAGTAAAGGAGTATGTGCACTTAAATATCGAGGGCTTATGGTGGATTTATGCTTCTATATTTAAGATTTAACATTTAAGAAAATAAATAATGCATTTTCAATGGTGACATTCATATCAACATTTAATATTCAATTTAATTTAAGAGTTAACCAACTTTGAACTTTTTGCGACCAACAAATTAGTTGGCCATGGATAAATAAAATCAGAATATTGACATTTTTGACATTAATCAACTTGAACCTTTGTTTCATTAAACACACAAGTAGTGAGTAAAAATGGAAGATGCTGCACTAATCGAAAGTGTTACACAATTTAGTATTCTGTTTGATAAAAAACGTTGCTTATATTATAAGGACAACATTGCAAAGGAAAACGTATGGCGAACAATTGCCACAATTCGAACAAACGGTAAACACAAAATACATTTCCAATTAAAGTGTTTGTTATAATACCACAGAATAGAAAGTATACAGAAGCGTCACTAGCGGTGTTTTGTTTTAAGTTTCTTTGAAGTTGCACCGCCAAGACTGAGTGACCTTGAACGGGTTGTAAAGTGATTATCTTGGTTGTCCCTCGATTCCGCACAGGTTTAAAGATGGGACTGGTCTACCGCGCGAGGTTAGAGATGGTTGGGTCCGTGCAAAACATCGAGAAATAAACAGTTGTCCGTGTGCTTGTAACCTAAAGGAAATGATCGCGTGTGCGCGTACCCTAGCCTGGTTGTTCCTACCATCTCGTTCTTGCTTTAGATGGTCTTTCTCTTGCGTCGCTTCTGTAATATTCTTATTCTGTGATAATACTATATTGTTAGCAGCAAAAACCTGTGAACAAAGGTGGAATCAAGGAGGATTAATAAGAAATTGAGTCATTTATTATTGTTTTCGCGTGATGCCGCCGACGCCTCACATTCTAACTAACAAACAGAATTACAACATTGCCATGTCTTGCGAAAAGTACCAGTACAGTGCTATTGCACCCGCATTGTACCGAACGGTTATGCATAGGTTTGGCAACACTGCAGCAGCACGTGTGGTTGTGGAAAAAGAATATGTCTGCCATTGTTATTGTAATGGTTTTGTGGTGAATTGAATTTTAAACATTGAAAACCATAAGGACATTGGTAATATAAACGTGGTTAGACAGTGTTATGTGTGTTAAAAACTGGATTACATACTTGAACCCCAACTTGACAACGTAAGCATGTACAACGCACGTGGTGGCTGTGTTTATCAGCTCAGTGGCGTACAAATTTCGGTGTAGATTGCAATAACGGAGTTATGAAAATCTGTTACAGATTTTCCAGTGATGAACTCACGAGACAGATGTATTTATTTGCCTTAACCCTTTCAGTCACCGCGTCGTCAATTGACGACATCAGTTTTCTACCTCTACCAAGGAAACTAAAAGCTTTTAAATAGCGATTGTTCACCACGTGTTTCTTTTCGAGGTCTGTTTATGGTTCGAACTGCATATTTTCCAGTTCGTTCTAGTTGCAAAATAACAAGTGGCTGTGAGCAAAAACATGAAAAGCATTTCGAAAATTAACTCATCTTCAGTGACCATTATTATAGATTGTCCTAGAGATAGATCAAAAGCGAGATAAGTATTCTAAGAATCTAAGCGATGATGGCGACCGGTAAAGTCGACACAAATCTGCAGCTCTGTAAAAAGTGTAATAGAAAGGTCGTCTCAGGCCAAAAGTGTACAATTTGTGCAGCGTGGTTTCACACGAACTGTGTAAAAAGCCTGACATATGTGAAAATAGTTGATGATGTGTTAACATGCTGTGAAAAACCAAGTGAAACCCCAGTGTTGAACGAAACCGAAGATGACCTTGATCATGACGACATGCCGAAACTCTTCAAATACATATTGAGACAGAAAGACATCATCATCACTGAACTCCGTGAAAAGATCCAAATCCTAAAGGAGCAAATAGAAGTTCAAAAGGAACTTCGCATTTTACAAAGCGTTGACCCGAAGATCGATAAGGACAATTGGCGAATTGAGCAAAAAGCAGATAAGCCAAGCGCTCACAAAAACCCCGATACGGCGACGAATCGAACAACGATCACCTGACACGAAAACGTCAACACATATCCAAACACAACATGGACCAGCAAATCCAACACCGAAAGACGGAAACGGGCCTTCACATCATGACACTGAAACGGAGAAAGAATTGTCCGGAGTTCAGTTCTCTCAATCAGATAGTTCTCAAAATAATGCCGCATGGAGTACAGTCGTTCGAAGACAACCGCAAAAGAGATCATCGCAGAGGGCTCCACAACTTGTCGGAAGAAGTACACAATCCTCAATACAAGCTGCTCCGAAAAAAGCGTTCATATATGTGTCGCGACTTGCCCCAGACACCAAAACAGCAGAGGTATGCGATCTGTTAAAAACAAAATTTCCAGAAGTGACCTGCAATCAACTTGATACCAAATATCCACAATACTATTCAGCCTTCAAGGTGACCGTCCACTTACACAACTTTGAGGCGGCCCTGGATCCTAACTACTGGCCCAGCGGCTGCTACGTTACACGGTATTTTCACCGGGTGACAGAAAAGAAAACGAAGAGCTAGTCACTTCCACAGGCTTCACTCTACTCCACCAGAATGTAAGAAGCCTCCGAAATAAACGTATTGAATACGATTATTTTCTAAATGAGCTGGCTCCTGTAGTCGTTGCCATCACCGAACATTGGCTGTGTCATGATGAAGTGACTCTATATGTACCGGAGAACTATCAACTAGCCAGTGCTTTTTCTCGTACAAACTCCAGGGGAGGCGGAACAGCAATATTTGCAAAAAAATCGGAGGTGGACGCGCAGCCCATGAAGCTGGACAACATCCAATCTATTGAAGGCGACTTTGAATATGTATTGCTGTTCAATTGTCACAGTACCAAGCTCACATACTTTTCTGGTAATTTGTATGTATCGTTCTCCGACTGGAGACATAAATATTTTTATTGAAAAATTGACTATTTTGTTACAGTGTGTGGTTCGTGGCTCGTCGAGACGGGTGGTTATCTGCGGCGACTTTAATGTGGACTTTTCTCAAGGCAAAAACAACTCTGACGCTCTTGATGTGCTCCAGCTCTTCCGGAGTTTTGGAATAACTCCTCATGTCAAGGAGGCTACTCGAGTAAGCAAAACCTCTGAAACACTGATTGATAACATATTTAGTAATATCAATACTGACTCTGTGACCTGTAATGTCATCAAATCACATATATCAGATCACTTTGCACAGCTTTTGAGAGTCTCTACTGGCTCTACTAGGACCGAAACGGTGTATCAGCAAAGACGGAATTTTGTAAGCTTAAAAAACAACAGTGCTTTCCATGAGGCCATGAGAAATGAGTCGTGGGACGCAGTCTATAAAGCGTCAGATAGTCGTAATAAATTTAGAGAATTTTACAAAATATTTAGACACCAATTTGAGATTTGTTATCCCCAAGTGATAAAGCCAGTAGTCAAAAATACGTGCAAAAAAATTAAGAATCCTTATGTTAAATTGTGGTCCACCTATATACATGACCTCTATGTAATGTTTACAAATACTAAATCACAACTTATACTAAGCAAGTTAAAGTTAGAAAAAAAACATTTTAATAAATTTCTGAAAGAATGCAAACAACAACAGAATCATGCTCTAATCAATAACTCGAACAACAAAACAAAAACTACATTTGCAATTTTTAAAAAATTCACACAGCAAAGAGATTGTAAGGATGGCTATTCAATAAAAGACAATAATGGCGCTAGCATTACTGACCCTGTGTCACTTGCTAATAAATTCATGAGGGTATTTCAAAAATCGGATTGTACAAACAACGCCGGTGTGTGTGACCAACACACAGTTACTAAAAAATCCTTCAATAACACACTCTATCTTAGTCCGGTTACCGTAGACGAAGTTAAAAAAGTCATAAATACATTACCCAACAAGTATGCTAGTGGAGTAGATGAGATTCCAATAACCGTGATAAAAAAGGTTTGTGATCCTATAAGCGGACCCTTAACTGAGATAATAAATCAGTGCTTACTAGACGGATACTTTCCGAATGAACTGAAGGTAGCGAAGGTGATCCCCATTCATAAAAAAGGTGGTAAAGAAGATATTGGTAATTACAGGCCCATATCAATCTTGCCATCGCTCTCGAAGATTTTTGAAAGAATCATTTACAATAAGTTACTCCACTTTATTCGACATAATAAAATAATTTCGCCAACACATCACGGCTATGTACCTAACCGAAATACTGAGACCGCCTTATTCGATTTTATGAATTCAATACTATCCGGTTTAGACGATCACAAAAAATGTGCGGGAGGTTTTTTCGACCTATCAAAAGCGTTCGACACGATCAAACACTGCATATTACTCCATAAACTAGAGAAATACGGTATCCGAGGACATGCTAATCTCCTTATTGCGTCATATTTATCGGGGAGGAGTCAACAGATCTTTCTAACGTCCACTGTTAACAATGTTGTTACAACCGAGAAGTCTGAAACATATCAAATGAAACAGGGAGTACCACAAGGATCCATCCTTGGGCCCTTGTTATTTCTGTTATACGTTAACAACATATTGTTAACGGTAATATCTACCAATTTGCCGATGACACCTCATGTATGATAGCCAGTTCTAGCGTCTCAATACTCTCTCAGACTACACTTACAGTCATCGATCAGATGGCGAAGTATTGCGGGCGAAATTGTCTTCTATTGAATGTGCAAAAAACAGGCCTACTACCTTTTAAGAACACTGGTTACATCACGACCGGTGATACACAAATTCAGCAAACTAAAGAATTCAAATTCCTAGGGCTGACGCTGGACAGCAAATTGCATTTCTCTGACCACATAGCAAAACTAGTGAGTAGAATAAATACAGCCTGCCATGTGATACGTGTTCTCAAGGAGGAACTGTCCATTACGACCATCAAACAATTTTATTTTGCATACATCCAGTCGGTGATTTCTTATGGCATCATGTTCTGGTACACATCGTCTGATTGGAGGAAGGTCTTTGTAGCCCAGAAGAGAATCTTAAGAACTATTCTCGGATTACCAGTCAGACAGTCCTGTAGATCATTTTTTAAAAGCTTTAATATATTGACAGTAACATCTCTTTATATGTTCAAACTAGTCATGTATGTGAGAGATAATCAGTGTAAATTCCCAACAAATAGGGATTAGTATTCAAGTATGACAACAAGAGGCAATGCTTATCTGAGTACCCCCAAACATAACACCACTTGCTTTGGGAATGGTCCATATTGTAGAGCGGTGCAGATCTATAACTCCTTGCCTATTGGCATAATTACTGTCCGCGACAATATCAGGTTTAAACGCAATCTAAAAGATTACCTAGTAAATATGGAGTACTACAGTCTCAATGAGCTACGTAAATAATGTTAAATTTCTATGTCCAATTTTTTAAGTGTATTTGTTACATTATTATGTGTATTTGTTAATGTATCACTATGACAATGCCTATGTACATCTGTACCTAATGGCTAATAAAGATTATTATTATTATTATTATTGGTGTATCCTTAAATGACGGTTAATTTAGAAGTATAAGGTGGGACTTTCCATCGAGCGTTACCCTTCTTAAATTTGCACTAAAAAGATCTCCAATATTTAGATAAAACGAATCACTGGCGTAAAATCTAAGGACCATTAGTATTTTTAAAAGTGGCGACTTTGGATTATTACAAATGTAGGACTCCGAAAGTTGTCTTCGATGAGCGACGTTTTCTTTCGATAAACGAAAACGTTTGAAAAATTGTAAATCATCCCATTCATTAAATCACTTAAATAAACCACGATGGGCAAATCTATTTCTATTTCTATAAGGCCTTCTGTGTTCAAGATAATGTTCTATTCTTTGAACATCGTCATTTGAAGAGAATTTCCAGGTCTTCGAACGTATTAAAATTAAAAAACACAAAATCAAACCAAATCAAAGTTTTGTTTAATTTTTGTTAATTAGTCAGTTTAATCAAATAAAATAAATTGTTAATCAGCTATGATGTAAATCATGTAATGGGAATGAAACCGTAAATATCTACCTATCTAAAATACTTCCACTATGATTTTCACGATGTTGTGGTTAGAATCTCTCTGTTACCAAGTTACAGGTCGGTCGAACCGACTGTTATCTGTTATCTTGCCTAAATGGTGGCCTCAAATGTGACATTTAAGTAAATGGGAAGTGAAAATACGGTTAGTGACGCTAAACTGACAGTTAGCCGTAATTGTTACTTTAGTGAGAGGTGAAAAGATCGACTAAATTAGAAAATATTGTAAAATTAATTTGATAATTCTTAAATATACATGAATAAATCCACCATTAATGTCAAAAGACTCAAAAAATCAAATTTTCGATTATAGTCTTCATATAAATGATTCATACTGAAGATTTTTCAAATTCTTCAATTTTGCCGCTTACAAAAAATAATGGTAAACACTATGACATTTGTCAAATTTTGAATTGTCAAACTAGCATACGAAATCGTTGTTACTACTTATTTATCATAAAAAAAAGTGAGTACAAAAACATGGCACTAGTGTCCCTGTATAATATTTAGATAAAAGTTGGATCAACAGTTTTTGATTGTTTCGAAGCAAAAATTAAGGCTGATAGTGAATTTCAACATGGGTTTATGAGTGGTCGCTTCACTATAACTAACTAGTCAACTAATAGCTGAAACTTTAGAACTTTAGATGAAAACGGACAGTTCGACGTAGTATACACGGATCTCACTAATGCATTTGATAGAATTGATCACGAGGTTCTGCTGGGTAAACTTTGTAGATTAGGTTTTTCTAATAATATGTTAAAATAGTTTAAAACCTACTTGCTTGACAGGGTACAGCTTGTAGTTAGTAATGGTTTTACTTTTTTGCCGTTAATTAAAAATCTGAGATTCCCCAAGGATTAAATTTGGACCCTTTCGTTTACAATTTATGTTAATGATGTAATAGCTACAATAAAAAATTCTTTATGTTTAGTTGACGCAGATGACCTGAAATTGTTAAAAAGTGGCAACAATCAACATGACTGTTTGTTATTACAGGAAGACATTGTAAACTTTGAAACATGGTGTCCACAAAATAAACTTGATTTAAAAATTAAAAATGTAAGGTTTTGTCATTCACCAGGCGTTAATTTTGAAAAATTCATTTACAATATTGAAAGAGTTACCAAAATTGAGGATCTTGGTGTTTGGTTGGACCAGAAATTATATTTTGCCGATCACAATAGAAAAGTTGTTAATAATAGCAAACATAAGATGTTTATACACAGAACTACAAAATATTTAAAAAATGTAAGTTAAAAATTCTGTACTATGCTCTTGTTAGATCAAGACTTGAATATTGTGCTCTGGTTTGGCTTCCATTCTAGTATCATTGTTATAAACAGAAACTTGAGAAAGTGCAGTTCACCACAATTGGGGTGAAGCAAGATCCTGATTGCAGGATGTCTAGGGAGGAGGAAGAAACTACATACACTGTGCGAGTGTCGAGCGCTTGAGGCGGGGAGACTTCCACAATTCGGGTTCACGTAGGCTGAACCCAATAACATAAAACATATGCCCGTAGAGCTTGTGCAAAAGTTCATTAACAGCACAGGCCTTATGAAGTAAATCAGCTAAGTGGGACACAATAAGCTGTAGCTTCAGTGCAGCGAGGTCTGAACCGCGCCCCTTAAGAATAATAATAGATTCTAGGAAAATTATTATTAAATTGTTAGCTGATAATACAGTGTATTTGACTGTGTAATGACTGCACTCTGTAGGAGAATAAATATTATTAATATTATTATGATTATTGTTGCCCGTTCAGCCACACGCTACAATTAAGCGCTACGGCGCTGCCGTTCGCTGGATACGGCCAATCTTACAAAACGAAATAACTCAAATTTCGCAAAGTGAAGCTTTGCCAGTCATTTTTCAGCAACTATCAAGTTTCTTTCAAAGAGGCTGTTTTTCAGAGGTAACAATTATGATGTATGAAACATTTATGAAGTCTGTATAGTTAGTTATCTTACTCGTACAACTATGATTTATCATATTTTTATAACATTCTTTGTTCCACTATGTATTCATAACTTGCAAATCAGTTTGCTATTGCTGGACAATTCAATACTCGTAATGCGAAGCGCCTACTGTTTTTCAACAATTGTGTAAAACTCATTTTTGTAGGTAGCATCTTTTGACATGAAGCCCTCGATATTGGAACCGAAGTTTACGAATGTCTGTGGTTCATTTTAATATTATGTTATATCGACACTTTCATAATGTCATAAAGTCAATGAAGTTCAGAATTCGTAATTTGCGGTGGCTGCGTAAATAAATAAGGTTACATGAATAATTGTATTATGTAGGTATTTTTTTATGTAGCATCAAGAAAATGAATGTGTGGATTAGATTTGTCCGAAACTGTCGCCCCATGCCGTATGCCATCAATTGTCATTGCATTCTCAAAAACTCGAGTTATTCATTAACAACAATGTCCCATATTTTCTGCTCGTGACTTTAGAGACATGATTTAAAAAGATTCCGTGGCCATCTTTGTGACAAATCCGACAAAACACCCCTTGAGATATAAGAACTAAATGTAATGTCACAAAAAATCTGAAACTTGAATGAATGTTTCCAAAAAAACGGATTTTGCAGTTATTGCCGTTTAAATAACGTCTGTTATAGCAAAGGAAAAAAAAAAATCAATGTATCGTATAGTTTGTCAAAGGATGAAATTCACGAAGATGTGACTCATTACTCGCCTTTACATAGCCCCAAAGTTTCATAGCTTGTTCACAATTTTCTTCAATGTATAGAATTTCAGAGTAGTTCAATTGGGTCCTCCAATGAAACGGTGCGCTTTTCGTATCGCGTGTGGTGCTTGAAACTCCACCCATGTCTCTTTTCGTGTGAGTATCAAGAAATTCTCGAACGGCTTGATGAAAATATAGACCAAAAAATTTAAAAAGTTCTTTGATGTGAGGGTAAGGGTCCATGCATAAATCTTCATAACGAATGGCCCTGAAAAGAAAAAAACAGCTGATCAAACTGTAATACATTGCGCACAAAAATCAATGCATAACGCCAATAATTTTATTATAGAATTAGTTCATCATGAATAAACTCGCATTTACATCGTTTTGTAATGATCATGTACAGACATGATCATAAGAAAAAAACATTCCAGTTGAAAGATACTTTGTTTAAATATTAATTTCTAATTAATTTGTAGCATAAATTAGTGAATAATTCAAAAATGTATTTACACACAAAAGTACTTCTTCAAATGGCGACTTTCATATCTTATGCATCCTTCCCGTCCCCTTTTGGGGCAAGTTTTCCTAATCCCTGAAACATTCAATCCGATTCAAGTCGAGCCTCCTTGTTGACCACTTCAAAGTTTCAATATGTCCTTCCCTTAGATAAGATACTATTCTGTAATTTTTAGAGGGGCGTTATAGTTATTAAGATACCAAGGGTGTTATAAGGATAATAACGCCCCAAGGTCGGCAGTGTGCTACCCGAGGGGAGTACGCCGACCGAGGGCGTATCATTATAACACCCGTGGTGTCTTCAACGTTTTATTTTGCACCCCTTTTAAAGTAAAAATAGTATATTATGATACGAGTTTTATAAGAAGCATTTTGTCGCACGCACGGGTTTAGGGCACGACGAGCGTAGCGAGCCCTAAAAGAGTAAGTGCGACAAAATGCCTTATAAACGAGTTATCATACAGTATTTTTTCTACTTTGCCACTTTTTATACAAAATAATCAAATTTCACAATCTAGGGAATTTCGCGGCGGTTGGCACTCTTGCGAGCTGCATTAACGGCGCCTATGAAAAATAATTAATTTGAAACGTCAACACTCGTATTTTTGTCCTTTCAAAAATGAGTTCTGAAGTTCTTCAATGTACGCCCCCAGAAATACGGGCTTTGGCGAAAATACGATAGGCAATTTGCTACCTTTAAAGTCACACGAGGTATATGGAAAAACATACGCCTAATTTGAAAATTGGAAGGAGAACACGTTCTCTACGATCTCCAAAAACATTTTCCTACCGTATGTATTTTGAGCTGCAACGCCACAATGTTGTCTTATACTATTAAAAACCTTCCTGACGGCGTCCACACACAAAGTCAAGGCGAGCCATCCAGGACAACATGTAAAACCTACAGACGCCGTCCTACACCAACGCGCCAAGAAGCCGACAAGTGTTACCAGCTTGTTGGACACCTCCCCCCAACAAAATCGCTTGCCATAAATGCACGTGAATTTCCAATACAAGTGGCAAAAATAGTAATGCCAATTAACATTCGTATATCATTGACAGCGAAGTATAGGTTAGGATTGCCAAGATCAGACAGAGAGGTTACCAATATTAAAAAAATAAATTATACTATTTTTAGTGTAATTATTATAACACCGCTTTTGTCTATTATAACACCCAAAATCGTATCGTAATAGCCTCAGTACGAACGCAAAGTAGAAAAACGATTTTAATTTGCATGTTTTTTTACTATTTTTTGTATAGTGAGCTTCGATGCAGTTGCTACGGAAAAATTTAAGAGGTTGCTAAGGGTTGTTTACTTAGAAAACGACGCTGCATTTTTGTGTGAATTGACGTGACTGTTGGTGCTGTAAATTTAAAACGGTTGTGCTTACAATAATTATGGACATTTCACAAAATGTATTACTACAGGCTGAAAAAGCCAAAGGAAATTTACTGCCGGTGAAGTCTAAATACGTATACGAGAAGTATGAAATTTTTTTGCAATGGAAAATTAAAAATAGAGTTAATATCGTGAATGAAACAGTCTTGATGGGTTACCTACTTTCAGGAACTGGTAAGTTTTACTCATGAATAATAATAATTTTTAGTTATTTTACATTATTTTAGTCAGAAAAGTATACCGCAAATAGTCTATGGACTAAGTACTCACAGCTGAAATCAACATTAATTGTTAAAGAAAACATTAATATATCAGCCTTCAGTCAATTGATAGCATTTCTGAAAGTTAAATCAAAAGGATACATTCCCAAAAAAATCGAAGGTGTTGGAAGGTGAACAAGTATTGCTTTTTATAAGAAAAGCTCCAGATGATACCTTTTTGCTACATAAAGTTGTTCTGGTAATGGGTGTCTTTTGAGGTTTCACCATTGTTGAAGAAAGCGATATAGGAGCGTTAAATTTAGTTAGAAAGTACATTGCACTGCGGCCGAAGCGATGTAGACAACGTAGGTTTTTTTTAACCTATCGAAATAATAGATGTATAGATTCACCTGTGGGTAAAAATACTCTAAGGAGTGTCCCCTTCATCATTGCTAAATATCTTAATTTGGAAAACCCGAAAGGCTACACCGGACACTGTTTACGCCGAACTTCGTCAACGCTTCTTGTTGAAGGTGGTGCTTCCTTTGAAACACTCAAGTTGCATGGAAAATGGAAGAGTAGTACTGTAGCGGAAAGCTACATTGAAGAGAGTATTTCCTCGAAAAACCGAATTGCTACAATGATAGCCCATGCTGTTTCCGAAAAAGAAAATGCGCCCGTTATCATTCCGAATGAAACCGAATGCAACACAGGTTCTTCATCGGTCCACTCAAAAGATTTCAAAATTGGAATAACTTCATCTTTTTCAGGCACATTCCAAAATTGTAATTTTTATTGGAGAGAAAAGAATTAATTAATTTGTATGTATCATAGTTATAAATGAATGTTTTCTAAATAACTAACTTATTTAAACAACTTTTTTAATTAGCGGTCATTATGATTCATAATGCCCTCGGGCATTATGAGACTGTTAATAGCTACCGTTGTCAAGGTATTATATAGTAATAATGGACAGGTGCAAAATAAAGATTTTAGCAGCGTCCTTTAAAATTTAAAATTTCAAGCCCTGATTGGTCATTGCTATGACAACTTAATTTAACGGCCTTTAAAATTTAGAGGAGCAGTTACAGAATTATTTACCGTCTATTAAAACTTAAGAGACCGTCGTATCTACTAGAAGTCCATAATTTTGTTTTATTATTTGTCATCTATTAGCACGTTAGAGGTTGTCATTATTTGAAACGCGCGCCATTCTGTGACGTCAACACGAGACAAAATTCACCAGACGAAATTCAAAGTTACTAGACGCGCAGTTTGATTAGAAACGCACTAACCAATGCTCCCCCGAGATTACGTCATAAGAGGCGGTAAATGTACATACAGCGTTTGAAAATGCTAGCCGAAACTGCAATTTTTGAAACCCTGTTATCTCACAAAACAACTTTATTAAACAACAGAACACGTTTAGGGCTTCATGTTATATAGTCTACAAGGTGCTATAGTGGAATTCGTCAAATTCAATTGAGGGGGACGACCCCATTGCAAGTTTTAATTACATACATTAAGATTTATATATAATATACAGTATGATCCAAAAGTACCGCACCATCACTCGGGTGGTATTTGAAACCATTTAGTTGCTCCCAAAAATGAAAATCAAAAATTTCTGTAAGCCACCTTTACGTAAATAATAGCCCCTGAAGAGTACGATTTTGATGTCCATTTTTTCTTAATTAGATAAAGTAATTGTATGTTTTAATTAAGTGAGATATAAAATACTCGTATTATAAAGATTTCTTAGTTAATAAACATTACAATTGAGGAGCAGACTTTCAAAATGCAGTTTGTCCACTTTTTCATGAATTGAGATATAGTTGGCGCTGTGTCCTTTACTCAATTTCCTATTCAGTGAACCGTTCCTGGACATTCAAATCGCATGTTGTCCTATGTTAAATAAATAGTAAAAGATGGCTGGACATTCAAACTGTATTTAGTCCCTTAAGCATTTCCAAACAAAACGCGTTTTGTCCATCAGATATGGACTAAATGCATTTTGTTTGTCACTGGTGACCAACATGTGTTGTTGACAGCGTTCATTGTGACATCAAGTAGTGCAAAAATAATTATTATTGTTGTAATAATGAAGATTATAGAAGGGGAACATATTGTCGGAGATATGGATCGTGGTTCCTGCAAAAGGAAGCAAGATTTGCCCAGCACTGGAAAATTTACTCTGCTGTAGGAACAGTAAGAAAACTTGCTGTTGATTAGAATCTAATTAACATTAAAAACGCTCTACAACATTTAAAAAATGTCACAGGAATAAGCACTGCAAAAAAAATTATTTTTAAGGAAAGTGCTAATCAAGTGCTTATCAAAACTGAGACATTGTATCGTAGTGATGATGAAACCAAAAAATATCAAAGTTTTTTAAAACATAGAAAACGTTTTGACCGAGTAGTCACACCCGAACTTCTTCCTGGATCGTCAAGAAAAAAAAACTTGAAAGCCTCCGTAGTCTTCTTGTAGCCATGGCCGGGGAAAAAGGGCCAGAAGATCCAGAGTTGGAGGCAGTTTTTGAAAATAATATAAATTGCGAAGAAACTGCAAATAAAGAAGATGATGAAGACTGTGCATGTGCAGATGAGGAAGATGTTATTATGTTTATTACACAATGTATAGGTATCATAATAAAGTGTTTTACATTCAAGGAGCATTAAGTCCACCATTAACATTCAAACCACA
The DNA here is from genome assembly GCA_963583935.1 of Diaperis boleti. Classification (NCBI taxonomy): domain Eukaryota; kingdom Metazoa; phylum Arthropoda; class Insecta; order Coleoptera; family Tenebrionidae; genus Diaperis; species Diaperis boleti. The sequence continues at coordinate 41,379,951 of OY757245.1, read as the reverse complement.
TCATGTCCAACACTATTTTGTGTTTTTTTTGTAAAATGAGTAAGTACTCCAGTGCCGAATTTTGTGTCCGAATCGAACATATTTTTTTACATTTATTGGCACATGATATAAAAACTGAAGTTCTTTCTGAAAATCAGAGCAGTTTTTGCCCTCTCCTGGAAAAATGCAAATTTGGACAAACTGCTTTTTGAAAGTCTGCTCCTCAATTATTAAGCAATAACGCAGGAAAAAGCTTTGGAAATATTACATTTTCTGAAGAAATAAGGTCGGCAACAGGGCACCAAAAATTTGTTGGCACTAGGTTACGGTAATCTGTCATTTGTGGTAAAATAAAATTTGTCACATTTTGATTTCGAATGTCAAGTTTTTCGTGGGACTCAAAATGTTTACTGTAAACCAATACTGTGATATGTATTTTGTTCTGGGAGAGTGCAGAGGAAACTTTCGACACGCTGCAGCGGCTTATGTTGAACGTTATCATAGACATCCAGATCAAAATTTGATCAGCAGATGAGAGAAACGGGTCCAGTTGATACTATCCATGAAAGAGTAGGTAGGCCAACCGCAGCTAGAACGCCCCAAGTTGAAGAAGCTATTTTATAAGCATAATCATCATTATTTCTCAATAGAAAACCCCCATGTAATATGTCGATGAGGATTCCAACATCGATTTTCCGTCAATGTGTGGGCTAGCATCATCGGCGACCAATTGATTGGCCCATACTTTTTACCAAATCGTCTTAATGGTCATAATTTTTTAAATTTCTTAAGAGGAGATTTTCAAGAGCTACAAGATAATCTTCCCTTGATGGTTTTACTTAACCCAGTATGGCTGCAATTAGATGGGGACTCTGCGCAATTTTTTTAGACCTATGAGAGATCGGTAACGCCTCAGATGCTACAAAATGTTCAAGGAAGCAGTAGAAGAAGGCTTCAAAAATGTATTGAGGCAAACGGTCGAAATTTCGAACATTTATTATAGCTGATCAATTTTTAGTTGTTTCATTGTTTGATTTTAATTTTATTGATCGTTTTTGAGTTAATTTTAAATTTTTCTGTATCTATTTTATTAAAGCATTACATTTTAAAATTACTGTTTTCTGTATTATTTAAATTCTTTGCAAGTTCACCTCGTTTTTGCAAAAAATTGTCAATTTTGAATTTGACAATGCATTTGTCAACGAAAAACGGGTATGAAGGGTATCTACCTATGATCTGTGGCTTCACTATGGTTTCAAATTATTAGTAAGTGGACCTGTAAGGTGCAAGGGCGGGCACAAGCACAGCGTGGCCTATTTGGGCCAACTTTAAGCACTTATATCTTGAAAACCATGCATCGTAGAAAAAAAAATTATACAAAATTTGAGCTTCCCTTAATGTTCTCTATCACCAGTCGAACGGTGGTGCGACCCTTTTGAATCACCCTGTATATTTTGAAATTATTTTACTACTCCCTCTGTCCAGAAATAAGTGCCCGATTTGCTATTTTTTGAAAAAAAAAAAGAAAAGTAAGCCTTGACTTTCGACAAGTAAATGTCAAGCTTAAGAGTTATAATAAGTTGTAAATATGTGCAAACAAATTTCATTTTTGCCTTATTTATAAGTAAAAAGGATTTTTTGTTTAAGGGCAAATCCTACAACACTTTAATATGATTCAAAATCAATAGATGGCGGACCAAACAGGCCAAAAGTTTTTCCAGTTTTTAAACGAAGTTATAGAATTTTTTGAAGATCCGACGGCGGATTTGTGTTAAGAAGTACAAATTACAGGGAGCTAGTTTTCGCTTTTTCAATTTATAAAAAGAATTAACATTTTTTCCTTTTTCTTTTGGTGATGGTTTGAGGAATTCGAAAATCTAAGGTATACGTTTATTGGAGCTGTTTCAATGAAAACCAACACTTTTTTTAGATCTAAAATCGGACGACAAACGGCGTCCGAAAACGTGTTTGAAAAAACGTCCTTGACGCATCGTAACAACAATGACATCCTTTGATAGGGATGGGATAAGGTGACATCATAAATCCAGTCGGCGATAGAGTTTTCACCAAAATCAGGTCTTATTGTACATTCAAAATATAATAATTACTTTTTTTATATAATAATTATTGTTCTGCCCTTCAGAAAAGGGAAAATCCACGATTTCAAACAGCGGCTGTATGAATAATGTTACAATTAAAATAAACAGATTTTGAACTGCTTTTATCATGTAGGATGCAGCGTCTGACAACATAAGTAAAATAAGTATAATATTCAGAAGACAGCAACTCTTACTATCAGACACGCGGTTGCGACAGTACCAGCAGGCAATGATTGATAAAATTTATTTTTAAAACCAAATGAGAAAATAAAGTAACCTATTTTTATTTATCTTATTTTTACGATATTATTTAAGATGATTTACTAGGAACCACCCGCGTCCCATTGGCAATGAATAAGATAATAAGATTTGGAAATTTCTGCATTTGGGAAAGCAGATGAAGCAGATCTGTGACTGTAGCAAATAATTTTGTAAGGTTGGTATGTTTTTCCAGAAATAAAAAACAATATAAGAAAAAAATTATATGACTTAAATCTGCAATAATATGCAACTTTTGATGAAATATGCATGCGTATAGCCAAATGTGCAATCACTAATTAGTGTTAATTAACTCTAATCAATGTAATTCGTCCACATAATTGAGTGTACTTATAAACGCTGTCTCAACGAAAATTGTCCCCTTTAATTTACTCCACTTACAAATATTTTCTTCAATTATTTTCCCCTGACGTGTGAAACAAAAGGCATTATCATTGGATGTGTTTGTGCCTACAAAAATGCCATTTATCCGGTAAATTTGAGCAAAATTGATATTCCGAATATATCTTCAAGGAAAAATATTTTCTATCCCGCAAGAAGCGAAAAATACACCACTCAATATGTCGAATCAACAAATCTTTTCAATGATATGTCGCATGCCCCACTTTCCCTATTTAAAATTTAAGGGTGGGAGTCAGTGCGGAGGAGGTACTTTAGTTAGTTTGAAATGTACCTCAAAGTAGTCCCCCTACAGATAATAATTTTTTTGCAAAAATTTTTGTTACTCAGGCGAATTCAAGTGGAGAATTTTCGCTGACAGCCTGCAGAAAATATGCAAAAAATAAAATATTTGCGCTTTGCATATAATCTGCCCTTTATTTATTGTTTCAATACAGATGGCTCACTTATAGGCATATTTCTACAAACGCGAGCATCTATAATTTCAGGAAGTAAAACATTTAATAAAAAAAATTGACAGCTGAACCTCCATTTTATCTTTCCAAAAAATTTTTTGGAATGCGTTCTATATGAAAATCTTTTTTCGTCCACAGAATGAATATGAATATGAATATTCACGTCCAGTGATACGAAGCTGGCCTTGAATTTGAAAAAAATAATTATGCAGAAAGGGCACTAAAAATTCTATTTCCATACAAGCGCTTTACATGAACTACCAACGAGCTGAAAGTAGCCATCACTGCTTTTCAAGCAGGACCTGCGATGGTGTTCCAATGTTCGCAATTCCTTCAGAAAGTGACGGCCATTTACAATATATCTACCTGTGATCGTCTGAATGTAAGGATCATTTCCTGGATTAGGTACATATATCTTTTTCAATTAGCAATTCTTCGTCACTATAAAATAAATATACTGGCAAGTGAAATCCGAACACACGAAAAAAATATTTTATTAAAATGATACTTTGGAATATTGGGGGCATCGTCCATAACAATCGATTAAAGTTTCATATGATTCGGACAATGTTGCATTTTTTTTTTTAAGATTTACGTTTTCAACAGTTGAAAATGAAATTGAGAAATTGATCAGACATTATTACTGCAAATGAACCCCATTTGAAAGAGGTCGTAGGGGGGAACGTGGTGCTTTCTACCGTGCAATCGCTGCAACAATGGGGCGCAGTGTGGCTACCGTGATGGCAGCATGGTAAGTGTGGTCTGATGGAGGGCGAACACAGCGAGCTAGAGGCACACGAGCTTCCAGAAGAACTACCCAATGGCAAGATCGTCTTCTTCAATTAAGGGCCCTAAGAGAAAGACGGAGGTCTACTCGGTCAGTTGCTGATGCTTGGTTTCCAGCAATAGGAAGGCCCATTCGGATTCGCACCGTTTACCACAGAATACGTTCAATGGGCCTAACTTCTTACTGGGCATTACATCGCCTTTTCTGACGAATCTGCATTCTGTTTGGACGATTAGAACGGCGTCATGTCGAGTTTGCTGTTGAGCATCAAGTCCACCGTACCATCGAACTTATGGTTTGGGGAGCTATTGCTTTTGGTAGCAATTTTCCTCTAATCGCAATGCGTGGCACAATGACATCCGAGCGTTGTGTTAAGGCCCGTTGTTCTTCCTTTTGTAAGGGGGGATTGAAGATGGTGTTTTCCAGCAAGAACCTCTATGAGGTTTTTAGAAGAGGGGCTTGGCCACCTGGGTCGCCAGACTTATCGCCCATCGAAAAAGTGTGGGATTGGATGGGTATCCATATTCAGAATTTGACATTTTTAAAACAAAATTTAGGAATATGAGTATAGTTTTCAGCGCGAAGACAACTCACGATTTTTGCGGCGATATTATTTCGAAAACCATTGGTGGGAGCAAAAATGTATAGAAACAAAATTGTAGAAAAGTTTTTTTTTGTACAAGTTCCATATTGAATAAAACATTTGCAATAAGTTGCTATTGGTCAAAAAACGGGAGTAGACTAATTTTTCCTTCGCGCTGAAAACTATAAACATTTTCCAACGTCATTTATGAGCGTTGGGGAGGAGATAGATAATAACTTCATGCAGAATTGAATGCAGAACATAAATCCGAAAACATTTTCTCGTCGGAGTTACCGTTTACCAGAAAAATGCATAAAAGCTTCATGAGGTCACGCTCGGGGGTCTGTTTTTTGGGCAAAAGGGAATGAAGCTCCCCGGGGGAGTGGAAACTCTTCGGATCTTTATTTGGGCCCCGGTTGGGAGTTCATAACCAAAATTTCAATATTTTATAAATTAGTTATTCTATTCGCCGTTTCTTCGTCTAATTTGCTTGGACTATTATTCTACAATTATTGAGGAGCGATTGAGCAAAAACGGGATAACTTTTTTTAATTCTGTAATCCACAAAATGTTGCCACTCAAAGGCCGTTTGACATAAAAAAAAAACACGCATTGCATATTATTACGGATATTGGGCACTTGGCATTTTTTAGATTTGTGGGTTGCAGTTTCAAGAAAAAATAATACACATTTTCAATTATGGTCAAAAAAGCATTGAATTTAACTCATTTTGGCACGTTTGGGTCAAACGGTATATGGATTTAACCCGGTTTGTTGCTTATTTTCTTTACCTTTTGGTGTGCGGATCAGTAGTTGATAGGAACTGCCAAATTTTAGAATAGCATAATCTAGAACCATACGCATATACGAGTAAAAGTGTTTAGATATGAAGGCCACAATCAGCGTCATCATCTTCCTCTTGAATCTGCTCGAGATTATATGGATCTGGAAACAAGATATTTTTGGACCAAGACAGATTATCGCCTTCGACTCAGATGTTTCCAAATTATTCTTGTTGTAAAAGTAATCAGGAATAGATAGCCTCAGTTCCACTTCCTTTACAGAACCATTATTGTCTGTTTTGCCTTTCTTCAGAATGCTCTTCGGTACCTTAAATTCACTTTCGTATCTAGAGTTTTCAAAACACTCCTCTTTGCCAGTAGTTGCCTGTTTTCTTGCTGTAGGTATACTTGGATATGTTAATTCTCTTGCAATCGGATATTCCAACTATTTTCTTTAAGTTATTCTCCAAAGATTTGATGTCTTTCAGGTTCCAATGGGTTCCCTGCTCCTCCACTAAATCAAATTGCTTGTATATGTTGATGTAGTCTTCCTTATTTGTAATGGTTTCTGAAGGATCTTTTCCGCCCTTGAGGCTCCAAACCACACCACTCATTCAAAATCTAATTCTTGATTGAGACGGAGCTTGCTCCTAACAATGTCCTTCTTTTATGTAATGTACATAGTGTAATTATAGTGTGTTAAATAAACGGGTCATCACCCAAAAGCGGATCTTACTAGTATTTTGTGTCCACAATTCAAAACAACAAACAGTTTCCTTTCGCACATTTTTTCAGACGGCCGAAAATTCTATCGGCCGGGAGGAAACTGTGTTCTCTTACAGGAAACGTAATCCAGAGAGTTTTATTTTTTATTTTAAATAATGAAGTGGGTAAGACAACACAAAAGTAAAAACCAGTGTAAATTAAGCTGGGATGCGCCTTTCCAGATTTTTCTCTCGATTTTCTTTTTTCAATTGAAAACATTCAATCGAGTTATTTTCATGCCGGGAACAAAACAAAAAAGAATCAACCAAAAGTATGTCAGTTATAATCGGGTAACGCTGTTTTAAAAGAAAATCACATATGTAGGTAATCATGTTTTAGAAGGGTTTCTCTTGTCGGTTTTTCAATTTATAAAAGGTAAACATTACTTAGTTTTGGAGCTCTACAAAATGTATACCTTCATTTTTTCAAATTAATTTTAAAAAGTGTTTTTCTTGCAGTATTTTTTTTTTCTTTTATCAATAACGAAAATATGAAAAACTAGCTCCCTGTAGATCACCCTTCTCTATCGAACTCCGTATTCAAAATTGTAATAAGATTAGCCATTTCCTCAAAAATTAAGGAAAACTTTTCCGATATTTTGTCTCTCTCGCACACTGGGCTATTAAATGTTGTCAGCTTTGGCCTTAAGACGTTTTTTTTTTTTAAGTAAAGTAGTCCGTTCAAATTAGTCATAAAAATAGTGGTCAAATAACAAAAATTCCCACAGAGCTAAATTTTGGTGCAGACCTTGGGTACACCATTAGAAATAAAGTGTCAAAAGTCCCTATCGATCCCATGTGTGCTAAAAAAGTCATTCGGGGTCAAAGGTCAAAATTTGAGGTTTTTTGAATTTTTTTCGAAAACGGTAAGTTTTATCAAAAAAGTAGCCCAGACAAAAATTATGGATCTTAAAATTATCTACAAAAATGGTCTAATACTTTTTTTCTAAGAATCACCATCCCTGAGATATCGCAATTCTAAACGTTGAATGAGTCACGTTCTACATGATATGCACACTAGTCTGGTTCACAAGTCCCTTTTTTCTGAAATAATTCGAGTTAAGAAGCACCAAAAATTATGATTGAGGTGTCATTCGATTCGTAATTGCACCAAGAATTTTTTAGTTGAAAATCAATATCCGATTTATACAGGGTGATTCAAAAGGGTCGCACCACCGTTCGGCTGCTGATAGAGAACGTTAAGAGAAGCTCAAATTTAGTATTAAATTTTTTTCCACGATGCATGGTTTTCAAGATATAAGTGCTTAAAGTTGGCCCAAATAGGCAACGCTGTGCTTGCGCCCGCCCTTGCACCTTACAGGTCCACTTACTAATAATTTGAAACCATAGTGAAGCCACAGACCCATTCCCGTTTTTTGTTGACAAATGCGTTGTCAAATTCAAAATTGACAAATTTTTGCAAAAACGAGGTGAACTTGCATAGAATTTAAATAATACAGAAAACAGTCATTTTAAAATGTAATGCTTTAATAAAGTAGGTACAGAAAAATTTAAAATGAACTCAAAAACGATCAATAAAATTAAAATCAAACAATGAAACAACTAAAAATTAATCAGCTATAATAAATGTTCGAAACTTCGACCCTTTGCCTCAATACATTTGTGAAGCCTTCTTCTACTGCTTCCTTGAACATTTTGTAGCATCTGAGGCGATCTCTCACAGGTCTAAAAAAATGCGCAGGTTCCCCATCTAATTGTAGCCATACTGGGTTAAGTAAAACTATCAAGGGAAGATTATCTTGTAGCTCTTGAAAATCTCCTCTTAAGAAAATAAAGAAATTATGACCATTGAGACGATTTGGTAAAAAGTATGGGCCAATCAATTGGTCGCCGCACACACTGACGGAAAATCGATGTTGGAATCCTCATCGACGTATTACATGGGGGTTTTCTATTGCCCAATAATGATGATTATGCTTGTAAAATAGCTTCTTCAACTTTGGGCGTTCTAGCTGCGCTTGGCCAACCTACTGTTTCAGGATAGTATCAACTGGACCCGTTTCTCTCATCCGCTGATCAAATCTTTGGAAAAAATTTTTATTTGGATGTGTACGTTCATGATAACGTTCAGCATAAGCCGCTGCAGCGTGTCGAAAGTTTCCCCTACACTTTCCCAGAACAAAATACATATCACATTATTCGTTTACGTAAACACCACGAAAAACTTGACATTTAAAATCAAAATGTGACAAATTTTATTTTACCACAAATGACAGATTATACGGTAACCTAGTGCCAACAAATTTTTGATGCCCTGTTGCCGACCTTATTTCTTCAGAAAATGTTAATATTTCCAAAGCTTTTTTCTGCTTTATTGCTTAATAATTGTAATGTTTATTAACTAAGAAATCTTTATAATACGAGTATTTTATATCTCACTTAATTAAAACATACAATTACTTTATCTAATTAAGAAAAAATGGACATCAAAATCGTATTCTTCAGGGGCTATTATTTACGTAAAGGTGGCTTACAGAAATTTTTTATTTGCATTTTTGGGAGCAACTAAATGGTTTCAAATACCACCCGAGTCATGGTGCGGTCCTTTTGGATCATACTGTATAGATAGATAGATTTTTATCAAAAATCCTTGCTTTAAAAGAGCCAAGTCCTGTCTGCATTTGTCAAAGGACATACAGACTCCAGGCTAAAGAAAGACCTACGACGTTCCTGTTGTCTCGTGTTGTTATTTCTACCAGTCTGTGTGCTTATAAAGGTGAGGGAAGAAGGTGCTTACAGAGGTGAGTTGTTTTAATTGTGAAAAAGAAATTCTGAATTACAACAATACTTGGGGAAATGTGTAAAATAATGCAGTGAGCGCATGTTTTCAGTTTTCACTAATAATGGCCACTTCCTACGTAGGCGGCCCTCTCTTTGCGCAGATTGTTTGAAGGACACAACCCATGAGGTTTTGGAATACCTCTATTAACTCATAGCGTGGTCGCAAGAACCGAAAAGCTATAGAAAAGATTGTTGCTGCAAAATCAAAATGTGCGTACGAGAAAGAGTCAAAGAGTTCGTCCGTTTTGAGAAATGGATTAATGAAAATTCAGTGAAAACAATAAATGAAATCGCGTTCAAGAACTTTCAGAACCATTTTCTCCCAATTCGCGTTGGACAAAGTTTCCAATGCTGCGAAAATAGTATATTATGATACGAGTTTTATAAGAAGCATTTTGTCACACGCACGGGTAAGAGTAAGTGCGACAAATTGCCTTATAAACGAGTTATCATACAGTATTTTTTCTACTTTGCCACTTATATACAAAATAATCAAATTTCACAATCTAGGGAATTTCGCGGCGGTTGGCCACGTTTGCGAGGTGCATTAACGGTGGCTAGGAAAAATAATTAATTAGAAACGTCAATAAATGAGTTCTGAAGTTCACGCAATATCTTTCTGATCCTGGAAAACCTAAATCTCCCCATCAACAAAATGTTTAGAATCAAATCCCGCCGCACAAACAAGTGGACCCCCCTTATCCGCGTCATCACTGACCGGAGACACAAACACCCTCAACCATTTCCTGACCAATGGCATCACAATTATAGTTGCATCACAGTCTTCGGCAAGCGCAGGGATAAGCGTCATCAGTGCACTTGTTTGTGTTACCAGCTTGACCACCACCAGACAGAATAACCCAACAAAATCACGTGAAGCCACCCCCCAAACAAATGCCAACAATAGTAATGCCAATATTAAAAAAAAAAAAAAAAATATTAGAATTATTATGACACAAAACCCTATCGTAATAGCCCCACAATCCGTACGAACGCAAAGTAGAAAAAATTAGTTAGAGTGTCGAACAATTTCTAGTTACAGGAGTAGTTGAAGCAAGTTAACACAAGTTAATATCCCAAGAAGTGCAGTCTTCACGCGTGAACAAGTTCTGACTTTCATTAGGAATTATGAAACGCATCTCATGGTTAAGGTTAAAATGTGGTTTACTAATGATAAAGCAAGAAGTTTTATGATCATTGAAGAAAATTAAATGTGTGCATCGCAACTAATCCGTCGTTACATATCTTTGAGGCCCAAAAATGTGTCTGAAGAGAGGTTCTTCTTGTGTCAGTGACAAAATAGATGTACTTCCCAGCCCGTTGGTAATAGTATATTACATACTGAGGCGGAAAGTATTCCATTCCTGTCGAGAGAACTATAGTTTACCGAGAGGCGTAGCCTCGAAGTGAACTAGTTCTCGAGACATAGGAATCGTACTTTTGCCGAAGTTTGTATACTATTTTATTCACAATTAGGTATTCGAAATGTAATAATTAAATCTCATTAACATGAACTATTATTGCAACGTTTAATTTCAGTCGAATGTTTGCACATAGTAAGCATTGTAACAACTGATATTATTTGTCAGTTAAGTGTCAAAGGATTTTTTGAATTTTGTACTATTACACAAATTAGTAAATCACACTAACAGTAATTTGTAATCGTAAGTTGTATTTGTGCACTGCTCACGAGTTACTGCGAGGCTAATAATAATTTAAATTCGGGTTGCCCGGGAACATCAATGGAATTGGAGTTCGGGAATTGGTCACTTTACAACCTCCTTTGCAGTTTGACCGCAGTATATTACTAACCGATTGTGAATAAAAATATTTTCACTTGTAATTACATGAGTGCTTCGAAACTATCGATTTGTAATACGAGTCGATTCGCAACTACGAGTGTCATTTTTTGAGGTTTTAATTTCCCGATGCGCAGCAGATTAAATGTGCGAAATGTACTTGATTCCGAAACAATCAAACGAATGCTGATGTATGTACAGTGGAGGCTAAAGAAAGTAGGACAACTCTTGCGAGGTGAAAAATTGTTTTTCAAAACGAAACTTCGGTAATATTAGAAATAATTATTATGTCTAGATTAATTTACACATAAAATTGTACTAGGAAATGTGCTCTGGAAACATTAATGAAAATCGCTTGTCATACATTTTTGGATAATAATAATAATTAGAATATTTCATTTCAGATCTTTCATTGTGTTTAGTAATCTTTTAGTTTCTTCATTATATTTTTTTTAAATATTTATGTATTTTTCCTACATTTAAACATTTAAAATTTAAATATATCTAAGTCGAACTCCACAAACTTTAATGAGCGTAAAATTTAAATTTAAATTTACTCCACTTGGATTTATAACATTCTTCTGGTTTATTTAAACATTTATTTATATTTAACACTGTTACAACATTCTGATGTAATGATTAACCTTATTTATTTTCTGTGTCAACTGCAATTTTCTTTTGTTTATTTAATTAGTTATTGTTCATTAAATTTATACTAATCAGCAATGTTTGCAATAACAAGTAAAAAGTGTTTAGTTCTTTCCGCAACAAACAATACAAAATTATTCAGCCATTTCATGTCTGTGTCAAGTAATCAAAATATAGCAAAAATTATTTAGGTATTACTTAATTCATTTATTAATAATTTTGTGAACAATAAAACACCATATTCGAAAAAATGTTTCACAACTATTAAGAGTTAATTTGCACCAGAAAAACAACTCCTCCATTCAAAACTACTTCTCAGAAACTAACAAGATCTTTGGAATTAAAAGTTAAAAATTAAAGTATTTAGAGCAATAGCACAATCAGTGCGAGTGTAAAGTATGAAATAAAATTCATTATATTTTAGCTATTTATTATACAGTGTGTCCCTGGATGGGTTGCCCATGAGGTGATTTTCTCTATTAAGTTGTTTGGAGAGGAATATTTTTGGTCTAGACTGGTTTTGCTTATCTTACAACTGTAGAAAACTAAAACAGTCAAACATTTTAATCAACCTGTTTTAAATTAAGCTATTTTTTCTTTAACTTCGAAGACTTTTTTTCTGTCCATAAACTGAAGGCAAAATTGCCTAGCAACCTGAACACAGTGGCAGTGACGGCTGATACCTTAATTCGAGTAAAATAATTAACAAAACAATTTGAACAATCCATTGCGGCTCACATGAACCTCAGGAATTTTTTCTTGAAATTCTTGGATTATGTGTTGATATGATAGGTCGCCGAGACCGTAACACTGAATTAAAAAAATTCTTTCCTGAAGACTTAGTATTTCGATTTTTTTTGACAACAATGAAGTTTCATACAGTTTCAATGGTATTTTTTAGGCGTTGCTAGGCAGTGTTCGGCTTTAAATACTAGATTTATTAAAAATATTGGGACTTGCAATGTTTTATCTTTTTTTGTAATTTTATAACAAGCAAAACCAGTCAAGACCAAAAATTTTCTGCTCCAAACAACTTACTAGAAAAAATCACCTCATGGGCACCCCATCCAGGGACACATTGTACTAGTGTCTTATAAGGCAAATAAGTCACGAAAGAAATGGTTAGCCACGAAAGCTTGCTCGAGTGGCTAATTTTTCTTGAGTGACTTATTTGCTGTTAAGACACGTGTGTAATACATAGGTTTATCCAACAGCCCCTTCTGTAACAAAAAACCCAAAAAAATTTCATTCAAAAATTCATATGTAAAATAAAAAATTAAATGGTTTGATTACCACAGAAAGAAATCAGTTTTATTATTGCAAGACTAGTATAATCTCTGTTTGATTGTTTTTAAGACAATTTGTGAAATCAATGTAATAACCGTTTCCAATACATAAGGATCACTAGGGGAAGGGGGTTATATCGTCGCCTAAGATGCAACACCGCATATCAACCATTTTCGAAAATCAGGTTTGTACTTCTTCGAATTCTCAAGCCGCATAGGCTGCTTAGCATAAATTGATAACTAATGTATAGAAAACATGTTAATTATACACTAATGAGAACAATTTTATGCTAACCACTCCATGCGGGTTGAAAATTCGAAGAAGAATATGCGGTGTTGTTTCTTAGGCGACGATATCCTGTATCTGATATTTTATTGACACTAGAAAATTCTTCCTCACGAAGTGATGTTTGAGAATTCAACACTATAATGGAACTGCAATACAGCAATATCTCCCTGAAAACGTAGAACAAAAACTCAACAGCAGTGAGTTTCAGACGCGCGAAGGTCGCGGTTGAGGCCCGAAGGTTGCAATAATAAAACTGATTTCTTTCTGTGATAATCAAACCATTTGATTTTTTATTTTACATATGAATAGTTAATAAATGCATCATTCCGAGAATGTGACATTTGACCCCCCTTGCCATTTGAATTTTTTGAGTCCCATTTACGCCGCCACTGGCTGGGACGGGACAGGAAGGTGTAATTTATGTCAAAAGATAGAGATTTACAAATAAAAATTGACCTGTCCGAGGAAAATTGTTAACCAATAAAAATAAACATAATGAATTTTATTTTTTATTCCACTCGTACTGTATAATCGAATCGAAAAAAAAAACAAAATTGTTTCATTTATGATGGGCCTGTTTTTATATTTATTGCTTTTAAATAATATTGTTCCAAAATCTCTATTTAATATAGTAAATTCTAATATGTGGTAATAACAAAAACTTAGTTAGTTCTGGTATGTAGGTGCCATGGATATACCTGCAATAAATTTAGGGGGTAATAGAGAAAAATAGAATTTTTATGCAATATGCAGCAAAATACTTAAAATCTAACCATATTTACACCCCAATGATCTGAACTTGAAGCGTTTTCACGGTCAAGACAAAAACTGATAGCACGCGGTCAAAATACAGATATGGTATTTGTTTATGGCATTTGTAGTGACTCAGAGGCTTAATCAAAATTTAACAGTTGCATTGGTTGCAATGGTGCAACCCCGCACGTTCATCAACATTTTGAATTGTATGCGAAATAGCATCTTATGCCGTAATTACTATTGTTTAATTTGTAATCGGCAAGTGCTTTACTTTGTTCAAATTTCGCCGTTTTTAACAAACCCACGTACACACAGTTTTTTTTCTCTTTTTCTCATTCAGTAGGTACTAGAGGATTTTGACCCAATCAAACTTTGAAAAAAAAAAAAACACTCATAATTTGGTCTACTTACTGATGTTGTGTTTAAAATTACTCCCTTGGTTACACAAAAATTTACAAAGAAAATGTAGTCCAAGTACTCCATTAGGAATCACTTATCTTGGGTGTCCTGATTTGACAACGTGATAAAAACTTCGAAACATTGATTAAAACAATTGGTTGCTAAGATGATGTTTTTTCGTTATATTAATTAGATTGGTCTTTTTTCCGAATTTACACTTGTTATAGTTGGCTCATATGGCACCGTTTACCAACTTAACAAGTCGTTCTTCCAAAAAGTACTGTAACGTGTAAGAACTAACAAAATCGTACATCATAAAACATAAAATTGTGGTGTTGTAAATTGATATAAATTTGGAAGTCATTGAAATGTTTCTCAAATAATAGGTTTCTGTAGATAAAAGAGACCTCCTAGAAAGTTCAACAGTTGGCAAAATTAAATACAAAGACCTGATTTATGAGAACGACAACACAAACATTTTTCATAATTAAAAATTTTTGTTTACCTATTTTTCTGTTGAATGAGATGTCTTAACGTGTTAAATATCGGTCAGCTATTTCTAAAACATCCTGTATACCTATCCACCTGCCTTTTTGTCTGGACTGTCTTCATGCATTTAGCTTTAGTCAAAGGGCCCTTTGGAAACTGAAACAATTGTCTAATATTTACACCAGACGGTTATGACAATCGTTCATCGGTGAAAAACATTTCTCAATTTTCTTTATCAATATAATGTAAGGCAGATCGACATTTCTTAACCATCAATTCAAATTTGATATTTAACAGATGCCAGGCATAGAGGACATGAAATGTCGTCTCGTTCAGCGGGGTTTTTCGGACTTTTTTGTTGTTCACCAGAAGCGATTAATTTATGCAATATTTGGAGATCTATAACTTTATTATTTTAAATGGAATACCCCATATTCATAATCAACAAGTCTTTGAATAGCCCTATTAATTATCTTTCACTTTTGTTAAACATAATATTTTCACAAAAAAAATTATAACTTGGCAACCTTTCATTCCAAATTTAGAAAAAAGATATGCAGTTGTAGCAGTTACAACAGCAAAACAGAATATAAAAAAATACATAATATGTATAGGGCTTCATTTAAAAAAGTTCAGTACGACCCTGGAATAGTGAAAGAACAAATATAGCTGAAAATAATTTTAGTCTATGCAGCTTTGATGGCAATATAAATATGATGACATCAAAACATTTTTTTCTTATTAGTAAAGCCACTATCTTCCGACCTCGCACGATAGACTCACCCTGCATATCAGTTTTTGGAGCTTTCTTTTTCTTTTGGGCTCTTCCATTTTTATCATCTACATTACACTGAGAGCAGAAATTACTAGTAAAGCGCAATACTTTCAAAATTCACATAATTCACTAGTGTGGATAAGACTTGGAAGGATCCACTGCAATAATGATGAATGTTCTTCAGTCAGTGTGTTTTGAGAAATTTACTTCTGAAAGTTTCGTACCGTTCAGGCTCAGTCATGTAATCGCTTTTATACTCACAGCTATTGGTTCATCACTGTACCACTCTTTTCAAGTTGTTTATTTCAATGGACTCATGTACTCAATAGAAAAGGATAGTTGTCTGAACGGCAAAAAAGCGGGTCATTTGAAATTTGTTTGACAGGCCCAGTACTGAACAGACCTTTTGCACCTGTCAAAAAGTGACAGCAACGTTTGTTGTTTAATTCTTCGGTATGTTTTCGATTTGAACAAAAAGGAACGAAGCAGTTATACTCCATAGTGTTTTATTTATATAGCTAGTGCTTTCACATTTGACATTTACCAAATTAATTTTGGAAATGTCACTTGCCGTTCAGATGCCTTGTTTTTGCATTGAGATTATGGAGCTGACCGATTTTTGCACCGAACTTTTCAATTTAATCTGTTGTTTGATTTCGAGGTTAGAGGATATTATGTCAAAGTTGTGGTGTTCAAATGTTGGCGCGAAAGTGGCAAATCTTTCAGTTTTTTTTATTTACCCGGGAACACTCATACCATTCCGGACATGGAATCTTGGTCACTACTGACGTTTAACTGACAAGAATGTGTGAAATGGTCTTTATTATTGATAACCTTACATTTGACTTGATCTGTCATTACGGTCATTAATAGCTGTCAGATCTTGTTGACGACAAAATGAGATGCGTGATGGTGTATGGATTTTAATATGATAATGAGTCAAACATAGCATTAAGACGAAACCTAGAGATAATGTTTTAATAAATTTGGACAAATTAATTTCGAATCAACTAACATCACTAAAACATTTTCTAAAATTTAAAGAACAACACTAATAGTTTGTCATGGCCCCATTAGTCTCTAGCGCATCAACCGTCTGGACATAGAACGGCATAGATTCCTGTGGTAGTCTTGCAGTAATGTATTCCATGCTTCAGTAATTTCAGTCAAGAGCTCATCCCTGATATGAAAGACTAACCGTTGTGGTTTTCAATTTGACAAGTAAAACTTCAAATTGATTTAAAAAAATAAATCACTCATTGGTGGCAATAAAGATTGGTTTACGTTTTTTTTTTCTTTTTTTTTGAGACATGTCAGAAAAGGTTGGCCAAGATTCCATGTCCGGAACTGTACCTAAGTGCGCCATTGACGAGAAAAAAATAAAAAACTCCCCATGTAAAATCGGGTTTGTTTAGATTCAATGCACTGACCTACCTCAAGGTTCTACGTCACACTAATAGCCCGTATTATTATTATTAACTGGCCATGAAATAAAGGATATTGACAACTTTTGACATTTTTTCTCAACGTCGTATTTCACTCGCATATAATGGTGACGATTGTACACTCCAATGGTTAAAATACTCGCCATAATTTCCATTCTCGTGTATAATAACCACCATTATATTATGCTCATTAATAGTAGATGATTATTTAAAAAACTGTGTTCTCGTAAGCGATCTTGGCCGGTTTTAAATCGTGATTATTCAGTATTTGGAATTAATGAGTGAATGGCATGCTTATTTGAAATTGGATATATTTTGCATAATATATATATATAGTTATTGCAGCAGACATTTCACTGATGAAACCGCCAAATCCAAATTCCTGAATTATTCATGAACAATAGCTGTTATAAAATTCTACTAATCAAGTCTACTTACCTAAACCTATTGGGATATCTATTTTTTAGATGTATAGCTGCACTGTAATCAGATACCATATCTGCACATAATAAGTTTGGTTTATCACAATCAGGTTGCCCTGGACACCAATCTCTGTGTTTTCTAGATTGTAAATTGCCTCTTGGGTCCCTCATCAACAATAAGACTTTGACATTCAAACTAAAAGAAAACTTATAGTATCTGGTGAATTTTTAATGTTGCTTACTCTTCATCCTTTAACAATTCTTCTGCTAACCTCAATCGTATTCTTACAGTTTTCATTGACTGAAAAGGAAATATCTTACAGACACTATTTAAAAAAGTTGCATTCCAACAATACTGAGGAAACATTTCACACAAATTCCACAACCTTGTATTATGCATAAACAAATATGTATGCGTTTTTCCATATTCTAAGTAATTTTGTAGATGATTATAATCACAGTTTAACAGGTATTTCAAATTAGCTATGGCCGAATCCTCATAAGGAGGCCCCCTGATTTGGATGATCCCATAATCAAGTAGTGGTTCATAATGATAGAAGTTTCCAGGCACCGAGTTTATCACATCTCCTAGAAAAGTAGAGCCGGATCGCCATGTGGTTACAATAATGTTTCTAATCGGACGGCCACCAGTCGCCATAGTGTAGTCACTAAGCTTTTGCTTTCGAGGAAAAGGGTATTCTTTTAAAGCAGACTTTATAACACTGTGTTGCATTTCTACAATATCCTTCATGGTTACAGAGATGGAGGAGTTTAAATGTACATCATTTGCACCCTCTTCATATACTTCCTCATATTTAAAAGACCTAGTGTATCGAGGGGTTTCTTTTTGGCTAAAAGCGATGAATAGAAGACACACAACGGCCAGTAATAACAAAGCCAACACTTCATTCCTGCGGACCATTATGTTGCCACATTCCAATTTAAAAAGGGTTGATGGGGGCTGCAAGAGTTGGTAGATTTGAAATGATCCGTCAAAGAAGAAATCTGTAATACCATCAACACTCGCGTATTAATTGTCCACCTTGTCCACTAAGTAATAACAAAAATCAGACACTACTTTTTAAACATATTTGGTTATTTTTATTGCACTGCGGTATTTAACTCTTAGCATACCTTTCTAAAGCGATGATGACAAGTAGATATTTCCACGATATTTCAGGCTTTCAGGATGCGTCCCCACTCTTGAGTACTGCATATTTTCGCTCTCTGTTTTGCACAATGCGCAGATCGTAATAAAGCTGGTAATATGCTCTATCTTTGTTGCACATTGAGAGTAAAACAGGACCGGAATTGGAATATTTCAAGATAATTATGTACAGTCAAACACTGTAGGGCTAGGTATAAATCGGGTCATTATGAATGATTCATACACAGTTTCATACATCATGTTAATTGTGGATAACCAATTTTAGAAACTGAAGAAGGAGAATTTTGATCTTCAAAAAATCATGTAGGTACAAAATTTTAGAAGTTAATTAAAGCGTTAAAATATACAATATAGGCAGTAAAGAACCAGTTGCAAGAACGCAAATCAAAGATTGATCAACCATTAATCGCCGTCGACCCAATCCATCCGACGATGATTACCGATTTTTTGAAGTCGGTAAAAAGGAGGAGGTTCTATGTTTGGCTGTATGTATGTTTTTTTTTCCTTTTATGTATGTTCACCGATATCTTCGTTAATTGTGGACCGATTTTGAAAATTCTTCTTTTATTTTTAAGGGTATGCTCCGGAGATAGTCCCACTGTCAGCAAGTCCGGATCTGATGAGGGGATCCCATGGAAATCGAGGGAAATTCTCAAATTTTTCCTTTTATGTATGTTCACCGATTTCTTCGTCAATAATTGTGGATCGATTTCGAAAATTCTTCTTTTATTTAAAAGGGTATACTTCGGAGATAGTCCCATTGTCAGCAAGTCCGGACCTGATGAGGGGATCGTATGGGAATCGGGCCAAAATCCTCACATTTTATAATTATTATGAACACTCTCAAATGTAGTCGTTTAATAATTATGCAGGTCTTTCATCTTCATTGTTTCAGTATTTCAGGTTCTATTTTTTTATCGTTTGCGTCTTTCATCTTCATTTTCAACTAGGCGTGGTTTCCTCATTCGAGCAGCGTCCTTACTAGGTCTACCCATCACTTAAAATTGTAAAATAATTAGCTTTTTAAAAAAGAAATCGACTTCAAAAAGCGAGAAATAAGTCAGTACAATCATGTATTATTAGATGTGCTACCTACTGATCTGGTTGAAGTCGGTGCCAAGCCAAAAAAATAGGTAGTAGATAGATAGACTGTCCGCTCCCGTCACATCGCAAGTCCCACCGCGCGCGCGCCGAGCAAAACATCCCAAACGGGCAGACATGTGCGGGGCAGACGTCGTTGACGGCCTGATATTGAATTTTTGATGCGCTATAACGTTGTTGATATATTTGTATAATGACAATAGGTTACAAATTTGTTAACCTCTTTGGCTTGGCACCGATTTCAAACAGATCAGTAGGTAGCACATGTAATAATACATGTACTTATTTATATTACTTATTTCTCGCTTTTTGAAGTCGGTTTCTTTTTTTAAAAAAGCTAATTATTTTATCAAATTATTAATCAGATTTACACCTGAAAATGTGTTATGTCTTTCTAACCACTTTCTTAACGAAATTAACGAAATGTGGTGGTCGTACATTAGATGGTAACACAAAAATTAAAACTAAGATATGTAGCCGATCCACGTACGTGTAAATACTAAAATAATATACATATTATGTACATATAGTTATTATCTACTTTTACAATATACAGGGTGTTTTTGAAATGCATGTCAATAAAAAATCTACACCATCTAGAGGTTCAATGAAACCCAATAGTCCATTTTTTTCATGTCTAAAACGATGGGGATAAATTAGCCATTTCCACGCATAGTCCACGCCACTGTCGATTGCATTTTCAAGGCGGATACAATAATTACATTTATTTCATACTGTCCGGTAGATGTCTTATTAAAGGATCAATTTGCGTCCGGTAGGTGAGCTATTACAGTATCAGAGCCGGTAAGTGTCGCTAGGCAACACTTACCGGACAGTTTCATCCTTATAAATCAAATCTGACATTAATCTGACATTTTCAAACGTATTTGTCAGCTACTGATGAAGTTTTACATGTACAACAAAGGTGATGCGATTTTCACAAAATGTGATTTTTTGATTTTTGAAATAAAATAATGAAGAACGGGCTTACAGTATGAAATAAAATACGTAACGATACACGTCCGGTAGTTACTTGTAACTCGTTTAGACATTCTAGACTCGGCTCCTAACGTCGCCTCGTCCATAATGTCTAACTCGTTACAAGTAACCTACCGGACTTGTAACGTTAAATACTATTTTGCAGTTGAATCCTGACATAAAGTGACAACCAATAGTTAATTGTCAATTAAAGATTGACAAGTGTAATGCCAAAATTAATTTTATTTCAGATTTATTGTTAATTACAAACACATTATTCGAAGAAGAAAAATTTATTGTATTTAAACGTGCAAAAAATGATTAAAGAACAATGAAAATAAACAAATAAACAAAAACCAGAAAACTACAATAGATGGTCAAAATACCGCTAACCGTTTCTCAGCACCCCGAAGCAGCGACTCTTGCGTTCTGGCAATTACTTCTGGGTTTCTTCTAATTCCTTCGGCAGTATTTTGAACGCGGCTTCTTAAATCTTCAACGGTATTTACAGGCATTGCATAAATTAATTCTCATGGGACCCCACAAAAAAAAACACTATCCTTCCTATCCATCTCAACGGGAAATTTTGATCAAGCCAGGTCGGCACCTCGTGAGCGTGATGAGAAGGGGCTCCACCATGAAGATACCACAAATCAGGCCGAGTAATCAAAGGTACATCTTCTAATAAGTTTCCTGGCTCCTCATTTAAAAAAAAAAAAACTGAAATTGGCCGCGCTAGTTAAACGAGGGAGTAAAATGTATAGACCTATCAGATTGTTGCCAACCATCCCATAAACGTTGCCTCGTCGGTTTATAAGATTTTATATCAACAAAACGAGGATCTTCTTCCTTTCTTTGGAGTAACCACTCACAAAACCTTATTCTTCGAGGAAGGACCTCAGGTTTCAATTCTTGCACTTTTTGGATCTGGTTGGGGTGGAGACCCTGTTCATACAATGTTCGCCACACGACAAACGGCGAATCACACACACGATAAAACAACCTTCTTATGCTAATTCCTGGTTCCTCTTCAACAAGGTCTGGCTCAGCGTCCAAAATCCTACGTTCCGCATCCCGAGCATTTACTAAGGCTCTTCCATACAACAAGACCATGTCGGTCATCTCAGCATTTGTATAGCTTCCATGTAGAACAATTATGACGGTAAACTGTGACACTTAAAAAAACTCAAATTTACCTGTTACTATTGTTGCTAAGCGAAGGAGAGGACATTTTTAATCACCTTTAGCGCAGTAGCGGACGGTAGATTTTGACCAAATTTTTAATGATTTTTATCACAAAAAATTTTAGCCATCGACTTCCTCTCATCTTGACCAATTACCGATTTTATTTTTGACATGCATTTCAAAAACACCCTGTATACATATATCGGGTGTTCATTTAAATTAGTCATCAAGTCGCCTATGAATTTGACATAACATTTTAACGTGTGTCTGTTGCTAATTTTTTTTTTAACTTGACAGTTGTAACTTTCACTCGTTAAATTTAAATTAATTGAAATAAAAAATAATCTTCTACTCAGTTACTCCAGTTGTTGATACGCCTTTGTTGTAAATCACTGCACTGGTAACAAGAACGCATTTGTTTAAAACTGGCGTCCTAACCGAGATCAATTGGAGGTTATGATTTTCATACTGGTTTTGGTTTATAATGGATTTAGCTAAACTTATTTCATTGCAGGTACAACCGAAAATGGCAACATTTCTGTCCCCAATGAATTTTTGTATGCCCTTTTTTTACGGTTTTATATTTCTCATGAAATAATTTTGTAAAGAGCAAATCCTCAAACTCCTCAGGGTTTTCATGAATGTTTTCTTCTAGTAATATGTGGAGAATAGACACAAATTGAATTGAATTGAAAATACATTTATTTTCTCACTTTTGAATTACATTTTTTCTTAAATATAACAAATTTTTATGTGTGTGGACGATGCTGAGGCTTAGGGCCTTTCTGCACGTGACTCTATATAATCCTAAGGTCTTAATTATCTCAAATTTACAATAGGAATATTAAATCTAATACAATGTTTATTTGAGAAAAAATAACAAAACAAAGCAAAAATAAAAAGAAAGGAATGTTCTGGTGGCGTATTGTTCCGTCCTGAGGTCTTCTCCTTGGTGGTTGTCATTATGTTGTCGAGTGCCCTCCGTGGGCACTCTGGTATGTAGTCTTGTCCATGTTGGTTCCGTGGTATTCTCGGTTGCTCTCCTGAACAACCTGGGGTTCTTCTTAGTTCTTCTTAGCTGGAAAGGGGAAAAATATAGGGGAAGACTCGTCCTTGGGGTGGGAGGTGGACCATCGCTGTTACGTCAGTGATCTCATCGAAAGTGGGGTGTCCTCGACCAGATCCTGGAGTGCCGGAGGAAGGTCGCGGTATAGAGGTATACACTAGTGTTTACGTTTCGGTTTTTTAGGGAAACGGTTAATTTCTCTGTGTTTGACCGGGAGTTTGTGAGTGGTGTACAGAGTTTGGATGGCGATTGTGTTCTGACTGTCTAATGTTCTGGAGATATAGTTTTTCCGGAGTTTGGTGAATCGGTCTGTTATAAGTGTGGATTTGGTTTCCTGGTGGACTTGGTTGCTGGGAAATATGGGGTCAAGTCGAAAGAGTTTTCGTTGGATGTGCCTTTCAAAAGCGGAAATCTGGAAGAGGAGGCGTTTTGGGAGTTGGGGGCGTAAATTAGAGCGCGGTATTCTAGGATGGGTCGGATGAAGGTGTTCTATGTTGATGAATGGAAGAAAATTGAGGAGTTGAAACTGAAGCCCCAAACAGCTGGGTTTGGGGTTCGTAGCCCCTGAAGCGGCCATGTACAAGGTAGATGATGTTAGCTCGATTTTTATATATTTTTTTTATGGTGTTTTGGAGGTCTAGGTTAAGGTAGGTGAGGATTTGCATTTGGGGATGTGTTGGTTGTTTAGTGTGAGTTGTGTGCCTTTGTAGAAATCTTGTTTTTGTGTGTTGTTCTGCGGGTAGGTGAAGAGAATTGATTGACACTTAGCCGGATTGGTCTTGACTCGCCAGGTGTTGGTCCATCTTTCGATTCGGTGCAGCTCTATCTGGGCGATTTCCGCGGCTACTTATGATTTCTGGTGACTGGTCCAGAGGGCATATACACCACCATGACCGTTATATGCTTTAAATAGTATATTATAAACCAAGGTAGAGAAGTAATTTTTCTCAGCTAAGCAGTATTAATTAAGTAGGAATTAAGTTGCGAAGCTGAGAAAGGGCTTCTCTACCGTGGTTTATATATTATTTTTTTCACTACTAGCAGCTTAAATCGTTAAATAAATAAAGCATCAAAAATACAATCGTCTAGCGGGTGCCAGGTCACAGTTAATCCTGAATAGACGTTGCCGTCTGTGAACATTTGTTTTTTCCGTGGATCATTGCAAATTTTGGCTCGGGCTTCGCGCTCAACCTCTTAAAGAAACCTACTCCAAGAAGGTCATATTTTCCTGTACGTGAAACTCGAAATTTGGACAGGATCAACTGTGACTGGCACCCGCTAGACGCTTTTTATCAAAAATAGTGGTTATGTATTTTTCTCTGACATTTTCCGTCAGAGACCGGATTTTCGTGAAAACCTGCACAATGCATACCTGTGCTTTTGTAATAATTTAACTTCGTTTTTTTTTGCATAAATTGCAGTTAATTAATGTCTAACTGGTGCAATTTGTGAAAATTGAAGGGCGCTGTTGTTAAGTAGGTAGATAAAATAATAATAAACGATATGCATTTTGCATCAAATCCGGTCTCTGCCCATTATTAACTACTGGTCAATAATGAAAAAATTATTAACTACTACGAAAGAAAAACAACTTCACACCTCCTCTACAAACTATATAATCGTACATTCTACAGCTAGTAGTGAAAAATAGTATATTATAAACCAAGGTAGAGAAGTAATTTTTCTCAGCTAAGCAGTATTAATTCCCGAGATGCGAAGCATCGAGGGAATTAAGTTGCGAAGCTGAGAAAGGGCTTCTCTACCGTGGTTTATATATTATTTTTTTCACTACTAGGAGCTTAGATCGTTAAATAAATAAAGCATCAAAAATACAATCGTCTAGCGGGTGCCAGGTCACAGTTAATCCTGAATAGACGTTGCCGTCTGTGAACATTTGTTTTTTCCGTGGATCATTGCAAATTTTGGCTCGCGCTTCGCGCTAAACCCCTTAAAGAAACCTACTCCAAGAAGGTCATATTTTCCTGTACGTGAAATTTGAAATTTGGACAGGATCAACTGTGACTGGCACCCGCTAGACGCTTTTTATCAAAAATAAAGGTTATGTATTTTTTCTCTGACATTTCTCCGTCAGAGACCGGATTTTCGTGAAAACCTGCACAATGCATACCTGTGCTTTTGTAATAATTTAACTTCGTTTTTTTTTGCATAAATTGCAGTTAATTAATGTCTAATATTTGCAACTGGTGCAATTTGTGAAAATCGAAGCGCGCTGTTGTTAAGTAGGTAGATAAAATAATAATAAACGATATGCCTTTTGCATCAAATCCGGTCTCTGCCCATTATTAACTACTGGTCAATAATGAAAAAATTATTAACTACTAGGAAAGAAATACAACTTCACACCTCCTCTACAAACTATATAATCGTACATTCGACAGCTAGTAGTGAAAAAAAAAGGTTTTTACTTCTTGTACATCGAGCTCTGGCACCTTACTTTGTTCTGTTGATGCATTTGTTGGTGTGGTCGTATTTGGTAGTTTGGATGAAAACTACATGTCTTCTAGTTTGTTGTAGAACTGTCCTAAATTTTGATCCCACCTAATATGCCAGCACATCTGTTACCGATTTGTTTTGTTTTCCTACATATTATTCAAGTGTAAAAGGAATGGCTGCAACATGAGTAGGTACATGCTTCCCCAAGACCAGCTACACATTTTCAGTGACTTGATAATATTTCTCTTGTTAGAGAGAAAATTAGCCACACTTTTAATGCTACATGATTTAATTCTTTGGGAATGCATAACCTGTAAAATTCTATTCGTTACTACCACTTAAACGATTGAAAACAATTATTTTTACCTTCCTAAGTAGGTACACAGATATTATTATTAATCTTAACGCCTCTGATGTCTTCTATCCACTTAGACAGCATCAAGACTTTTATATGCCCTTATTTCTTTTTGCATAAAGGGGCTTATCGTAAAAATTAGAAAATCTGTAATGGTAGCCATCAAAATCCTTGGAATTTCCTGCAAAAGAAAGTTGAAATCCTCTTTTCTCAATGCATATGGGTCTTTACCATTCAACAAGGTCAATTTGTCAAGGTATCGTCTCTTAGCCTCCAAAGACAATGCCCTTGCATAATCGCTGAGAACTTAAGACCAAGGTTTTCAATTCTGTCCAAGGTTTTTTTAAACTGCATATAATCCACGACAAAATTTGGAAATTCTTCTTGAGACAGTCCTCTATCGAATGTACCCACGTTAGTCCCATTTCGGAAATAGCTTCTTAGTAAAAACACTTTTTGTTTACTCATAACTGTGTAAACTGTGCTTTTCGATTCGATCAGAGAACATACAAAACTCATCGTCACTAGCGCTAAACATAAATTTTACAACTAAAATTAAAAAGGAACACTATTGATTTTTTTGCGGTAAGTGTTACCTTATTTTTCTTCTATTTCTTTATGAAATTTATTAAGGGAACTAGTGATCGCCCGTCACTCGAAATTCGAGTGATACTTACGTAAATAGTGTTGAATAAAGACTGGTTACCATATTACATATTACAATTTTTAATTTGCATTGTCTGAATAATTAAAAAAAAAAAATAAGACGGAATAGTTTCCTTATATACAATGTTTTGCGTAAATACTTGTTCATTGTGCGGTATAAGATGCTCCTGACTGAATTGTTCGCTAATGTAGAAACGGAGACCATTGAATATACGAAACAAAAGACATTACTACTACATTTGATTAAACAATAAATCTTCCGCTTCTCGATTGATTTGTTGAGAAAGTCGCAGGTCAGTTAAACGAAAATATTGTGGAATTGTATTTTGCACAGCTTCATTCGTCCTCTCTTTCACACTTTTCACACCCCGCACCCAAACATCCCTCCATGTCTTAAGTTCCCTACACAGCTTGCTCACAAAACCTCAGGGGAGGGGCTAAGATACCTATATATAGCTACAGTTGTCCAACTTCTCACTTAAAACGATTCACGCTCATTTAAATCGATGACTGTAATGGACCGCTTTTCCCCTAAAATGATTTGCAAATAATTAATGAACCTGTGAAATTTTTGAAAATGGAAAGTAGTGTACACATAGAACTTGTCTTTCATTAAAAAAAAACAATTATCAAAATCGGTGCAGTACAGACTGTTTTATTTGGTTCAAATTGATTCATGTTCAACGATTAAATATATAGATAACGCTGAATGACTTCAAAATGGTAATAAGGAAACCGTTTTACTGTGTTCTAGTACAGATTCTGCAAGTTTAAAAAAAATCACTTGTCAGTCATAGAAATATTACCCGTGCGATCGCCTTACTTTACACACGTCCGTAAGGACCGGCCTACATAGATCGTAGAATGTACAATTTTAGCTATTTACAACTGGGCTGTAGATGCCAATACGTATATAAGAAAATGTCTGCATAAATTAGAACAATTCATTAACAGACATCAAGAATGATGATGTCATCTTTTGGCCTGATTTGGTATTGTGTCATTATGCCAGAATTACTCAGCAATGGCTAAAAACGACAATCTTCTAAATGTGCCACAGGCGCGACCAATCGAAGATTTTTGGGCGATATTATCTAGAAAAGTGTATTGTAGCGTTTCTGGGTTCCATTATTTATTTAAACGTTATGTACAATTTATTTATACTTTTAATATTACACTATTTACATTATTTACACTATTTACAATTTACTATTTCACGGGCACGTCTCGCATTATTTATTTACACATCACGCGGCACTCCGGATAGATAAAAGCAACTATCCGACTCGACCCACTTCGACTTTGACTCACTAGACTGACTGATGCGACTAGACTCGATGATACGACTAAACTCAACTGACTCCCGCTGGAACGTCCTCTAATAAATATACCGGCCACTAAATGCTTCTAGAGGCTCCATACGTTCCATGGTGCTCTCGATCCGTACCGGATATTCCAGAAGATGAGTCATACTACCTCGAGTACGTTGTAGTAAATTCCAGTACAGTCCAGCAATTGATGACGCCGCTACAGCGAGGAGTCATCACGGGTCCACGTCCGTTACAGTATAATCAAGGGTGGGAAGCTAGATCGGAAGAACAATTACGAAGAAGGATTTTTCAAAAGATAGGAGAAATTGATGTTGTCACCATCCAGGGGTTAATGGCCAAGGTTAAACCTACGTTGCGTCAGATTGAAGACAATGGCCCGCTTTCAGTACTTTGGTGTTATTTCTTATTTTTAAAGACCTCCATAATTATGAGCTAATTATTAGATTTTGTGAAGTTTATAATTCAGTACCTTAGAAGCATATGGATCCATGTGCATAATAGGAAATTTCCAATAAACAATTAGTTTGTATTTATTATTGTATTATGCTTCTAGAACAATACGGATTTGGTTCTTTAAAAAAAGTCACGGATTGTTATTGTCAATTTATACACACTCGATTTTTTAGTTAACATAATAATGTATTTAATAAAATAGATTGGCAGTTTTGATAAAAAGTGGAGTTCGATCCATATGCTTCTGAGGTACTGAATTATTTTTCCGAAAACTTTCGTTCCATACGTTAAGCATAACAAAATCTTAGTGATTTTGACAGGGGTAGAATTATTGCGTTTCGGGGAGTTGGTTTGTCCAATCGCGAAATTGTCCGCAGTGTTAATTGCACTTGAATGACGGTAATGTGCGTGTGTGGGGCGTGGACAGAAGAAGGTAGAGGAACACGAAACAGATCGACAGGTCAGCCGAGGCGTACCACAGAGCGTCAAGATAGGCGCTTCAGACAACTAGCTATGTGAGACCGTTTTGCTACTACGCGCCAACTCTGTGACCAATGTTTGGAGAAGAAAATCGACTTGTTAGTATGCGAACATTATATCGCCACATTTGAGCTTTTAGGAACACCGTCGTGAACGTTTGGACTGGCGCAGAGAACGGCAGCGTTGGGAAGCCAAATGGCATAATGTCGTATTCAGCGACGAATAGCGATTCTGCCTAGGCATGCATAATGGCCATCGGAGGGTAAGATGGGTTGAAAAATTTAATAATATCCTGTCAAGACTATCCTTAATTAAAAATAATGTAATAAGTACAGTAAAATGTTACAAAATAAAGGTCAACTATAGTAGAGGAAATAGTGGAGCGTATAAAACCAAGTTTTATAAGGGTGCATGCTTTGTGGGGTGAGAGACATCTAGAGCATCACCTTCTCGCGCTACAAAATTCGGTCGAGGTATAGCTGGTGGAGGTACAGCCGAACGAGCCGGAGATCCGCCACGCTGTTCCGATAAATTTAGGGGTGCCTTCTAACAAAAAATCTCTCCACAAAATACCACCGTCACCCGATAAGAACCTCCCTGAAGATGACATCCTCATGAACGAAATGGTCTATTGAGAGGCGACGAGGCTTTCTTCTTCGGTCCAACGTGGGGAGAGCTCACTCATGAGATCGAGAGGAAAATGTCGCCTTGAAAAGATAGAGAAAAAGATAGGAACCGCCAAGCAGGATATTTCTGAAATCCAGCGTGTAATAGAATTCATCAAAGAGATGAAACGAGCAAATTCTATCCCAGAGATTTAATTCCTGGTGAGCGACACATTCCGGAGCAGGTTGTCAGAGGGGCAAACCGTTTTACTACCTAAAACGGGCGATATGTCTCAATCTCAGAACTACCGGTCAATAACATGCCCCAATGCGTGCTACTAGAATTTCACCCGACTCCTGTCCTACCGAATATACTGTGTATTCGAAAATTCTCGAACAGTGGGGCTGCAAAAGTGGCGTGGACGGCTGCAAGGAAAACCGGCTGATGCGTCACGCAGGATGCCGTCCAATATAAACGCAACTATATGGCTTTGATCGATATAGTAAGACATTCTTCACACCATCTCATGAGCTGATTATTCACTTCTGCGGTTTTCCAGTGATGTCTAATCTGTCCAGAACATCCTGGATTCTCTCCGCTGAAGAGGTACAGCCTTTAGCAGCCGACCGGCAGTTGAAATAAATGACCTGTAATTCGAATAACATCTAGAATTGGATAGAGTCATAATCAAATAACATCTAGATTTGTAAACTGTCGGCAATAAACTTTTTTAGCTATAATCATTCTGGAAGACTCGGTTCTCGATAACATACCGACAGGACTCTATTCTCTTGAGTTCTCTTCTGTCTTGTATCTCTTCCGTTGTCCGTAGCGTTGAGCGTACTGTGGTAGCTACACCCGGTTACCCGCAGCATAAGATCGCACAGTTGTTATACATGGAAGATTTGAAATGTATGCTTCCGGCAATCAAGAACTGACGCAGTCATTGCGCACAGTACAGGAGAACACAGATGCTATTGGCATGGAATTTGGTTGGGACAAATGTGCCAAATATGTTCGACTCATCGACTGAAGCGTTCTGTGACATCCAAACGCCGGAAACACTTAGGGCCGGTTGATTCCTGTATTACCGAGCTGAAGGTAAACATGTGGTAGAGAGGTTACGTAGCGAAAAATAGAGAAATAGAAGGTGATATAAAGAAAAAATTAGAGAAGATATTGAGAAAAGCGAGAAGATGTATTAGAGAAAGGTAGGAAGAAAGAATTGGGCAGGGAAGAGGAGATATAGTCAGGAAAAAGAATAAATCGGCGAAGCCGGAAGATAACGACATCTAGGAGGCGCCACAAGAAGCGGATGAACAAAGACGATAGAAACCGCTCGCTCCGTCAGGGAAGCCTGGACTCTTACCTGGAGGAAAGGAAAATAAAGAGAAAAGGGGAGGGTAGAACAGAAAAACAATAAGAGGAGGAAGAGAATTTTTTTCAAAAAAGTAAAAAGACGGCGAGGTCTCCTGGAGTAAAGAAAACACAGAAGACATCAGAGAAAGAGAAGGAAACGGACACAGAGATGGAGAAAAAAATATTGGAGCTGTTGCAAGAGTTGAAGGAGGAGATGAAAGAAATAAAACGAGAAAACAAGGAACTCAAGAGAAAGATAGAGAGGCAGAGAGAAGAATTTAAAGAGAAGGAGAAGAGATGGGAAGGAGAGAGAGACTGGTGGAAGGAGAGAGTGGAAAAGCTGGAAGAGAGAATGGAAATCGAAGAGAGAAGAAAGAGGAAGAACAACATCGTGATAACAGGATGGGACGGGGAAAGAAAAAGTCATGTAAAAAAAGAGGATGGAGAGAAGTTTTTGAAGGAAAATGTAGAGGATAGTAAAGTAAAAGATTGTTACAAGATCAACAAGGATCAAGTATTGGTGGAGATGGAGGGATGGGGTGAGAAGGAAAAAATAATGAAGCACAAAGGAAAATTAAGGGAGAAGAGGGAAACAAGGGGGATATACATAGACAACGACCTCACAAAGAAAGAAAGAGATTTACAGAAGAAACTAAGAAGTATGGCGAAGGAAAAAAGGGAAGGAGGGAAAGAAGTAAGAGTGGGATACAGGAAATTAATAGTGGACGGGGAGCAATGGAGATGGAATGAAAAGAGAGAGAGACTAGAGGTTTTCCAATTAGAAGAAGAAGGGGAGGAGGGAAAAAGGGGGACCACGGCAAAGTAAAAAGGACAATGAAACGGGAAAAAAGAAACAAAGAAGGAAGTAGGAGGGAAACTAAGGAAGGAATGGGGAAATCAAAGAAGGTAACGAGAAAAACAGGGGTGAGGGCACTATTTTGGAATGTAGCGGGACTAGGGAAAAAAGAAGAAGATTTTTGGGACTATGTGAAGGAGTTCGATATTGTTGGATTAACAGAAACATGGTCAGAAAGCTGGGAAAAAATAGAAAAACTGTTACCAAAGGAGTTCAAGTGGGAATGGCAAGGGGCGAGAAGGGGAAAGAAAAAGGAAGAGCAGCAGGGGGAATAATAACAGGGGTAAAAAAAGGAATAAAAGAGTATACTAAAACGAAGGGAGAAGAGGAAGGTCACGTGGTGAGAAACGTTAAAATAGACAGTAAATGGTGGAAAATAGTGACAGTGTACAGCAAAGAGATGAAAGCAACAATAAGCAAGATAGAAGAAACATTAAAAGACAACAGGGAAGAATGTCTGCTTCTGGGAGGGGATTTTAACGGGAGAATTGGGGAAAGAGGAGCCAGGGATTGGGAAGAAGAGAGAGGAGAGGGAAAAAGAAAATCCAAAGACAAGAAAGAAAATGCGGAAGGGAAGAAGTTGATGGAATGGATAGAAGAAAAAGGATGGGAAGTGCTGAATGGAAATAAACAAGGGGACGAAGAAGGAGAATGGACCTACATAGGCGGTAAAGGAGAGACGGTGATAGACTACGGAATAGTAAACGAAGAAGCATGGGAAGAAGTCGAAGAATTCAGAATAGGGGAAAGAGTAGAGTCAGACCATGTGCCTATAGAGATAAGTATAGGAAGGGGGAGAGAGAAGAGAGGAGGAGAAGAAAAAATAGAGGAAATGCGGAAGGGGTGTGGTAGGTAGAAAAAAAGTGTGGAGCCTGGCGTTTGCGGATGATGTGGTAATGGTGGCAAAGAGTAAAAGAGAAATGAAAGAAATGATAAAGAGTTTAGGAAAATATGTGAAGAAGAAAAGACTAGAAGTGAATGTAGAGAAAACAAAAATGCTGGTGTTCAATAAGAGAAAGAGGAAGAACGAAGAGAGTGATTGGAGGTGGGAGGGAAAAGTAATAGAACAAGTAAAAGAATTCAAATACTTGGGGTATGTGTTCAATGAAAGAGCCACAGATAAGGCACATATTAGAGAACTGGCAAGAAAAGCGAACAAGATGTGTAGGGGGAATAGGAGAGAGAAGGTGGGGAGGCGATTTTAAGAGGAGAATGATGATGTTTGAAAGTGTTATTGAAAGCGTGTTGTTGTACGGAGCAGAGGTCTGGGGATGGAGAGAACAAGAGGAGATAGAGAGGGTGCAAGAGATATATCTGAGGTGGGTGCTAGGGGTGGAGAGAGAAACGCCATGGTACATAGTGAGAGAAGAATGCAAGAGGAATAGGTTGAGAGTGAAAGCGGGAAAAAGAGCGGTCAAGTTCGAAGACAGGATGGAAGGGAGGAAAGAATGTAGGATACTAAAGGAGTGCTGGAGAGAAAAAAAGAAGAATTCAGAGGAGAATGATAGGGAGAATTACTACAGGAGGAATGGGTATGCAAGCAAAGAAATAGAGAGACTGAGAGAAAGAGGCGTGTGGATGAATGTAGAACTAAGTGAAAAAGATAAGGATACGGATAGACAAGAGAGAAGAGAAAGAATTAGAGAATCCAGATACAACGGGAAGTACGGAAGATGCATGATCGAGGAAGTACCGAAGTATTTGGGGAGGGATAGCGAGAAAGAAAGAAAGATGATGGCGAGGTTTAGGTGCGGAAATGAAGAGAGGGAAAATAGGTATTGGGCAGAAGATGGAGGAAGAACGTGTAGAATGTGCTATGAGGAAAGAGAGACGATTGAGCATATGTGGAACGAGTGCAGTGAGATGAAACAAAGAGAGAGGAAAGAGAGGAAATACTGAATGTAGATGGAAGGGAAATTAAATGGATGAAAGAGTAATGGAAGAGGAGGGAGAAGGGAGAAGAGGAAAGGGGAGGGGAGAAGAAATAGAGAATTTTATTTAGTTTTTTTTTATTATTATAATTATTAAGTTTACTTGTATATGGATAGGAATCAGAAAGCCCGTAGGGCAAATAAAGATTTATATATACACTTAGGGCCGGTTGTATAATGTCGAGTAAAACTCCCCGATAACTTAACTATCACCCTTCAGGTTAAACTTCAGGTTGACAAAAACGAGTATTACAATGAGTTTTCTAGCCGTGGTTAAGTTTACTTCGAGTGGTATTGTTAGGCACAAAAATTACTAGAATTGTCACTATTATTTGGCGATTGTAACCGTGGTAGTTCGCTCACAGAATTTGAATAATTTCTTATGTCATGAATATTAGGGTTGTTTATTACCTACCTACCTGCTTGTTGGAAATTCCAAGATTTCCGAAGGTTATTTCATATTTGAACCTTGTCTGTTAATGTTGAGTCACACATCTGAAATGATATTTTATCTGAATGTTATGTTTAAACTTTTTGTAGAACTTCGTTAAAAAAATTTAAAGAAGTTGTAGAATGTAAGAAAACAGATGCTGTCACCTGGAAGAAGAAAAATGCTGCGTGGGAACAAATTGCTATTGAATTCAATTCAATGAGCGGGACCACGCGTAGAAGTACAAAAAATTTAAAAGACAAATATTTAAATTTAAAGTAAGCTACAAAAAAAAAATCTGACCACAAAATAAAAATATTTAAAATATCTTCAAATATTTCGAAAACATCATATTTGTTAAATGAGCGTTAATTGCAATAAAAACCAACAAACAACAAGTACAACGGATAATCACGTTTCTACCGCGTTCTCAAATTCGAACAGCTGATCCCTCGATGAGTCTATTTGCGCATGGGTAACTTCCAACCAACAGTTTAACCACAGGAAATCCATCGGTAACATTTACTAGGACTTTATCCTCTAGGTTCGAGATAAACTGAGTTTGTACAACCGGTCTTTTGACGAATCTGGAAGTAAACCTGCAACCTTCAGTTTAACTCGACATTGTACAACCGGGGTTGGCGAATTTTCCTGCGTTTGGAGTAGGGACGAGGCGGGATGAGCGGCGCAAATTTAATTGCCGGCAAGTGGCCCCGTCTACCGGCCAGTAGCGTAAACTTGAGTAGCGTTTCTCAAAAGCGAACATTTCTCTACAATAACGACATTGAAAATATTGAAATATCCAGTTGGAATGTATCAGTTCGGCATTGGATCAGCATTTTGTGCTAAATTCAGAGTACAATCAATATTATCGAATGCACAATTGAAGATATTAATGATATCGGGTGTCTAAATAAAAATCTGGTCAAGATTGCTATGAAACAAATGCGATTCACATTCGGCACGTCCTAGCTAATGTCAATGTTAAAGTGTCAAAAATTGTGGGGAACCGAGGTGGCTTTCTTGAAATAAGGGGGCCCGAGGAGCCGAAACATAGGGCCCGGGGAGCTCCCGTCGAAACATAGGGCTCGAGGTGCCCCCGTCAAAGAATGGGGGCCCGAGGGGGCCCACTTGAAACTTGGGGGCCCGAGGGGACCTTCTTAAAACTGGGGGGCCCGAGGAGGATCACTTGTAACATGGGGCACCGAGGGGGAAATCGGAAGTTGAATTTGTTTACTTCTAAAGTAGAAATTATACACTGTGTCCCTGGATGGGGTGCCCATCTTACAACTGTAGAAAACTAAAACAGTCAAACATTTGAATCAGCCTGTTTTAAATTAAGCTGTTTTTTCTTTAATTTCCATAAACTGGTAGTTGCCTAGCAACCTGAACACAGTGGCAGTCACGGCTGATACATAACGAGTGAGCAACAAAATTCGTGATCGCAGTTGACTAAACGTGTATCGGTTCTTTTACTTTACTGTTTACATTCATCGTCAATTCACATTACTCAATGACTTTTTACACAATCGTATCGATCAAGAATCGACGCAAAATTTTAGATTCAGAAGCTCCTACGATAACGAATTTTGTTGCTCACTCGTTACCTTATTTCGAGTAAAATAATTAACAAACAATTTAAACAACCCAAATGAAGCGGCTCAAATGAACCCTAGGAATTGACATTCTTGGATTACGTGTCGATATGATACATCGCCAAGACCGTAACATTGAATTAAAAAAATTCTTTGCTAAAGACTTAGCATTCCAATTTTTTTGTTTCTTACAACAATTAAGTTTAATGAAGTTTCATTTATATTTTTTAGGCGTTGCTAGGCAGTGTTCGGCTTTGAATACTAGATTGATCAAAAATATTTGGACTTACAATTAGACAAAAAAATCCTATTCAAAGAAAAAAGCTCCCTATTAAAACATATCAAATAAGATTTGCAATTTTTTATCTTTTTTTTTTGTAATTTTATAACAAGCAAAACCAGTCTAGACCAGATTCTTTTCCAAACAACTTACTAGAAAAAAATCACCTCATGAGTACCCTATCCAGGGACACATTGTATATGAGTCAAATTCAAATGACTTGAACTCTTGAGACAGGGGGGCCCGAGAAAGCGCCTTTGAGACGGACAGGCCCCTTTGAGACATCCCTGGGACAGGGGGGCGTAACTACCATCTTAACCGATTTTTATCAAGGCAATCTTGACCAGATTTTTATTTAGATACATTTCAATTAAAAGATAAAGATAACAGTAGAAGCTATATTTTCTGAAAAAAATGAATTAAATGATTGGAATTGTTAAAAAAACTAGCGAGCCTTACAAACAGTAAGATCTGACCACATGTGACATCTCACCTTGGTAATAAACAACATTAACATTAATCCCATTGGTACACCATAAATGGACTCAACACCCATTAAATTAGGCCATTTGTTATTTTCAGTGTGACTCTACCTGATCACAAACAATTTATAAGGAACAAAAGTGCGAGTATACTTTGCGAAAATATCCGTCGAAATCAACACAATCAATACGTTTAGAGGCGATATGATTAATCCAAAAATTGTACGAATCGTTACGAATTATTTTGGTAGTTATGGTTGGACGGTGTCCCCCTGAGCACCCTTGATTCGGCGGGGCCCCCTTGGTCCCCCTTAATTCGGTGGGGGCTCACTTGGGCCCCCTTGTTTGGGCGGGGACCCCCTGCTTGGGTGGGGGCCCTCTCTGTTCGGCAGGGGCCCCCTTGTTTGGGCGGTGGCCCCCCTGGGCCCCCATGGTTGGGCGGTGGCCCACTTGGTCCCCTTGTTTGGGCGGTGGCCCGCTTGGGCCCCCTTGGTAGGGCGGAGCCCCCTTGGTTCGGTCGGAGGCTTCCTTGATTCGGCGATGATAGCAAATCTTCTATTGAAAACTTAATTTCAACCAATTTTGTAAGATGGACCATTTAAGATGTAACAAATACCGCGTCGGCAACTTCAAAGATTTTCTTTGTCTTTTTGTTCGATCACCCGACTGAAATATTTTTGCCCTGTTTTTGCCATGTGAATTCAGTCCATATAACGTGTGCCGTATAGTTTATGATACCATGAATAATTGCACCACCTCACGTAAAGAAGCTACACTAGATTGGCTTGTGTGGCACTCTAGAATGAGTCAGAACCATGTCAGAACTTGGTAAAATGTCGGTTCGTGCCTGGACTAACACAGATAGACATTGCATCTACACAGCTCGTATCGATCGTATCGCGGTCTCCGAGATTCTTTCTAAAATCTGTTAAACAACACCCTCTGTTCTTATATTTATCACAATGCGGGGCATGACTGGACAGTGAATTCTTTAAGAAAATAACCGGTTTGGAGAGAAATTTCAAACTTCCCGCCACAACGGATTCTTGGCCATGCGCAATGCAGCCAAGAAACTGACTAAGCTATTAAAACTTCAAGACAGTATTTTAAGAAGAGCGAACTTATGCTTTCAAGTGGGTGGACGAAATTTTGAACACTTATTATGCAAAATTTTAAGTTAATGTTTAAAGGATATAAGCTTAAAAAATTCAAAGGTATTTAACCTTCCGTTACCCGCGCTTGCACCAGAGAGGTGCATGAGTAATTTTTTTGTGTAAATTTTTCAAAATTAAGAAATGTCATGCGTTTGGAATTTACAGTAGTTGTTGGCTAATGGGTTTGGAACGTGTTCCCAGAACGGCAATTATTTGCTTTCAAAGAAAGTGCTAATTTTGTGATAAAACTCGGAGGGCGGTCACATTTGCAACAGTAATGTGCAACATATTTGTGTCTTAAATTACATGCAAATATAATAGGTAATGAATGTTTAAATCTTGAATGCAAATTTTTGGTATTTCAAATTTTTTATTGAATTTATGTAGCTTAAAACGGTTTTGTAGTTTTATATAGCTCGAAATATGTTTACTGATAAGTAAAAGCACAATCCAAAATCAGCATTAAAACTTTAACAATACTGTGTGGTGCAGCGCGGGTAGATTTGTTAGTAATACCCTCGTGGGTAACGGAAGGTTAAACCGGATGAGATGTCCTTAGATTTTT
Source organism: Diaperis boleti (assembly GCA_963583935.1). Taxonomy (NCBI): domain Eukaryota; kingdom Metazoa; phylum Arthropoda; class Insecta; order Coleoptera; family Tenebrionidae; genus Diaperis; species Diaperis boleti. Next base: position 41,342,219 of record OY757245.1, on the reverse strand, counting down.
AATAGTAGTTTATTATACGAGTTCCTGCGTAAATTGGACGCTTTACGCCACATGGGGTTTATAAAAGCACGAGTGAAACGAGTGCTTTTGTGAGCCCCGAGTGGCGTACAGCGTTCAATCTACACAGGAACAAGTGTAATACAACGTTTTATCGTTCGACACAACCCCGGAAAGCCTTTAAATTGCTTAAAAGCTATAAAAATAGTGTGACGTTTATCTGTCATTTTCATTATTTCATGACAGTGTTGACAGAACCGAAAATTTGAAAATTCGGACAGTGTCGAACGATAAGTTAAATTTTACAATTTTTACAACTGATACTTGAAATAATTTTGTAATTGAGGTTTGAAATTATAGATTGCTGCTTAAAATGTGTAAGATGATTTGCACCTATTAGTTTCTAATGTTGATGATCGAAAATCTGTGATAGTAATTTCACTTATTGTCACCAAAACCAAGAAACATCGGTCGTTTTGCATTACTTAAGTATACTGTAACGGACGTGGACCAGAGATGACTCATCGCTGTAGCGGCGTCGTCAATTACTAGAATGTGCTGGATTTATACTACAACGTACGCGAGTATGACATCATCTTTTGGAATATCGGGTACAGATCGAGAGCGCCATGGAACATCTGGAGCGTCTAGAAGCATTTAGGCGCCGGTATATTTATTAGAGGACGTTCCAGCGAAAACCAGTCTAATTTATAATTTATTGTAATGAGGTAGTATACTAAAAAATAAAGTTTTTGGAAAATACAATAATCATAAACCTCATTGAAAAGTGTATGGTTTAGCACTATTATGGTGAAATTATACCTACTGAGAACTAGTTTAAAATACGTCATTAGTGGCCCGCATATGAATTAAGTGAGGACGTACGCCATTCCATTTCGCACTCTCACTCATTTTATAAGTAATTCTTTCTTCTTCGCTCTCACTCCCTCCATACTCGGAAACTATAGTTATTCGTCCGCGAAACAGATTTTCGTTTATTTCATGAAAACGGTTGATTTGAGCAAGCCGAAAAAATTGGAGTAAGTACTCTATTTTAAGCAGTTTTATTTATAAAAAAAAGTTTAAAAATAGATAGTACCTAATTATTTTTGTTCTTAAAACATGTTCTAGAATTAATTATTTTATATATATTTTCTTATATTTTATAAGAATGTTAATATTTTTTGGTCTCGTGAACTGTAAACATGAAAATTAACGTGAACTGTAACGAAGGAGGTGATTACGCGTGGGTGGCGTGGTTTTTACGCCTCACAGTGCGGTAAAAATTCACACAAATTTTCGTTCTTAAATTAGGTTTATAAAAAAGAAACTGCTTGTACAATGAAAGCATACTTATTAAAACGCCATTTACACAAATTTTTAATTGTTGAGTGTTTGAAAAACATACGAAAATACACAAAGACAATTTCAATGTTTCGACGTTTTGACGTTTCAAACGAATGGATTCGGACTCATGGCCTGAACTGTCAGCATGACATTGCAATTTTTTCCAAATTTTGTTGCATTAAAACTTGTCGTCGGCCAAAAAGTCTAATACAAATCTTGCGCGTTAACCATTTTACAGGGCTCAATCATTAAAACACTCCGCTGGCGCGTCGTGCTTCAAATCGATTTCGCCCTTTAAAATGTAAGTTACCGCACACGAATGTAAATAACTATTATAGAAATAAATGTTATTTTTCTTGTTTCTTTATTAATAAAATTATCTTTTATATACCAAAAAAGACAGTAGTTTTTTATTGTCCGTTATTTTTGTATGCAGTTGCGGCTTGGATTCGAGCCTTTTAAGCTGCGGCTTGGATTTGAGAGCATTATTTAGTTTTTTTTTTTTTAAACGAGGTGCGCCTTGTATTCTGGGGCGGCTTATATTCGGAACAATACGGTACTACTTCGTTATCTAACCGTTCAGAAAGCGTTGTGACATTTCCTCATTACCACAACGCATTGTGGTCAAATATTTTAAATATTCATAAAAAATTACGTTTTTTGTATGTTCGTTAAATCGCGTTATTGTTTTTTAGCTCAATGAGCGTTTTCCGTCTTTGAGCCTAATATATTATACGCTTTAGGAATATTGCGCGTTTTCATAAGTGAAATCAAATGTCCGAACGGGACTGAGCCTACTCCGGTCCTGTTCTCTAGTTTCTATTGGATCGAAAGCAGCGACTGATGAACGTTTAGAACCGAAACCGACCCACAGACAGGTCGCTGTTCAATCCAATATTCTATGGCAGTCGGAGAGCGAGTTTTTCGTTAGTATGTACGTTTGAGGAATGTTGACATTTAGCATAAAAAATTCACGTTGTGTAGAAGACGTAATGGTATTTCGATGCGGATGAACAGTTTTCAGTGATGCAGTGATAATTTTCAATCCATTTTTATATAATTTTATTTTACCAAGGGTGCCATCCTTCAAGGTTTGAGCTGAAGGCATAACTGGTAGGTTTTCTATGTGGACATCTGTGGAAAATGTGAAACAATGGTGTTGCCGGTTTTTGAATCGATTATTATAATTGAATCCTTTCGATTTATACCTACTTATAATATATTTTGCTTTTTGATGTTTGTGTTATTTTATAATTTTGTGAATAATGAAAGTGTAGCTACGAAAATAAATCGTAAGTACCTATAATTTGTCTATTTCAAAACATAACTTCTCATTGTATAAAATTGTACTTGTGTATAATAACACTTGAATCGGTTTGAATGTTTTTCGTCGTTTTTTAAAGTTAGTTGCGATTTTTGAGAAATTCTTAAGACACCACATACCTATATTAAATTTTCACTATTTCACTATTTATTATAAATCATCGAAAATCCTGGTACAATGGGGGACACCCAACAATGGACATTCCTTTAAAAAATCGTTTAATCGATACTTTATTGTCAACTGATGCTAATGACGTTACTTAACATTATAGGTGACGTGCACAAGTGACAGCTCGACGTGTCTGGAGGTCTGGAGGACCAACATAACCTTGCTTCATAAGATTTACACTTGTGTGCAGTAAGTTTGGATGAGTTGTTTAGTAATAGAGAGAAGATATATTTGAAAACTTTGTATTTAGACATTTAGTAGTAGTAGTGAATTATTTAATTCTGAAGTCAGTACAGTCTTTATCGCATTTAATTTAAAATTTGGAAATCCATGGAAATGGTCCAGTTGGTGATTAATTATACTCATAATGTGTTTCACTTATTGATCCAATAAAAAAAAACGGTATAACCCCTTAGAAAATTGTTTTAATCGACTTTGAAATCACGCAATGTTACACGCAAATTATATGGAGAATGGTTATGTTGGTCCTCCAGACTCGTCGTCGAACTGTTAGTTCTGCACGTCACCCATTGTGACTGACGCGCTGACGATAGCTAAAAATTATTATGATATAAAGACTTTAAATCTTAAATGCCAATGTCACAAATGATGTTCAATGTGTCCCTAACTGTATAAAGAAACCAGATACTCTATTAAGAGACGTTGGAATTTACAAGAAGCAGAAAAATGAAAAACTAAAATAATTAGTTTGTAAATATAAATGTATTACTGTATCTGACTATGAAATTGATTTATTTAAAAGAATCAAGGGAAAACATTTCTAAAACTAAAATGGCATACCTAATCCTACATTCCCATTATGTTACCCAACGCTATAATAATTTCTTTATAAAATGACGGGGCTTACATAGCCGTGTACAATAAGATCATTAAAAATCCGAAGATGGTTTATTTTTGATTTTAATAGAAAAATAATTGCCGAAATTTTACGAGACATGGTGTTTCTGTTTCTGGTAAAAATCCCCAGTCTTGGGTTTGTCCGAAACAAAAGTTAGTAACTATGATTGTATGGGGTGAAAAATTTAACATGGAAATTATAGAATAATTTTTATTAGCCAGGTGCCCTTGTTCAGATTTTTGATTAGCACACTGTAATTAATGCAAAGAATTCAATAATAAGATTTATGTAGTACCTATATGCCATTCACGATTGTTTTAAACACGCAGTAGGCCAAGAGTTTTTTTTTTGTTAGATTGGCGTCAGGTCCTGTCAAATGACGTTTGGTTTTTAAAAATTCGAGTTGTTGTCTTGTTGGCATTTTATCCTGACACTTTATTTGATCCAAAATGCCGAAAGTAATTTTTTCCGACAAGAAAGCATGTATTAAAAGGTGTTTTGGTGAATACAAGCAAGACAGGCCAGACCTTACAAACGAAAACATTTTCGAAAGGCTTTCACGTATTTTTGAGGTAACTTCTTTTTTAATCAATTATTTAAATTTAGTTCTTTTTTAATATTTAGTAATTATGTAGATAAATTAAAATATTTCATTGCAGGTCGGTAGAAATTCAATTTTATTGCCACCAATGAATGAGTTATTTTTTAAGTTAGTCTCTCATAACAGGGATGAGCTCTTGACTGCAATTACTGCAGCATGGAATACATTACCGCAAGACTACCACAGAAATCTATGCCGTTCTATGCCAAGGTGGTTGAGGCGCTAGAAATTAATGGGGCCATGACAAACTATTTGTGTTGTCATCAATTATAACCTAAAATAGGGTTATTATGACAATTCACAATACTGCCAACTAAAATGCCAGATTTCTATAGATAGTCCGAATTTGAAACAATCCTGAACGGCATATACATATCTATATCCATACATATTTTAGTTATTAAATTTATTTAATATTCCAGTATGTATTTCCATTTTTCAATCTATTTGATAAAAGGCCATCTAAAATTTTGCTTTTCAAATATTCTAAGGATTTTTAGAATTAGGTAGTACTGGTTGTGTTGGTGGTTATTTTTTTATCTGAAAAGTTGACACTTGGCTTGACTTCGACAGGAGTTGGTTAGAAATGCTCAATACCAACGTAATACGTATCAAATAAAAAAACCAAAAGCAATTGCATAATAAGTTCCATTGTTTCAATCATTTTTAATGATCTTCATTTATAGTTTAATGCTTTAGTTTATAACAAGCTGCGTAAAATAATAACTCTTTTTTCATTATCCTACCTTGGTTATATACTTACATACGTTATAACGAATGTCCAATTGAAAATATATTTGGAGGAGGTCATGATGCACATTACTTCTGCCATAAGTGCACTTTAAGGAATTATGTGCGTTTTTGGTCAATAATTACCCTGAACTTATTTCAAATGAGTAATTTAAGTGATGTAGTGAAATTTTAGAAGTAGTGTGAAGTGATTGTGTTTTTCTGTCCATACAGACATAGTACAACCATTATTGTTTAAGTATATTAAACAATGGTACAACCTAATAATAATTATTTAATGTTTTGAAGTGAATTTTAAGTTTTTCTTTCTTTAATTTCGTAATGCAAATATATATATAAGAGGATAAAATGTTTAATTTACTTTATCTACAACTGCTTTGTATTAGCGTCATTACACCACTCATTCGACACTGTTTGAGTTGAATAATGAAGGTCATTACACCACTAGTGGAATAATTGAAGGCACACTTTAATCAAATCAAATTTTACTAAAATGACAATTAACACGAATATGTAACATTCTGCTTCAAAGAGATTGTAGCTCGCAGCATAGAATAAAATGCCCAAAGGCTGGAGCACCTATAAGTATTCGATAAATCTTCAAAAAATGCCAGTAATACTTTCTATTTTACTTTATTGTTTATTTTCTTGGATGTATACCAATCAGTGCACCGATTATAAAATTTCTCGTACTTTGATTTCGACTTATCTGGTAAAAGTGAAGACACAGCCTTTGCAGCAGCTTCTTCAATATCTGAGGGCAGATTTTCTCTTCTGAATCGCTCATTACACTTTAACTTTCAGTTTGTTGCAAATAATAAAATTAGTAAAACGTTTGCACGTTTCCAGCCAAATTTGAGTAGTTGTCATAAAAATGTCAAAGTTTCCTTGATTTTTTATTTTGATAAAATTTTTATTACTTTCAAACAAATTTAGATTGTTTTCAGATTTGGGCAGTTGTAGATAAAGTTTTGTATATCATACGTGGGCTAGAGCATATTACATTAACTCGTGTGTTACAGATGACTTGGTCTACGACCTCGTCATCTGCAATCTTCACACTCGTTGTGTAATGATGCTTCTAACCCACTAATGATATAAATATCTATTATCTACAACTGCTTTGTATTAGCGTCATTACACCACTCATTCGACACTTTTTGAGTTGAATAATGAAGGTCATTACACCACTAGTGGAATAATTGAAGGCACACTTTAATCAAATCAAATTTTATTAAAATGACAATTAACATGCATTATGTAACAACGTCAATAAAGTTATTTCTGATGGATATTAATCACACATCTTTCACAATTCGTGATACTAATACCAGATGAATTTAACTGATATGTATTTTTGCTGACAATATTTAAATTTTGTTGATAAATGCTTGTAATAGGTTCCAGAGTATCAAGCTTTTTTTCAAGACAGCACAAATCTTGGAATTTTGATTGGAAACACCACTGTTGTAACTGTTGGAAGCACTTGTTGTAGCTTCAGCGCCAGTAATTTCTCCTCCAAGAATTTTTGAGGCTGTTCTTTTCTTGTTTTCCTCTGAAGTGTCAATGTAACCTTCACATACACTATTAGACCGCCAACCACCGTGGCGCTTTATTGTTAATAAATCTGCTCCTGTATTTGCTAAAAGTGAAGTTGACGATCTTCGAAAACAATGACCTGTGTATTCTTTAACTTGTGGTAAATTGAGAAACGAGGCGATCTTCTTTGGCATTGCACTAAATGTATTTATACCGACGGGAAGCTTTATGCAATTACCACGTCTGTAACCGACGAAAAATCTTCCATGATCTGCATGAGCAGGACGCAGCGCACGGTACTTTTGAATTATATCAACCATTTCACTCCTTCGATGCCTCCGGAAGTAACAAAGAATTCTCGCGATATCTTAATTTTTGTATGTGGTATGAAAATATGAAAAACTTCTCCCTGTTTTTTTACATTTTCTAATTGTAGGTTTACTTGTTCATCCACTCTGCAAGCACCTCCAATTCCAATTATCAACACAACCTTAAATGTGAATTTGTTAGTTTTATTATATCAAGCACTCAAACCAGATTTTACCTTCATTAACAAAAATTCTTTATCTTCGGCCTCTTCTAAATCTTCTCTTGTAAATATTCTTGATTTTTTTGGTTTATGTCCTACTGATTGCTTTTTCAAAAAAGCAATTAAACGGTTAAATTTACTAATGTCAACATTCTGCTTCAAAGAGATTGTAGCTCGCAGCATATAATAAAATGCCCAAAGGCTGGAGCACTTATAAGTCTTCAAAAAATGCCAGTAATACTTTCTCTTTTACTTCATTGTTTATTTTCTTGGATGTACACCAATCACTGAACCGATTATAAAATTTCTCGTACTTTGATTTCGACTTATCTGGTAAAAGTGAAGACACAGCCTTTGCAGCAGCTTCTTCAATAACTGAGGGCAGATTTTCCTCTTCTGAATCGCTCATTACACTTTAACTTGCACAGTTTGTTGCAAATAATAAAATTAGTAAATCGTTGTTTACACGTTTTCAGCCAAATTTGAGTAGTTGTCATAAAAATGTCGAAAGTTTCCTTGATTTTTAATTTTGATAAAATTTGTATTACATTCAAACAAATTTAGATTGTTTTCAGATTTGGGCAGTTGTAGATAAAGTTTTGTATATCATACGTGGGCTAGAGCATATTACAGTAACTCGTATGTTACGGTCTACGACCTCGTCATCTGCAATCTTCACACTCGTTGTGTAATGATGCTTCTATCCCACTACATAATAATATAGATATATATTATGCATGTATGTCCAACATTAATTAATTAATTAATATAAGTTGACAGAATTAATTACCAGAATATTGGTTAAAGTATACAGTGCATAAAACCTGGCATAAAATTAAAAGTTTTGGTCAGTATTCATCTTCTTCACCTCTTTAAATTCTAGACTTGTCCATCATTTTGTAGCTAGTGCAGCGATGACTGATTTAAAAATTTAATGATCATTTGGTAAATAAATACAATAATAAAAAAACACCTGATAAGAGAAAAATAATCGAAAGGCTTCTTGTTGAACTCGGCAAAACTGATTTTAGGTTAACAGCAATTTATTGTCTGGTTATTGTCTGGATCACTTTTACTGATAGATACCTACTTTTTAATCAGTTTTTCCCCTAAAACACCAAAAGTAATTTTTATTATAATTACCGACGCACGTTTCGCCAACAATGTTGGCATCATCAGGGTGATGACTATATTAACCTTACACGCGTTGCGTTGCACTGTTTGTCTGAGGTTTTAAGTCATGTGACCTCTTAACCTCCGGCCAGCAATGATGTTACTGGCGGCAAAAGGGATAGGCCTTGTTTGTCAACTGTTGACACCACCGGTAGTGTGACTTCCCCAGTCAGGGCCCAGGACTCGTTTGACACATAAACGAAAGAAAAAAGGGGTTTTACCTATTCCTGGTTCCTGTAAGAGAGGTTAGTACCTGAAGGGTGTCGCTAGTGGAAGGGTCGTGCCAGACTGTGTCAAAGGCCTTGGCTACGTCGAGAAAAACAGCACCGGTCACTTGCTTTCGCTCGATCCCGGTGGCGGCGTATTCTACGACTCGGAGGAGTTGGTCGGTGGTGGAATGCTTTGTGCCTCTCAACTGGGTCGTTGGCTTCCGTCCCGATGTGCATCAACACGGGGCTGTGATCCGAGCTGAGTTCTGCGGCCACCGAGAGCTCAATCTGGTGGGCGACGTTCTTGACGATGCCGATGTCAAGAGTGTCGGGGACTCCTGTTTGGTAGTTATGGTAGGTCGGCTCGTCCGGGGCCATAACTACCACCTCGGCGTTTCCTGTGAGGAAGGCGTCAAGAGTCCGCCCAATGACGTTCGTCGATCGGCTGCGCCAATCCAGGTGCTTGGCATTGAAGTCGCCTGCTGCGATGGTTGGAATGTCACCATCCATCAGTTCCCGCTGGGGGCGGTTGTAACATGCAAACAGGCGGAGTGGCCCATTCGCTGTAGTTACTGTTACCCCAGTGGTTTCCATGTGTTGAAGATCTGAAACGGCTGCAACACAGTGTTTAATTACGTTTCTTACGTAAATCGGTGTGCCTCCTCCTCGACCTCCAGGTCGTTCGTTTCGATGAAGTGTGAAGCCCTGGATTTTGGGATCTCTGGTCCTGGGAGCGGGTCTCCTTCTTACCCCCCTTCTTCTTGCCACCTTTCGGGGGCTGGGCAGAGGGGGTGGGTCTCTTGGGGGCGGAGGTGACTTTTTGGTGGTCACTCCTGGTGGGTTGGGGCGGTGGTGGCTCCACGTCGTCTTCTGTGGCCTGCAGGTTCGAGAGAACCTCAAACCTGTTGGCCGTGGCCACTTCGTCGGATTGGATGGGGCTGTCGGCGGCTCTCTTTGCCCTCTTGGCGGGCTGGACGTCGCTTGAAGTCGACGATGACGTTGACGTCATGGCGATCCCTGACAGTGCTTTTGTCAGCGCCTCTTCCATCTTCGTCATTCTGGCTGCCAGGGCGATGGACGCTTCTGCCATCTGGTCGAAGCGTTTGTCCATTCTGCCCTCGAGTCCTCGGGCCATCCCTTCGATTTGGATGTTGAGGAGTTCTTGCTCTTCGGGACTGAGCATGGGTGATGGTGATTGCACATCCATTTTCGCTGGCACTTTAAAGCGTCCAACAATTACGGGGGAAGTGCAGTGCTCTTTGGCACTGTGGGTGGATTAACTGTTCCGCAAGTGTGGCACCACCTGGGAACCGGAAAAACGCACTTGGAGAATTTTTTTTCGCACGAGCACGATTGAGACGTGTGTTCACTTCGAGAGTACGAGGCGAACTTCCTCTCTTCCAACCAGAAAGTGACATGCCTTTATACCTGCGACCGGGAAAAACCCGATCGCAGCTGGCATCCTGCTTTCTGATTGGCTGCAGCCTATTCTCATCAAAATCTTACAATTCATGAACTTAAATCTACTTAAAACTAACATAATACCCTAATAGCGCGAGCGCTAAACTATACTATTACACTAACTACAATTAACCACTCGCGACTCAAAGCGTAAAAAACGCGGAATCGCGAGAGCGCGGAAGTGGGAGGGCCGAACGGTAGACAGTATAAAGGTAAACCTTCAGCGGCTGGCGCCATTTACCGCTCGACTTCCGCTACTATCGCACGCTCGCTCCCTGTTGCAACCTCATGCTATGCCGCAACAGGGCGCGTGGTGTTTAAATCTACAAACTTATTTAACCTATGCTAATACTTAAAATTAATCACTAACACTAAAGCGAGAATCCGGTCGCGAATTCACTCCATGCAACAGTTGTTCTCGAAGACTTCGATTGCGGCGTCGATTCCTTCGGCATCCAAGGTTTATGGAAAATCCCCGAAGTTGACTTCACAGTGAGCGGCGAATTCTGCCCAATTCACCCTTCTTTCGTTGGCTTTCGTCCCGATGTGCATCAAGACGGGGCTGCGATCCGAGCTGAGTTCTGTGGCCACCGAGAGCTCAATCTGGTGGACGACGTTCTTGACGATGGCGATGTCAAGAGTATCGGGGACTCCTGTTTTGTAGTTATGGAATCAGCCTTGTTGGGTCGGGCGGGGGCTCCTGGGGCGGCGGCGACGTCTCTGAAGGAGGCCCTATGCTCCTGGGAGCGGGTCTCCTTCCTACCCCCTTTTTTCTTGCCACCTTTCTGGGGCTGGGCTGAGGGGGTGGGTCTCTTGGGGGCGGGTTGTGACCTTTCGAGAGAACATCCAACCTGTTGGCCGTGGTCGCTTCGTCGGGTTGGATGGGGCTGTCGATGACGACGATGACGTTGACGTCATGGCGATCGCTGAGAGTGGCTTTGTCAGCGCCTCTTCCATCTTCCGTCATCCTGGTTGCTAGGGCGATGTACGCTTCTGCCATATTGTGGAAGCGTTTGTCCATTCTGCCCTCGAGTCCTCAGGCCATCCCTTCGATTTGGATGTTAAGGAGTTCTTGCTCTTCGGGACTGAGCATGGGTGATGGTGGTGATTGCACATCCATTTTCGCTGGCACTTTAAAGCGTCCCATAATCACGGGGGAAGTGGAGGTGCCCTTTGGCACTGTGGGTGGATTCACTGTTCCGCAGGTGTGGCACCACCTGGGAACCGGAGAAACGCACTTGAAGAATTGTTCGCACAGAGCACGATCGGGACGTACGCAGAACTTTTAATTTTAATTTTTGGACAGAACTACGAAAATGACTAATCAACAATAATAATTTATATGTATACATATTTACTGTTAATCTCATAAATGTTTTATTCAGTTTTATTTATAAAATGTTTATGCTTATGTTCCGAGAGGCGGCCATGCCGTCTCGGCAGGCTTATTTTTTTATATACACACTCGTTCTACCGCTATGATTTGATGAGTTGTGCTAAACTTTTTAGGAAGGGGCCGCCTGGTAGCCCAGCCGATAAGACCTCATCTGTGTGACAGACCGAGTCGGCGTAGAGTCGACGACATTACGGAATGCCCATTTCGGAGAGTATGTTCTAATTATTATATCTTATGCGATATTATTGAGTGAAATACAAGTAATATTTTTGCAAGGGAAACGCACACTGCATTTATTGTTCAAATGTCTAAAAAATCTATAATATTAAATATTCTTTAAGGGCTGATGATGGCAGTAGTGCTCTGCCGAAACATGTTCCAATGGAGTAGTATACAAAATTTTGAAACTTTTTTTTATAAATAAAACTGCCTAAAATAGAGTAAGCTCAAATCATAACCGTTTTCATGAAATAAATGAAAAACTGTTTGGCGGGTAAATAACTACGTCATTAGTTTCCGAGCATGGAGGGGCGAAAAATAAAGAATTACTTATAAAATGAGTGAGAGTGATAAATGGAAAGGCGTAGGTCCTCCCTTAATTCATATGCCGGCCACTAATGACGTATTTTAAACTAGTACAGTTCTCTCATAAGAAATTAAACGAATTTCAATTCAATGTTTTTTGCATTTTCAGTGAGTATAATTTCACCTTAATAGCGCTAAACCATAAACTTTTCAATGAAGTTTATGATTATTGTATTTTCCAAAAACTTTATTTTTTAGTATACTACCTCATTGTAATTTTGCGTTAATTAAAGTTTGTGAGTTCGACTTATGATTGATTGATTTGATTAGGTGTTGAGGGGTGTGAGGGAATTTGCTCCCCTCACCGACACTTAGACCACACCGCGGGCCCATTGTGTCACCCCCTCGCGTCCCTCATTCCTGTCTCTCATCCAGCCATCCGACATTGTCGAAAAAAGCTAGGATGGTTCCAGGCGAGGTACACCTCAAGTTGGCCCAGCTGGGCCATGTCTCCCCCAGTATGGACTTTCTGGTCGAGGCGAGAGCCGGACATTCCCGTAGGATATGTTCGAGAGTCTCGTCCTCCTCTAAACACCCCCTGCACGTTGGGTCGTTGACCACCCCCATCACGTGGAGGTGTTTATTTAGCCTGCAGTGACCGGTCCAGATGCCCACCAAAAGGCGGAGTCTGTCCCTTGACAAACGCAGACAAGACTTGGCTCTTTTAAAGCAAGGATTTTTGATAAAAATCTTGCTTTGTCTGCAGCCTGTTGTCGTTTCCCATCTAGCACAGTGTCTAGAATGGGTGTCAGTTTTGATCAGGTTTGAGAGGTAGCGATTGGCCGGTCGGATGAGCGGTTCGGTTCCATCCGGTGTTCCCGTTGCGCCCTGTCGAGCTGTCATGTACCACTTGAGAGGTAATCCTGCCACTGGCCAGAGCCCGCAGAGCTGCTCGACTGTCGCTGAAGAAGCACATCGTTTTTTCACTGACATTGCGCCCAGTGATTTCTGTGGCACCCCTAAGAATGGCCGCGATCTCCGTCTGGAAAATACTGGCACGTTCTCCTAGGGTTGCGCTGAGATTGCAGTTCATTTCGGGGATGTGAACTCCCGCTCCAGAGCCTGCTTTCGTTTTTGATCCATCTGTGAAGATTGAAATCTCAAACTTCGGATGTTCTTCTGTATCCATATGCACTGCATAGGATTTTTCGAAAGCATATTGAGGACAGATACGGTCCGATCCCGCACCCAAGAGAGGTATTCTGTGGAGTCCCTCGCTCAAGATGCGGGCGTGCCCGCGTTCTGATTTCCCAGCTTTCCAAAGGTTACCTTCCCGCAGCCTACGAGCGGAGGCAAGTGCCATGCCCTCCACGAAGAGATCGATGGGAGGCAGACACAGGATAGCCTCCAGAGCTGCGGTCGGGGTGGTTCTCATGGCGCCCGTCACAGCGACACATGCCATCCGTTGGATGCGTCCGAGACGTGTCATCGTTGTTTTTTGTCTGACTCTTTGCCACCAGACAATTGCTCCGTAGCTCAGCATCGGTCTGATGACGGCCGTGTAGAGCCAGATGGTAATCCTGGGTGTTAAGCCCCAGGACCTTCCCACCGCTCTCCTACACTGCCACAGGGCGACGCTAGCTTTGTCTATTTTGCTCTCCAGGTGCTTTTTCCAAGACAGCTTATGATCCAACATAACGCCCAGGTACTTCACATCCTGCGAGAGTTTCAGCTTGACGCCGTTAAGGGAGGGCAGCCTTAGCTGTCCCATCTTCCTTCTGTTCGTGAAGAGGACTAGCTCTGTCTTTTGTGGATTCACAGCCAGAGCCTCCTTCTTACACCATTTTTGTACCAGGCAGAGTGTAGAATAGATAGTGTAGAACCCCGCCTCGTTGAGTGTGCATAGAAGGTCGTCCACTACTATGTCTCATAGCAATGGGGAAAGAACTCCCCCCTGAGGACAGCCCTTCTTAACCACTCCTCGAGTAGTTGCGTCCGCTACACTAATCTGTACGGTTCTGCAGTCCAGCACCCGCTGAATCCAGTCACGTACTGTTCCTGAGACATCGCGGTTCTGAAGTGCTCGCCCGACACTATCGAAGGTGGTCTTGTCAAAAGCCCCCTCGATGTCGATGAATACTCCTAAGGAGTATAGTTTGTGCTCCAGGGCTCCCTCAATCCGCCCCACCACCTCGTGTAGAGCGGACTCGGTCGATTTCCCTGGAACATATGCATGTTGGTTGGGGTGTAATGGTTTGGCCCTTAACACCCCATCCCTTATTTGGTAGTCGCATAGTCTCTCCAAGGTTTTTAACAAAAACGATGTGAGACTTATGGGACGGAAAGATTTCGCGAGAGAATAATCTCCTCGCCCTGGTTTAGGGATAAAGACAACTCTCACCTCCCTCCACATTTCCGGTACGTATGCGAGTGCAATACATGCCCGAAAAATTATCACGAGGTTGTCCAGAATCTCCGAAAGTCCCCACTGTAGCAGGGCCGGGAAGATTCCGTCCACGCCCGGTGACTTGAAGGGTTTGAAAGCTCTTATAGCCCATTCTACGCTAGTATGGTTCACAATCCGCGCAGCCTCAGCCCAGTCCTCCAGGGAGGGGGCTTTCGGACAGCTTTGGATCGGATTCACATCCGTTGTGACCACACAGCCCGGAAAATGTGTAGCCATCAGTACCTTGGCTGTTTCATCGGCAGAGTCCGTGTATGTGCCGTCTTTCTTCAAGCTACCTACTTGCTGTCCCGGATCCTTTGACAGGATTTTCATCAGCCGGGCAGCGGTGGTGGTACATTCGAGGTCCCCACAGAATTTTCTCCATGATGACCTCTGCTTAGAACGAACGTCTTTTTTGTATTGCCGCTGGTATTCTTTAAATTCGTCCCAGTCGGCTGCATTTTTGGTCCTTTTGGCCTTATTGAATAGCTTGCGCAGATAGACTCTTCCCCTTTCCAGTTCCTTACACCACCATGTGGTGTTTTGGCCCTGGCGGGTGCCTGATCTCAGCGGACAAGCTTGCTCATAAGACGTCATCAGAGACCTAGTGAGGTCAGTGACTGCCCTCTCCAGTTCTTCGTTCGTCTTAAGATCATTAGAGATATCGAGCCGACCCCTGACATTTGACAGGTTTTCTAGAAATAGATCCCTGTCAGTTTGTTTTGGGTTCCTGTACGGCTTCGGTAACATCTCTTTTGCTTCTAACGAAAACGTTATCCATCTGTGGTCTGACATGGTCACGTGCGATGATACTTGCCAGTCCCTTATATGTTGGGAAATCTCTTGCGTCGCGAGAGTGATGTCTATCACAGTCTGACACCTCGAGGTGACAAACGTAGGTTCGCTCCCTCGATTGAGTATTCCTAACTTTGCGCTCGTAAGATATTCGAGCAGTGCTGTTCCTCTGCTGTTGCAATCACCGCTCCCCCATACGATGTGGTGTGCGTTGGCATCGCATCCAGCGATGAGTTGTTTTCCTTCCCTTTCACAATGCTCAACCAGGTCCGCCAGCTCCCTAGAAGGGGGTGGCTCCCTGGAGTCCCCGGGGAGGTATACTGAGGCAAAAACTACCTTTATTACGTTCCTTCCAAATTCCAGGTTAACCTGCACAGCCGTGACATCTCGGTTGCAATAGCCCGTCAGTTGGAAGGCGTTTTGTTGACCTGAAACATATACACAAGTTCTGGGTCTTTCTTTAAGGGAACCCACGTAAGTGGTCCCGGACGATTTGTCGCCCATGCCACAAACTCGGTTGCCTACGCACCACGGTTCTTGTAGCAGGGCTATTGTTACCTGCTTTGCTGTCAAGTGACGACTTAGGGTTACCCCCGCCTCCCGACAGCGGTGTAGGTTTGCTTGAATTAGTGTGAGTCCTTTGCCCATTAGGTCGAACCTGCACTTTCTTTGCGACGTAGTCGCCACACCGGACGTCGACGGTTCTGCTCCACCCGAAGGTGTCGTCTGCCCCGTGGGGCGTCCGGTTGCTCCTATATCAGCTCTTGGTGTTGCTGCAGGGATGGCGCCTTCACGCATCTGCAGCTTCTTTTTGGGACCCTGCGGTCCCTGGTTGGAGTTGTTTTTATTCTCCATACCGGGATTTTTTACTTCATCTCCCAAGCTCCCCACCCACCACGGAGTCCCATATGGGGACGCCGAGCTTCGACGCCAGGGATACTCGAGAGATATAGCCCCCAGGAGGTTGTTGCACACAGCCCACGCGGTCTGCCGAAGCCGCCCACGCAGTTGCATGCCCCAATGCTCCCCAAGGGCTTACCCCGTCGGCCCTCTGACGGGACGACACAGCCGATTGATCGAGGTGGGTTAGTCTCGACCGCCCGTCTAGGGTGAAATCCGGGCCAAAGTGGCGTGTTGCCCTCTCAAGGCCGTAGCCAAGATCAGGCTCAACCACCAGGATCCCTTCATCCACCCGCACGGGTCGCCACGCACGGCACAAACACGTGGGTGACTGTTTATGCACCTGCAACACCAGTCACCATGTTGCATGGGGAAGTTTTTATAGTGGTACTTCATCCACGCGGCCAGTCACTTAAGACCAGCCCCCGTGCCCCCTGTCGGCAGACAGGCGGTTTACGGTATGCGTCACGAGCTGGTCCGCGGCGAGGGGCTTTCGTTCAGCACAGCGGGGGGTTTAGATCCCGGACCTCCCTACTAACCCCCCACTAGGCAGAGTCAGAGGCTCTTACCCATTCTCCTATCCGCCACCTGGAGACGCGCCTGGTAGGTAGCTCAACCCCCAGGGAGTTCGACTTAAATATATTTAAATTTTAATTTAAATTTACTCCACTTTGATTCATCGACATTCTCTAAAAAAAACCTATACTTGAAAAATGAAAATCTATATATATAAAATCCAAATACCACTCACTGACTCATCACGAAATCTCCGGATCCATCGAAGGGATTGCAATGAAACTTTGCATACTTACTTATTTTACCACGTAGGCGCTCACTAAGAAACGGTTTTAAAAAATTCCATTCCAAAGGGGGGTAACTGTCCCGTTAATCTCTGTATCCACTGAACCTATTGCAATGAAATTTTGCACACATACTTATTTCACCACGTAAGCCCCACTAAGAAACGGTTTTTCAAAATTCCATCTCTAAGGGGGGTAACGGGGCGGGGGAGTTAATCTCTAAATGCACTGAACCGATTAGAATAAAATTTTGCACACTTACTTATTTTACCACGTAGGCACTCACTAAGAAACGGTTTTTCAAAATTTCATTCCAAAGGGGGGTAAAGGGGCGGGGGAGTAATCTCTACATCCACTAAACCGATTAGCATGAAATTTTGCACACTTACATCTTTTACCACGTATGAGCTCAATAAGATACGGTTTTTCAAATTTCTATTTCAAAGGGGGTAACAAGACAGGGGAGTTAATCTCTAGATCCACTGAACCAATTGGAATGAAATTTTGCACACTTACTTATTTTACCACGTCGGCGCTCACTCAGAAACGGTTTTAGAAAATTTCATTCCAAAAGGGGGTAAAGGGGCGGGGGAGTAATCTCTACATCCACTAAACCGATTAGAATGAAATTTTGCACACTTACTCATTTTACCACGTAGGCGCTCACTAAGAAACGGTTTTTCAAAATTCCATTCCAATGGGAGGTAACGGGGCGGGGGAGTTAATCCCTAGATGTACTAAACCGATTGTAATGAAATTTTGCACACTTACTTCTTTTACCACGTATGAGCTCAATAAGATACGGTTTTTCAAAATTCTATTCCAAAGGGGGGTAACGGGGCGGGGGATTTAATCTCTAGATCCACTAAACCGATTGGAATGAAATTTTGCACACTTACTTATTTTACCACGTAGGCGCTCACTAAGAAACGGTTTTTCAAAATTCTATTCCAAAGGGGGGTAACGGGGCGGAGGATTTAATCTCTAGATCCACTGAACAGATTGGAATGAAATTTTGCACACTTACTTATTTTAGCACGTAGGCGCTCAGTAAGAAACGGTTTTTCAAAATTCTATTCCAAAGGGGGGTAACGGGGCGGAGGATTTAATCTCTAGATCCATTGAACAGATTGGAATGAAATTTTGCACACTTACTTATTTTACCACGTAGGCGCTCATTAAGAAACGGTTTTTCAAAATTCCATTCCAAAGGGGGGTCACGGGGCGGGGGAGTAATCTCTACATCCACTGAACCGATTGGAATGAAATTTTGCACACTTACTCGTATTACTACGTAGGCGCTCACTAAAAAGCGGTTTTTCAAAATTCCATTCCAAATGGGGTAACGAGGCGGGCGAGTTAATCTCTAGATCCACTGAACCGATAAGAATGAAATTTTGCACTTACTTATTTTAGCACGTAAGCGCTCACTAAGAAACGGTTTTTTAAAATTCCATTTTTAAGGGGCGTAACGGAGCGGGGGAGGTAATCCCTAAATCTACTAAATAGATTGCAATAAAATTTTGCACACTTACTTCTTTTAACACGTAGCCGCTCACTAAGAAACGGTTTTTCAAAATTCCATTCCTAAGGGGAGTAACGTGATGGGGGGGTTAATCTCTGAATCCACTAAACCGATTGCAATGAAATTTTACTACTTATTTATTTTACCACGTGGGCGCTCACTAAGAAACGCTTTTTCAAAATTATTAAAGTAGTACATAAAATAGTTAGTAAAATAAAATCACCGTGCGAAGCCGGGACGGGTCAGCTAGTAATTTATAATTTGATTAAAGTAACTAGTGTAGTGTAAAGTAGCCTTACGCTATTAACGATACACATCACTGTTCTTTATCTTTATAAGCAAGTAGTTTCGCATAGGTCTATATGTGCTGTAAAACTGTAAATAATGCAGAAATGTATTAAAATTTGGAATTCAACTAAAAACTTTTATTGATCGATAAAGCTTGTTATGGTACAGCCATCGACTGTACAATTACGTATTTATCCTTCTAGTTGTCATGGCCTTCATGAAAAAGTAATGTAAAGCTTTGTAATAGTAATGGTACGTTGATAAAGCGTTTTACATTTAGTAAATTTAAAGTCTCAAAATTTTTGTTGCAATCAGATCAAATATTAGAATGCTTGATATACTTTAATTGTCGCAATTTATAAGGAACAAAAGTGCGAGAATACTTGAATATATCCGTCGAAATCAACACAAAATGCGTTTAGAGCCAAATGATTAATCCAAAAATCGTCCGATACAAATTATTTTGGTAGTTATTTGAGAGGAGATGAATAACTGTATTAGGCCGTTGTATGTTGTTTTATAGTTTTCGCGATACAAGGGAACCCCCTTGGGCAGGAGTCCCCTTGGGCATGACCCCCTCGGAAAAGGGTTCCTTGTACAGGGGCCCCCTTTGGCAGTGACCTCTTTGGGCCCCTTGGGGCCTAGCTGCCGCTTGCGCTCCCCTCCCGGTCTAAAATATATTCCATTTTCGTGTCGGGTTGCGGCGTGCTTACCCCGTACAAAAATCTTACACCGTGGGATAAGAAGTTTCACTTCAAAAACAATTTTAAGTTAAACGGTTTTATTGTAAAGAAACATAATAATGCATATAATGTACTAAAAGCTAAAAAATATTTAGGTAGGTACCAGGTAGCAGTCATCACATCACTCTCCTCATCTATCCTGATCTAGAACATTGATCAGACTAAAATAAAATCGTGGGGTGTAGCGTAACCTGAGTAAATAGGTAAATGATCGTTCTGCGATGTCGCACGATGATAGTGACGGATTTATTTTTACACGCATCTTGCATATAGGGGCTCTCCATTAATTACGTGAGGTGTTTTTCTGTTAATTTCGACCCCTCCCTCCTCCTTGATGAGATATGGTGAGATTTGGTGAAACCCCCCCTCCCCCTCACGGGAGATTTATCCCTTACAATTTTGAAATCATTAATTTTCATGTATGTTCATGTATTTTGCTAAATACCTGATACTGATACTGATGGAATATAAAGGGGGAAAATAATAGCGCGTTTAAGGGACACTGTCACAAATTTATTTAAATTACATAACAATAAAAATAGAATACCTTCCCTAATTGTTCACTCAATCCATGGGCATGGACGTTAAGCATACTTAATCATGATATGAGCGGTTGACTGTAGCTAGCTAACACACTTTGCAAATCTGGGTTGGATTTCAGATTGCTTGTGAAGGTAACTTAACTCGTTACAAGTAACTTATAAATACGTAACGTTAATAGTATATTGAAACACTAGTTTTGTAAAGCTTATATTATGACACGAGTTCAGGTTTGCAGCACGACTGCCGTAGGCAGGAGTGCCTGTAAAGAACGAATGCTCGTAAGTTTTACAAAACGAGTTTTTCATGATATTTTTTCTAATTTGCATATTAATTTCATTTTTTACATATAAAATCAATTTTGGTAATTTAGGGGATTTTGTTAAATTTTGTTTTTTTCTGTACCTGACGTATACTTGACCTGACTTGACCATAACCATAACCTCAAAATCACACAATTTCAAAGTAGGGCTAACAAATTAACAAAATTAACAAAAAGACTATTGATGTGAGAGTTATAAATTAAAGATATTACAACAAATGTTCAAACTGATGACACTGCATCATCTGACAAAATCCAAGACGATCATAAAAAGCAACCAATACGTTTTGAATGGTTGGGGGAGTTATTAAACTGCACTCATGTCGAATTCTTCCTTTAAGATCATCCAAATTGTTTGGTCGGTTTAATTCGCCGTTTTAATTCATTTTTTCCTTATCTAACTTATTAAGTATTTGACAACGTTGAAAACAATAAAAAAACTCTATTCAAATGTAAAATAAAAAACATAGGTTGCCATTAAAAAAAAATTATGACGTCATAACTGTCAACAACAACTAATGAAAACAATTAGTATACGTTCCTCGGATGCGCTGTAATTAGCCCTATCACGTGCTTTTTAAGTTCTATTTCTAGTGCAAATACTAACGGAGTTACTGAATTTATTCCTTACTTAATTTCCGCACTGTATAAATATATAAATGTTCTGAGGTAACAAACAATAAAAAAAAAACATACAACCGAATTGATAACTTCCTCCTTTTTTGAAGTCTGTTAAAAAAAAACGCAAAACTATTTTTTTTTTTAGATAAATATCATACATATTGTTTAAATAATATTAATAGTTATATCCCCGCCTCAAAAGGTTTCTGATTATAAAAAAATATTAAAAAAAAATAAAAAATTAAAAAACATCAAAATCGGAGCTGTTTCTGAGGACTTTAAAATAGAATACTTACAAATTCTACCAGAGTTTACTGGAAATCAGGCACTCTTAGGAGAATTCATATCCACAAGTGAACAATTAATTTCGAAATTCCGAGAAAGACTTCATTGGCGCAACTACAGTATTAGAAAGTGCAAGCAGCGAAAAGTCGGCAATCATGTGTAGCGACTAAGATAAGTAGCGCAATTGCATACAAAATTGATACACGCAAATGGGTGTGTGACCGGAAGTGCCGATTCACAATCTGCAGGATACGGGTTCGAATCCCGTAAATGCAAAAAAAAAATTTTTGAATTAATTTATAGTTTGACACTGTCAGAATTTTCAAATCTTTGCCTGTGTAAACACTCTCTGTCATGCGATAATAAAATGTCAGATAAACGTCACAGTATTTTTATGGATTTTAAGCAATTTAAAGACTTGCCAGGGTTATACTATTATTTCAAAATCGTGCATTAATGAAAAATCATGCATTAATGTAAAATCGTGCATTAATGAGCTAGCATTAACGATCGATTTGTTAGTCAAAATCAAACATTAAATTGGCTCTTAATAATCGGTCAACGAAAAATACTATTCATTCACCAGACGAAAGAAACAACTTTCCCAAATTTGATAATGAATAAGATATCGTGTTTTCTTCAATTTTTAATGTAATTGCTGGTGTGCGTGTTTCTAATGAATTAATTCTCTTTGCCAATGTATCGAAGGGAGTTGCTAATTATTACCAATTGGCACGCATGTTTAGAACTCAAAAATAGAGTTATGGTGGGTTGCCATCCACACACAATATGCCGGGTGTCCCAGAGGTGTGTAGACCTGACGGAAGGTGTAGAACATCATTTACGCCCTTATTTTGAAAGATATCAACATTGGAGAGATAGATTACTCAGGAACTACAGATGTCTTCGTCCCTACAAATGTTTTTTTTTTCTGTTCGTTTGAGGATTTTGTTCAGTATAATCAGAGAGAAGTAAAATCAAAGGTCTCGATATTGTAGTTTTCAATGGTAACGCCCATCAGCGCCACCTCGTCACTAGTTAGGTATACTACTACCGGAATTTGAGAAATTTATATGACAATTGAATTTTTCAAAAAAACCATTGCGTTTCGAGCTTTTTGGCTCTCATCAGTACGATGCACTGTTACTAGAAGAATCGCATACGCAAGAATGTAATGAAAATTTTTAGAAATCTTGAATACGATTAATAAAAAAAAAATGTAGGTGCGTGCGTAATTCTAAATTTAATGAAAAAAAAAAAACCTTTACTGCGAAGACGTGTGATTTGGGATAGTACTGTCTTATTATTACAGAAATTCGCTTATTGCGATCTGACATCTTGTGGCTAGTAGCTAGTACTGATGCACAAGGGAGTGAAACCACACTAAATAGTCCCCTCACGGACAACTAGCGCGCCACAGCGTATTACATAAAACTGCCCCAAATTTAAAATAACCGACACTTGTATACGCCCTTTAAGATCAGATTGCCTTGGACTTGTTTCCATGGAGATAGTCGTCTATTTGTTAATTTATTAAATTTCTTCAGAAATGACACCGAGAGGTAGACAATCTTAGGTTTACGTAAGAAGTTAGAAGAAAATCCATATTCCAGGGCATAAGTATTTGCTGCCTTAACTGATATCTCAAAATATTCAATAGGCAAAAAGTCTTCTCCAGAAACATCGATTTTTCCACAATTAATACAACTGCATCAAAAGTTTAATAATTAAAGAAAAATGAAATTATTTCCCTTATCAGAAAGATTTGATCTAATGGTGATCTTGCTGGCCATTTGACAGGACCGCCCCTACCAAGCCAACGTTTTGGCAACCAGTCATTTAAGTATCTTCTTACATTCCTGTAGAAATGTACAATAGCTCCATCTTGTTGCAACCACATGTTGACTCGTGTTTGCAAATTAACCTTTTTCAACAACGTTGGTAGCGTGTATAGTCCCCCAATAATGCCACCCCAAATTTATTTGCGCTTATGTGGACATTGTCAACTAAAGAAAAAGCAAAAAAAAGGCTTGGTGGTAAAACCATTATTAAGCAATCATATGAACTCAAGAGGGCAAGTAGACCTAATCCGAGGGGGTAACCACTGATGAAAAAGGTGTACCACGGATTATAAATTTCACTTGATCACATAGTGAATACTTGTGATTTCATATGATTTCATGTGATTACATGTGACTACATAAAATATATTCTGTTATGTTGTCAAGGTTGGCATAGTTATTAATGACAAATTGTCAACTTCTCCATTTGTCATTTAGAGTGAGGAATATTAGGATTAAGAAGAAATATTTGTTTTTAATTGTCTCATGTCTCAACGTTGTATTTTTACTTCATTTTATTCTCGAACCTTCTTTTTAATTTAATTACAAGTAGTACAGGTATGTAATCACATAAACAAATAGTACATGTTCAATATTAAAATAAATAAATATTACAGCCATGAGGAAGGCCCCGAAAAGGGCCGAAACGTCGGCACCCTACTAATCATCGTTATTTTTTCTGCCCAATTAACCCATTAAAGAAATAAAAGTTTAAATTAAGAAATATGGACATAACCAACAATATCAATAAAATATGTGTGATTACATTATGATTTCACGGATGATTTCATAGGATTTCATGCAATTTCCAGTATATACATTCGGGTTACTAAATGATTACAAGAGATTTCACAATGATGACACGGGATTACCTTCACTATGTGATGATTAAATTAAAAAAATAATATGATATATATATAATAATTAATATTTTTCATTGAAAAAGTAATAGAGATACTTTTAGATACTTTTATACTTACCTATACTTGTGTCGCCCAGCAAATAGAGTAATAAAGCCGCCCCTTTGCGCGCGGTGATAATAGCTATTAACATACCTAGAAATGTTCTGACGTTTATACAGCCGCAGATGTCAGATTGAAATCCGAGCTCGTAGAGTTTATCGGTTCCAGGTGACCATCTTCTCATTTAAGTGAATTTAGTGAAAATAGAATTTAGTGAAAGTTTTTGCAATTTTTTCCTTAAGATTAAGATGGCAAAAAGAATGTTGGGTAGTACAAATTCAGCGGTTTCTGGTAGTTTTAGTTCGGCGGTTTCAGCACTTTCAGCTGAAATTATTTACAATAACCATACAAGAGAAATAATGCAACAAAATACATCTTCACAAATGGAGTCTTTATCAGAGTCGAATTTGAATTTGCCAGGAATTACAATTTCTGGTTTGAAAGATTGCACCATAAATGTTGTGATGGTGACAAAAAGCAGTTGTAATTTTTTTCTCGTTATTTTCATTGTTATTTTAAATTATAAGGTATAGTTTCCTGTTCTCTTATGCTATTTTAATAAATAACGTTACATACATTTATTAGTCTTCACATTAATTCGTTTTCACTTTCTTGACAAATGTTGACAATTGACATTTCGCTAAGGTAATATTACCTTACCGTTTTTACATACAGGATACATTTATGGCGTACCTACCAGCCAACTTTTATAAGTGTAAACATCTGTTTTCCTGAAACCGATAAAAATAGTAATGTTCCATTATTGATGGAGTTTAAATACCGCGGCATTTTGGAAAGCCCGATGCACCCAACTTAAATTGACAGCTGATCTGAGCAAGTTCTTTGACTTTTTCGCCCTTGACTGGTACACGAATTTTTCTCTTTTTTCCGCTTTTTGTCATTGTTCTTCGATTATATCTATAAATCAATCTTTTTTAATACTACTTTTCATGAATTTGTTACGAAAACGGCATGTAAGTATAGAGATTGCAGTTATAAAAAGAGTTTAGATAGAATTTCTTCTCTATGAAGATGACAGTTGCGTACAACGCTTTACGCAAGTGGTGTCCCACCATTAAGTTTTATTTCTCTATATGTTGAGCTACACAAGTATATACAGGTGTTATGGAAGTCCTAGCAGAAAATTTTATAATAAGAATAACTCGTCGAAATAAACATTTTTTCTATTTACCGCTTAAATTGCTGAAATCCGCAATTTTTTTAAAGATTTTTCTGACTCCTAATTTCACCCTCCGCCTATGCCTACATGAACTTCAACGCATCAGAACCTTTTTGTCGAACGAGGTAAATACCAAACTTTTTTGGTACAAAAAATTTATCGTTGATAGTAAATTTTAGTTATCTGTTGAGTGCCGCGCCGCTATGTATTGTTATGTGTGCTCGATTCTTGTGCTTCTCCAACTCCAGATTTCGGACGTCCCAGATGTAATCGTGTTTTGGAAATTGAACCTGAAATTTTTAAGTATTCGAAGATGTCTTTCGAAGGGTATTCGAACTGTCGGTGTGTCAACATTTATCGTTTATCGCACGTACAACAACAAGGATTATCCCTGATGTAAGGGCCGGTTGTACAATGTCGAGTTAAACTGAAGGTTGCAGGTTTACTTCCAGATTCGTCAAAAGACCGGTTGTACAAACACAGTTTATCTCGAAACTAGAGGATAAGGTCCTAGTAAATGTTACCGATGGAATTCCAGTGGTTAAACTGTTGGTTGGAAGTTACCCATGCGCAAATAGACTCATCGAGGGATCAGCTGTTCGAATTTGAGAACGCGGTAGAAACGTGATTATCCGTTGTACTTGTTATTTGTTGGTTTTTATTGCAATTAACGCTCATTTAACAAATATGGAGGATGTTTTCGAAATATTTTAAAGATTTTTATTTTGTGGTCACATTTTTTTTTGTAGCTTTCTTTAAATTTAAATATTTGTCTTTTAAATTTTTTGTACTTCTATGCGTGGTCTCGCTCATTGAATTGAATTCAATAGCAATTTGTTCCCACGCAGCATTTTTCTTCTTTCAGGTGACAGCATCTGTTTTCTTACATTCTACAACTTCTTTAAATTTTTTAACGAAGTCCTACAAAAAGTTTAAACATAACATTCAGATAAAATATCATTTCAGATGTGTGACTCAACATTAACAGACAAGGTTCAAATATAAAATAACTTTCGGAAATCTTGGAATTTCCAACAAGCAGGTAGGTCGGTAATAAACAACCCTAATATTTATGATCTAAGAAATTATTCCAATTCTGTGAGCGAACTACCACGGTTACAATCGCCAAATAATAGTGACAATTCTAGTAATTTTTGTGCCTAACAATACCACTCCAAGTAAACTTAACCACGGCTAGAAAACTCATTGTAAAGCCTCTCCTTCACCTAACGAACGTTTCCGCTCGTTTGCGCTGCCAGCATTCGCGGTCGTTTGCAGTCGCTGCTGGCAAAGAAATTAACGTTCGTGACACCCTCCTACACCTGACGAAGGTTCGGCGTAATTCGTTGCATTTTCTCACGCTCCACTCGTTCGCACGGTGGGTATTGAAGTTAAATTCAATTTAAATTTTGTGGGAGGTTTACAGTCCTAGAAAAATTTGAAAAAAATCTTAATTATTAATTTAACAATAAGAAAATTTGAAATATTGTATTACGGTCCTTTACGGACCCACCTACCTGAGGCACGTGCAATGATTTGCATTTACCTTTTTTATTTATTTTATGGGGTTTATTGTTCAATAATCAAAGTTGTAAATTTACTATTTTCTTGGGAATAGTTTAAGTACCGAGCGTCTCCTCTCATCTCCTAACGAACGTTTCCACCCTTTCGCTGCGAAACTAAAAACCTCTCCTACACCTGACGAACGTTTCCACCCGCTCGCTGCGAAAGTTCTTTGATCTTTTTCAATTTACCGACACTGGGTCGAAAACGTTCGTTCGCATTCGTACCCTTTTCTAGGTGATAAATTTGTTGTTCGCTCGTCGCGAAACCCCTCCTACACCTGACGAAAGAAACGACCGCGAATACTGGCAGCGCGAACGAGCGGAAACGTTCGTTAGGTGAAGGAGAGGCTTAATACTCGTTTTTGTCAACCTGAAGTTTAACCTGAAGGGTGATGGTTAAGTTATCGGGGAGTTTTACTCGACATTATACAACTGGCCCTTAATAGTGTCTAGACTTATGAGGAAACCTCTAGCAACCCGTGTAACGTTAGCACGAGAGCACATAAATTGACTTGCAGTGGCAGTGAAGAATCGTCCTTTTTTCCGACCACAAGATAAATCTAAGCTTGATTCATACAGCCTCTCCTTCACCTAAACGTTTCCGCTCGTTCGCGCTGCCAGCATTCGCGGTCGTTCGCAGTCGCTGCTGGCAAAGAAATCAACGTTCGTGACACCTTCCTACACCTGACGAACGTTCGGAGTAATTCGTTGCATTTTCTCACGCTCCACTCGTTCGCACGGTGGGTATTGAAGTTAAATTCAATTTAAAGTTTGTGGGAGGTTTACGAAGTCCTAGAAAAATTTGAAAAAAAATCTTAATTATTAATTTAACAATAAGAAAATTTGAAATATTGTATTACGGTCCTTTACGGGCCCACCTACCTGAGGCACGTGCAATGATTTGCATTTACCTTTTTTATTTATTTTATGGGGTTTATTGTTAAATAATCAAACTTGTAAATTTAGTATTTTCGTAGGAATAGTTTAAGTACCGAGAGTCTCATCTCATCTCCTAACGAACGTTTCTACCCGCTCGCTGCGAAAGTTCTTTGATCTTTTTCAATTTACCGACACTGGGTCGAAAACGTTCGTTCGCATTCGTACCCTTTTAAAGGTGATAAATTTGTTGCTCGCTCGTCGCGAAACCCCTCCTAGACCTAACGAAAGAAACGACCGCGAATGCTGGCAACGCGAACGAGCGGAAACCTTCGTTAGGTGAAGGAGAGGCTTACTATCGGTTCGGTGAGGCTCCGCTCACGCTCCAGTCAGGATCCAGTAAAATATTGTTCAATGTATTTTGTACTATACCGAGAGCGAACCGTTGTAACACTGCTAGTCTGAACAGGACGCAGTCAGTTTTAGACCCGTTTAGCTCTAGTATTGGTCCTTTTTTTTGCTATGCCATGGTTTTTCTATGGGATTTTTGTATGGATATGCGTAATTATTTTTTGTTTTGTTTATTGTGATTATGAAAAACTTTTCAATAGTAATAGGACGAGAGGTTAAAATATTGCCGAAAATAATTTTTGCGATTCAGAAACGAGTTTCAGTTGCGATAAAAATAATGACGAGTGCTTGCACATGTTAGAAATAACTCAATTGAGTGTTCCCAAATGAAAAAAAAAAAAAAAATCGGAAAGATCTGGAGAATCGCTTGAAACAACGCATTTCAGCCTAAATTAAAACAAAACTACATTTGTTTTCACTTTTGTTTCGCGAATTATCCAAAAACAAATTTATTGAAATTTGGACAGGACAACGGCTGTCGGGTCAGCTAGTTGTTAAATAAAAACTCAACTCGCTTTTATACAATGACGCGAATCGAAGAAGTCAAAAATATATTAGCAACCATTAACGAAAAACATAGCATAGAGGCGTATTTATAAGATTTTAAAACAGAAAATCCACGGAAACAAATCTATATAATATACTAGTTGGCCCGTCATGGCTTCGCTCATGAAGTATTCGTTTTCATATTATAGGAATTACTCTTTCCCGTTCACGCTCCCGTTCCCGTTCCTATAGGTATATAAAACCACGCAGGTATTCGCATGCAACATTATGTCAAAATTTCAAAGCAATCGGTGAAGAACTTTCGGCAGTCACAATTTCCGCACCAAATGGAAATCATTTGGAAGCAAGAGTTGCATTTCCTGATGTTCGATAGTAAATGCTTTGATTCAGCGGTAGATCCAGCAACACTCAAAATTAGTGCGTTAATAGCTTTGTTACAACAGCAAATTAGGAAATAGTATATTATTATACAAGTTTCACAAGACGGTTGATTGTAGCACGAGTAGTTTGGGGCACGACGAGCGCAGCGAGAAGTGCTCCAAAGGCACGAGTGCTACAATTTCGGCTTGTGAAACGCGTGTAATATACTATTTTTTCGAATTTGGCTTTATTTAATTAAGAAAAACTGAAAATTTTTGCTAAATTGATGACTTTGGGACTTTTGAATAACACGAGTGGTATTTCAGTATAATTGGTATTTCTGCTAAATGACGTTTCTGATTTGGAGGTTAGATTTGGAAACTTTTGATTATGCAGACACAAGCTGTACCTCACGTTTGATTGCCATTTTTTCAATTCTTGTTTTTACCAATGTTTACATCTAATCATGGAACGAAAGTCATTTACTTCTCTTTGCTTTATTTTCGTTCACATCTGTCGTACGGCGCGATTACTTGACGTTTATAACGTCGTGTCGCTATCACATTGCAGTACAGTTCCAAAGTTGCAGGCAACATTAAGACAAGAAAAGTTACCAAAAACAGAATTATAATTCAGACCATTATGATTTTGTTTTTGGTGTTATAATTTGCAAATTATGAAACCAAATTCGAAAAAATAATTTACTCACTTTACCACCTAGAATGAGAGGTGCTAGAATAATTTTAGGAAATGGAAAATAAATGTAACGTAATCTACGACTATTTTTTTTTTCATGGACTTTGCTGTAACGAATTATCGTGAAGGGCACTATACTGCTTATTAATAAAATTGTGTATTGTTGTGCTGTGCTTGGTTGTGGACATGGATGAAGATTGCGAAGAAATGGAGTATTGCACTCCTCCAGAAATGAATGACAGAGCGAAAGAGATTAAACAGTATTGTTTCAGGTGGTATTAATCATTATATTATTAGAGTTTTGGGTGCTTACAGAACAGATGAACTCACAAAAAATACCACAAATGATGTGATCGACAAGGACGATATTTTAATCATTAATATTCCAGATTCAAAAACATTTACGGTATGTAATGTAGACAAGGAAA
The DNA here is from genome assembly GCA_963583935.1 of Diaperis boleti. Taxonomy (NCBI): domain Eukaryota; kingdom Metazoa; phylum Arthropoda; class Insecta; order Coleoptera; family Tenebrionidae; genus Diaperis; species Diaperis boleti. The sequence continues at coordinate 41,312,250 of OY757245.1, read as the reverse complement.
ACTTTATTGATATTGTATCGATTTGTAAAAAATATTTCTGCTTGCGTCCTTGCAAAATGACTTCTCAACGGTTATTTGTAAAATATCATGCTGGAAAATGTGCGGCCCAAAACGTGGGGCATTGCGTTTTAAGACGTCAGCCACACTTCTTCAATTCTGGAGCGGACATACTATAACTAAAACAACACGGCGGATGGAAATCTGCTATCGTAGCAGAAGGCTATGTCTACACGATCAGAGAAGTCTTCTGTCCCTGATATAGATGAGCCTATAACAAACAAAAAAATGTTTTTGTTTGTAATTTTTGTTTATTGGAAACTAATAATATGTAATACATATTCTGAAATAAAGTTTTTGTTTGTAATTTTTGTTTATGGAAAAAAATATTACGGTAATGTGTGTATGATAAAAAATAATGTGTAAATTACGGCAGTAAAGTGGTTTTCCAGACCTCAAGAAGTGGCCAGGCTCGGCTACGCCTCGCCTGTCCATATCTTCTTTCGTCCTGGAAAACAACCACTTTACCGCCTTGGTATACAATATACTATTTTTAATATTGGTAATCTCTCTGTATGATCTTGGCAATCCTAACCTATACTTCGCTGTCAATGATGTATGAATGTGAATTGGGATTACTATTTTTGCCACTTGTATTGGAACTTCACGTGCATTTAGGGCAAGCGATTTTGTTGGGGGAGGTGTCCAACAAGCTGGTAACACTTGTCGCCTTCTTGGCGCTCGTGAGATGTGTATCACTCGTGCTATCGCACTCGTGATTCAAAGATCTCACTCGCTGACAATGAAGCATTTCTGTCACTTGTAATATAATTTACTATTTATATTGCTTTCAGCAATAACAAAACATATCAGTAGAGATAATAGAAAAATAGTTATTTATTATACGAGTGTGGAATGTACTATATTAGGGACCCAAGAAAAAGTTTGGGTAATTTTCTTAAGTGCCTAATATAGTACTCCACACGAGTGTAATATTAAGTTTTATCCAAAATCGTTCCTGTAATTATATCCTTTGTGTTTTTTATCCATTTCCCATTAAAAGCAGAGAGCTATGGAATGGTTGTTATAGTTTTGAATTTGGTTAATTTGGACTATTCGCTTATTACACACGACTTTGGATAAAAACATTTCTTTCATTGTTTTATTTATGATTTTAATTTTGGTAAGCCTTTGATCAATTTTTTTTTAAATTTTTACAACGTGGATCTTTTCTAAAGCCTTCAAGGAACAGCTCCAAGATGGTAAACAAAATCCAGGATTTTAGTTTAACAATTATCAGGGTTTGTATATGTTAACTTTTAACAAGAACAATTACCGTAATTAACAAATGGATTGTTAATAGAAAAATTGAGGTAATTTTTTTTACCGACGGATTATTGTTTATTTATATGTCCAGATAATACCAATTTTTTTTATTCCTTAATATTAATATTTAGTCGGTTAAAATATTTTTTTCTTGTTGAGGTGTCAGATTCGATCGGCGCGAACGGGAGCTGAGCCGCGCGTTTTTGCCATTTTTCGCCGCTAAATTAACATGATAAATATTGCCGGGACAATTCTGGGAGGTAGTACTTCTTTTGGGAAATTTCCTGCTCTTTAACGATCTTTTTTCAAATTTTGGATATCTCAAATAGTTTTTGAAATATTTGCATAAAACGTAACCACCTTCTTTTTGTTTACTTAATTGTTTATAACTTTTGTAATTTTTATTTGCGGATATTGATTTTCAACTAAAAAATTCTTGGTGCAATTACGAATCAAATGACACCTCAATCATAATTTTTGGTGCCTCTTAACTTGAATTTCAGAAAAAGGGACTTGTGAACCAGACTATAAGTTGTTAAACGACTTTCATTTCGCACCAGCTCCAATAGAGTCACCGCTCTAACCGTTTCTTCGTATGTTACCTAAAAGGTGTTGTCAAAAACAAAACAATTGTCGGATCACTTTTGGTGGTAGATAACTACTTTTAATCAGTTTTTCCCTAACTGTTTACTCATCGCCCTGATGATGCCAACATTGTTGGCGAAACGTGCGTTGGCAGTTGTAATAAAATTGTTTTTGGTGTTTTAGGGAAAAACTGATTAAAAGTAGTTAAAAGGTTTTGGATTAGCCATTATTATAAACGCACACTTTTGCACTTGTCCCACAAGATTAAACTAAAAGAAGAGAAGCGTGCAAAGTGACCACCTTACAAATATAGGTACCAAAAAACATATCTTATGATATACATATAAAAAAAGTTCAAGATAGTACATTTGCTGTTAAAAACCATCCTTTCGACAACCGTGAAGAGCAAATTAATAAATTTTTATCCTTTCCGTAAAAGTTAATGATATGCGACAATTTTGGCGGGGAGTGTATTAAATATAGATAGCTATACATAATTTAAATGTAATTTTTCTGAACAAAGGTGTTTTTTTTTATTTTCCATAAAGCAACGACTTTTAATCAGTTTTTTTCCTTAGAACACCAAAAATAATTTTTATTATATGTAATTACCGACGCACGTTTCGCCAACAATGTTGGCATCATCAGGGCGATGAGTATACTTAACTTACAATGCTACATACCGCTCTATAATATTATATTCTAATGGCTCGCATCCCCACCCGTACTGTTCAAAAGTGGGAATAGTGCGGAAGAGGGGATCGGGCCTTTACAATTATTTACAGGTTTAAGTAATTTAACACAAGTTTTGTCTATGTGGTGGTCATGTTCAAAAAATATGTTGAGCTACACTTGATTTTTCGAATCTACCAAATATCTGATGAGCAATGTGTTCTTTAAATCTAGTTGAAATTGATTGTCGTGTTTGTCCAATATATTTTTGATTAGAATCTTTACATTTAATTTCATAAATTCCCGATTTCTCCAACTGATCAATTTTGTCTTTTGGGTTTCCCAAAAGACATTGAAGACTAGGCCCAGAAGTGTGTACCACTTTTAAGCCTAGTCCACTGAAGATTTTTGTCAAGCCCTTGGTGATCAAGGAGGCATAAGGAATTGTCACAATTTGTGACTTCTTCTTTTGATCGGTTTGAAAAGTCGAAGATTCAGTGACCATTTCCTTAAAATTAGTCCTATTTATAAGCTTATGAATAATTATACTACTGTCAAACCCATTACACCTGGCTACTTCTTTGATAAATAATTTTAAGCTCTTTCTTGAACCTGTCTGGATTCAGAGGAAAGGCAAGGAGGCTGTGAACCAAGAAGTTGAGACTAGCCATCTTGTGTTGTGGACAATGATGGGAGTCTGCTGTGATGTAGCGAAGTGTACTGGTGTCTTTTCGATATACATCAAACTCTAGTTTCAGATTATTTCTGATAACTAGAGTATCTAAAAATGGTATACACAATAGTACATTATTACACGAGTTTAACAAGAGGCTTCATTGTGACATGAGTGGGTTGAATATGAATTGAATAGAACAAATGTCACAATGCCTCGTTAAACGAGTGTAATATACTATTTTTTCTACTTTGGAGCTCTTCGTTTTATGAAAATGTTAAAATTATACTTTTTAAATATTCTAGGGATATTTAGGATTAGGTAGTACTGGTTGTGTTTGTAGTTATGTTTTTTATCTGAAAAGTTGACACTTGGCTTGACATCGACAGGATTTGGTTAGAAATGCTCAATACCAACGTAATACGTATCAAATAAAAAAACCAAAAGCAGTTTCACAAAAAGTTCCTTTGTGATACTACTTTTAGTTTCACAAATACTCAATTATGACACCAAAGTAGAAAAATTTTATTGTTCTCTTTCTCGCAAGTGAATTTTATGCTTTCAAAGCGGTTGTTAATTGATTGAAGGAAGTTATCAATGTTGCACTTCTTCGTGTCGAAAATTGCGAAAATGTCATCCACGTACCTTAACCAAACCTTCCAGTTCACGTTCCAAATCCTTTTCAAAGCGACTCATGAAAAGGTCAGCAAGAAAAGGTGACAAGGAATTACCCATTGCCGTACCTACCTTCTTGCTGCTGAAAAAAAAAAAAAAAAAAATTGCCGTTGACTTGAAAAATGTTTTGCTTCATGTAAACCTCTGTTAACTGGATATATTCTTTGATGATTTGCTGGTCCAAATCCTTTTGCATCATCACTTCATTGAGGTAAATTAAAGTCTGTGGAATGGGAAAAAAGAATAATAAGAAAAAACTGATTAAAAGTAGTTATCTACCACCAAAAGTGATCCAGACAATTGTTTTGTTCTCCATAAAGCACACAAACTTATAACGACGCGACCTCGCGTCGTTTTAAACCCTGCCGTTCATTCACAAACTTTTTTTTTTTCAGAATCCTATTCTGAAGGCTCTTCCTGCAACAGGTATGTACGCTATTTCTTGTAAACAGTAGCAATAGGCAAACAAACATTTGCAGTCAAACAAGGAAATTCATTCCTAACTTACTATTGGGTGTATTACTTTTTTTAATGCAACCAGAACTAAACATGGATAGTGTAAATATTAAAAAAAAGTATTGTTCGTATTCCCCACAAAACACTGCTTTTCCATCAGTACATACACACATCACATACATGCAGTCTCATTTTCCATTTTTGAAATAAAACCTAATCAAAATATCCTTATTTGCTGGTAAAAATCGAACCACCTTCATTCATCATCATTAATCCGCATGCAAAACATTGATACATAACATCCATTACTTTTGCGTTGAGCTAGAAGGTAGAAACAGTCTTATTGGGTAGTGTTTGTACTTGGACGTTTGGTATTTGGTTTGAGGTTATGATGCACACCAACCAATGTACAGCAAACGTGGCGAAGTATCGTCAACATTATTAGTATTGACAGTCACGAACAGCTAAAGTTAGATTTCCTGTAAACATCCTTTTTTGTGAAGTTATAATTTCAGAATTTAATATTGACAATTTGTATAATTATACAGTGTGGTGATAACGTAAGGAACTGTAGCGGGTTGTTGGACTTGTTACCGCTAATCACTCAAAACGTATGAAACAAAGAGTCGTAAGTCGTAAGCGGAGGCAGTGGTTACGATATGGTTACGATGAAGGTCGAGCGGCAAGAGGGTTGAAACCCCGTCATCCTGTCCAGCTAGTCTGTGTAGGTGGCGCCTTTGTTCCACTTCCTGATTTGAATCGTTGGCGGGAGAGCCACGAACAAGCTACTCCACAGAACAAAATTTATAATAGCGTTATTTAATGTTTTCAAGCAAAACGCTCGTACAGTTCAATTTTATTTTTTAAATAGGCACCTTATGACATAAAAATTTTACTTATGATGTCATGTATTCACCTTATTTTTCGTTGACCGATTATTAAGAGCCAATTTAACGTTTGATTTTGACTAACAAATCGATCGTTAATGTAGGTACCTCATTAATGCACGATTTTACATTAATGCATGATTTTTCATTAATGCACTATTTTGCAATAATTAATTAATAGAATTTTTTTTGCCTTAACGGGATTCAAACCCGCGTCTTTTAGGGTGTAAATTCGCGCCTCTTTCCACACGGCCATTTGGGTGTGTTAGTTTTGTATGCAATTGCGCTACTTATCTTAGTCGCTATACACATGATTGCCGCCTTTTCGCTAGCTCCATTTATAAACTTACACAAATTAACAGCATTTTGACAATGGCGAACTATTCTTTATACGGCTACTTCATTTGTTTTCAGAGACAACTATGTTTATGGCATAAGTGACAATTACTTCATGAATTGAAATATCAGAAACGGATTTTTATCCCAAAATGAAAAGGCTTTCGGTCAACGAAAAAATATTGTAATCCACACGTATGTTAATGTGCGATTAATAATCTCGACAATTAAAGGCACTCGCTCCCTACGGTCGCTCGTGCTTTAAACAGCCTCGATTATTAATCGCCTTCATTAACACACTTGTTTATTAAATAACTATAAACCTTGTCTAGGCCTTTTGGGTTATTACCGCAGATTTATTAAAAAAATGGCGAACATAAAGTGTTTAAGGAGAAGTGAGGAAATTGAGCATGCACTAGAATTCTGTAACGCCTTTGAATACTACCAAAACATTTGTATCCACGAACCCGTACTTCAGTACCCGGATTTTTCTAAACCATTTATTCCAACTTGCTTCAAATGTAAAAGTAGGTGCCGGTTTAACCTAGGGAGAAATAGGCAAAACTCGACCTAGTGCTTGTGCTTCCAAAACCCTGACTTTGAGTTTGATCCACTGTTTTGTTGGAGCGCTGGAACTTGGCCATGGCCCCCTCTATCTTTCCTGAAACAGAATTGACCCTATTAGATTGTGGACCGCCCCTGGGGGTGATGCGCTTATAATACAAGCATTACAATTCAGATTACCGTGTCACACAATCTCCGTTTTCGGGATTTCGTCAATGGCCATTTGAAGTTTTCTTGTCGCTACTGCCGCGTCGCACTAGGACAGCTGTATCGTCCACGTAGAGTGCCGTTGTGGTCCCTACTTCCTCCAGGTGCGGAATGTGCGGTGAAGATGGTGAACAGGAAAGGGGAGAGGAGCGACTCCTGGGGACCCCTGAGGCCATTTCTTTCCATCCCGACGTCTCTTCTTCAATTTTTGAGCGAAATCTCCTGTCTTTTAGGAAGGATCGGATGATTTTCACCAAGCTGATTTGGAATCCAGCTGCGAGGAGCTTGTGCAGAAGTCCGTAACAATGTTTTTGCCACATCCAGAAACAGAGCTCCGGTGTGCCTCTTTCGGTGACAAATTCCACCACTCTGAGGACCTGCTGTGTGGTTGAGTGCTGTTTCCCGAAGCCGAATTGCTCGTCGGGGATGACGTTCAGCCGCTCCTCAAACTTATTCTGCTCAGCCACTTTCCCCAGAGAGGAGATTAGACTGATCGGGCGATCATTTTGCGGAAGTCGTAGGTTATGGCCCTGTTTTGGGATGAAGACGACTTCAGCGAGTTTCCATCTCTTGGGGAAGTGACGGACTCGCAGCATTCCGTTGATGATGGCTACTAGGTGCATTACGGCTTGGTCCGGCAGGTGTCTCATCTTTCTGTTGTTGATTATGTCAGGCCCTGATGCCTTCCTGATCTTTAACTTTTTGATTATCGCTCTTATCTCCGCTGGTGAGGTTGGAGTGATGTTTTCATAGTCCACGCTGTTTTTGAGACGCCCGTCTCGATTCCCTGGATTTCGTCCAGGTCGGCATGGGCCACGTTCGGTAAGGATTACTACTCAAGGTTTTCCGCGAAAACTTTTGCTTTTTCCAGATCTGTGTATACTTTCGACCGTATCGACGAAGTTACCGACATTTTCCGCGATCCAAATACCGTCAGCGAGGTTCAACACATTTTCCGCGAATGAGCGGCCCGCCATCTCACTACGCCGAAATTAAAACCTTTAACTCGTCAAAAATATTTCCCAGTGTCGTAGCGGAATAATTCTTTCACTCCCGTAATCATAAAGATAGAGCGCTGCGAATGAAACTATTCCGGAGTTGCTACGACCACCCCCACTCGACTGTTGGTTATGAGAACACAGTGATAAGACACCACTCGACTGCATTACCACAGATCGCGCGCATCAGCCAACGTCATCGTCTCCCCTCCAGTGTCTCTATAAAGGAAGATCCGCCCAGTAAGAACGCGGTAGGGTAGTTGTGCACCAGCTACCACCCGGGAAATAACAAGTGAACTGTAACCAGTGAACCGGACCAAGCACAGTGACCAGTGCACCGATCTAACACCGACCGTAGAAGTCTAAGAACCAAACTCTAGATTGGTAAGATGGAGATTAACATTGGAACTTTGATGATAATATTGTTCATAAGAAAGGTTAAGAAAATGCAAACGGTGAGGCTTTGTCTCGTATCGAAATTAATCCCATCGAAAATAGAGACAAATATTCTCTTATCGTTAATGACAGCGATGTCGCAGAAACCATTAACAACCAACATGAAACTCAGAAAGAACAGAAAAAAATCGGCCAAGTGTGTTTAAAATTTGGCAGGCGTAAGCGAATAAAATGAACGCCTTGTATTTAATTTTTAACTTTATTTTATTTTTATTATTTGTTGTTATAGCGGTCATCATAGTGGTACACATTCTGTGAAAATTTTAAGTGTATCTAAACTCCTGGACAGAATTAACGCACCACTGCATATATTTTGCGTTATTCCAAAATAATGATGATTTTTAGTTTTCTAGCTATCTTACAGTTAGGCTGTGGACCTACTTCGACAGTTCATGTAAATGCAGTCAACAAGGTTTTTGTTTTAAAAGTACAATTGCAAATCAAAGCATTTTTGGCAGAAATTGATATAAAATTTGATCGGATTTTTTTTCTTTTTAAGACTAGTTTTCTTTAGCCACCAAGCTTTTTTGTTATTGATAGTGTCAGTGCGAGCGTACTACATTTTAGTAATGAATCGCAGAAGAAATTTGTCAGCGGAGGAGGCAGTAAGAGCATCAAATTTGCTGAATGAGGGATATTCGATGCGCCATGTTGTTAATGTGATCGGAAGAAACAATTCCAGCATAAGTAGCATGGTTAAACGATTTAATGAGACAGGTTCTCACTTACGAAGGCCGGGACATGACGAAAACGGTGTACAAATCCAATAGATGAGCATTTTCTTTGACAACCCGCTCTAAGAAACAGGAGAACGACTAGTCCCATCCTAAAAAATGAGCTCTTAGCTATTTGCAATCTTCCTGTATCTTCCCGAACAATTAGAAGGCGCTTAAATGAAGCTGGATTGGACAGCAGAAAACCGTCCAAGAAACCCCTGTTCACCAGAGAGCACAAAATTCAAAGATTGCGTTTTGCGAGAAATCATCAACCTTGGAATCTTGATGATTGGAAGATGGTTTTATTTTCAGATGAAACGAGGATTAGCCTTAAATCTTCTGATGGACGTGGGAGTGTCTGGAGAAGGCCAGGAGACAGATTTGCTAGTTGCAACATCTCTCCAAGAGTCCTGTTTGGTGGTGGCTTTGCAATGTTTTGGGGAGGCATCTGTTTCGATGGCCGCACAGAGTTGGTCCATATGCGTGTTAGGTGAATGAATGCGGATTATTATCTTCAATACATCGTTCTTGCCCAAGTAATGCCTTTTGCTCTTTTTGTGGGGCCTAATTTCTTGTTTATGCAGGATAATGCTCATACCAAGACGCATGGAAGCAGTAATTGGGAGTAGAGAAGGACATACACGATATTAGAATAGCTCTAAGTCCATAAATTCTATTGTTTTCGTTTATTTTTTGTTTGCATGTTTGTATTTTTTTCAAGAAAAAAAAGTTTTTTAATAAAAAAATTAGAAATAATGCCATGTTTCGTTGATTTCATTTACAAGCTAGCAAACCTAACAATAAGCTTGAAAATTTTATTGAAATATTAATTTCTGTAGTGTAATTATACAAGTTTAATTTAGTGGTGCGTTAATTTTGTCCAGGAGTTTATTAAGATACAGCTCTTGTGATCCTAAACCGACACACGCTATATTTTTCCCGAGATTTATGAAAAGTGTTGAAATGTTTTTTTAAAAATAACCCCTTTAAATTCGTGAAATCAAACATAAGACTAATGGACATCGTAAATTGTGATGATCAAAAAGAAAATAAGCTCAAATACTATCATGAGGGAAAAGCTTATCATAAAGGGCCACAACGCGTTGAGGGCACAATGCGATTGGCCGAAGCATAATACCCACCATATCGCGTTGTGGGTTGAAGTAAAAAATCCCCCTTTAACAAAAGTTAGATATTAATCTATACCTTATCTGATAACGTCAGTAAATCTATTTACTTTTATTGATAACAATTGCATTTTGATAAAGAAAACTCAGTCACATTCTTTAAAAACAAACGTGAATAAAATAATACAGTAATACATACAGTGTGGAAATTAATAAATTCAGTAACTCCGTTAGTATTTGCGCTAGAAATAAAACTTAAAAAGCATGTGGTAGGGTTAATTATAGAGCATCCGAGGAACCTATACTCTTTTTTTTCATTAGTTTTTTTTACAGCTATTACGTCATCAATGGCAATCTGTTTTTTATTTTACATTCGCATAGTTTTTTGTTCCGACTTCAACTTTATCAAATATTTAATAGATTACATAAGGGAAAAATGAATAAAAACGGCGCAATCAATGAGGGAAAATAAGAAAACAACCCTAGAATTCAAAGTAGGGCTAAAAAATTAACAAGAAGGCTATTGATGTAAGAGTTATAAATTAAAGATATTAGACCAAATGTTCAAACTGATAACCCTGCATCATCTGACAAATTCCAAGACGATCATAAAAAGCAGCCAATACGTTTTGAATGGTTTGGGGTCATGTCGAATTCTTGCTTTAAGATCATCCAAATTGTTGGGTCGGTTTTGATACACCTTGCTTTTTATGTGCCCCCATAGAAAAAAGTCTAATTTGGTTACATCTGGGGACCTAACCGGACATTCTATTGGGCCTCTTCTTCCCAGTCATCCTCTTGGGAGCACTTCGTCCAAATATCGCCGCACATTAATAGCGTAGTGTGGTAGAGCACCATCCTGTTGCAACCAGATATTATTATTTAATCAGAGAAAAACAGTTTGGACACAATTATTTTGTACCGATTCAGAACTTGGCAACTTTTATTGATATCTCTATGGTTTTTTTTCTGAAATTCCAATAATATTAGACAGCTCTGTTAATTTTTTGAAATGTTACTAATTTGAACTTTAGCGCCGTTTTTATTATTTTTTTCCTTATATAATATAATTACGTAGGACACATTTTTCGAGTTATAAGTGAAAAACCGATAAAAGTGAGAATTTTTCGACTTTGAACCTATTTTGGAGTAGGGTGAGGCACACTTAAAAAAATCATATCTTTTGTAATATGCAATCACATCCATCAAATGAGACATCCTCAAACTGGGAAAATATTGCTCTTTCAGAAAAAAAAGCAGAATTATTTGATGTCGATCTTCGTTGTAATTCGCGCTGAAAATTTGATTTTGTTGGAATTTGCAAATCAACTCCCAACTTTGGCGCCCCGTAAAACGGAAACAAAAAATGAATATAACCGAAATTATGCAGAATTTTGTTCTCTACATATTTTATTTCAACTTCTTTTCGATAGCACTTACAACAACGGCGCTATTTTCTGAAAAGCGTCGCGATGCAGAGTTTCCATTTTTTGTACTCATTGCCTGGACCACCTGATCATTCCGTAAAAAATGCGTTATGAAAATGTTTCCGAGGAAACGCCACCTTCGGCCGTTGAGGGCGCTACTCAGGGGGATTTAAATCAAATGAGACGTTTCGAAGATGACAGTTTATGACACTCAAATTTTAGGTTAGTTGGTGTATGAAAATCGGCAAAAGTGATTGAAGTTACAAAATTACATCTACAAATAAAAGCAGCCCCTCGACGGTCAATCATTTTGATCAAAAGCTGGCCTCAATCGATTGAATGTCTAGGAACGTCTAGGAACCCGTTGACGCTTGAGCCAAGCGTTGTTGACGGTGATCGATAGAAAGTTTGAATGGCGCGGTTGACGAGTGTGCTGGACCGTCTAGGCTAATTTTGATCAAGCATTGTGTCAGTCACTCGCATTTTAAGCACCAGAAACACTTCAAGACAGATTTAAACAGACAAACTCAACTGAGACAAACTCGAATGAGTTGTAAGTTCGTTGAAGGTTGATTGAAGCACGCGTCAATCGATGAACCGTTTGATCAAGCAGCTTGATCGTCTAGGGGCTACTAGCTTTCATGCAGCAAATTAATCCTGAAAACACCGACAAGCGAGAATTACCATTTGACAATTTTAAAATTCAAAATGTCATCTGAAAGCGTTAGAGAAAAAACCTAGACGTGGCTATGCTACGTGCACAAAACTCCCTAAAAACTCCCACTGACTAGCGCCATGCGGAGATCACTCAAACTGCAGTTATGAACAGGCCGGGATAATGTAGCTGGTCGTTGCCTGGACTATAATAATAATTTTGGATTTCAAAGAGGCGGAAAATTGTAAAGCAAACTGAATTAATTTCATAAAAATATAACGACTCCTTGAGTTGTAAACAATAATCCATGTTTTTTCTTTACATATTATTATATTACTTTATTATTTTATTATATGTGCGCCTTTTATTCGAAGGTCACAATGGTAGTACCCCGGCTTTATGTCAGAATCCAACTCATCGAGGATGAAGAATAAACTTCGGAAATTAGAGTTTTAGTAAGTTAATCACACATTTATTGTTTTTTTGTTGAAGGTAGTTGGACGATGGCAAAGTTTTTTTGAAGGAAAATGGCGGGTTTCAGGCGGGATCTGAAACTCGACACATCACGTGATGATGTATCTGTCAATTGTCAAAATTACGTTTGGGATAACGTTAAATCAGGCGGGATCTGGTGATTAGGACTGGTGGCACCACTTGCTGATCCAATAAAACAGGACCTCGTTCAGCGCAGGGAGAGCGTGCCCAGGAACGGATTAAATAATTAAATAAATATCGATCGTTTTTTAACTGTACACTGCCGAGGGGTCCAAGACTCAATGAAGAAGTGGCTGCTTCGGTCTGGGAATCTGCAATTTGCAGAGACTCTCACTTAGAGATTTTGCACTGGGTACTAGGTTATAGTTGGCGTTTTCACGCAAAAACCAGTTCAGTCTCAACCTCCAATGGAAACGAAATGGACTGCAGAATCAAGAAATCTCTCTATTTTCATTCCGCATTTAGTCGAGTTAGGCGCTGTAAGAGAGTGTTCGCCTGTTGCAAATCAGTTCATTTCCCGAATATTTTTGGTGCCAAAACCAGATGGTAATAAACTTGAAGTCGTTAAACAAATTCATTGAATGTACTCATTTTCAATTAGACGTTTTCAAAAATGCTTACCCAAAATTGTTACTCATGAAACCTGCTATGTCTTTTTTACGCAAACAGGGCTACTCTTCAGTAATATACTTGGATGATATCTTATGATAATCGGTTACTCATATGAAAAATGTATGCTTAATATGTATAAAATGTACATGTCAACTCCTTCAGAAATTGGGATTCGTTATTAATTATGATAAGAGTGTTCTTATTCCCAAGCTCGAGTGTACTTTTTTAGGGTTTGTGTACAATACAATGGGTACGTCAATCTCTTTGCCTGGAATGAAACGAAAAAAGCTGTAGGCTCTCATTAAGAGGTTTCGTGTTTTGTCAAGACGTCGAATTCGAAAATTTGCAAAGTTTTTATGACTATTAGTTTCTTGTTGCCCCGCCATTAAATATGTTTGGTTGTATAAAAAACGGTTTGAAAGTTTTTTGCTCTTAAACATCACCAAGGTAATTACGATGCTTTTATGTCACTATCCCAAAATTTATTAGATGATTTTGACTGGTGGAAGTCTCAGATTTTACATGCTACTAATCATATTAGAACACAACATTTTGAAAAGGAAATTTATTCTGATGCCTATCTAACAGGTTGGGGAAGTTTCTGTGACAATAAGCGAGCTCATGGAAGTTGGAATCAAATAGAACAATCGCTTCACATAAATTACCTAGAACTAACGGCCGCTTTTTTCGCTTTAAAGTGTTTCGCAAAATCTTTGTCAAATTGTAGCGTTTTACTCAGAATTGAACACTGCTGCATATACAGTGACTTTACTAATGAAAATAAAAAAATGTTTTGATGTCATCATATATTATATTACCGTCAAACCTGCATATATTTCTTTTATTTTCTAATTTACTGGTCTCAATGCTACAACAGCATTTTTTTTTTTCTAAATTTGGAATATAAGGGTACCAAGTTATTAATTTTTTTGTTTAAATTTTCGAAAAGTCATGTGATCATTTACAATAATTCTGAATCAGCATTATTATTAAATATTTAAGATTGAAATTTGGCATATCGATAAACAAAGTTTGGGTCTTTCGGACGCTGCTAAAACAATTGGATGTTATTGTACAGGCTGTTCACAAGAGCCGACTAATTTATGCGATATTTGGACATCCATAACTTTGTTATTTTAAATGGAACACCCCATATTTTTCTAAGGCTTTGGATAGCCGTATTAATTATCTTTCACTTTTGTTAAACATATGGTATGTATAATACGTGTACTTATTGAGATAATTAGACCTATTTGGAAATTGCGACAGTATGTCATTGCATTCACAAAGGCTTTGAAATAGTCAATTTATTATACAAGTTCCTGTGTAAATTGGGTGCTTTCGGGCACTAGGGCTTAATAGGCTTTTTAAGCCCGAGTGCCCGAAAGCACCCAAATTTACACAGGAGCGAGTGTAATACAACGTTTATAGTTCGACACCACCGCGGCAAGGCTTTAAATTGCTTAAAATCCATAAAAATTGTGTGACGTTTATCTGACATTTTCTTATTGCCTGAAAGAAGAGTGTTTACACAAGCGAAAATTTGAAAATTCTGACAGTGTCGATCTATAAACATTTTTATAGCAAAACGAAGTGTCAAAAAATGAAGTTTTGATTTCCTTTCGTCCGTTAATAACGTGTTTTGGTGATCGTATTTCTAAGAATCTATTATTTGATAAATAGTATATTGTATACCGGTAAAGTGGCTGTTTTCCAGGACGCTTCTTTCGTGCCGAGTCCTAGCCGAGCCTAGCCACTTCTTGCCGTGGTTTACACATTATTTTTTATCATACACACATTACCGTAATATTTTTTCCATAAACAAAAATTACAAACAAAAACTTTATTCCAGAATATTACATACTAGTTTCAAACAAGAAGCAGTTTTTCAGAAATTGTAGTACTAACTGAAGATGTTTCTTCTTCACCCATGACTGACGTTTTAACAAGTGAGGTACTACTGCTATGCTGATCTATATCAGGACCAGAAGACTTCTCTGATTGTGTAGACACAGCCTCCTGCTAAGATAACAGATTCCCATCCGCCGTGTTGTTTTAGTGATAGTATATCCGCTCCAGAATTGGCTAGAAGTGTGGTTGACGTCTTAAAACGCAATGCCCTACGTTTCGGGCTGCACATTTTCCAGCATGATATTTTACAAATAACCGTTGAGAAGTCATTTTGCGAGGACGCAAGCAGAAATACTTTTTGCAAATTGATACAATATCAATAAAGTTTTCCTTGTCGGCATTACATACAGTAAATGTTCGTTGCTTAAATGTTTTTGAATGTGGAATATTAATAAATAACATATCGTCTATGTCAATCACATCATTTGTGGTATTTTTTGTGAGTTCATCTGTTCTGCAAGCACCCGAAACTCCAATAATGATTAATACCACCTGAAACAATACTGTTTAATCTTTTTCGCTGTCATTTATTTCTGGAGAAGTGCAATACTCCATTTCTTCGCAATCTTCATCCATGTCCACAAGTGATGCCAAACACTTAATAATCTTCACCTTCTCAAGATCAACCAAGCACAGCACAACAATGCACAATTTTATTAATAAGCAGTATAGTGCCCTTCACGATAATTCGTTAGAGCAGTCCATGAAAACAAAAACAAAAAAAATAGTCGTAGATTACGTTACATTTATTTTCCATTTCCTAAAATCACGGCCCGCTGTATCTAATCCCCGACCTGGTCATTCCGTAAAAAATGTCTAGGAACCCGTTGACGCTTGAGCCAAGTATTGACGGTGATCGATAGAAAGTTTGAATGGCGCGGTTGACGAGTGTGCTGGACCGTCTAGGCTAATTTTGATCAAGCATTGTGTCAGTCACTCGCATTTGAAACACTTCAAGACATTTAAACAGACAAACTTAACTGATAATGAGTTGATTGTAAGTTCGTTGAAGGTTGATTGAAGCACGCGTCAATCGATAGACTGAACCGTTTGATCAAGCAGCTTGATCGTCTAGGGGCTACTTAAGGAGGCAGCTTTCATGCACCAAATTCATCCTGAAAACACCGACAAGCGAGAATTACCATTTGACAATTTTAAAATTCAAAATGTCATCTGAAAGCGTCAGTGAAAAAACCTAGACGTGGCTATGCTACGTGCACAAAACTCCCTAAAAACTCCCAGTGACTAGCGCCATGCGGAGATCACTCAAACTGCAGTTATGAACAGGCCGGGATAATGTATTTAGCTGGTCGTGCCTAAAATTATTCTAGCGCCCTCTGGTGGTAAAGTGAGTAAATTATTTCACCGCCTAGCCGTTTTTTTGCATTTTGCCGGGCTAGCCGTGGAAATACATGCTTTCTCCTCTCTGAATAGCCGGTAAAATTGGATTTTCTAATAGTGTATGATAAAAAATCAATTTTTTGTACAGGTATCCGAGGATTGAAGCATTCGAAAAACTTCAAGAGAGGTTTGAAAGAACAAGACAAGTCAACTACCTACCTACAGAAACTTTCGTCCTCTTCCCGACTGACACGTTTCACCCGATCTTTTTTTTTGTATTTGATGCCTACATTCAGGAAATTGTTGATCATAAATTCTGAAGGCCAGAAATGGATTTCGGTCTCCTGTAACTAAGGAATATACCTTATCAATAGGTTCTTCCTGACTAAAATTGATTTTTATCAAATAATGTAATTGAGTTTTTACATCTTGTAAACGTTTGTGTAAAGTTCGAGATGATCGTCCACGTCCTATTCCATTACGGTTCAATTCGCCCGATGATGTTCTGTTTGTTTTAAAGAACTATAAAATGAAAAATAATATTTATTTAAACAGACTTAACTTTTCGACAACGTAATCAGTGTTACGAGATGAGATTATAATGGGATCCCGAAAATTATTGTTAAAAAAAACTCAGCTCAGCCCAGCAGCCAGTAACCTTCGAATATTTTACAGTAACGATCCAGAATGTCCGAGGAATGAACACTAAAGTCGATGAATTTTATGTTAACACTATGTCTTCGGATAATAATGTGTTTCTGCTTACAGAAACCTGGTTACAAGATAACGTTCAATCTTCCAAATATTTTGGTCAGAATTATAATGTATTTTATTGTAATGAAGGTTACAGAGGCCGTGGTGTACTTATTGCAACAAGAACACTTTATCCTGTAAAAAATATATAATTATTTACTTCGATCAAAGAAGTTGATCTCATTGGAAGGCAAGTATATCTACACAACCGATTTATAAATTTAATAATACATCCAGTTTTCAAGACGCGCAATGCTTAATTTTATTACTCTGTACAATTCGTTTGTAAGATCAAAATTAGATTATTCTTCTGTTATTTGGTCGATTTTATAATCAAAAATGTACAGCGTAAATTCTGTAAATACCTATACGTTAAGAAATATCATACCTAACCTGCACAAGGCTATCTCCATGATCGTTTGTTATCACAATTTAACTTATAAACTCCTTATAAAATCCAGACGTGACTTTGCAGCACTTATTTTTCTCTATAAAATTGTTAACGGTTTTTATAGATTCACCTTCATTGTTAACTTATATTAATTTTAATGTACCAAGTGCCCAGAACTAACCAACATAATGCATTCTCCTTTGAACAATATGTTTGCCATTTACAATAGTATAAACAAAATTAACAAAAGATTTGGACATTTTAATTAAAAATCTGGATCTATTCATAAAAATCTGTAAACAATGTATTTTCTGCACACCTTGAATTGTTCGCTAATGTAGAAACGGAGGCCATCGAATGTACGAAACAGAAGACATTACTACCAGTACTAACTGTGTTGGAAAACCTCTTGAAGTATATGATCAATAACGACACGTTATTAGCCGTTTCATACATTTGATTAAACAATAAATCTTCCGCTTCTCGATTGATTTGTTGAGAAAGTCGCAGGTCATAAAATATTGTGGAATTAATAAACCAATTTTTCGGCAAGAAAAATTATGCGATAAAAGAATTGTATTTTGCACAGCTTCATTCGTCCTCTATTGCACACTCTTCACACTGCGCACCCAAACATCCATCCAGATGTGTTCCCTAGCCAACTTGTTCACAAAACCTCAGGGGCGGGACTAAGATATGTACCTATATTTAGCTACAGTTGTCCAACTTCTCACTTAAAACGATTCACGCTCATTTAAATCGATGACTGTAATGAACCGCTTTTCCCTTAAAATGATTTGCAAATAATTAATGAACCTGTAAAATTTTTGAGAATGGAAAGTAATTCACGCAAAGAACTTGTCAATGTCTTTCATTAAAAAAAAAAAAATTATCAAAATCGGTGCAGTACAGCCTGTTTTATTTGGTCCAAATTGATTCATGTTCAACGATTAAATATAAATAGATAATAGATTCTTAGAAAACACTTTATTAGCAGACGAAAGGAAATCAAAACTTCATTGTTTGACACTTCGTATTGCTATAAAAATGTTTTCAAAGCCTCCTTTTTGTGAATGCGCATACAGATATTGTCGCAATTTCCAAATAGGTCTAATTATATAAGTACGCATGTATTAGACATACCATATGTTTAACAAAAGTGAAAGATAATTAATAGGGCTATCCAAAGCCTTAGAAAATATGGGGTGTTCCATTTAAAATAACAAAGTTATGGATGTCCAAATATTGCATAAATTAGTCGGCTCTTGTAAACAGCCTGTACAATAACATCCAATTGTTTTAGCAGCGTCCGAAAGACTCAAACTTTGTTTATCGATATGCCAGATTTCAATCTTAAATATTTAATAATAATGCTGATTCAGAATTGTAAATGATCACATGACTTTTCGAACATTTAAACAAAAAAATTAATAACTTGACCACATTGTTTTCCAAGTGTAGAGAAAAATATGCAGTTGTAGCATTTAGAACAGCAAATCAGAAAATGAAAAACGTGAAACACCAAATATAGCTGAAAATAATTTTCGTCGATGCAGCTTTGATGGTACAACATTTTTTTAATTTTTATTAGTAAAGCCACCATCTTCAGTCCGGACAATTTCCAAAATTGAGCAGCATCTGGCAGTAGTGCGTACAACGCAATCTTTATGTTTTTGCGTGATATGATAAATCAGGTGATAATTTTGAAGCAGATAAAGCCTCTCGTATGTTTGCACCGGAAACTGAATGAGGGTCTTTAGTATTACCCAGATTAATCTTTTTGCGACGCGAATAAATAAGAAATATCTTTTGTTTATCTCATGGACTAGGGATTCTGAAGCTGTTAGTATAGACGCTTTTATAATAGATTTTAAAAATTAGTTTTTCTATGCTTTTCCTCCCTTTATAATAATTTTCCGGGTGCTGAAAAAAATTATTTCAAATGGGGCGGAAGTTTTGACGGTCGTACCAAATTAGCCATCTCAACCATGGTTTCCTTTGTTCAAGTCACTTTTTGTAGAAGAACCTCTAATTTTTGGACCTGATCGTAATTTATTGTTTTCTTTTGACAACCTCATCCCTTGTGCAGAAGCCTTACCCTGGGGATTTTCTTATTAAGAAGACTGCCAGAATCAGCTATTACTATTATGACGTCCAGAAACACTACTTCTACGCTTAGACAATACGATTCAGGTTTAAAGAAATGGTGTTGCTTTTTTGCAAAACAGAGCAAAAATCAGTGTATACAACTGATATCGCTACAATCATGCTTTTCCTGTACGAGCGTTTTCAAACTGGAGTTATAAGAACGGGTCTCTTAACTGCTTGCGAAAAGCACTGTCCCCACCTTATCATAGAACCACACGTAGAAGATGATCGTTTTATAAAACGTTTCTTTAAGGGTGTTTTTTATAAAATATAAGACCTACTGCTCCCAAGTACTCTGTGACCTGGGATCCGTCAATTGTTTCAGCAATCAACGCACCCACTTATAAGGTTTTAGAATGGTTAACCAACGAATTTAATAACTTACTCCTTAACCAAGATTTAAAGAGCACATTGCTCATCAGAGTTTTGGTAGATTCGAAAAATCAAGTGTTGCTCAACATAGTTTTGAACATGTCCACCACATAGACAAAACTTGTGTTAAATTAGTTAAACCTGTAAATAATTGTAAATTTCTAGACATTTACAAAAGTCTAGAAATATACAAGAATGGGAATTGCGTTTTCAATAGCGATAGAGGACCGATCCCCAGTTCCGCACTATTCCCACTTTTGAACAGTACGGATGGGGGTGCGCCCTAATCACTATAAATAGAACGGTGTGTTAGCGTGTAAGGTTAGTATAGTCATCACCCTGATGATGCCAACATTGTAGGTGAAACGTGCGGCGACAATTTTAATAAAAATTATTTTTGATATCTTAGGGGAAAAACTGATTAAAAAAGTAGATACTTAACATAGAAATACTGTAAGAATTTTAGGACAGAAATATGTACTTGCAATAGGTACCTTCATAAGCAGGAAATCCTCATCGGGAGCCAGCATTAAGAATTTATGAACATCCTCTTTCATAAATACCCTTGACTTTTTAGGTTTGTACCCTCTTCATAAAGGAGTTTACGTTAGAATATTTGGAAATATCTACATCTCTTTTCAATTTAAGAGTTGATTTAAGCATCGAGTGGTGGCTCCATAGACTTGATGGCTTGAACTTCTTGCTTTTTTCCCCAAAGTATACCAATACAGCTTCTTCAGTTATATTTTTTACCTTTTTCCTTGTACACCAGGTTTCAAACTCATGATAGACTTTTTCATATCTTTCCCGCGAAGTAGCTGGCAGAAAATTGAGCGGCTTCGTTAATGTAATCTTCATCACTTTCATCACTCATTTTCACGAAAACTGCTGTTTATTTTGTAAAATGAATGTTTTACGACGTTTTTCGCAAAATGAATAAAAAAATTGTTTACTCGTTATTAAGATAACTACCTATCTAGATATTATAATGATTACTAGCTGACCCGGCGAACTTTGTACCGCCTCAGAATCAATTGTTGTGTTAACTTTTTAGCTGAATTAAATTAAGTTTTTTTTATCAAAGTATAATGCACACGACGCCTTCTACTGGCATTACCGGAACCAGCATACAACGCCATATTCATTTTTGTTTCTGCCATGTATCAAAGATGGCGTTATATACGGATTCCATACAAAGTGTATGAGAAAATTTTTTTCCTTAATTTTTCCGATATTTTAATAGTTATTCGCTCCCGAACAATGTCAGTCAATCCGTTCTCGAGATGTTATCAAAAAAATTGTATGTGGAGTCCACGCGCAACAAAAGTGAAACTTTGGGTTTACTCCTTAAAAATCTATATTCATTTTTAAATTACGACAAATTTTGGTGGCCAGCGTTATTTGTTATTGTTGCCCTGTCCTAGGAGGCTTTGTTATTGTCGTTGCCCTGTATCAAGCTTCCCGCTCCTATGTTTTAATAGTTATTCTGCTGTTTGGTGCGGAGGAACATCCAACAAATTAAGATCATAAAAATCGGTCCAGCCGTTCTGGAGTTATAAACCCAAGGGGGCTCCCTGAGCCCACTGTCCATGTTTTTATAGTTATTCTGCTATTTGGGGCGGAGACAAATCCAACAAATCGAAGATCATTAAAATCGATCCAGCCGTTTTTGAGTTATAAACCCAAAGGGGCCCCTGGGCCCCCATGTCCATATTTCAATAGTAATTCTGCTATTCAGGAAGGAAACAAATCCAACAAATCGAAGATAATAAAAATCGGTCCAGCTGTTCATGAGTTATAAACCGAAGGGGGCCCCTGGGCCCTCTTGATCATGGGTTAATAGTTATTTTGCTATTCGGGGCGGAGATAAATCCGTCAAATTGAAGATAATAAAAATCGGTCCATCTATTCATGAGTTATAAACCGGAGGGGGCCCCTGGGCCCCCTTGTTTATGTGTTAATAGTTATTTTGCTATTCGGGGCGGAGACAAATCCAACAAATGCAAGATCATAAAAATCGGTCCAGCCGTTCGTAAGTTATAAACCCAAGGGGGTCCCCTGAGCCCCCCTGGCCATATTTTACTTCATAAGAACCTTCCTCGAACTTAATGGAATTCTCAAGTGATGGCGTGACTAAGGAAAATAGGGATTCATTTATATATACAGGGTGTGTCGAAAGTCTCGGACAGGCACAAAACCCTAAGTTGCTGAATACATTCGAATTATAAATATGAAGAAAGAAAATCTTTTTGAAGCTTATTTTCTGAAATAATTGAGTTTACACATTTTCAAATCTGGCAACATTGTTTTGGTTGAACAATTATCAATAAGAAGATTTTCTTAATTGTTGTAGCGTTATATCCATAGCAATTTTCTAAAAAAAAAACAATTTGTGAAATTTGTCAAAACTTTTATAACCAAAAAACTAGTTACAAAACCTTTAACTACAGTAAAGGTTCAAACACTCTTCCGTTGGACAATAAACATGCTTCTGTCCGTTTCTGTACGTTTGCTGGAATACGTTCAAGAAGAACTTCTGACTGACTGACTCTGCAGTAGCAAAAATTCGATTTTGTAATTCTTCAACAGTGTCGGCTAATGCAAGTTCATACACAATATTTTTCACGTGACCCCACAAGGATTTAAATCGGGACTTCTGGCCGGCCAAGAAACAGGACCCTCGCGTCCGATCCATCTTTGTGGATAGTTTTCGTTGAGCCATTTTCGGACTGGTCGAGCATAATGTGGTCCAGCTCCATCCATTTGTATCCACATGTCTTTTCTAATTGCCAATGGAGCATCATCCAACAATTGATCAAAAACTCTAAAAAGTCATCTCGTCTTAGCCGATTTGGCAGAACATGAGGGTCGATTAAATTATGTCCAATTATTCCACACCAAATATTAACTTGGAATCTGTTTTGATGTGCTCTCTCGAAAACCACGTATGGATTTTCTCTGGCGTAAATATGGTAATTGTAACGATTAAAAAAATACCATCTCTTGTGAAAACTTTGTCGCTCCACAATATCTGGCGAAGAAAATTCTCATCGCGATTAAGTACCCATCTGGAAAATCTCATCCGTGGATCTATTTGACGTACACTCATTTCAGGATTATTTTCCACCATTTCGAGGAAGGCTTCTTCTAATGCTGGGGTTCTGGTAAATCCGGGTTTTCCTGGAACACCTTTTTGGCTCGGTACAAGTGGTCTGTTCTCCCTTAGTCTTTGATCTACTGATCTACTCGCCGAATGGTGTTAATGCTGGGAAGTCGTCGTCCTCGGAACCTTTCAGCATAAATTTGAGCAGCTATGGCTGCATTATTTCTTGCTTCACCAAGAACTAAATGCATATCACAATATTCCCTCGCTGTGAAATTCATTTTGGCACCAAGACACAACGAGAACAAAAAATACGCCAATTTTTTGACAAACTGTCAATCATTGAAAGAAATTAAGTTGCTATAACAACAGCCAAATGTTGCCACTTTTCTTCTTGTTTTCTTTTTTGTAATTTAACCCTAAAGAAAGTACTTATTTTAGCTATTACATTGATTTAGAAAAGTAAAATTTAGAAAATACAATTTTATAAGTTGCGTTATCCCATTTTTTTTTTGTATAATTGCCAATAAATCTAATATCTTAACCATGTTACTTTTGCGTCATTGGAACGCGATAGCATCAAGAGGAAGGCTAACAAAGAAAAAAAAATTGGGTTTTTGAACTCTCAACATGTTATAGAATGCCTACCTAAGAGCCTGTCCGAGACTTTTGACACACCTTGTATATATACAGGGTGTTCGGTAATTCGACAGCCATCGCTTTAGTGTGGCCTCACAGCATTCAGAGAAAGCATATTTTGCAATTACTTGATTTTTTTTAACATCCGATAAAGAACTAGAAGGATTCTAAATAGGCCAATCAGAGAAATGGTTTCATCAGCCCCAATTCTGTGGAATCAAGTATTCTGTTTAAAAAAAAAGAGACTGTCACATTTGACGGCTAAAGTCAATCAAAGATCAGTGGCGTATACTGGGAAAGATACTAACATAATAACTGCATCATTCAAAGTGGTTTATTATTATTGAAAGGTAACTTAAATATTTAAAATAAATGTTCAAATCGGCGACCATCGTTCTGTATACAAAGACGGGCCCGTCTCAACAACGAACTTCTAGCGTTTTCAAAAACCTCTGGGGTATTCCTGATTTGATCAGACTCTAGGAAGATTCTGTGTTGCAATTTGTTCACATCAGGAATATCGATGGCATAAACAACCGATTTCACATGCCCTCAGAAATAAAAATCTAACGGAGTTAAATCCATACTCCTGGCCGGCCACGTTAACGGGCCATCCATCTCTCCGGAAATCATTGATAAAACTGCTGCCTTCTTGGAAGATCTTCAGGCACTAAAGCTGGGACACGATTAATATGGTATGGATGCAGATGTTCCTTCGAGATTGTTGTCCATACCGTTGTCGCTGGAACATGAATTCTGTAAGCAATCTCGCGCACACTAAAAGTGGGTTCAGCGGCTACCATATCCAATATTTGTTTATCCCGCGCTACAGCATGATCGGCTACAGGTCTACCTCTGTCTTAATTCATAGGCCTTAAGTTTCAAAATTCTCGAATACTCCGATCCAAATTGGAAAACACACCGCGATAGGGGACGTGACGATCCTTCTAGGTACAACCTCACTGCCGCTCTACTATTGGCACCGACTTCACCATAGGTGCATGTCGGCTAGTTCATTAAAGGTATAAATGCCACCCATTTATGGCATGGCTGTCGAATTACCGAACACCCTGTATATAGATAGTCGAGCAAACCGTCCACTTGCGGTTTAAAAGGGATTATGTTTGTGGTATTTCTGTTACTCACGGGTGCCCAAAAAATGTTGTACGCACCACGTCCAGAAAGTACTTTCACTGGCCTCCTCGCTGGCTTCGTAAGCTACCAGGACTCGTCCTATACTATTACTTGACAAGTTCTGTCAACAAAAATTGGGGTTTTGATAATAACTTGCATTACTGGGCCCTGGAAAATCCGCACCTCATCTACAATAGGAGACACCAAGCCCATTATGCATTTAACGTGTGGACAGGAATTTTGGGGACTCATTTAATTGGACCTCACATAATGCAAAATGGGTTGAATGACAGAGACTTTCGACGTCTTCTGACTAAGGATTTTCAGATACTCTGTGAAGATCTGCCGCTCAAATGGAACGGTGCGGGAATGTTCGGACGAAAATTAAGTGGATAGGTCGCGATGGTCAATTGGGGGTATGTGAAATATAGGGTTTATGAGATGTCTCCAGGAGATCCTGACGATTTGTAAAATCGTATTTTTGCTGTCAGCGTAATGATCGACGACGAAATAATGTTGGCGAGAGCAAAACAACATGCCATCAGAAGCGCAGAAATTGAAGGCAGCAATTTTGAACAATTGCGTTAGTTGTTAGTTTCATTATTTACAATTTTACCGAGATCATTTCCTTCTAAATTACTAATGAAAACCCAATATAGCATATCTTAGCAACGCTTGCAACTCAGGTTTCAAAAGGTGCGAAATGCAGTTTGTCCAATGTTGAACAAAGTTAAAAGGCGAATATCTTGTAGAGGGTTAAATAAAAATGTTTTGTAATTTTTTTATTACTCCAAGGGGTACACTGTATAACGCTCCGAACTCGGAATGCCTTAATTTTGAGACACCCTGTATGTATGTAACTGGTTTCTCGAACGGTTAATTGCAGCACCAAAAGATCATCAATAAGTGATATTATTTATGACATAATTTCTGGGGACATTAACGTACCAGTCAATTGAAACAGTATGAACCAACAGTAGGCAGTCTACTATCCAGCAGAATTTTTACACTGCATTACTACAAGTGGACTACTTCATCATAAAATACAGTTAAAAATGGGATTATCACATGTAATTTGCTTAGCGCGAGGAAAATTATCAAATAATATCGATAAATCATACACGACTGCTTGTTGAACCAGTTAAAAGTACGAGTGCACGTAGTGCACTGTTTCAGCAAGCTCATTTCGTAATTACATATTATTTGATAATTTTTCGAGAACTAAGTAAATTCGGTGAGAGAATGTTTTTGTAATCAATACATCAATCTATACAGATAAATATTCGTATCTTTCGTATATATCGGTCTTTCCGATTGCATTAAAATGATGCAACTCGATAACATAAAATGTTACAAGATTATAGGTAGTAACCTTCGCACCAACTTAGTCTTTGTTTCGTCATGAATCATCAACGATTTAGAACTTATGGTCACTTATTTTTTTAACCCTTTCACTGCTGAATGAAGAAAATCAGCTTAAAAAAAAAGAGAACCGACTTCAAAAAGTGAAAAATAATTCAATTACATGTGCTACCTAATGATCTGGTTGAAGTCGGTGCCAAGGCAAATCGGTTACAAATCTTTAACATATTGTAATTATACAAAAATATCAACAACGTTATAACGCATAAAAAAATCTATATCATTCGAGACGACCGTCAACGACGTCTGCCGTTTGGGTTGTTTTGCTCAGCACGAACCCCCCACGCATTCCAATGCGCTCGCCGGGAGACTTACGATGTGGCGGGAGCGAGCAGCCTATCTATCTGCAACCTATTTGGCTTGGCACCGACTTCAACCAGATCATTAGGTAGCACATGTAATAATACATGTATTCAATATTTTTCACTTTTTGAAGTCGGTTCTCTTTTTTTTAAAGCTATTTTTTTACAATTTTAAGTGTAAGTTAGTGATACCCAGTAAAGACGCTTCTCCAATTAATGAGGTCCTCAATAAAATTGACGAAAAAATCGGTGAACATATACATAAAAGGAAGGCAAAATTTGAGAATTTCCCTCGATTTCATTTCCCTGATCAGATCCTGACTTCTTGACAATGGAACCACCTCAAGAGTATACCCTTTCAAATAAAAGAATTTTGAAAATCGGTCCACAAGAAATCGGTGATAATAACTTGCATTACTGAACCCTGGAAAATCCAAACCTCATCTACAATTGCTGATTGAAGATTTTCAGACACTCATTGAAGATCTGCCACCTGCATTGGGAGCGAACGGTGCGGGAATGGTTGGACGAAAATTAAGTGGATAGGTCGTGATGGTCCATTTGCTTGGTCCGCAAGGAGTCTATATTTAACCCATTGGACTATTTCATTTGGGGATATATCGCCGGCTGAATGTAAGAAGTAGGTAACTCGAAATTTTGGCATTTTGAGTTATCTACTGTATGTTAAACTAGAGACCATACAGAATTTAATGCAAAAAGAATGAGTTCAAATAAAGCGTTGTCAACAACTATAGAGGCATTTGAATTGACGGCCTCTCAATCTGTTTTCACAATATCAATAAATTGTTTTGGCAATTTCTCCAAAACAACGGATTATGAGTTACCTAGTTGTTGCAATCAGCCGGCGATATGAAAGATAGGGTTTATGAGACCTAATATAGCATATCTTAGCAACGCTTCCAACTCAGGTTTGAAAAGGTGCGAAATGCAGTTTGGGCAATGTTGCCGTATTGAACAAAGTTAAAAGGCGAATATCTTGTAGAGTAATTTAAAAAAATGTTTTGTACATTTCTTCTTACTCCAAGGGGTACAACACTCCGAATTGGGAATTCCTTAATTTTAAGACACCCTGTATATTGCCAGAAAAATAATTTATACCTTCCATTTATTTAATTACATTGTCCCTTAAACCCACTAAGTAGTTACGTTTTTTAAACTCATGTTCATTCGACGATATTTAACTCTGAATTGAAATTTGTCGAAATTGTAAAAAATGCAACAAACCTTGAACATTTTTTATGGTTAAAGCTAGAATTCCTTCTACAGTTTCAGAAGTAGAGATTTCTTTAAAGTAAAATTAATTTTATTATTTAAAAATAATTCATTAATTATTATTTAATGAGTAATTTTACATTATGCATTATATACATACAGGGTGTCCCAACTAAAATTTGTACCCCCCAACAATTCCAATTTCGAAAGACTCTTATGTCTTAGATCTCACGCCTTTAGCCAGGGGAGCCACCCCCTTAAAAAATTTAAATAGCATGGGGGGTCGTGTGATACATCATTTTAAAGCTTATTCAATTCTCTATCCAGTCTGGATTTTAGCCAGGGGAGCCACCCCCTTAAAAAAATTAAATAGCATGGGGGGTCGTGTGATACATCATTTTAAAGCTTATTCAATTCTCTATCCAGTCTTATTAAATTTTTTAAGGGGGTGGCTCCCCTGGCTCAGGGGGTGAGATCTAGGACTTGAAAGTTTGGTACAATTAGGTCGCCCTTGATAACAAAATTGACCTGTTCGAGTGTTTTCTTCTGAGTCTTTGGAAATTGGAATTGTTGGGGGGTACAAATTTTAGTTGAGACACCCGATATATTACATTATTGTTGGGCGGAATGGATTTACGAGTTCAATGAAGTAGAATTAAAAATACACCACAGTTTCTTGAAATGTCTTAATTTTTTTATTACCACTTGAAGTAGACCAAACAAATTAGTGTAATACATACATATAACATAATATAAGTATGAAAAGAAGAACTTATTTGTATTTGTAGCTTATTTTACGACGACGTCAAAGCCACAGATAAAGTTTTCTTTGAAGTGGAATATTTGTTGAAGTATTATCTTTTTCATTAATTTGATTTTCAAGACAAAGGTATGTAGTGTTGTAGGATTAAGATATTCAAAATGAATAGACATGTTGTGTTTGGGTAGTGTTAGAACATTATTTTATCCTCTCCTTACATGTACACAAAGAATTCCTTGACGGGTAGTCTGCTTAGTAACTGCGATTTAACAATCCTGCAGCAACTTTCCCGCACTAAAAATGTTTAATATTTTTTAGTCTTCTCAAGTGCTTCAAAAAATTGCTTTGTGAATAATAAAGCGTTCTGCAAGAAACTCGTGATGATTTAATTGCCAACTCAATTTGAAGCCGCTTCCTTACAAATACGACGCGAAATTTCCGTCTGAAGTCAGTCAGAAGTTGAAACTACTGAGTAACACAATCCGCGTGATTCGTGCAAACTGATTTAAATGAATAACCTTGCCGTTATAACTGTGATTTGTACATAGAAAATTATTGTTGAAATAAATTGTAAATACTTTGTTTAAATAAATAGTTTGTGAACCCGGAAACGCTACAGTATTAATTAAGCGCCAGCGTCATCTTCTGTGTAATGACTTACCAGTTGGTAATACTGCCGTTCTCCTGTTGCTGAATACGAAAATAAGTATGCACACAGTTCTTTGGTTATTGAAGATCATTTTCAGTTTTAATGTATGAAATTTACTTAAATTAATGTAATCAGCAAGGTTATGTATATGAATCATTTAACCTGTGTTAAGTTAAACCCTTCCTATAAATAAAAATCTACCTAGGAAAACGTCCCACGATGATTAACCTTCTTAAGCTTTCCGTTAAACCATATCCGTACACATAAAAAGTTTTAGCCAATTTATGTAATTACTTTTCCAAAAAGCAGAGACAAAGCAATTAGAGTGGAGTAGAATTTGTGGGTTATATTCACTTCACCACGCGTTGCAAATAGACTGGAAAAGTCTTGACGTCACTGACAGTGGGGACTTTTCCAAACAAACGCACGTGCTAGTGACGTGTCAACAGCTGACTCGAAATAGTGAGGTTACTATCTTTCGCTGTAATCTTTGTTCTCCTTTAATTCACGTTTCATCCAAGTGTATTTAGCTTTAACGTCCCTGGTTTAACCCATGTTTAACCAGGATTTCAAAACGTGTTCTTAAACTCAGAACATGAACGTTGATTTAAACCACATTTACATAGACTCAAATGCTCAAAGCATGGAATGGAAAGGATGAGTCATTGTTTGGAAAGGTTTTGGTTCCCTCACCAGTGCATTTACGTCATACTCTATAACAAAATCTGCTGTTCGGGAGGAACCTAGCGGCTAGCCGTAAGAGATGAAACTTGGTCAACTTTTTGCGGGCGGACGTTTTAACCTTCCACTATAAAGTTCCTAGACCCGCTACTCATTCCGATTGTGTGTAATCAACATCCAACCTGGGGGGAAAGGGGAAACCAAGAGAAGTTGAAATTTCGACCTTAAATCCCTCTGCGCTGATTGGCTCATTTTTGATGTTGATTTACAGCCAGTGGCGTATCAAACTTAGGAAGCATTCAAATGGTTTTATTGAAATTAGGTTCCATGTTCAATCATTTGAACTACTTCTCGATCTGTTCGGTATCTCGTGGAAACCTAAAAGATAAAAATTGTAATAATTTTTTGTATTGTTTTGTACGTCTATGACTTTGCTCACGTACTTACGCTACGGCGTTGGACGGAATCTCCCGAAAATAAACGAACAATTAAATGAACCAATCAGCGGGATTTAAGGTCGAAATTCCATTGAAACAACTGTACCCTCTTCGCTACTCACCCCTCGCGCTCATGATGTTGAATACAAACAATTCGCCTACAAGCTACCCAGCGTACCCAGTCTATATTTTCTGACGTCATTGGTTTTAACGCGTAAGTGTGCATAACGCGGGCGCAAATTATAAACAGCAGCATGCGTTTACCGATGGGTCAACATGAAACGTCTATTTGCGATTCAAGTTAAGATTCGCGCCACTGACATGGCCGCGAAAGGCGGATGGTAACATAACCTTATTTTTGGTTACATCGTAAGTTTACGTTTATAGTAGTTAAACCTTCCGATTTCTGTGTTTTTAACCAATTTATTAAGCAATAAGCAGCAATAAAGTGACAAATGGAAGTCGACGCCAACGGGGTACGATTAAGTTTAGGGGATTTAGGGGGTGTCGGATGGGTTGATTAATTCGCGGCCTACCATAGAAGGAAATGATTTTTCTTTTTAATTTTTATGTTTTCCTCTAGTAACCTCTTGTCACAGTTTGACATTAAAATTTTATCCAAGTCTGTCAAGTATTTTTGATTTGGTGTCTTATCAAAGTTTGTAAGTTGTCGATGTTTGGAAAAATTGATAAAACTGAGATTCGAGCAGTGTTAAAATATTTTTATATTAAAGGTTTGACACCTACAGAGGTTAAATATGAGTTGGATTCCACGTTAGTTGAATCTTCTCTATCGTTCAGCACGGTTAAAAAGTGGATGGCGGAGTTTAAACTTGGACGTACAAGCACTAAAGATGCGCCACGTCCAGGAATGCCGAAAACTGCGACTTCTTCTAAAATGGTCGAGAAAGTCCACAGAACGGTACTGCAAGATCGTAGAAGTTGGATGTTAGCAGAGATTGTGGGGATTTCAAAAGAGCCTTCACCATATCCTTCATGAAGTTTTCGGCATGAGAAAATTAGCGGCGAGACGGGTGCCGCGATTGCTTACCCTAGAACAAAAGCTCACCCGAAAAATCACGTCTGAGCAATGTTTGGAGCAGTTTCAGCGCAAGCCAACGGATTTTGTACGCAGATTCATAACAGTGGATGAAACCTTGATACACCACTATATACCAGAAACCAAACAGCAATCCAAGCAATGGACAGCAAAGGGTGAATCGGCTACGAAGAAGGCGAAAACAGTTCTTTCGGTCGGAAAGGTAATGGCGACCGTTTTCTGGGACGCGAAAGGAATTCTTTTGGTTGACTACCTTGAAAAAGGGAAAACAAGAAATAGTGAGTACTATGCTAATCTACTGGAACAGCTCCACCACAAATTTCAAGAAAAAAGACCCGGGTTAGCCAAAAAGAAAATCTTGTTTCATCAGGACAACGCACCAATGCCATAAATCGGTTTTCGCAATGGCTAAAATTAATCAGGTAGGCTTTGAACCAGTACCCCACGTACCCTACTCACCTGACTTGGCTCCATCGGACTTCAGCCTATTCCCCAACTTATTAAAAATTCACGCGGGGAAGAGATATGCTTCAAACTTTGAAGTGATTGAAGCGACAAACGGCTATTTTGAAGAGTTGCAATAATCTGCCTACAGGTATGGGATAAAGAGTAAGGTAAGGGAACATCGATGGACTAAGTGCATTCAACTAGAAGGAGATTATGTTGAAAAATAAAACCAAATTTATTATTCTAAATTATTGTTTACTTTGTTAGCCCGCGAATTAATCAACCCACCCTCGTATTTGCAATGCAGTATTGCAGCTTCTCGCAATTTTGTTGAAGGTGAAGGGACATTAAGTTTTGGCCACGTTATTTTGGAACCGGTAAGTGCACTAATAATTTTGTATTTTATGTAAACCTCGATTCAAACCTATACCAAGATCTGTCAAACTTTTAAACTCAATTTATTCAAATATTAAACCTCGTTGAAATTGAAGCAATCGTTTTCTGCTGTTACACTGGCCTATTTTACATTTATTTTTGACCGATCTTCCTATAGGTTTCAATCAATAATCATTAACTTACCGGTCTTATTTGTGGTTCCAGTTAGAATAACGTGGCCAGCATTTAATGTTTCTTCACCTTCAACAAAATTACGAGAAGCTGGGGTACATTGTAAATATCTGCATACTTCCCCTAAACTGAACTCTTACTCTTTATCCATTCTTGACTCCCGAATTTGTTAACGATCATCACTTTTTTTTTCGTTTGGCAGAGGAAAACTGTGAAAACTAAGGTGCCTTTCCCTACCGGCTTTTGAAAAGCAATTAAAAACACAACATTTTCGATTGTTTGATTTTAATGGAGGCATATTTAACACGAAATATAAAAAATTAAACTCGCCGCGACCATTTAACTCAATGCACGGAATCAACACTTTTACGATTTACAAACTTGCCATCAGAGGGCGTCCGTCCTTGGCTGGAATCGCGAATACGTATGTCTTCCGTTTAGCGGGTATACGGGCAGACGTCAATCTATAAATCCAGCTTTAATGTTCTCTTCTTAATTGAGAAATTATGACTCCTTCTTTTGAAGAGTTTATATTAAAGTACTAGCTGACCCGGCGAACTTTGTACCGCCTCAGAATCAATAAATGTTGTGTTAACTTTTTAGCTGAATTAAATTCAGTTTTTTTTTTATCAAAGGATAATGCACACAACCCCTTCTACTGGCATTACCGGAACCAGCATACAACGCCATGTTCATTTTTGTTTCTGCCATTCTCTCTTTGGCTGCAGCTCCTTGCACTATCTTCTTGTGGCAATCCTCTCCTTCGCTGCAGCAATTCTATCATTGTCTTCTGCAGTTCGTTCTAATTCATCCACTTTTTTTTCGCCAAGTATTTCCTTCAATAGCAACTTTGAGTTCATGATATCACCATAAACCGCCTCTTCGGATTTTCTTCCCTTAAATGTTGCAGAGTTCAGCTGGAAAATTACCTCGATTCGACCTGTATCATCACGCCCGTCCTTTCACAACATTGTTAGTTGTGCACTTTATAGGAACAACTTCGAATTTTGTCTCGGCTCCCTTATTGTCAACAATGCTTCCACAATTCTGACCTCAGGTATGGGTATGGGTGTGTCGCCAATTTGCGATGTTTTGCCTACGCAACCATTATACCCTACCCCAACAACCTCTGTTCTGCGTCTTTTCTTCGTGCAACTGACCCACTGACAAACCTGCACTTGAGCTTCTTTGCCACTTTGGGTTTATCATCCTCCTGCTGATGAGAAATGATGACTCCTTCTTTTTAAGAGTTTATATATTAAAAGAACAGACTGATACTGATTGTGTAATTGTACGTATCATAATCAAAAGACAATTAAGTGGACCACATGCCACATGCAATACCTACACCGCACTTATGTAACTAACTTGCATTTCCTAGATTGTCACATGTTTAGAATTTGCTCATGTATATAATATAATATATTTTTTTCACTACTAGCTGTAGAATGTACGATTATATAGTTTGTAGAGGAGGTGTGAAGTTGTTTTTCTTTTCTAGTAGTTAATAATTTTTTCATTATTGACCAGTAGTTAATAATGGGCAGAGACCGGATTTGATGCAAAATGCATATCGTTTATTATTATTTTATCTACCTACTTAACAACAGCGCCCTTCGATTTTCACAAATTGCACCAGTTGCAAATATTATTAACTGCAATTTATGCTAAAAAACGAAGTCAAATTATTACTAAAGCACAGGTATGCATTGTGCAGGTTTTCACGAAAATCCGGTCTTTGACGGAGAAATGTCAGAGAAAAAATACATAACCTTTATTTTTGATAAAAAGCGTCTAGCGGGTGCCAGTCACAATTGATCCTGTCCAAATTTCGAGTTTCACGTACAGGAAAATATGACCTTCTTGGAGTAGGTTTCTTTAAGGGGTTGAGCGCGAAGCGCGAGCCAAAATTTGCAATGGTCCACGGAAAAAAACAAATGTTCACAGACGGCAACCTCTATTCAGGATTAACTGTGACCTGGCACCCGCTAGACGATTGTATTTTTGATGCTTTATTTATTTAACGATTTAAGCTGCTAGTAGTGAAAAAAATAATATATAAACCACGGTAGAGAAGCCCTTTCTCAGCTTCGCAACTTAATACTGCTTAGCTGAGAAAAATTACTTCTCTACCTTGGTTTATAATATGCTATTATACCCGACTAACATCTATAATAGATGACTATTTTTGCCACGCAAAAGGAAGGTATCTATAATGGAGTATTTCTCTCACAAGTGATATAATGATAAAAAGGGGTGAATTACTATGCTTACACAATGGTAAGACATGAATAATTTTTTGAAACGTCATTTTGACAGTTTCATTAATTTTTTTATTTTTAACTTTTACAAGAAATTACACGTCGGGCATAAAACGTCTTATCTTACACGTGACCGAAATGACATTGTAAGCTCGTGAGATGTGTGTTCAAAGATCTCACTCGCTAACAATGAAGCATTTCTGTCACTTGTAATATAATCTACTATTATGCATTGCTAACTATTAGGAGTAGTGGTTATTTTTGCTCTTTTCTAGTTATAATTTGATTTATACAGGGTAGCGCAAAAGTATGGAAACACCTGGATATCTCAAAAACTGGTAGTCCGATCTAAACCAAATTTGGCATATATATAGGGATCTATAATATCTAGTTGGTGTAATTTTTTCATAGCTGCACTGGCATTTGTTTCCGAGATACAAAACCAACTTTCTTTTTTTTTAATAGCAATAGGGTGAAAATAATCTTTTTGAAAAGAGCATTTTTTTCTGAATTTAACGATGTGCTATAATAATTCTACTTTTTGGTCCTTGTCTGCAGAAAAAAATTATAATAATTTTTTTATAAAGTAGTATTATTCTTAAACTCACGGCTGCAAATATTATTATTTGTGCTGTAATAAAATAATATGCCATCAAACCTAACAGTATTACTAAAAAAATCAGTTTTTTTAATGAATGTTCAAAATGTTGACCATTAATTTCTTGACAAAAATGAATTCTATTAACAAAACTCCTCATCTAAGAATGTTCCTGGTCTGACCACAGCTTTTTCCAAATTATGACAGACGAAATGTACCTGCCGTAGCAACCTGGTTTCAGCAAGATGGACCTCCACCCCATTTTAGTAAACAAGTCCGACGTCACTTAGATTAAGTGTTTCCTGGCAGGTGGATCGGCAGGAGAGGGGCAATTGAATGGCCGGCCAGATCTGCCTCCTGATATGTCACCTCTCGTTTTTTTTTTTGTGGGGTCATGTAAAATGTAGAGATTATGCCAGAAGACCACTTGATTTTGAAGATTTAAAGCATCGAATAAGAGAAGAGATTGCTAGCATCACTTCCAACATGTTACGCAATGTGTTACAAAGTTTTGTTAATAGAATTCATTTTTGTCAAGAAATTAATGGTCAACATTTTGAACATTTATTGTAAAAGACAGTTTTTTTAATAATACTGTTAGGTTTGATGGCATATTATTTTCTTACAGAACAAATAATAATATTTGCAGCCGTGAGTTTAATAATAATATTAATTTATAAAAAAATATATATATATATTTTTTTGCGGACAAATGCCAAATAATAAAATTATTATAGTACATCGTTAAATTCAGAAAAAAATGCTTTTCCCAAAAAGGTTATTTTCATCCTATGTTGCTATAAAAAATATAAGTTGGTTTTATATCTCGAAAACAAATGACAGTGCAACTATGAAAAAATTACACCAAGTAGATATTATACACACCTATATACCTGCAAAATTTGGTTTAGATGGGACTAATAGTTTTTGAGATATTCAGGTGTTTCCATACTTTTGCGCTACCCTGTATGTCTTTCACGAGTGAAGGAAAGTTTCGTTGAGATTTGTTATTATAACACTTTAGTCTTTAGTCGAAGACTGCCAAATGTGTCATTCAAATGAATTCTATGTGATTTGAAAGTCATAAGTTTCCAATTGTTGTGATCTTTTATACATTATTATTATTATTGCATTTGAGCACATGCTTGAAATTGCATGCGTTGAACGCAAACTTCTACACATGTGCGTCAAAATATTTAGTTCCTGCAATTCTTACCAGTCGATATGTATTGTAAAATTCTGTATTGATCTAGGTGTTACACAGCAAAAATAAGTAACATGGGTTTACATGCTAGCAATGCTAGCGTTGCAATCCCTAATGCCCGTACAACATACATACCAGTCCATTTATTTAGAAGTTGAAAAGTAGTACGATTTTGAAAAACACCTGTTCTGGGGGATGTCTTTTGGAAAAGTCCCTGAAGGCTGTAAAGGCCCCATATCAAGAATTTGACGTTTTTCATTATGACGTAATATTCTATTCGTGAAGTGACCCAAAGTCATAAATAGAAGATTTATTGTTCACATTTTCGAAAAATTTAGAGGTAGATGGTTCCTTCGGTGTTACATGTGCCATGTGGACATTGTCGTCAACAGCGCGGGCGGCAGTATCTTTAACTGCAATAACTGTCGAATCTCCTTCAGTAGGCTTCTCAAGCAACACTGTAGTGACCACATTATCTAAGTTACTAGGTATTAACAGAAATATTTGGGCCAGAAATACTCGTAGAAGGCTGACTAAGAATTTAGTCAATTTTGGGCAATTTTGGGTTTACTTATCTTCTCTTTCTTGGCGTTGTTTGCGCTTAAACGCACCACTGGGTTTCATTTTATTAAATGCTAAGATAATGGAAAGGTGACTATTCTATTTGTACTAGAGATTAAAAAGTAACAATTCTCAAGTAAAAATGTGAAAATAGTTTTTTTTTTTGTGTGTAAGTGTAAGTGTTACGAATTCTTGTTATGTTCAATTTATGTTATGTTCAAAAATTCATTAAAAATCATATATTTTGATTCTTCAATGTTGTTGTCATAACTGCACTTTAGGTCATTAGGTGAACTGAACAATGAGTTTATGGTTAAATGTTGGGTAATGTCATTAAGTACACAGCTCAGGGAAGCGAAATGTAGTCAAGCACTTGCTGCAAATATATATTGCCGAGGTTTTTACTGGTTGAGGCGGGCTGCTACGCGCAGGCCACAAAAGCCGCTGTTCCCAGAGCAATACGCGGCCGGGATGCAGAAAAACCTATTTTCTACTTTTTCATGTTCTCGCCACGTCTCAGTTCTTTTTGTAATGTCAGAATTCGTAAAGCAAATACATGTCTAACGATTTGTTAACAAAGCCATTTTTTATAAACACCGTTATTAGTGCTGACTGAACAGCTAGGAAAGTGTCAATAAAGTGTATACATATTTAAAAATAGAAATGTGCTAATATTATAATTAGAGCAATTCAAATATGGGGTTTGTATAAGGCTAGAAAATGCTTTTATCTGATTAATATGAATGTGATGGTCACTGTGACAATATACATATATGTAATTAAAATTGATTAATCGAAGCATAATACGAAAATTTAAAAAACACTAGGGAATAACAATTACTCAAACAATTTACAATTTTTTAACCAAATTTACCATCATTTGCATACCAATCCTACTGCGAAATTAGAACTTTAAAATTTGTATGAAATGAAACACCTCTGGGAAATGCAGGTTTTGCGTAAATCCTAAAACAGGGAACCTGAATCTGTATTCTGTACTAATGAATTCATGCAATAAGTGGGCCTAATGCAGAACCGATGCCGACATGCTATTGTGTTCGAAAAGAATACTGCTTCATTAATTAAAGTACTAATTAATTTATGCGCCAATATTTAAACAGATGATCGTGACCAATCGTATGGGTGATTCCACTCAACAAAAACAAGTACAAACATAATTACTGCTGCGGAATAAGTACATACATAGAGATCGGGGAAAGTTAAAATGAAATGGGCGGTTAAGTGACTTTTTTTAGTAGGTACGTTATACACGGTGTTTCATAAGTAAACTGCAATCTCCGAGATAATGAATATCAACGATAAGAGAAATGTATTGGGAAGTTTTTTATTTTCTAGAACGTCTGGGTTTAAAAATTCCGATGGTTTTAAATGAACCAACAGAAAGACAGAAAATGAATTTGAAAATATATGAAGTTATCGATGGTAGACCATGGCGAGACATTTGTCAAATGTGACGTTCACTCAGTGGCGTTCTATTAAATCAAATCAAATCATCATCATCAAATTGCAATTTGAAATTTTTCAGAAAAAACTGCAAAATAACGTTTCTTTTGCTTCTACGAGTTAGCGTATTAAGTATTGCCGTTTACTTACGAAACAGCCTGTATAATAGCATTGTTTATCTATGTATATATTATATAAAATCCAAATACCACTAACTGACTGACCAACTCATCACTCATCACGAAATCTCCGGCGCTCACTAAGAAACGGTTTTTCAAAATTCCATTCCTAAGGGGGTGGTAAAGTTCCACGAACTCAAATCCAAAAAAATGAAACTAAAACAACCTTTACATAAAACATAAAAGAAACTAAACCACCACCCAAAAATAATAATTTTATCATGTAGGTGCTCACTAAGAAACGGTTTTTCAAAATTATTAAAGTATTAAATAAAATAATAAAATAAAGTCACCGTCATTTAGTAATAGTATATTAAAAAACAAGTTTCATAAGACCATTTTTAAAGTACGAATTAAAGCTTACAAAACGAGTGGAGTTATTGCAAAAAATGAAGGTCTTATGAAACGAGTATTTTATGCTTATTGTAAAGTAATTTGCCCTTTTTAAGCCTTTTTAAATATATATTTTTTTACTTTAGTCGATTTAAGGATTTTTGTGGCGATTGGTAATGGTCACTTCCATGTGCTGTCACTTCCTATTTTTGACACATTTCGTAATTTAAACTGACGTTAGTGACAAGATAGTCACGTTTTGCCAACCTAAACATTTTCGTAATGTTCCCTGCCTTAATGGCTATTAGGACATCGCAGATGATGACGTCGCGTTCGTTAATATGTCTATTAGATAATCAAAATGGAGACAAATTACAAACGAATTCAAGTTTACAAAAACGAGTGGCGTAGCCACGAGTTATTTTGAAGAATGAGTGCTTCAAGGTCTTATGGAACGATTATCTTATGCTATTTTTTGTAATTTGCCCTTTTTAAGCCGGTATTAAACAAGAAATTTTACTTTAGTCGATTTTTTTTTTGTGGCGGTTGCTAATGTTCATTAACATGTCCTGGGGTGCGTTCATAAACACTTATTTTGTACATTTATATATTTATATGTATATTGTATTTATGTAATTATTGTAAGTACATGAAAGGAAATCGACAGGAAAAGAACTCTTGAAAGACTGGGAACTATTTATTATTATACAAGTTATAGGAAAAGTTTAACGAACATCCTCGCACCTCATAAATTATTATGTATAATTAATATCCTATTACGTGCAATATTTGGATGACATGCCTGTATAATTTCCAGGATACAAGTCCGTTTGGTATTTGGCAAGAAGAAATGCAAGAACGTAATATGAGAACAGCGATTATTACGAAGTTTTTTCCATTTTCTTACATTCCTCTGCAAAATTATGTACAATTTAAAAAATACTAGCAAACAAATTTATTTACATTTTTAGCTTGTAATATTGTTCGAAATTGTTTTCCAAAATGTTTCGTTTACAATTATTACAGTCTTGACAAGGAATGTCTCATGCTCCGAACGTTTTTAATTTTGTTTTCTTTTTGCCCGACCATATTGTTTCAGAACATACCGCAGTATTTTAAGATCATAGCACACATGCGAAACATATTAAGACTTAACGGATTTTAAACATATGGGTTTTTAAAATAATTTTCAGGTTTTACATCATTTCTACGAAATATTCGTGACAAAAATGGCGAACCAGTATGATTTAAATTCTAATACCACTTCAAGAGACTAAATGTACATCTTGAAACGACGATGTTTACGTAATTTCCGTGTGTTGGCTTGTCGATATTATGAGTTTTGTTTAAACGACCATTTTCTCACACTCACCAAGCGAAGTTTTAACGAACACACATTACAAATCTTATGTGCAAATATTAACTTACAGTTAACACAATGTTCCATAGTTTGAATACTTCTGGAATGCTGCGCAGTACTCCAAATGGTTTATATTAATTTGATGTAGGCACATTTGAAAACGGAATATAATTAGCCAAGTAATCTTAAAATGAACTCTTGCAAACAAACATTGTTTAACTTAAAATATAAATTAAGTATACCAATTTAATTTTATCATCGCCTAACTCGATTTAATTTTTATGTAATCAGTTTTACAGCTTTTTATGATGTTTTACTTTTATCAAGTAGGTCTGTCTGTCCTTCGTATGAGTATTTTGACTGGATGTTGTTATACAGGTTGTTTTAAAATTCAATGTAGATATTTTAAGTTGTAGTATAACTCACCATTTTAAGCAATTTTTTCAATAACATTTTTTATTTCATACTGTGTCATATTTGTTAGTTTTACGTCAGAGTTTTGAGTCCGGAAAATGAGACTTTACAGTACAAGTCCTGTAAAAAAAATACAACCAACAAATCAAACTGTTGTCATAGATACTCAATTCATGGATGTTTAAATTCTGAATTCCAATTTATTTTTTTAAAATGAAAACAATGATTTAGTATCTGTAGCATGAAATAAAACGCATTACGACATACGTCCGGAAACTTTTACAGTAACTTGTCTCAAAATTCCACACTCGGCTCCTTCGTCGCCTCGTCTGTAAACATTTCGACTCGTTACTGTAAAAATGAGTTTTCCGGACTTATAACGTACATTACTATTGAAATCGTATATTTATGTTTGAACATTTTCCGCCCATTATTTTTCTTGGTTCTCCTAAACAGTGAAGTGATGGGCAATGCATTTGAGGCAAGAAGGCTTGTTCTTAATTCATGGACTTTCGGTGTTAAATCCTTGTGATTTTTAATTGTGAGGGGAGATAATTTGTGTATGCAACACCAGTTAATCAGCTTTTCATGCGTTCTATAGCAGTTAAATTTTCCATTTTAAGAGTCTTTTACATTTATATTACTTGGACGGAAAATGTAATTATCCCGAATAAATTCTATATCAGACCACGATCTGATCAACAAAAAATTGTTGCCATCAGTTACGAAAAATGTTCATTTGAGATTTTGTAACATGTGGTGGAACCCCCCCCCCTCACATGAGATTTTGGGATTTACCCTATAACTTTTAATAATTTTACTAATTAGGTATAATAATAAGTACAGGAGAACACTGTTATCTGTTACAATAACGTATATTCTTTGAATTTTAAAAAAGTTGACATTCATCCTTCCCCCCCCCCCCACCGGTTCAAATGAGATTTAATTCATTTGGATTTAAATTAATGGACCCCCTAAGGCCTTGACAGATGGGTGACAGCTATATTTAAATTTAGATCAAACAAACATAATCCGTTACCAAGTAAAATATTATTTGTTGATCAGTCTTTAAAAGGTCCTTAAATACGTAGGTACCTACTGAAATAATTTGTTTTAAAGTTGTTTTTGTATTAATTCTAGATTATTGAGGAGAATGTAGGTATTGACTTCCACACGAGCTAGTTTGAGTCGTTGACTCAAGTGCTTAGTTTCCAGCTATCTTGATTAATGAAAATCCGCCTCCAGGTGGCGCAGTTTGCTTTGTGCTTCTAGTTTCGTGTGATCGTGTGCATTCCAAACAGTGAACTAGTTGGTGTTGGGTTGTCATCTTGTAAAGGTGTGTTGCGGTTTCGTATGTTTCGGGTAGGTATAAACTTTTGTGTTTGAAGGTAGTTTATCAAATGTTGTACAATTGAAAGTAGCGCCTTAAATTAAACTAGGTATTATTGCGGAAAAAGAATCTCAAACGTTAACGTTCTGCTATTTAACACCATTATTGTAAATTACCCCTTGTCATTCTGATGTTTGTAAATAAATT
The DNA here is from genome assembly GCA_963583935.1 of Diaperis boleti. Taxonomy (NCBI): domain Eukaryota; kingdom Metazoa; phylum Arthropoda; class Insecta; order Coleoptera; family Tenebrionidae; genus Diaperis; species Diaperis boleti. Next base: position 41,270,125 of record OY757245.1, on the reverse strand, counting down.
TGAAATTTTGTCACTTTGGATTTATTTTGTCAACAATGCCAGCATTATCAGTGTATCAGTGGACACTGGCTGGATCCGAAGAGCGGCAGCGGCTTCCAGGATCTGAGAGACCGAATATACTGCAGTGAACAAGACGAAGCTAAACTAAAGTAAGGTTAGTTAATAAAGCCAAATTTACATTTTAATGTCAATATAATTTGTTTGATTTTTTTTTTGCAATAGAATATATGCCATTCACGATTGTTTTAAACACGCAGTAGGCCAAGAGTTTTTGTTAGATTGGCGTCAGGTCCTGTCAAACGACGTTTGGTTTTTAAAAATTCGGGTTGTTGTCTTGTTGGCATTTTATGCTGACACTTTATTTGATCCAAAATGCCGAAAGTAATTTCTGCCGACAAGAAAGCATGTATTAAAAGATGTTTTGGTGAATACAAGCAAGACAGGCCAGACCTTACAAACGAAAACATTTTCGAAAGGCTTTCACGTATTTTTGAGGTAACTTATTTTTTAATATTTAGTAATGATGTAGATAAATTAAAATATTTCATTGCAGGTCGGTATAAATTCAATTTTATTGCCACCAATGAATGAGTTATTTTTTTAAATCAATTTGAAGTTTTCCTTGCCAAGTTGAAAACGACAACGGTTAGTCTTTCTTAACAGGGATGAACTCTTCACTGCAATTATTTACTGCAGCATGGAATACATTAATACACTAATGGGGCCATGACAAACTATTTGTGTTGTTTTTTGAATTTTAGAAAATGTTTTAGTGATGTTAATTTATTCCGAATTAATTGGTACAAATTTATCAAAACGTTACCTCTAGGTTTCGTGTTAATGCTTTGTTTGACTCATTATGATATTAAAATCCATACACCATCACGCATCTCGTTTTGTCGTCAACAAGATCAAGAACTGACAGCTATTAACGACCGTAACGACAGATCGAGTCAAATGTAAGGATATCAATAATAAAGACCATTTCACACATTCTTGTCAGTAAAACGTCAGTAGTGGCCAAGATTCCATGTCCGGAATGGTACGGTGAATTATTATTCTTTTAAAAATATTGCAAACTGGCAGCAGTGCTCTGTTGTCGTCAATTATAACCTAAAATAGGGTTATTATGAAAATTCACAATACTGCCAACTAAAATGCCAGATTTCCATAGATAGTCCTAATTTGAAACAATCCTGAACGGCATATAGATACAATGTGTCCCTGGGCACCCCCATGAGGTGATTTTTTCTAGTAAGTTGTTTGGAGAAGAATATTTTTGGTCTTGACTGGTTTTGCTTGTTATAAAATTACAAAAAAAGATAAAACATTGCAAATCATAGTTGATATGTTTTAATTGGGGGCTTTTTTCTTCGAATAGGATCGAATTTTTGTCTAAGTCCCAATATTTTTGATAAATCTAGTATTTAAAGCCGAACACTGCCTAGCAACGCCTAAAAAATACAATTGAAACTTTATGAAACTTCATTGTTGTCAAAAAAAATCGGAATAGTAAGTCTTCAGCAAATATATTTTTTTTAATTCAGACTGTTTTAGTGTTCTACAGTTGTAAGATAAGCAAAACCAGTCTAGACCAAAAATATTCTTCTCCAAACAACTTAATAGAGAAAATCACCTCATGGCCACCCCATACAGGGACACACTGTATATACCTACTTGTTAATTTGTTACAAAAACATGTAAAACTCCTCTGTTTCATTAATTGAACTTGGTTCTTGAAAATAGATTAGTAAAAATGTGATTGCACTTTTTGTAAGCGCGCATTGTGCTCTCTCTCATGCAATAAACATAAATAAAATGATCTGCGAATTGTGCTTGTAAGGCAGTATGTAATAATTAACAGTATAAGAACGAAATCTCGTATTTATCGATATAATATAATCCTCTTATTAGGAACATTTTGCACATACCGTGCTAAATTATAAATTAGAGTAGGCGGCTTTTTTATTATGCAATGGCCCAGCCTGCAAATTGACTGACAGCTTAGACTAAAATTTGAGGTTATCGTAAACATTGTGACGTTTATATTTCTCATGAAAACAAGAGAGTAACAAATAATGTAGAATAATTGAGAATTACAGCAAATGTTCAAAGTGTTCTCCCGCATCTTCAATTCAGCTGTTAACTCCATTCACCCATTCTGTTGCCGTTTTTTTGAAAAGTCACTTTGACATTCGAATTTTAAATGAAATTGTCAAAAGTTTATAGTGCCTAATTTAAATTTCACAGTCTACTCTAATTTATAATTTAAATGATCGTACGGTATACAGGACGACTGATAAAACCTTTGATGAGCGCGGTTGATATATCACGCATGCCTGAGGTGGTCAAGAGTGAGGAAGTACTGAGCGGTATTCCCCCTGGCAGACCGAGATGAGCTGCCTTGAGTGCTATTCAGGTCATATTGTTGTCTATTCATAGTTTGTTAATGGTGTTTAAGATAAATTAGTATTATGAAGTCTTAGAAGCTGTTATCAGAAGTGCGATTGTGAACCCAAAGAGGCTCAGGTGTAGATGCGTCAGTGGCGAAATCCGCGGCGTACCCATGGTACTTGAAATCTAAATAAAATTGTGCAAGCGATAAGTAGAGTGTTGACTATCAGGAAAGCCGAGACGGGGTCCGAAGGACGGATGTAATGATGCACCCTGAATTGAGGTGTGAGACAGGAAAGGGTTGAATTCAAGGGTTTGTGGTAAAACAGATTGGCGAATTGGTAAGTGTCTTTTTCCAGTATAGTGATTTGATGGGTGATAAATTCCGGAACGGACGGGTTTTGAATGTGGTACGTGACAGAATGATGTTTTTATAGTTTCGACTCGGAAAGTTCAATAAACAATGTGAGAAAGAAAGATGTTAGTCTTTTAGAAGAATCGTAAAATGCTTTGAAATATTTATCGGAAGGTTTGACGCTTACAGTTAAAGTGTCGATTGAATTTTCAAGCGGTTGTAGTCAGCAGTTTGCTAACAAATCTAATGTGGGGGAGTCTGGGAGCAAATGGTAATCTGAAATACCAGGACAAAAAAAAATCTGTCAGTTTGTGTTGGCTGCTTGAATGTAGTCTGATAATTGTTGTTAGTGCTGGAAAGAGTATGGTCAGCTTGTTTGTGTTTATTGTTAGAAGCAGAGTTTTGTTGGTTCATTTGAATTTATTGTAAAGTGATCTTGAACGAATTGTAAAGTGTTGTTCAAACAATTGTAAGGTAATGTTGAAAGACTGCCCGAGATCCACTTGGTGTTAAGTTCTGTAACTTCGAGATGGCAGGTGGTGAGCTTAACTCGACAGGTGTGTTGATGAGTTTGTTATGATTTTGTTTACTGCCCGAGATCCACTTGGTGCCAAGTTCAGTAACTACGAGATGGCAGGTGGTGAGCTTAACACGACAGGTAGTTTGTTAGGGTTGAGCCCTGGTTGTTGAATATTGACTTAGATTGTTTTATTGATACGAAAGTTGAGAATGAAAAAGTTTTGCGTTGAGGATGTGATGAGTGGATCGCTATCTCGAGAGCGAGTAACTCGTCAGTCTGGCCGTGTTAGCGCGGTTGATATATCACGCATGCCTGAGATGGTCAAGAGTGGGGAAGTACTGAGCGGTATTCCCCCGGTCAGACCGAGATGAGCTGCCTTGAGTGCTATTCAGGTCATATTGTTGTCTATTCATAGTTTGTTAATGGTGTTTAAGATAAATTAGTATTATGAAGTCTTAGAAGCTGTTATATATGTTACCGTTAATATCCGAAAGAAAAATGCCTATCTGTTTTGCATTGTGCCATATATTTGTAAGTGTCATCAAAGCTATTTTTGTTCAAAATAAATAGATTTTAGTATAGTAGCCCCAAGCTTAAATTGTCACGGGGTTGGGAGGGGAAATGATGCAGGGCCAACTTATTTATGAACGTCCTAAACTGGTTCTGAAATAAACATTCTACTCTTGATCGACTTTTCGGCGAAGATGTAAATTGGTGACAGGACCGTATTCCCAAAAATGTAAATTGAGTTCATCACTTCCCACAGTACGTGTAACAAATTAATATTTTACTGTTCAACTTTAGAATACATTAAAAGTGCAAGCCTTAGAAAACATATGCTGGACCAAATAAATAAAAACAAATACCTTAGGGTTGAGGCTACTACACCTAGGTAAGACTAAACTTATATATTTCTTGTATTTTACCTACATTACCCCTAAATTTGCATAATAATTGAAATTTAAATTGTTGTTATGCCTACTAACTACGAAGTAGTATAGCAAATATGCATAATGACTAAAATGTTTTAGGTATTATGCATAATTCCTGATGTGCTCAGTTATTATGCATAATAACTGGCAGTTTTAGTAATTATGCGTAATTCCTAAAATGCTCAGTTATTATGCGTAGTTCCTAAAATGCTCAGTTATTATGCGTATTAACTGATTTCGGATATTAGCGGTAACATATACAGGGTGTTTAAAAATTGTCGCACCAAACTAATGGTACAGTGATCAGAAGCAAAGAGTACGCAATAGAAAAATATTAAAAAAAAAATTGGTGTTAGATTCGCATTTGGCTGAAGATTTCTTTTATAGTAAATCTGGCAACTCAGGAAATTGCAATGAACAATTAAAGTACCGGCGCGTTAAGTAACCAAGGCAATGTTTTTCTCAGGTACTGGAATTAATTGTAACAATAATTGTTGGGAACTGTCAATTATTTTTGAAGTTTGTAATTTTTTAAAACAATAATTCAAGGAACAATTTATTATTTAACAGAACATTCACAGCAAATGTTCAAATTGTCGACCATTGCCCGTAAGACTAACGTTTGCCCGTCTCTCAATATTGGGCTGTACTCGTTCGAGTATTTGTTTGGTTAGTTTCAAAAATTCTTGCGAGAAGGTCTTTGCGACTCTCAGGTGGTGTTACGTAAACCAACGATTTAAAATCACCGCAAAGAAAAAATCTAAACGATTAAAAGGTCGGACGAACGGGGGGCTAAAGCTTTGGGCCATCTCGCCCAATTCATTGCTAAGGGAACGTACCCATACTACGTGACCCATTTTATACAATTTTTTACCCCCTTCCCCCCCTCGGTGACCACCCGTGGTATATGCTAGGAATGAAAAAACTTATGTCCAAACATACTGTAACAGGAACTTAATTTACAAAAACAAAAGTATTTTTTTCTTTACGTAAACCAACGATTTAAAATGACCGCAAAGAAAAAATCTAAACGATTAAGGTCGGGCGAACGGAGAGATAACGCGTTGGGCATCTCGCCCAATTCATCGCTAAGCATGGCGAGGCTATCACAGGACCGGATGATGATGAACTCGTGCTTCATCCAGTTGAATTCACATATCCCTTAAGGGCAAATCCTACAGCACTTTAATATGATTCAAAATCAATAGATGGCGGGCCAAACAGGCCAAAAGTTTTTCCAGTTTTTAAACGAAGTTATAGAAGCTTTTTAAGATCCGACGGCGGATTTGTTTTAAGAAGTACAAATTACAGGGAGCTAGTTTTCACTTTTTCAATTTATAAAAAGAATTAACATTTTTTTCTTTTTCTTTTGGTGATGGTTTGAGGAATTCGAAAATCTAAGGTATACGTTTATTAGAGCTGTTTCAATGAAAACCAACACTTTTTTAGATCTAAAATCGGACGACAAACGGCGTCCGAAAACTTGTTTGAAAAAACGTCCATGACGCATCGTAACAACAATGACATCCTTTGATAGGGATGGGATAAGGTGACATCATAAATCCAGTCAGCGATAGTGTTTTCACCAAAATCAGATCTTATTGTACATTCAAAATATAATAAATGCTTTTTTATATATTTAATTACACTGGTCTGCAAAAAAAAAATTTTCTCCTTCTATTTATTATGCATGATTTTTATAGATTTCATACTTCTGAAAACAGCTATAGCACTAAAAGTTATGTACCACGTATACTTTTTTTGTAATTGTTTTTTAAATTAAAACGTGTTTCTTGCTTGAAATTCAAGTCAGAAATGTATTAACTGTGACAACAGTAGACAAAATTCGTCCCAAAATGTTACAAATCATTAAAACAATTTAATAACTTGTTATTAGTAATTTCATTTTGTAGTTTTCTTCATTTTCTTGCCTTCGATCCAACCTCTCAAAGTTCTTGAACAACCTGTTACAGCATTTCTTTGGGGAGCCACTTTTTATACCCCTTTCATCGACAAAATACCCAAAGTAACGTTGATAAGCACTTTTAACTAAAGTAGGTATTGCATTTCATTGAGATTTTATGGTAAATTCACCGCAAATGTAGCAAAAGACGTCTGCAGAGTTTTTGAAAGTTCCTGGTATTTTGTACCTACAGCAAAATTAAGTTTACCATAAAATCATAATATAATTATGTGATTTTATTTCGCTTTATAGTTGAGAATACACATAAATTTTGGCTACATGTAACAATATAATGCAATAATTACCAAAATATACCCTTTACAATTGAAACAATCACTGGACAACTGTTTTACGTACTGAGCTCCACAGAGTCACAGCAAGAACTGCGCAGGCGCTTACATTGGTATAAAAACAACGTTAGTCAATATCGTTCCTTCTTTTTTTATCAATTAGCACTGTTATTGTTTATACAAATACGATCTAAATGGAATAAAATAGCGTTGATGCGAGAATGAACAACAAAAAATACCGAATTTTGAACAATTATATAAAAAACATTAAAAAAAATATATACGTGATAGAAAAAAAAAATAAAAGCGGATGTATATTTAGCACGTTAAACTCTTCATATTTATCATATTTTTATTCGAAGGAGGATTTCATTGCAGACCAGTGTTATTATTGTTCTGCCTTTCAGAAAAGGAAAATCCACGATTTCAAACAGCGGTTGTATGAATAATGTTACAATTGAAATAAACAGATTTTGAACTGCTCTTATCACGTAGGATGCAGCGTCTGACAACATAAGTAAAATTAGTATAATATTCAGAAGACAGAAACTCTTACTATTGGACACGCTGTTGCGACAGTACCAGCAGGCAATGATTGATAAAATTAATTTTGAAAACCAAATGAGAAAATAAAGTACCCTATTTTTATTTATCTTATTTTTACGATATTATTTACGATGATTTACTAGGAACCACCCGCGTCCCATTGGCAATGAATAAAATAATAACATTTGCATTTGGGAAAGCAGATGGAGCAGATCTGTGACTGTAGCAAATAATTTTGTGGTTGGCCGGTATGTTTTTCCAGAAATAAAAAACAATATAAGAAAAAAATTATATGACTTAAATATGCAATCACTAATTAGTGTTAATTAACTCTAATCAATGTAATTCGTCCACATAATTGAGTATACTTATATAGACGCCGTCTCAACGAAAATTGTCCACTTTAATTTACTCTACTTACAAATATTTTCTTCAATTATTTTCCCCTGACTCAAAAACTACGTGTGAAAAAAATATGGCATCATCATTGGAAGTGTTTGTGCCTACAAAAATGCCATTTATCCGGTAAATTTGAGCAAAATTGATATTCCGAATACATATATCTTCAAGGAAAAATATTTTTGGTGTTAGAATTTTACGCATATACGAGTAAAAGTGTGAAGACCACAATCAACGTCTAAACAATAATTACATTTCTCAGCAAGATCTTCCTCTTGAATCTGCTCGAGGTTATATGGATCTGGAAACAAGATATTTTTAATGGATTCCTTCCGCAAATTTTTCCACACGACCGAAAATACTATCGGCCGGGAGGAAACTGTGTTCTCTTACAGGAAACGTAATCCAGATTTTTTTTTAATAATGAAGTGGATAATATAACACAAAAGTAAAAACAAATGTAATAATTTAGGCTGAGATGCGTCTTTTCAGATTTTTTTCTAGAATTTCCCGTTTTATTTATTTATTTATTATTATTATTTTTTTTTTCAACTGAAAACATTCAATCGAGTTATTTCCATAACGGGAGCATAGCGAACAAAACAAAAAACAATCAACCAAAATTATGTGTTATGATCGGGTGACGCTGTTTTAAAAAAATCACATAATCATGTTTTAGAAGGGTTTCCCTTGTCGGTTTTTCAATTTGTAAAAGGTAAACATTACTTATTTTTGGAGCTCTACAAAATCTATACCTTCATTTTTTCAAATTAATTTTAAAAAGTGCTTTTCTTGCAGTTATTTTTCTTTCTTTTATCAATAACCAAAATATGAAAAACTAGCTCCCTGCAGATTACCCTTCTCTATTGAACTCCGTAGTCAGAATTGCAATAGGATTAGCCATTACCTCAAAAATTGAGGAAAACTTTTCCGATATTTTGTCTCTCTCGCACACTGGGCTATTAAATGCTGTCGGCTTTGGCCTTAATATAAGTGTTAGAGGCACGTCATCCATCCCACAATGTCAGTGTGACTTTTTTTTAATTAATATGAAAAATTAGTTACTATGCATACAATCCCATTGTTGCATAAAATAATCCCTTGTTATATTAAAATGTTGCCGCATTGATTTTTGCATAAATTTCGATAATTGAAGATGCGTTTAAATACATTTATGTTAAAGACCAAAGGCATTGCGTCAAATAATTATTGATCTACATTTTGTTTGGCATACTTTAGTAGCATTTTGGGTGTAATTTACTGATAATAAATAGCTGTAATCAACATTCGAAGATCCCTAAAAGAAACCCACATACACAGAAGAACTGAACAACAAGATTTTTTTAAATATTTTTCTCTGACTTACCAAATGGTCCTAAATAACGTACGATTGCGTTGGTGCGGCAATTTTTAAACACCCTGTATAAGGAAATCAAAACGTTTACACCTAAATTTTCGTATAATTGCCATACTAAACAGTGCGATATAGCACAAGTTGAAAACATTGAATGTGGGGAGTTTGATTTCACGCAGTGGCGTCGGTACGTGACTTGGTGGAGTTGTAAAACAATAAATAAATAACAATTAAAAATTTAAGTGAGCACTAGATTATTTGTAAATACGTTTTCTAGGCTTGCAGATGATTTAGATAGACTAAATATGTGGCTTGAGATTTTATTTTTAATCTTATATGAAGAAAAAACCGAAGGTACAGTTTATTATGCTACGCCACTGTACCTCCGTCCATGAAACAATTTCTCATCGAAATGCTATAAGCTATTTTGGTAATAGATGGCGCGGCACCTGGAACGAGAATTAAATCGGTTTTCGTCTCGGCTATAGAATGCAATTTGATATTTTGGGTGGACAAATTTCAGGATCGATGTGCTGTATTTTTAAGCAATAAATAATTTAAGATTATAAAATCAAAGCATGATTTCACAAAACACAAGTACATTGTTTAAAATCGATCATAAAAATATATGGGTAAATCGGGGTAATTTGTATTACATATTATAATTTAATTTCAAAGGTGAACTTACTATATTGCTTACTATGTTACGACTTACTATATTGATTTGGTGCAATATTTTTCTTAAATAATAAAATATATCTGCAACTTTTTAAGTTAAAGTTTTATCTTCATTTTTAGTTCAACAAAATAAAATTAAAAATGTAAGTAAAAAAATTTTACAGCTCATTTGTTTATTTAACACTCTTAATTTGGCACAAATCATGAAAAAACTATTTCAATTGACTGTTCTATTAAACGCTGAATAAACGTCAAACGTCAGTTGATCAGCTGTTGAGGTCATAAAAGACTGTTCGGACGGTTTCAAAACGGTTCTGTATCGTTTCATTTGGCTGTGCGAAAGCCGGACTATTAATCACGGATTCGAGTTTACGCTGCCCGAACGGCAAATATAAACTGCGCATTGATCAGGAAAAAAGATGGGGGAAGGTGGACACAGGTCGGCATCTTGTACTATAATTGATTTGCTACATTTATTTGATTTTGCAAAGAACTTTCTATGTACCTATCCTTCTGCTACTTGAGAAGACTTCCAGCCTCCATTCCTTTTTAATGTTGTAATATCCGCACCTGCATTTACCGACATAGTCGCTGAGGTACGGCGGAAACAGTGGCCAGTATATTCTTGTGGATTTAAATTATAACTTTGATCACCTTTGTAGCTAAATATATCTCATTCGGAGCATTTTCTTCTGTAAAAACCTTCGATTTCTTAACTACGCTAGGTCATCAAGGCGCGCAGGCGCGGCGTGAGTTTGAAATTAAAGTAATCCCGAGTGATGTACCCAAGTAATCTTGAAAGTTCTTACACAACAATATTCATAACTACGTAACTAAAAAAAGGGGAACGTATATCATCGTCGGAATAAGTACAATTACTATAGTGTTATCAATCAGTATAGTATCAGTTTCAAATTTCATTTGCATCAAGTGAATGATCGACAAAATTTCTAATAAAGGGTGACGTTAAAAAGCAGTGTTCGAGTTTGCTGGTTACCTGTCCAATATGACATTATTTGTTCTACCATGAGATCAAAAATTATCTTGGTCAAGGGTGGTCATGGATTTTATAATAATTGTCGATACTAATATCATCTTATGGGTGACGTCCTATGGCAGGTAACTTCAGAAACTTTGACAACTAAGCTTGTCTTAGCTTTTTACCGTTTTATATTTCATGACGACACTTGAATTCCTGTTTGGGGATTTGATCAAACACACTTGACTGACATAGGTGCCTACTATCAATTTGATGATTCATTTATTTATAAGCAAATTTATTTGAAATTACTTTAGCGATTCATTGGATATGATTATAAAGACGTCACAGAAATGTTCACCACCTGTTTAAAGATTAATTAATTTCAAGCATCAGCCGCACAGTGCAACCTAATTGCGATCTCCAGTGACATTAATATGTACGGCACGATCGGCATAAATCACGCTTTTATTGTATAGTTTGATACCATGCCAACCATATAATTGCACAGACTATAGTGCTATACGAAGATAATAATAATATGCGTCGTCACGCGTTCGGAATCACTTTCGAAAGAAATTTGTGAAAAAAATCCGGGCAGGGAGAACCACTCTTAAATTTTTTGTCAAAATTTTTACATAATTTCATTGGCGCCGTTATCATGTCTCGAGATGATAATTAACTTTTTCCAATCCCTACTAATAAAATGATCATTTTATATCGAGTGTGTCATAAATCGCTGGCAACAAGAAAATGGTAGGTTCTACTGTATTCAAGAAACAATAAACAGAAACAATTATTTTCCATTTTGGGGTTACAGTTAAGCTTAAGACATCTTCAAAACTAATAAATTAACACTTTAAAAACTGAGCTATCTGCCGCAGAATTAACTCAAAAATGTGATATGTATTCCAATAGCAAACGGTCTACTTAAGGAAGACCGAGTACAAGACGTACGGTAGAAAATGAGAAGCAATTATTGCTGCTTTTGATGACAACCCAAACATGTTGTACGTCAAGTCAGTCGAATGTTGTAGATTCCGTTCAAAACCGTGAACAGGGTCATCAGAGAAGAATAATTTTATCGTTCGACACTGTCAGAATTTTCAAATTTTCGCTTGTGTAAACACTCTGTCATGAAATAATGAAAATGACAGATAAACGTCACACTACTTTTATAGATTTAAGCAATTTAAAGGCTTTCCGGGATGATGCCGATCGATAAAACGTTGTGTTACACTCGTGTAGATTGAACGCTTTAGGCCACCCGGGGCTCACAAAAGTATTCGTTTCACTCGTGCTTTTATAAACCCCTTGTGGGATAAAGCGTCCAATTTACACAGGAACTCGTATAATAATCTACTATTATCCGTATCACTACACACACAAAGGTTCAAAAGTTACCAAGGGATTATGAACCCAGAATGGTATTTTTCGTTGGTTCCTTGCACAGAACGAACATCTACCTATTTTATTAACCGACTTCAAAAAAGGAGGAGGTTCTCTATTCGACTGTATATGTTTTTTTTTTTTTTTTTTTTTGTATGTATGTTCGGGCATAACTTCTTTGTTTATGAACCGATTTCAATTATTCTTTTTGCGTTGGGTTGAGTATGGCTCCAAGGTGGTCCCATTTTAATTTCATTCATATTGAACGTAAGACTTCGGAGTTATAGCAGGAAACTCTTGAAAATCAGATGGAAATGTGGTGATTGGATATGTTTGTGCGCGCATAACTTCTTTGTTTATGAACCGATTTCAATTATTCTTTTTGCGTTGTATTTAGTATATCTTCAAGATGCTCCAATTTTAATTTAATTCATATTGGACGTAAGATTTCGAAGTTATAGAAGGAAATTCCTCAAAATCAAATGGAAATGTGTTCGAATGAGGGTATACCTGCTCGAGATGAATGGTTTATGGCCGCAACCCCACCCGAGAGTGACAAGCCGAGAATAAATAAACTGGTCAAGGACGTGATTTATTGTGTCGAAACCGACTTCAAATATAATTTCTTTGTTTATGAACCGATTTCAATTGAATCGTTTATTGTTAAAACAAGCCAAATAACATTTTGCAAACTTTTCAGGAAACGAAAAGACTATGGCAAATTCATCTATAATTCTGTTTTACTATGTCCTTGGTATATAAGCACTATTAGTCGCAAATTTTAGCATACATGATATGGTACTTGGATGCTTTCTGCACCAATCGATTTATGTCTATAATATACAGGCTGTCCCATTTAAAACTCTACATGATTGAAAAATCCTCGAACAGGTCGATTTTATTTGCCAGGGGCACATCTTTTCAGATTCTTTTCAAGTTTCGGCGCTTCGCCTTCTTCGCGAGGGGGCTGTTAGCCCCAAAATCTTAAATGGCATTTGAAAGGTATTGAAGGGGTTGAAGGCCTCTCTACAACTAACCGCTTACTTTTCAATTTTTTGCAGTCTTGACCGTACAAACAATAATTTTCTATTTTCAACATAATCCACATTTTCTCATGCTGTATCCCATAGAAACCACAAAGACAATCTATTTTCGCGCTTGCGTGGATTTGAAGCGTCCTTACCCATCACTTAAAATTGTAAAATAATTAACTTTAAAAAAAAAAAAGAAACCGACTTCAAAAAACCCAAAGTAACATAAGTAAACTAAAAAGTAAAAAATAAAAATTTTTCAATTTCAGAGTTATTTGTTGCTCCGCTTAATGTAATTATTTGTTTTTCCGTTTAATGAAATTCTGAAATTATTGTTGATTATCTAATTATTAATTGTTTTATAATTTTGAAGTTGGTGCCATAAAAACATAAAAACAAATTATATACCTTCCTACAATAACAAATTAGTTACTACGAAAAAAATTATAAAAACAGTTTATAGTAATTACATAATAAATAATTTTTTATTTATTTCATATCTAACAATAATTCATCTCTCAGTAAATCCAACCTAATTCATGCAAAATCATTACTACGAATATATAGCTTTTACCTAATGTATCAAATGAGTTTACTGAAAAGTTTAATTCAGTAATCATAATCGTGAATTAATTAAGTCTGAAATTATCAGGAAATTATAACTTTAAAATGTATAATTTTATGTTTTACTTGGCACCGACTTCAAAATTATAAAACAATTAATAATTAGATAATCAACAATAATTTCAGAATTTCATTAAACGGAAAAAGAAATAATTACATTAAGCGGAGCAACAAATAACTCTGAAATTGAAAATTTTTATTTTTTACTTTTTAGTTTACTTATGTTACTTTGGGTTTTTTGAAGTCGGTTTCTTTTTTTTTTAAAAGTTAATTATGGACAAATGAGACCCTATTTACGAATAATGGCATTTTCAATAGACACAACCACCACTATTACTCTATTGACAACCCCAACGTTGTTTTTGAAACTGGACATCAATATCGGTTTAGTTTGATAATTTGGCCCGGCATACTTGAGGACCTTTTGATAGGATCTACCTGCCTAATCGCTCAACAGGCAACAATTTTTAAAATTTTTTGAATCACAATTTGGTAAATGACCTGCTGGGAAGGGATCTGTGGATTCAGTTGGACGCTGCCGGACCACATTTTGCTTTACCAGTGCGAAGGTGGTTGGATGCACTTCCTCGGAAGTTGATTGGGTCGTGGAGGTCCTGTTCACTGGCCGACCCGATCTCCTGATTTCAATCCTATTGATTTCTTTTTTTTGAGTTTCTACCAACGATCTCGTCTATCGCGAAATTCCACAAACCGTGGAAGAAAGAAATTTTGTACCTGCAGGAACAATAATTTTTTGTAATGTTTAAGCTTACCTATAAGTAAATTTTCTCCAACAATAGCTTTATAAATTAATTATTTAAGAAACGAATTGATAATGTTACCGTAGCAACAATCATCCAACATATTCAACAATATCCCAATTATTATTAAACAAGGTTACAGCGTTGCCCATTTGCGCTTTTTCCTTAATTTCTTTTTTTTTAAACAAAGCGTGTCTGAGCAATTATTTTTGCAGATTTGGGAACCGATTAAACTCAGCAACCTCGGGTAAAACGGCTGTCCGCGATTTATGACACACCCGATGTATCAAATGTCATTATCAAAACAATAGCTTAATCAAAAGGATGAATAAAATGTTTATAGCAACACTTTATTCACGTTGCCATTGACAACACGAACAAAGTAAAAAAATTAAAATTCGCACTACCTTTGAAATTTTCGTTGCTATCGATGGCTTGTATATAAAACATGACAGTTCACGCAAATTTCTCAAATTCTCCAATTTAGACTCTGAAAGTGTGTTTGAAATGGCAAATAACCCGCCAGAAAGCATACCACAAGGTTCTGAACAAAGCTGCGGCTGCAGTATCCAATTTATTGCCAGAGAAATCAAAATTAGTTTACGAAAAAGAGTACGTGAAAACTGTTAATAACGAGGAAACTCTGCTGGCCTATTTCTTCGAAAAATCGAAGAAAGTAAAGGTGTCCAGCTTAAGGCTGGTTTTCGCTTGTACTACCGCGCTCCTGCTGTGCTCGTGTCGTGAGTCTTCTACAGCAGAACGCTATATCGACGAATAAGTCGCTCAAAAAATATCCACGTCAAGAAAAATTTTGGCAGATGTAAATTCAAATGAAAGGCCTGGAACATCCACTGCACTTGACCATGACGAAAGAGAGTCAACTTAACTTCCACTGTACTTAATGAAAGTAGAGTCAATTTTCCTTCTTTAAGTATTCATTAAATTAGTAATAGTACAATTAATATTTATGTAAATGAATTATCTAAGAAATAAACCTTTTTGAAAATTCGAAATATTGTATGATACACGTGAATAAAGAAATTTTATCCACTCAAAAACATTATCAACTAAACTGTTTTTGAATTTTGAAAATTTCGGGTAAATTTCGAAGTTTTTGATAAATATCTTTTTCACTGCTCTAGCAACTAAAACGTTCCCTTAACACTAAATAAAAATCACATGCTATATCAAAGTTTCTACATGTTATTATTATGTTATAAATAATTTTGAACATTCCACCTATACAAGCTATTAACTTGTTACAATTATAACTGCGATATAAGACAAACAGTTGGGGCTAATTATAGTCCAAGCAAATTATACGAAAAAACGACGAATAGAAGAAATAATTATTGATAAACTTCTGAAATTTTGGTTATGAACTCCCAGCAGGGACCCAAACGAAGATTCGAAGAGTTCCAACCCCTACGGGGGGAGGTTCATTCCCTTTGGCACAAGAAACCGCCCTCGAGCGTGACATCATTAAGCTTTTCTGAATTTTTCTCGTAAACGGTTAACTCCGACGAGAAAATGTTATCTGACTTGTGTTCTTCATTAGATTGTACATAAAATTGGTCTTTTTTTGTTTTATCTATCTCCCACCCAACGCTCCTAAATGTCGTTGGAAAATGAGTATAGTTTTCACCGCGAAGGCAACCCCCGTTCTTTGCGGCGATTATCTCGATAACCATTGGTGGGAGCAAAAAATCTATACAAACAAAATTGTAAAGCAGTTTTTTCTGTACAAACTCCATATTGAATAAACGATTTGCAATAAATTGTTATTGGTCAAAAAACGGGGATTGATTAATTTTTGCCTTTGCGCTGAAAACTATACTCATTTTCCAACGTCATTTATGAGCTTTGATGAGACCAATTTTATGCAGAATTTAATGAAGAACATAAGTCAGATAACATTTTCTCGTCGGAGTTACCGTTTACGAGAAAAATGCAGAAAAGCTTAATGAGGTCACTCGGGGCCGTTTTTTTTTTCAAAACTTATAAATTATTTTCCTTGTTCGTGTAAATGTAATCCACTCGCGAGCTGCGCTCGCTCGTGAATTGAAACTTTTACAGTCGCTGGAAAACAACCACTTTTCTTAACTTATAAAACAATCTACTATTGCTGAAGACTTAGCATTCCGATTTTTTTGACAACAATGAAGTTTAATAAAGTTTCATTGGTATTTTTTAGGCGTTGCTAGGTAGTGTTCGGCTTTGAATACTAGATTGATAAAAAATATTTGGACTTGGACAAAAATTCGATCCTATTTAAAGAAAAAAACCTCCAATTATCACATATCAACTAAGATTTGCAATTTTTTATGTTGTTTTGTAATTTTATAACAAGAAAAACCAGTAAAGACCAAAAATATTCTTCTCCAAACAACCGCAAGATCACCGAGATTTAACTCCTCTAGATTTTTTCGTTTGTGTTTATGTAAAGGATATAGTCTATCGAATTCTTACGTAAACCTAAGCCTGTCTACCTCTTGGTGTCATTTCTGAAGTAATTTAATAAATTAGACAATAAACCAAGAAGGAATTTCTTTCGGCTTTTCCTGACGCATTGTACCATATTCATCATTACTTCTTTCGTAAAATTCATTTTGTAAAAAAATCACAAAAGTGAAACTATTTGTTACAGGATAACTTACTGCCAACAAGAACAAACGGCTCCATGGTAACCAGTCTAAAATAATATCTCCATGGCAACAAGTCCAAGGCGATCTGATCTTAGTACACGATTTCATCAATTTGGGAAAGTTTTTTACGTTTTTTGTAAAAATTATCTAAAGTACTAACATTTGCCGAGGCAAACTATATATTGACGGAAAGCTTATTAAAAATGCTATTTGGTGGTATAATGTAATATAGGGTGTTCCATTTGAAAAGAAAAAGTTATTATACATTTTGCGAAATCGTACACCCTGTATAGAAATATCAATTTAGATGACTTTCAAACAGTGTATATTAAAGTTTGGGTCTATAAAAAATTATTGACAGGAAAGTATTCAGTTATCTTATCTCTGTTGGAATGGTCTCTGCAATTTTTTAAAAAAGCACTAATTTTGACCTAAAATTCTTCATAGCTCAAGAACCATGCATAATAAACTTGTAGTACCTTATATCATTTTGCTCAGCATTAACTGCTCTTTCAATTAACCAACTAATATACAGGGCATTTAATATACGTCAGAAACGTGAAAAACCAATGGCGTCTAGAATAAATTTCATAAAATGTGGTATTTATTAACGTTATCGATCAGTGAAAATAAGCATAACAGAAGCTTGTGTAATGTCTCAAATTAATGCGGCACGCGTAGTAATTGAAAACATTGATACCCACAGTATCAGTTGAAAAATCGGATCGGGAAGGGTGCTAATCCACTTTATTTCTTTCAGGATCAAATAGTCGCTTGTTATTTTGAAAATATGTAGTTAGTACGTGTGTATAGTTACAAGGGACATTTTTCACACTAATCCCATAGCTTATAAATTATGGATAAATCGGTTATAGCTATGGATATATATATACAAGGTATTACAAAATGATTTTCATCTAATAGCCTGTGCATTTTCCATGTAAAATAAAAAATGCCGCTTTATGAAAATAGTTTATACTTTTAACGAGTAACCATCCGACGAAGAATCCTCTGTAGCCGTGTTTTCCGGGCCTGGTCAGGTTTACCATGATAATGAATTCCGATTACGGGGCCTTGGATGAGTCCCGTATCTTCCTTGAATTAATTTAATAAAATGACGTTTATCATTTGACAACCAATGCGTTATTGACCGAATTAGCAAATGCAAAAAGAATAAAAAAAGAGTAAAAAATTTAAAAATTTAACTAGATGAAAATCATTTTGTAATACCCCGTACATTAGGTAACAAATGTTTGTATATCTTTAACAATTATTAAGTAGACTATAAACTGGGTTAATTCCAGTATATGAATGCCAATGTGTACTGATATATAACAGGATGTGTGATATAGTTGTGATAAACGCCTTCACATTTCGATCTACTTAGTACATGTGTTTTAATTAAAATTTACATATTTTGTGAATGTGACCGCGTGCCATCAGATTGAAAGGAAGATATTAGTTATTGGCTTGTTTGGTATTTATTTGTTTGTAACGAGTGATTCAGAGTAACTTTAATCAAAAAATATTTGTCTTTGCTTGTATTGTGATTTTTTAATATGTCAAGAGCGAGACAAACAATGGCGTCTCGTTTACTGATGTTTTAAAAAGAGCAACTCAGTGCACAGTTTTTTTTAAGGTGAAAAAACTTGTCTTGTATGTTCGAAAGACTACCGAGGCTCCACATATAACCCAGTCATTTGGTAGTTTTACCTGGAAAGTCCGGGCGTTTAGAAAATTGGTGATTTTATAGATTTCGTCGTGCTCTTTCCGAATTTCTAGTTTGCCACCTCGTATCTTTGCCGCTCGCGTCGCCATATTGGAATAATGCCGCCTAAAAACAGTTTTTTGACAATACCTCCTTTCCGAACAATTTTACGATGAAAATAGTTATGTAATAAATTAATCTACAGAAAATTTCTTATAATTTATGTAGTAACCTTTTTTTTTTGAAAAATTAATATTTTTAGCGTACAAGCGCCGCAAAGCCTACTCCAACGCGCGTCAAATAACTCATTCCACACCAGCACCCCACCCAGTAAACACGTTTATGGTTGAAAATATAACGTGACGTAAATTCAACGTTGATTTACAATAAAATAATGACTACGTATCTACAAATTACGACAATTCAACGATAAAAAATTACGTTGTATTTCGATATTATATATGACACAATAAAAGACGTTTAATAAATACTGTTAATCAACGAAAGGTACATAATGTTGGTAAAATAGAAGTTATTTTCCACGTGCAGTTCTGACGTTTGTTTCTCGTGAAATTTTTACATTAAATACACGTGTTTTTCTAGTGTCATAGTCCTTTTTTGTTTAGGCCAAGAGATAAGGGTTTATTTACTAATGCTTCTTCAATCATGCCAGCGGTAAATTTTGAAACCATATACATATACTGTTTTTAACCGACTTCAAAAAAGGAGGACGTTCTCTATTCGACTGTATATATGTTTTTTTTTATGTATGTTCGGGCATAACTTCTTTGTTTATGAACCGATTTCAATTATTCTTTTTGCGTTGGGTTGAGTATGGCTCCAAGGTGGTCCCATTTTAATTTCATTCATATTGAACGTAAGACTTCGGAGTTATAGCAGGAAACTCTTGAAAATCAGATGGAAATGTGGTGATTGGATATGCTTGTGCGCGCATAACTTCTTTGTTTATGAACCGATTTCAATTATTCTTCTTGCGTTATATTCAGTATACCTTCAGGATGCTCCCATTTTAATTTAGTTCGTATTGGACGTAAGATTTCGAAGTTATAGAAGGAAATTCCTCAAAATCAAATGGAAATGTGTTCGAATGACGCTACCTGCTCGAAATGAATGGTTTATGGCCTCAACCCAACCCCAGTGACAAGCCGAGAATAAATACACAGTGGTCAACGACGTAATTTATTGTGTCTTACCGAAACCGACTTCAAATATAATTTCTTTGTTTAAGAGCCGATTTCAATTGAATCGTTTATTGTTAAAACAAGCCAAGTAACATTTTGCAAACTTTTCAGGAAACGAAAAAACTATGGAAAATTGATCTACAATTGTGTTTTACTATGCCCTTGGCATATAAGCACTATCAATTAGTCGCAAATTTTAGCATACATGATATGGTACTTGGATGCTTTCTGCACCAATCGATTTATGTCTATAATATACAGGCTGTCTCATTTAAAACTCCCCAGTCCAGATTTCTCCGAATTGATAACTCTGATTGAAAAATCCTCAAACAGGTCGATTTTATTTGCCAGGGGCACATCTTTTCAGATTCTTATCAAGTTTCGGCGCTTCGCCCTCTTCGCGAGGGGGCTGTTAGCCCCAAAATCTTAAATGGCACTATGGGTCGAGTGCTACCTCATTTGAAAGGTATTGAAGGCCTATCTACAATTTTTTGCAGTTTTGACCGTACAAAGAATAATTTTCTATTTTCAACATAATCCACATTTTCTCATGCTGTATCCCATAGAAACCACAAAGACAATCTATTTTCGCGCTCGCGTGGATTTGAAGCGTCCTTACTAGGTCTACCCATCACTTAAAATTGTAAAATAATTAACTTTTAAAAAAAAGGAAACCGACTTCAAAAAACCCAAAGTAACTAAAACTAAAAAGTAAAAAATAAAAATTTCCAATTTCAGAGTTATTTGTTGTTCCGGTTAATGTAATTGTTATTAATAACAATTAATAATTAGATAATAAACAATAATTTCTGAATTTCATTAAACGGAAAAATAAATAATTACATTAACCGGAACAACAAATAACTCTGAAATTGGAAATTTTTATTTTTTACTTTTTAGTTTTAGTTACTTTGGGTTTTTTGAAGTCGGTTTCCTTTTTTTTAAAGTTAATTATTTATTTTTCAAGGTCTCCTCATATTAGGGACTGTCACAGGTTTAAATAAGTACCACACTTCGTGAATCACTCAAACACATAATAGTCTCTGGTCAAACAGTCGCACAGAATAGAGATTGACAAAATGTCAGATTCACTGAGCACTGAATGAGTTTCGAGCTGTGAATTTTGTGATTTCAATGTTCCTTTTTCATTGCATGGAATTAAGGCAAGCAACACACGCAAATGACGTATTTGTACACGCTCGCAGCTGATGTAATAGAACAAAATTCAAAAAAGTTATATCCATTGATTTATCTAGGTTTTTACGTGTTATGCTCCACGGGACCACGGGCAGCTAAATCGTATTTATTTTTGACGGATTTCTGATTCGATGCAAGGGCGTGGTCCGACGTGACAAGGGCGGCGGCCGGGGGTGGTCGTAGCGACTCCGGAATAGTTTCATTCGCAGCGCGCTAATTTTCTGATTGATGCATGTAACTATTTTTTCAGACGGGTTAAAGCTTTTAATTTCGGCTATGTGTCAAGTGAGGACGAAATAAACTGAAATAATTGTAAGAATGCACACAGTACTTTACCTGCACCCCTGCACATCATGATTTTCAAAGCATACTTAATTAAAGTTACTCTAATAACCGCGTATATTGCACTCGAATTACTGCTCCTAAGATACTAGTTTGTCCATTATCCATATACATACTGTATATTCTGTATAGTAGGTACCTACAATGTGTCCCTGGATGGGGTGCCCATGAGGTGATTTTTTCTAGTAAGTTGTTTGGAGAAGAATATTTTTGGTCTTGACTGGTTTTGCTTGTTATAAAGTTACAAAAAAAGATAAAACATTGCAAATCATAGTTGATATGTTTTAATTGGGGGCTTTTTTCTTCGAATAGGATCGATATTTTTGATAAATCTAGTATTTAAAGCTGAACACTGCCTAGCAACGCCTAAAAAATACCATTTAAACTTCATGAAACTTCATAATTGTCAAAAAAAAAATCGGAATACTAAGTCTTCAGCAAAGAATTTTTTTAATCAGTGTTACGGTCGTGGCGACCTATCATATCAACACGTAATCCAAGAATTTCAAGAAGAAATTCCTGGGGTTTATTTGAGCCGCAATGGATTGTTCAAATTGTTTTGTTAATTATTTTACTCGAAATAAGGTATCAGCCGTGACTGTCACTGTGTTCAGGTTGCTAGGCAACTTTGCCTTCAGTTTATGGACTTAGAGAAAAATCTTCAAAATTAAACAAAAAACTGCTTAATTTAAAACAGGTTGATTAAAATGTTTGACTGTTTTAGTTTTCTACAGTTGTAAGAGAAGCAAAACCAGTCTACACCAAAAATATTCCTCTCCAAACAACTTAATAGAGAAAATCACCTCATGGGCACCCCATCCAGGGACACACTGTATATATCGTGATTTCGAAATTCTGATGATTTCTTTCTTTTTTGTAATTAGAATATAATTATTATGGTTTATGTGGTAATTTTTTGGAATATAATTCCGTATAGTGCACAGTCTGTAACAACACCAACATATTAATAAAATACCTAGTTGCTAGAAGTTTTTTCAATCCTCATTTTCTTACTTATTTTTTCATCGATATGTAAAAAAATCAAATGCGACATAAAATCGATGGTTGTTGCGTGTTGTTGGAAGGAGTAAAAGGCACAACACAGCGAAATTAAGCTCATTCATGTTGTTTTGTTTCATGCAAAGAACTAAAAATGCGAAAGTGTAGTCTCGTAAGATAGCAAATTAGTGTCATCTTTGCTATCTTCAATTATTATTAGGCCCACCTTGAAGATAAAGGCAATTTTAAAGGTTTGTCTAATAAACATGACCTTGCGGGACATCCATTCAAATTTGTTTCTATAAAAAGTTAACCGACGAGCATTTTGTAAAGCAATATTAATTGCTTTATGGCATTAGAAGTTTTCAAAGGTTGTGATTTGGACAGTTGTAGTTTTTTTATGCTTTCTATTAGTCTAGGACATTAGGTTGTATGTTCAGTCAAACCCTAGTTTATACCTACAGTTGCAACCAAAATTTAGAACAAGTAACCGAAGCTTCTTTAACGTCTTAAACTGAACTGCAGTGTATTGTATCATGTATTATGAAAATTTTAAATAATGGAACGTTTAACTCCCAATATGAAAGTTTACAGCCATCCATCTGCCAATGACAAATCATTTTCTTCTGAGGCCACAAATTTTGTCATTGTAGAAAAGAAAAAACGGATAGATATCGAATTTATTTATAATTCTACAGGAATGTTGATGTTAATCATTATTTATTACTTTTTAATCAGTTTTTCCCTAAAACATCAAAAATAATTTTGATTAAAATTACCGACGCACGTTTCGCGAACAATCTTGGGATCATTAGGGTGATGGCTATACTAACCTTACACGCTAACACACCGTTCTATTTGTACTGATTAGGACGCACCCCCCACCCGTATTGTTCAAAAGTGGGAATAGTGCGGAACTGGGGATCGGTCCTGTATCGCTATTGAAAACACAATTCCTATTCTTATATATTTCTAGACTTTCGTAAATGTCTAGAAATTCACAATTATTATTTTCAGGTTTAACTAATTTAACGCAAGTTTTGTCTATGTGGTGGTCATGTTAAAAAATATGTTGAGCAACACTTCGTGTTCGTCGTGTTTGCCCAATATATTTGTGATTACAATACTTACATTTAATTTCATAAATTCCTAACTTCCAATTGATCAATTTTGTCTTTTGGGTTGCCCAAAAGACATTGTAGACTGCTATGTATAATAATTATAATAATAACAACCCATACGGCCATACGCTACTACGTAAAAATTTACAACTGTATCGATATCTTGTAACTGAAGTGCAGAAATTGTGGGTAACAGATTATCCATAGAGACTGAAACTATGCATCTAGTTTACGAACATTAATAATGAGAGCAAGGTCTTTCACAAAAAGTTGTCTCCTCTGATAAAGCATGGTTTCATGTTTCTGGATATATCAATTCCCAGAATACTCGAATGTGGGCTTCAGAAAATCCTCATGCAGTTATCCAAGAACATTCTGAGAAAATTGTTGTTTGGGCAGGTTTAACTGAAAGGATTTTTCAACAATTACATGACAACGAACTTCAGAATGGCTACTTCCAACAAGATGGGGCATGCAAGAGCTCACAGAACGCCGGAAACGTAAAATTTCATACAAGAATATTTTGATGATAGGTTGATTAGCAGAACAGAAACACCTTGGCCTCTAAGATCATGTCATTTGACCCCGTGTGATTTCTTTTTATAATAATAATCAAACCTATATCTCTCCACATTTAAGCAAAGGACTTCAAACTTTTCGCCAGGACTTCTCCAGTGTTGGTTCTTCATGTGGTACAGTTCTGTGCCATGTCAAATTTGGCCGGCCTTGCCTTCTGTTTCCTTGGGGGTTTCATTCTAGCGTTTGTTTGGCAAGGATTGTGTTTTCCCTTCTTACTACGTGCGCGATCCATTTCCATTTCTTCCTCCGGATTTTGATCAGTGGGTCATTCTGGTTCCATCTATTCCATAGTGTCTTGTTGGATATAAAATCATTCCATGTGATCTTACATATCCTGAGGCATTTATTGATAAATACTCGTATTTTGACATGATGTTTTCCATGTTTCGCACCCGTATATTAGGACCGGTTTTACATTTGCATTTGCAACAAGATTTTCGGCTTGGTTTCCTGCGATAGTTTATTTTTTAATTTTATTTTTGTTTAAGTGTCTTTCAGATGTGTGTGATTGTGTTCTTGTTTCTGTTTTTGATATTGTTAGGTGGGAGTTTGTTGATGTTATCATAATCCTTGGATTCCATAATGTTGCAAAATGTAATTATATTTCGGCATCCATTCCTTCACACATTCAAACCTTCTGTATAAGTTTATTTATTAATTAGAAGCTTACTATTTAGTTTTGTCTTGAAAATTTTTTCTCTTTTGAAGTATTTCCGACTTTGCAAAATATGTGAAACTATAGATAATAATAATTATTGGTCGTTGAGTTGAGCTATTGAGCTACCTCTTAAATTCCAATGTCTTCATTAATTTGTTGAAACTTCAGAAAAATCAATTTGGTGTTTTAAAAGTAAAACCTCTTAGAATCAAAGTACCTGCTAGAAATTA
This sequence comes from Diaperis boleti, assembly GCA_963583935.1. Classification (NCBI taxonomy): domain Eukaryota; kingdom Metazoa; phylum Arthropoda; class Insecta; order Coleoptera; family Tenebrionidae; genus Diaperis; species Diaperis boleti. The sequence goes on along the minus strand of OY757245.1, from coordinate 41,245,229 downwards.
ACAGCAACTCCTATTTCTGATTGAACGATCAAACGAACTTACCTGTGAAGTTCGATCGTAATTATATGAGGCATCCATTCCTTCAGATATCACTGAGATAATAACAACGTAGTCCGGTCCTGTGCTACTTGGGTCACAATGTTTAAAGCGCATTCCCCTTTCCTGCTGTCCCGGCCATTCGAGTCATTCTTGGATGTGTACTATCTTAGCTAATTTTCAAAGTAGCATAGGATAATGACCAGCAGGTCGTCATTCTGAGGTTTCGTCGCGGCATTTTCATCGAGAAATTCAGAAGTTAAAGAAGGACGGCGCAGATGGCATCGCCAACATCAGATAGGCGTGATTCCACGGTTCGCACTCGAAGTCCAAGCCATTGCGAGGTCAACAGTCGAAACAGCGTTCATCTCGGGGGTGGCGGCACATAGATCGGGGACAGAGAAAACCGACACGTGTGCAGAAGCGATGATGGCGGCCCACGAGGCGTCGCGTCGCTTCCTCGCCACCCCACCGACTCTCCGCCAGCAGGAGACGCCCAGCCTGCCGTCGAGGACGATCTCCTCTCCATTGAATTGGGGGATGACATACTAAGAATTCTAGGAGGCGAACCAGAACAGCACTGCACCTAGTCAAAGGTGCAAAAGCACTTCCGGCTATCTGACACCCGATTCCGCTCAATTGCGACAGACTGATGCTGCCGTTCGTCAACCCGGAAGTGGCAGCCATTATGTCGGCCGCCCACACACATCGCGTGGCTTACTTTATGGGTTCCTAGAAACAGCTCGGCGCACCACTGTCCGTCTTAGAAAAAGGTATTTCACTAATAATAGAGAAATCAGAAACTCTTCCAAAGCCTAACGATTTTTCGGATGTCTCCCGTAGGGGTACCCCAACCCTATAAGCACGAAACTCCCTTATTCGTGGTGGACATTGAGCGATGGCTTTTACATAAATATTTTGGAGTTACAAGCTTAGGGCTTCAATGTTTTGCTAACATCAATAATTTATGTAAGTTTATAAATGGAGCTAGAGAATTCTGAATTAATACCGTCTGCAGTATTGGATTAAGCATGTTTCAGTTTGTCGTCAGCGAAATGTCGGCGTTCATGTGTAGCGATTAAGATAAGTAGCGCAATTGCAGGCAAAATTGACACAGGCCAATGGCTCTGTCGTGAGCAGGTGAGCAGGCTGGATCCACAACCTAAAAGACGCGGGTTCGAATCCCGTTAAAGCAAAAAAATTTTCTATGAATTAATTATTGTAAAATCGTTTGCTTCGCCCGATCGCGCTTTTCGTAACGCTCTCGTCAGGCATTCACCAGCTTGCTTCCCAAGTCAAGTGTCCGTAAAGAAGTTTTACTTCAAAAAAAAAAATCGATCGTGAATACATTGTCCATTCCACAGGAAAGTTTGTAGCACCAAGCGTCAACTCGTTCACATCTTAGTGCAAAAAAAAGGCGTTAAATAACTTCATGCTTTAGAGGCCCTGGCGTCTTTGGCGTCAACGCCTTTAAATATAACTGGGCCGATTTTTATTTTTACCCATTTTTTCCTTTTGTATTACTTTATGAAAGATACAAAAATACAAAAATTTCTCCCCTATTGGATTTCTCAACCCTGGTACCCCCCTTTTTCACCCAGGTCTCTGTTAGCACTCCAATCGTGTTCCCTACAGGTGAACACAACCCGACTTGTCCTTTCACCAACTTTCATCCACTGTGGCGACAATTTTTTCTGGGGGCCACACGTGTCTCAACGAAGCCTTCCGCCGCTGTGGCATCCCCGAGAAAGTCATAGAGACTATGCTCGCCTCTCTAGCTCCCGTAACACTCACAATACAGTTCGTGTTTCCAATTGGCACTTTTACTCCTCCCAAAGCATTTCACCATTCGCAGGCAAGGTTTTGGAAGGTCTGATTTTTTCCAACACCTCTTGAGTCAGGGACAAGAGCGATACGGCCTTTTTAATGCCTATCGCTCGGCACTATCCTTCCTCCTGCCAGGACATATTCGTGAAGATCACAACATCAGACGCTTCATAAGGGGCTGGCGAGTTTACGTTCTGCCCGTCCTCGATATGCAACAACCTGGGACCCACAACAGGTGCTCCGGCTCTGGCAAGACACATCGACTTACACCTTGCCGAATTTACCCAAGAAGCTTGTTAGCTTGTTGTTGCTGACTATTGGTCATCGACTAGAAACAATTTCCCTGACGTCTCTCGGGCTTCGCTAGCCACGACGAAGGTGTTCATATTCTCACTTCGGATCAATTAGTCGTCGCTTTGGAACCAAATCAACTAGTCTTGAATCCAATAGTTTTTCCAGGAAACTCAAGACTTGTTTGTGGCTTAGTCCATCTTAAGCTACATTGATATGACGTACTTAAAATCAGAACGAGGACTTTTATATACAAAATAGGAAACCCTACAAGGAAGTCACGAAACCGACTCTGAGCTGCTGGGCAAACCCATCTCTCCTTCAATCTGGTGTCTATTTATATAGGTCTGTTCAACCCTCACTCGACACGGCCCGTCATACAAGCACCTCGGCAGCTCGTCGCCCGGGTACATCAGTCGATATTTGATCCACGGTGGACCGGTTCGAGAGCTCTACAACATTTGTTCGATTTTATCATCGCCCTCTGCTCGAACCGTCATTATGCAACCACCATTTTGAAGTTCGTCTTCGCCTGAACGGCGAGAGTATATGTTAATTTCATTTATTTTCTTATTTTATCACTTTTCTTGGTTCCCGGTTTTTTAAAACCATGTCCAAGAACCTTTTCAATGGACCGTTTTATTTGGCAACTAAGCTTTAAACATCTACGTTGTTATTATCTCAGTGATATCTGAAGGAATGGATGCCGAAATATAATTAAACGATCAAACGAACTTACCTGTGAAGTTCGATCGTAATTATATGAGGCATCCATTCCGAAGATATCTCATCCCACCCTTCCCGCAACCGCAGTCGCAAATAAAGCTCATATACTTTCAAACAATGACTCGAATGGCCGGGACAGCAGGGAAGGGGAATGCGCTTTAAACATTGTGACTGAAGTAGCACAGGACCGGACTACGTTGTTATTATCTCAGTGATATCTTCGGAATGGATGCCTCATATAATTACGATCGAACTTCACAGGTAAGTTCGTTTGATCGTTCAATCAGAAATAGGAGTTGCTGTTAATTTCTAGCAGGTACTTTGATTCTAAGAGGTTTTACTTTTAAAACACTAAATTGAATTTTCTGAAGTTTCAACAAATTAATGAAGACATTGGAATTTAAGAGGTAGCTCAATAGCTCAACTCAACGACCAATAATTATTATTATCTATAGTTTCAGATATTTTGCAAAGTCGGAATTACTTCAAAAGAGAAAAAATTTTTAAGACAAAACTAAATAGTAAGCTTCTAATTAATAAATAAACTTATACAGAAGGTTTGAATGTGTGGAGATCGTTCGATTGAAATCTGTTGGTGGTAAACCTGTTGACACTTAAGAATTGGATTTATTAATGTTCGTTTTTGACTGTTATGTTTTGAGTGTGAAAAATATTTTCATGACATACTTGAGTAATGCATTCGTATATTAGAAGGTACGAGAAGAGAAGTTAATAAATAAAATAATTTCTCATTTCATAATCATACCGTGTTCGTGTTTGTAGGTATGTCGCGAAAAAGCATCCAATGTCAAATGCTGAAGGTTGATGTAGACATACGTGAAATTGTGAAAAAGGCAAAGCCTTCTTTGATGATGACAATGCACTTTTTGTTTGAAAACTTAATATATTAAACTTTCAAAGAAAGACGCAAACATTTTGGGAATAAAACTAAGTTGTAGTGAAACTGAGTATGTATAACCTACTGGCACATCGAAGCTTGTTAGCATACTTCAAATCATTATTACATCAGCTAGTCCTTAACCTCTTGAAGAAATATATTTTTTATTCCTGGAAAACAGATTATCTAAATATCTTCTATTTTTAATTCACTGCTTCCACAGTTTGCAGGAACATTTTGCAACACATGTCTACCCGAGCTTGCAACGACTCTCCGCTGAGTGCTTCGATGTATGCATCTTCAGGGTCCAAAAATTAAGTATCAGTTCCCATATTGTTTTATATGCAATAATTCACGTAGCTCTCACGTCTTACCTTCTGGTTCCACAAGTTCACAGAGAGCTCGAGGCCAGTGACTACTAGTGGCTAAATCGTGGCATACAAAATTTGACGTACACTGCTTATTCACAGATGTTACAGAAATAATGTGTGGTATTTCTAACATGTCACCTGTTGATTTATTTTGGATTAGGCTGGTGGAAATTTCTGACTTCGTATTAACACATACATATTATCTATATTTGCTCTCATTTTAAACAGTAAACATAATTTTTTTGTTTTTTTTTTTATTAATTTCTTTTAAGTTAAATACGAGCCATGAAATTGTATTTCATCTTTTTAGTATGTATTTGATGATATTGGAGTGGGGGGGAGGCAATTAATTTAAAACGGTTTAAAACAATAAGTAGGTATTTAGTTTAGTGAAGTTGTTCAGTAATATTATAGAAATAGTATAGAAATACAAGAGGTCTTTGTTTTTCGAACGAAATGTTTCCTAAGGTCAAACGGTATCTCGCTAGTTAAAATTGTGTAAATGCTGCAAAATCGGAGTATAATAACCGGGCATCCAGAAAAATCTAATCTCTTAAACATAATGTTCACAATATTATAAAAACTGATGTTACCTTATACGCGTCCTTGATATTTTTTTGTGTAAATAACTGGGAAGTTCGTTGACCAAAATCACTTAAACTTTCAAGCATGAAATGTGACCAAAATCACTTAAACTTTAAACATAAAATGCGGCTAAAGACATCGAGCATTGTTGTAACGAATGACGTGATAAACCGATTTATTTCTTCAGCGAAGACTTATGAGTAATTCAATTCACAAATTCGGAATCTTATTTTTGTCGTTTATTGCGACATCGATTTGTAGAGGCAGTTAAGAAGTATTATTCAAAGTTTTTCAAGGCCATTTTTTCTTCATACCTACGTCTTTTTTAACCGACTTCAAAAAAGGAGGAGGTTGTCTATTCGATTGTATATAATACAGGGTGTTTAAAAATTGCCGCACCAACGCAATCGTATGTTATTTAGGACCGTTTGGTAAGTCAGAGAAAAATATTTAAAAAATTTTTGGTGTTCATTTCTTCTGTGTATGTGGGTTTCTTTTAGGGATCTTCGAATGTTGATTACAGCTATGTATTATCAGTAAATTACACCCAAAATGCTACTAAAGTATGCGAAACAAAATGTAGATCAATAATTATTTGACGCAATGCCTTTTGTCTTTAACATAAATGTATTTAAACGCATCTTAAATTATCGAGATTTATGCAAAAATCAATGCGGCAACATTTTAATATAACAATGGATATTTTTATGCAACAATGGAATGGAGTGGGTTCTTTAAAATACTACGCTTGGTCACAGGGGCGGGGGGAGGTCTTAGGTTTTTGTCACGTAGTCAATATCCTCTAGGGGAATTTCGCGCTTTTTCGAGCTATATTCAAATTTGGCGCTCAGCGTTTTAAAGCCTGGAGTGGATAGACGTCGAGGCCGTCGATGAGGAGAAAATAATCACGTCTGAGGAAACTCCTCATGCTACCGCCCCCATGATCTACAATATGTCCGAGTGGATTTATGCTAGGAACGGGTTCGTTGAAGATGATGGAGATGAAAAATAAATGGGAATAAAAGAAAAAAATACTTTTGTTTTTGTAAATTAAGTTCCTGTTACAGTATGTTTTGACATAAGTTTTTTCATTCCTAGCATATACCACGGGTGGTCACCGAGGGGGGGAAGGGGGTAAAAAATTGTATAAAATGGGTCACGTAGTATGGGTACGTTCCCTTAGCAATGAATTGGGCGAGATGGCCCAAAGCTTTAGCCCCCCGTTCGTCCGACCTTTTAATCGTTTAGATTTTTTCTTTGCGGTGATTTTAAATCGTTGGTTTACGTAACACCACCTGAGAGTCGCAAAGACCTTCTCGCAAGAATTTTTGAAACTAACCAAACAAATACTCGAACGAGTACAGGCCAATATTGAGAGACGGGCAAACGCTAGTCTTACGGGCAATGGTCGACAATTTGAACATTTGCTGTGAATTGTATTTAATGTTCTGTTAAATAATAAATTGTTGCTTCAATTATTGTTATAAAAAATTACAAATTCCAGTACCTGAGAAAAACATTGCCTTGGTTACTTAAGGCTAAACATTCCATTTTTCTACAAAAAAATTTTCAAAAAAAATTATGTAAACGAAAAAAATCAAAAATCTGCCAGCCAGCGACGCTTCTACATGACCCACAGATTACAAAACCGTTTGAATTTTTAAAATTGGTCTGATAGATTCGTCCGAAACAGGATTTTTGACTTTCCTTTGACAATGGGGTCGTCCCCCTCAATTGAATCTGACGAATTCAACTATAGCATTCCATATACTATGTAATATGAAGCCCTAAAACGTGTTCTGTTGTTTCATAAAGTTATTTTGTAAGATAACAGAGCGTTTTAAAAATCGCAATTTCGGCCATCAGTTTCAAACGCTGTACATTTACCGCCTCTTGTGACGTCATTTCGGGGGAGCACTCTCATTGGTTCGTGCGCTTCTCATTAGTCGGCACATCTAGTAACTTGAATTATGTCTGGTGAATTTTGTCCCATGTTGACGTCACAAAAAGGCGCGCGTTTCAAATAAGGCAAATGTTTCGGATTTTTTTCTACCTAATAAAGGCGTGATTTCGAATAAACAAAAAAATAGTGGTATAATATTTTTTCGTCTAGTTTCTAGAAAAGCTGTTTTTGAAAATTGTGGGACGACCCCATTTTTGCCGCCGCGGGACACGTGCGAGTGCAATGAGTCATCGATCCGTTCCGTGTAAGGACAGAGCTATAAAACTGGAAAATATAATTTCGATTTTGTAGAATTTACGAAATGGGTCGGGGCTATCATATTATATGCAAGTATCGAAGTATTCTTGGCGGTTGTGCGCACCACAAAGCAGGAATCTTGTACCGCCAAAGTTAATAATTAATGCATTGTAGAAAAATGGTAATTTTTAAAATGAAGCTAAACCATTTTTGGAAAATATTTTAATGCTGTTGAAATGCGCCAGTATAATAGAGGTCAGTATCAACATGATTATAATATATAACCTAGGGTAGCACAGTCCATCAGGTTCAAAAATAGAGACAACACCTGATTTATCTGTTAAAATTATTAATAGAAATAACTCCATATTCAATGCGAAATGTAACAAATAGCAAACTTCAGGAAAAAGATTGTCCTAAATAGGATTAACCACAACGGGGAATCCTAAAAACACAAGTTAATTGTCGTAAATCGTACGTAAAAGGTACAAATAATGTTACCAATAGTAGATTATACATTACAAGTGGCAGAACTGCTAGTGAGATTTTTCAATCATGAGTGCGATAACACGAGTGATACACATCTCCCGGGCTTACAATAGCACGGTCACGTGTGATATACAACAATTAATTGTTAATTTCCAATAACAAAGAGTCTTGAAAAGATATTTATCCGCAAACGTCACAAAAGTGACAACTTATGTGCCTCCATTGACAAGGTAAAAGTGTCATTTTATGTGATTAGGCTCATAAAGTAGCCAACAGGTGTTAATCACATAAAATAAGTGACACTTGTACCTTCTCAATGAATTCTTTCAAATTCTTACTAAATTGTTGTTTTCTAATTTATTGAAAGTGAACTAGCGAGGTAGTGGATGGGGACGCGTGTAAATAAAACGACTAGCTCCTCCTTGTTTTATTTACAGGCGCCCCTGACCAAGGGGGCTCCTGACCAAGGGGGCTCCCGACCAAAGGGGCTCCCGGTTAGGGTGCTCCCGGACAAGGGGGCTCCCGACCAAGAGGGCTCCCGGTCAAGGGGGCTCCCGGTCAAGGGGGCTCCCGATCAAGGGGGCTCCCGACCAAGGGGGCTCCCGACCAAGGGGGCTCCCGACCAAAGGAGCTCCCGACCAAGGGGACTCCCGGACAAGGGGGCTCCCGACCAAGGAGGCTCCCGACCAAGGGGGCTCCTGACCAAAGGGGCTCCCGGTCAAGGGGGCTCCCGGCCAAGAGGGCTCCCGACCAAGGGGGCTCCCGATCAAGGGAGGACTCGACCAAGAGGGAAGCCGAACAAGGGGGCTCCTGACCAAGGGAGTAAGGTTTGCGGATAAAATAGTATATATCATTCAGAGCATAAGTCGCTTTATGTGCTTCGCCTGGACTTAACCGACTCACTTCGTTCGTCGGTCAACAGTCCAGGCTCAGCACATAAAGCGTAACTTATGCTCTTAATAATATAATCTACTATTGTCCAACCTTTGCAATTTATTTGTTGTTTTAGGTTGGTTTTGAGTGACTAAAATATGCAACTTTTGAACAAAAAACAACGGGGAAGCCTAAAAAATTCATTGTAGTAAATTACACGTAAAAGGTACAAAATAGTGATACCAAAATATTGATCTTCCGACAACACACGAAAATGCAGGAGATAATATAAAATATAAATATTATAAAAAACGGGGAATCCTAAAAATACGAGTTCATTGTAGTAAATTATACGTAAAAGGTGCAAAATATTGTTACCAAAATATTTATCTTCCAACAACAGGAAAAATAGAATGCACCAGATAATATAAACAACGGGGAAGCCTAAAAATACAGGCTAATTGTAATAAATTTGGTAGAAAAGTGACAAGTGATGTTACCAAAAAAGAAGTCTTTTCAAAAAAAAATGTTGCAATTTTGGAAACATCAATGTCTGCCAAAAGTTTTGATCTGGATATATGCAATCTATTTTCATGTCTTTAAGAGTCCACACAATAAAATCGCACAATGAAACTCCTTGCCTGTGACGTGGAGTTGTCCTTGGATCTGGTAGTAGTAGTCATGGCCTCGTTTTAAATGACCATTTTTGTCTAGATAATTTTTTTTAAATGCATTTATGGCCTATGAAATGGTTTTATCCCTAGCCCAACACGGGCATTTAATTTCCGCGGTGTCATTTTCCCCAATAAGACTGTCAGGTGTAGCTCCAATATAACCCATATTGTAGATCCACAAAAAGCCGCATCAGTCTGGTTCATAAGTCCCTTTTTCCGAAATTCGAGTTAAGAAGCACCAAAAATTATGATTGAGGTGTCATGTCATTCGATTTGTAATTGCACCAAGAATTTTTTAGTTGAAATTCAATATCCGTATCATTAATAGTTAATAAGATATTTAAGTACATAAGTCGTAAATTTTTTTTTTGTTGTTTCAGATTTAATAAATAATAAACAAGAAGAATGTCCTTAAATCCAAGTGGAGTAAATTTAAATTAAAATTTAAATATATCTATGTCGAACTCCACAAACTTTAATAACTGAAGGATTACTAATGGTACATGTTTCGGCAGAATGCTTCTGCCATCATCAGCCCTTAAAGAATATAAAAAAATTATGACATTGACGTAATTTTGAATTCAAAATTACGTCAATGTCATAATTTTTTTATATTCTTTAAGGGCTGATGATGGCAGAAGCATTCTGCCGAAACATGTACCATTAGTAATCCTTCAGTTATTAAAGTTTGTGGAGTTCGACATAGATATATTTAAATTTTAATAAATAATAGACAAAAAGTTAGTAAATAATAGTTAGAGCTTCAATTTAAAGCTCAATTTGTTCATTGATTCACAGATAATAAAAAACATGTAAGTGTTCTTGTCGTATCGTCAATAGTTTTTTAAGAACAATGATGAAAAAAGTGCACGAAAATCAAAAAAAATAAATAAAAAATAGAAAACAATCTTTTTCATAACAAACGATGTATGGTTGTTTTCAGTATTTTTTTTTGTTTATAACAATTTTTTTAAACAAACAAATAAAAAGTAAAACAAAATTATTCCATAATATAGAAGAGCAAGATAAATAATGATTAAAAAAAAACGGTTTCTTAATTTTAAATTTAATAACAAAAAAAAATTAACAAAGGAGTTTTTCACCAATATTTTTTTTTAAGAAACGATTTTCTTTTAAATCATTATTTCCATTACGCATTAGATTTCAAAAAGAAAAAAAAATGAAAATCATAAACAAATGCATTTGTTTATAATTGTAAAAAAACAATTTATTTTTTATTTTTCCAACGGATATCTTTTCTAAAGCGAGGTAAAAAATTTTTACCGACGAATTATTGTTTATTGATATGTCCAGATAATACCTAAATTATTTTATTCCTTAATTTTAATATTTACTGAGTTAATAGTAGTTTATTATACGAGTTCCTGTGTAAATTGGACGCTTTATGCCACAAGGGGTTTATAAAAGCACGAGTGAAACGAGCGTAAAGCGTTCAATCTACACAGGAATGCGTGTAATACAACATTTTATCGTTCGACACAACCCCGGAAAGCCTTTAAATTGCTTAAAATTCATAAAAATAGTTTGACGTTTATCTGTCATTTTCATTATTTCATGACGGAGAGTGTTTACACAAGCGAAAATTTAAAAATTCTGACAGTGTCGAACAAAAAAATTTTTGTTTTTGTTTTGTTTATTTGTCAGATTCGGCCGGCGCGGACGAGAGCTGAGCCGCGCGTTTTTTAAATATTGACAATTCTGCGGGAGGTAGGACTTTTTTGGGAAAGTTTCTGCTCTTTAAGGATCTTTTTTCAAATATCATAATCTCAAATAGTTTTTGAAATATTTGCAAAAAACGTAACCAGTTTTTTTTTTGTTTACTTAATTGTTTATAAATTTTCTAATTTTTATTTGGGTATATTGATTTTCAACTAAAAACTTCTTGGTGCCTCGAATTTCGTAAAAAGGGACTTGTCTGGTTCACAAGGTTTAATTTCCACGTCGGGTTGGTTCTTGTAGACTTCTTTGACTCTTGATTCATTGAGTTTGCCGTATTTTGTGGCTGCCTTTTCGAATGAATCTTTATAAAGAAGTGATCGAACCAGATGTCCCTATAAAGAATTTTTGCGACGTTTACAAATGAATCCAAAATTCTACGCTGTCACTCGATATTTTTTAGTACTGAACCAAAAATCTGTGCCGCTTTGTTCCTCTGAGTTTTCTTCTATTTTGTCCCGCTCTAAAGACGTCACTTGGAGGTACTAAATCAAACCGCAAAAAGTCTAAATAACGTGCTGCTGTAACGTTTCCATAAAAAAAGTAAGCGTTCCGATTATTCCAATAATTGAAACATTTAATTTACGAGTATTAATTTTTGCTTGCAATAATTTGCAAAAATAAATTTAATTTTTTAAGTGTTATTTTCTCAAAAAATAGTTAACTAAGGCACACATTTTTTTACACCAACATTTAAGTAGTTTAAGTAATAATAATTGAGGTTGTCATTGAGAAAAACCAATGATGACGTCATTGTGCAAAAATAGATGACATCATAAGTAAAATCTGTATGTCGTAAAGAGTTTTGCTTAAAAACATTAAATAACTCAATTATAAATTTTGTTCGTTACTTTATCACAACATTGTATTTATCTTAGTTACGATAATCAAAAACTAGGGTGTTAGGAAGAATAATTTACCTGCAGAATGATCATTTTAATGTTCTTTAAACCAAGGTCATCAAAATCAAAGTGCTTGCAAAAATTCAGTCTTCTCTAATTGGAAATACTATATCGCCTAGCGGAAGCAGTCGGGCCAAATACCAGCTTATGCTTAGGCGCGGGGAAAGGGATCAGCGCGTGGCGGCTGGATCAAAGGCAAACTTAAAAATCCTGTTTCGATAGGGTTGCAATTGTTAGATTTAAAAAGAAAAAACGTGTAAATTCATTAAAAAAATCGCTCTTTCGTCGCTGTGTGCCACTTTTTTGAATTTTTTATTGTAAGTATAAGTATTCAATTTTTTTTTCTTAAATATACATTTGAGAAAAAAACTTACTCGGACGCGCAAATTGTACGAAAAATGTAAGTACAAATCAATGTTCAAATAAAAAAAATAGTGTACCGTTTTCTCAAAAAAGCGTTAGAACTTTTGGACTTTTTGCAACGACATCTTACGGATCAGAAACACACTAAACCACCGTCCGGTTTAGCCTTAACATGCCAGTACTTTAATTGTTCATTGCAATTTCCTCAGTTGCCAGATTTACTATAAAAGAAACCTTCAGCCACATGCAAATCTAACACCAAATTTTTTTTAAATATTTTTCTCTGACTTACCAAATGGTTCTAAATACCGTACGATTGCGTTGGTGCGGCAATTTTTAAACACCCTGTATATATTTTTTTATGTATGTTCGGGCATAACTTCTTTGTTTATGAAAAGATTTCAATGATTCTTTTTGCGTTGTGTTCAGTTTTTCGTTCGTTCAGGGTTCAGTTTTTATTCATTAACCTTTTCCGATTGACAAAAACCACACTTGCTTTTAACTGAAAAAGATAAAGACTCACCTAGGCCAACGTACAATTTATAAAAAAATGTTCAAAATGACGACCGCTGTTATGAATACAAGACTCATGGACTTTTTCAACACGTCGCGCATTTCGCGGATGGTTTGGGCACTATTTCGCGCTATAATTGTTGCACGGTGTTCATGGGAGTCGCATAAAGAAGTTGTTTTATAAGGCCCCAAACAAAAACATCACACGGGAACGGGAACGAGGCCACAACCTAGGTCCTTCGCCGGGAAAATTCACATTTAACCACCGTTCCTCACAAATTCTTCTAGCCGCTGAAGAATTTCCGCGAACTTCCCCGTAAACAAGTACGATATCGGTTCGTTCATTAAATGACAAAACCACCATTTCTTAATGTAAACAACGTCCCGTCCTGTACAAAATCTTAAACTCAACTAAATTATTTTTCTTGATGATACGACATTGAATTTAATAGATACAAAAAAGGGTCAATTTTTTTGCAGTTCGCTACGACGGAACTCTCATTGTCTATCACTTTTTTGTGTTTTTCCGAATGATAAATATTCAATTCTGATCGTTGTTACCTTTCGCCAGTGGTTCTCAAACGGTTTAGATAAGATTTTTCAAGGTCAAGTTTCATGAAAACTATGTAACTTTGACCTACCGAATTTTTGCATAATATCTCATTCATTTCTCCAGAGCTATTACAGGTTTAAATATTCGCCACACTTCGTGAATCAGCCTGTATAGTCCGGTCAGAACAGACATTTCAATTTACATTAATTCGCATAGGGCAGAAAATTGGTACAGGTCTTAGGTACACTATTACAAATAAAATATTATTGATACATTTACACATTGATATATACAATTCAACTATGTCATGAATGCCAACTTAACCTCGAACAATAAAAATAAATAAAATGACAATAAAATGCGCAATTCAAGTTTCTGTTGAAGTTCAGTATTGATTAAATCTAAGTTTGAAACACAGAGTTTACTTTGAATTTTATCGTTAAAGACTTTGTCTCACTCAAACTCCTAATTAGATTAGAATTATTTAATCACAAATTGAAAATTACCAACACGGTATTAATTAACATAGATCGAAGGTAAACTTAATTCAGTCCTCTAAATAATTCATGTCTTTGAATGCCAAGAGGTTTTGTGGTTGATTTTGCATACATTATCAATTGTCCTAAATTTTTATTTTTTTTTTTTTTGTTCTAGATACCTCGCCCCGTTTTTAGCATTTTCCAAGTGCCACACAATTTCCACGAATGCCACACGTACGATCCCGCGGTAAGTTAAATATTTTATAACGAAAATAATTCTAAGAACTCTGTTTAGAGAATGCTGATTAAGTTGCTAAGAATTTGTATGTCTATTTATTTTTTGTTAGTTCTTGTGCTTCCATAGCGAATGATGGTGGTTTGTTGCTTAATTCGATTCGGGTCTATACTCTAATTAATTATATAATTTATTTTCGTGGAATATTTTTTGCAAAAAAACCGTACCATACTATAATTTATTATTTGGATCGAATGAGTCAGTAATCAATTTTTTTATATTGGCCGAAATTGAGAATTCAGTACATAATTCGTTCTGGTTATAGAAACAAGATGTATACCTAGACGCAAAAACTCGATGATGCAATGCAATGTTCCGTTTACATGTTTTCCACGATAGCTTCTCACCCCTTTACGGACATCGTACCTCCCCAAACAGAATAGTAGGAGTAACTCATAACTGAACATTATATTGTTCTATTCCATGACCCAGTGCTACGCTTTTACACCACTCTAGTCTTTGACGGCAGTGTTCAGGAGTCAACGGAATCACTCGAGTGGCGAGTAATTTAGCAACTAAGGGCCCGATTCTTTAACATGTGAGTGTGTGAGTGAGTGAGTTGTGACGTCAGGTCGAGTAGTCGAGTATTTAGTTTAAAGTAAATGCACAATCACAATCACGTCACATATTTATATTAGAAAGAAGCGCTCGTCTCATACCGCTCGAGTCTGGAGTCATTGTGAAGTGCGTTTACTTTAAATTAAATACTCGACGTGACGTAACCAGTCACTCACTCACACACTCACATGTTCAAGAATTGGGGCCTAAGTGTGTCTGAATCAGGAAAATTTAATCGAGTAAATGATTTAGTCAAGTGGATCCATTTCCATTTTCTTTTTGGCTTGTTTACACGTGTTAGTGAATACTGGTTTGTATTTTTTAACGCGATAGAATGTGACAGTGCCTATGGTGAGTGTGCGGACTCTCCAGTGGCGTGGCTAGCAGTCGAGGCACGGTCATTTTCCCGAAAATGTAGTTACCAGCTCTACATCAACACTAACATTTAAGGCAAATAAATACATCTGTCTCGTGAGTTCATCACTCGAAAATCTGTAACAGTTTTTAATAACTCCGTTATTGCAATCCACACCAAAATTTGTACGCCACTGAGCTGATAAACACAGCCACCATGTGCGTTGTACATGCTTACCTGTGGAAAGTCAAGTTGGGGTTCAAGTAATCCAGTTTTTTACACACACAACACTGTCTAACCATGTTTACACCAATGTCCTTAGGGTTTTCAATGTTTAAAATTCAATTCACCATAAGACGATTACAATAACAATGGCAGACATATTCTTTTTCCACAACCACACGTACTGCTGCAGTGTTGCCAAACCTATGCATAACCGGGGCATCAGCGTTCGGTACAATGCGGGTGCAATAGCACTGTACTGGTACTTTTCGCAAGACATGGCAATGTTGTAATTGTGTTAATTAGAATGTGAGGCGTCGGCGGCATCACGAGAAAACAATAATAAATGACTCCATTTCTTATTATTCCTCCTTGTCGTCGTTTGCCATTGCTGTTTGCATATCAGCATGAGTAGACTTTCGGTCCACCCAATCAGTGAGTTTTGTGGACAATTTACTTGTCGAGGGTTGGGACGTTGTTGCTGAGCCAACCTGTAAATGCCTCGACACCTTTTCCTTTAATTTTGCAGGTGTGTAGTCGGTCCAGCCTGACTGCCCCTTGCTATTGTTTTCTCCGCCTGCTTCTTCATTATCGAAAACATCACTTTGTTCAGGAAAGTGACCTACGAAAACACTAGATAAAGAACACCTCAGATACAAGGTTAGGATCAATTTACCTGTATTAATGTTGTTCTCGTCTGCAACATTTTTAATAGCATTGTGATTCATTACCGTTACCTCCCTTAAGAATGGAAATTTGAAAAACCGCTTCTTAGTGAGCGCCTACTTGGTAAAATAAGTAAGAGTGTAACTTTTCATTGCAATCGGTTCAGTGGATCTAGGGATTAAATCCCCACCTCGTGGCCCCCCTTTCGAATAGAATTTTGAAAAAACGTTTCTCAGTGAGCGCCTACTTTGTAAAAGAAGTAAATTTGCAAAATTTCATTGCAATCGCTTTAGTAGATTACGTTACGTTGAAAATTATCGTTTTTTGCGGTCAAAACTCCAAAAAATTGAAAAGTAAGTTGTTAGTTGTAGGGAGGTCCCCAATACCTTTCAAATGAGGTATCACTCGACCCATGGTGCCATTTAAGATTGTGGGGCTAACAGCCCTCTCGCGAAGAGCGCGAAATGCCGGAACTTGAAAGGAACGTGAGAAGATGTGCCCCTGGCAAACAAAATCGACCTGTTCGAGGATTTTTCAATCACAATAATCAATTCGGAGAAATCTGGACTGGGGAGCTTTAAATAGGACAGCCTGTATTAAGACTAGATGACCCGTCCCGGTTTCGCACGGTGATTTTATTTTAATAATTTTGAAAAACCGTTTCTTACTGAGCGCCCACGTGGTAAAATAAAAAAGTGTAAAATTTTCCCTTAGGAATGGAATTTTTGGATCTACGGATTGACTCCCCCGCCCCGTTACCCCCCTGTGGAATGGAATTGAATTTTGAAAAACCGTTTCTTAGTGAGCACCTATACGTGGTAAAATAAGTAAAGTCTAGTTTATGCTCAAGTAACCACTAACAACTAAGCACTAAGCGTTAACCATTAAGCATTAACTGACAAATGGCCTGTTTATACTGCTGTCAATTTTGTCCTTAGTTGAAAATTCCCAACTTGGATCCTTCGTGGTTAATGCTTAGTGCTTAATTGTTACTTTTTACGAGAAGTATGAACGGTTTTATGGAAACACTGTTATTTATCTTCTTAATCGTTAGTGCTTAATGCTTAATGGTTAGTGGTTAATTGAGCATAAACCAGGCTTAAGTGTCCAAAATTTCATTGCAATCTATTCAGTTGATCTCAAGATTAAATCCCCCGCCCCGTTTCGACCCTTAGGAATGGAATTTTCTTAGTGAGCGTTTCTTAATGTGGTAAAATAAGTGCAAAATTTCATTCCAATCGGTTCAGTGGATCTAGAGATTAACTCCCCCGCCCCGTTCCCCCCTTTGGTATGGAATTTTGAAAAACCGTTTCTCAGTGAGCGCCTACATGGTAAAAGAAGTAAGTGTGCAAAATTTCATTGCAATCGGTTTAGTGATCTAGGAATTTACTTCCCCGCCCCGTTACCCCCCTTTGGAATGGAATTTTGAAAAACCGTTGCTTAGTGGGCGCTTACGTGGTAAAATAAGTAAGTGTGCAAAATTTAATTGCAATCGGTTCAGTGGATGTAGAGATTAACTTCCCCGCCCCGTTACCCCCCTTAGGAATGGAATTTTGAAAAACCGTTTCTTAGTGGGCGCTTACGTGGTAAAATAAGTAAGTGTGCAAAATTTCATTGCAATCGGTTCAGTGGATCCAGAGATTAACAGGACGGGGGGGCCGTTAGCCCTCTTTGGAATGGAATTTTGAAAAACCGTTTCTTTGTGAGCGCCTACGTGGTAAAATAAGTAAGTGTGCAAATTTTCATTGCAATCACTTCGATGGATCCGCAGTCAGTGAGTGGTATTTGAATTTTATATACATTGTGGAAATTAAGTAAGGAGTAAATTCAGTAACTCCGTTAGTATTTGCGCTAGAAATAGAACTTAAAAAGCATGTGATGTTACAGTTTCTTATTTTACCACGTGGGCGCTCACTAAGAAACGGTCTTTCAAAATTATTAAGTATTAAATGAAATAATTAAATAAAATCACCGTGCGAAGCCGGGACGGGTCATCTAGTTCTCTATAAACCTACATTCTTTGTTAGTGTTTTATTTTCTTTAAATTAAAACAATTCAACATGAGAAACATAAGCGTCACTATGTTTAGATCATAATCTCAAATTTTACTGTCAATCAATTTGCAGGCTGGGCGATTGCATAAAAAATAACCCGCCTACTCTAATTTATAATTTAAATGATCTCATGGTATATTGAGCTTCCCCATGCAGTTGTTTAACTTGAAAATTTCGATAAAAAAACTCAAAAAAAGACATTTGCAGAGAATTTCCAAATAATTTGCTGATAGTCCAGTAACTTTGTCATTAAAAGCGAGACCTAAGTTGCATCAAGTGGTGGTAGTAGGTTTCGTTTTTTTTTTCTTGTATGGGATGTGACTGAGATGCAAAATCCAAGTTTTCGACCTCGGCAGCCCTCCGGATCACTTTTGAATATCCCAAGAACTGTTGAATTTTCGCACTTTTTTCGTTTTTTGCCCATTTTGACCATGAAGGAGCACGTTTTTGACAAAGACTATTCTATACATTTTACAACTAGATTAAATTTGCTACAATTTGAAACCAGAATGGATTCGGTAGACCTAATAGTTTCCGAGATACAGGTTTTCAAATTTTGGTAAATTTTCCAAACTTGATAATTCTAAGCCAATTTTCATGTTTCATCATATGCAATTGTCTTTCTATCTTCAATAACCTGTCTGAAATGATTCAGTGAAGTAACCAGTTGAGAGATGAGAATGAGAGATAGGAACCTAATGATGATTTCTGTGGACTTTATGTTATTAGTAAGTTGATGCAAAGATGAGTTTGAGCTGTGTTCTTTTTGTTTCGATTCTTTCAAAATTCTCTCCTCGGTTCTCCTTCTCCGCTGAGTAGATAACAAAGACCCTGAGGGTATCTTGACTGAGATTTATGTACATACAGCATGCCACAAGCGTTACAACAATCCTAGGTTGATCGAAGCGTTTGTTAAACGTGGAGACAGAAATGCGACAAGACCAACAAGGGCTTCCACTGGGAAGTTCAACTTCAGAGAGCAGTGTTTCCTATGTGGAGAAGTCATAACAAAAGGAATAATTGAAGCTCAGAAGAAAAAACCGCAAAAAAAAAGAAATACTGTGATCACTCTTGAGAAGAACTTGAACTCAAACATGAAAGCAGCTGAACGAAGAGGTGACGAATGGGCGATGAAAATAAAGGAACGAATTTCAGAGGAGACCGATTTGGTACCCCTCGACGCGAGATACCATCTGTTTTGTCAAAGGATGCTGTATAAAGCACCACCCAAAGGACTTCTAAGCGGTGGCCGTCGGCAGTCTACCATTGATGAAGCCATGGAGTCCATTTTTGTTTATCTCGAAGAGCATGCAGATAAGTGCCAGCAACAAACAAATATTTTGTTTTCCATTTCAGAACGTCCAGGATCATGAAAATGATAATGAAGGAGGCAGATTGGCGGATTTGCTTGGCCCTGGTCCTTCGAAGAGGAGTAAACAAAATGAAATGTTTGTTAAATAAATTTTGTTTTTTAATTTGCGCTGATTTGGTTGTGAATAGTGACCACCACCCCCTCCCACCAAACCTTCCCCCTCCTACCCCTCCGCCCTTCAAAATGTCAAATTGAATAAATCTTTACTTCACTGAGTCATTTCAGACAGGTTATTGAAGATATAAAGACAACTTCATTCAGACAGCATTTGATGAAACATGACAATTGTCTGTCAATCTTTGAAAACTTGGATTTTGCATCTCAGTCACATCCCATACAAGAAAAAAAAATGAAACCTACTACCACCACTTGATGCAACTTACGATGTACTAGGTTACTGGACTATGAGTGTGTCTGAGTTATTTTCTCAATTTAAATTTTGATTCCATTGTTGAAATTGAGTGAAATAGTCGTCGTGAAATGTGGATAATTTGCTGATACATGAAGTCCAAGATCCCGTGAACGCCAGACCTACGTCATTTTCTTATATAAATTTGAAAAAATTCCTACGGAAGCACACAACTACAGGTAAGAACAATTATTATTGACTACTATGAACAGTCGATCGCGGTGGGTTTGACAGGTAACAGGTAGCAAAGGTGTGCAAAATTGGTGCACAAAAACGTCATACTATAAAGCGTCATTTTTTGATATTGTGTACGAGATGCTATAATAATTCACGGCCCCTACTGAGATACACAGATTTTATAAAATGACGTAGGTCTGGCGTTCACGGGATCTTGCTCTATGAGGAAAAAGCTATCCTTTAATTACCCACGTTCTTATCCTTGGAGAAATATTTCAGCACTTTTGGGGAGGCGATTGCTGGCGCCGTCTGCGGTCACTGCTTTGTCAAGACCGTTTAGATACCACGCTAGATACACGTCTTGGTTTTGTGCGAAGAGCGCTTTACTTCTATCAAAGATCGGCGTCGGCGGTCACTATAAACAATGTATGCTGATTTTGAAGTTTATAGACCTTTCTGGACTGGTATATATACCTAGTGATTCAGCCTAACTTCAATCAAGTGTGTAATGTGGGTATCGATATTTTTAATAAGTAAACACCAGATTAATTTGAAGCATTATATAATTTTCTGTTTCCTTTTTATTCTCACTTTATGATTGCAGTATATTCATAAAATAAATAAAGATCATATTTTACAAAATTTGGACTATTTAAATCCTTGAACAAGGCGTCCCTGCTTGTCGTCTACGCCTGACGTTTGTCAAATATCATGTGCATTAAGCTGTCTGCTTTACATTATGTCAATAAAAAAAATTGAAAAATGGTTTTTACCGGTGAAGGAAAAGGGTTGTTAGGTAAGATTAGAATGTTATTTTTGAAATGGAGTTGAACAAGAAAATGGAGAATGTAATGTTTCGGACAATGGAAGTTGGACAGTGCTTTGGCAGATAATGATTTTTTTTTCATGAATTTGGTAGCACTTGATGCTTGCTTGCTTCACGAGGCTGACAGAAATGTCAATTTTTTTAAATTCCATCATGATCAATCGTCATTTATAAATTATTTCCTATTAATTTTAAATGCTATGTATTTATGTTAGGATCAAACACCGATTTCGGTCAATGGTCGAAAAATGCGGCCAAAACGCGTTCTGGCAAGCAGCAAACTGCCATTGTCCGAAATATCGCTTTCCGGCCGTTTAATGTAGACCAGAACGCGTTTTGGACCTTTTACATTTGCCAGGAAGCGAACTTATTAAAAAATCGCTCACTGACTTCCCAAATCATCCTGAACGCATTCTGGCCTTCGTCTCATTGCATTTGTGTGCATTGAGCACACAAACAAAACCTTCACCGGCCGATTTCATACGTGTCTCAACTTGACTTGCGTCTCGCCCCCAGGATATCACAAACGATCCAACGGCGCGCGTACTAAGTGCGTATACATTTGATATTAATAACATGGAAAAAATAAATTGCGCAGTTATACGTAAATATGAAATACTGTCCACATTTCGAGTTTCACGTATAGGTAAATATAACCTTTTTGGAGAATGTTTCTTTAAGAGGTCGATCGCGTAGTGCGACGCACCAATTTCAATGATCCACGGGAATCCCCTTAATACACTTGCAACTGGGTGTCCTTGGGTAGGACGATGGTAGGAATCGAGTTAATATCATTATTTTCTGATACAAATGTTACAAGTGGCTTATGGTAACTAAAACAAGGGCCCCTCTCTTGGGACTTCCTATCATCGTACTACAGAAGCGTCTAGCCCCTGAACGTTCACTCAATCTGCCCTTGGATTATTAAGTGACGGTTCAGGGGCTAGACACGGTCACTAAAACTGCCTTGTGTATATTTCCGTTGATTATTGAAATTAAAGAAACATACTCCAAGAAGGTCATATTTACCTCTATGTGAAACTCAAAATATGGATAGTATTTCATATTTACCTATAACTGCGCAACTTATTTTTACCATGAATCGTTTGTGATATTAGTCGCGTCAATAAATACATAAAACAGGCAATCTTCGGAAGTCCTCAAGAACAGCTTCGATTTTAATGTTTTTTTTTTAATGTTTGTTTTTATATAAAATACTACTTGGCCCGTCATGGCTTCGCTCATGAGGTATTCGTTTTCACATACATACTCTTTTCCGTTCACGCTCCCGTTCCCGTTCCTATAGGTATAGAAAACCACGCAGGTATTCGAATGCGACATTATGTCAAAATTTTAAAACAATCGGTGAAGAACTTTCGGCAATCACAATTTCCGCATCAAATGATGTCATTTGGAAGCAAGAGTTATATTTCCTGATGTTCGATAGGAAATGCTTTCATTCAGCCGTAGATCCAGCACGTAGAGTTTTCAATGGCTCTGGTGGTGCTTCAAGTTGAGGCAATTTGATTTTTCCGCCAGCGAAGCACATGCCTTTCGTTTCATTATTGAACTTTAGAGCCCCGAAGTAGGTACAGACATGACTTATCTGGCCAATGACAACATGGCGACTTGAACAGCTGGATTGTACCGGAATGCAAGACGATTGTATTGCAGATTCACATTTGCTGTTCTTTGGGAACGTGTTTCAGCTATCCTCACTGTCTCGCGTTCATTCCTTTGAAAACGAACTACATCTATTGCTGCAGAACGCAACTGCCGTGCTCGCAATCGTGCATCCTGAAGCCTGGCTGCTCGTCAGTCATATTTGAAAGCCGTCTTCTCGATTCTTCTGCGTGGCAAGTGCGATGACTCAAATTTGTTATTCTGCGAGGCATTATTTTATATAATTCACAACATGTAATGTTTCCTGTCACTTGTGACAGCGGTTGTCATTGGTACACAGCTGACCGTAAAAAAAGCTGTTTTCTCGCAGTCGCGGGTATGTTACTGACGTGAGAAATAGATAAGAACAATCCTTGAAGCGGTTTGTATATTGTGTCAAAATTTGAGCCCAATCAGTGCAGAACTTTTCGAGTTTTTGACGCATACACAAATCACCATAACATTTTTATATACAGTGAGCGGCAAAAGTATGGAATAAATTCATTAAAAATTAAACACATTTTTTTTTAATTTTTTTTGGACGGGTCAGTTTTGGTTTATAAAAAGGAATATTTTTACCTCATATTAAATTTCAAGCAGTCTTTTGTTTTCGAGTGATGACGTCATCGAATTTTTTTTTAAATAGAAACCCCCTATTATTTTTCTTGATTCAGATAGCCCTTTTAATTGTCTAAACGTCAGTATAAAATTTTTGTTATCTTAGATAATGAAAGTTTTGAGAAAAAAAAATTGGATTTTTTTATGACAAACAAAAACAAGTCAAAAAATCAAGTAGGTAAATAAGCAGGAAAATGTTGTTTCCAAGACGATTTCCGGAAAAACAATTTACACATACAAATGAAACTGACCATTTCACTGTTTGATATACCTACTTGATTTTTTGACTTGTTTTTGTTTGTCATAAAAAATCATATATTTTTTTTCTCCAAACTTTCATTATCTAAGATAACAAAATTTTTATACTGTCGTTTAGACAATTAAAAGGGCTATCTGAATCAAGAAAAAAAATAGGGGGTTTCTATTTAAAAAAAATATCGATGACGTCATCACTCGAAAACAAATGACTGCTTGAAATTTAATTTGGGATCAAAATATTCATTTTTATAAACCAAAATTGACCCGTCCAAAAAAATTTTAGAACAAAATTTTGTTTATTTTTTTATGAATTTATTCCACACTTTTGCCGCTCACTGTATATAGAAGATTATTTAAAATCAGAAACCTTTTGAAGTGGGGAAATAATTATTTACATTGTTTAAACACTATTTATTATATTTATATAAAAAAAAACAGTTTTTCAATATACTTATTCTACAAATAATATACGAAAGTAAATTATACAATTATTATGAATTGTGGATTATTTATTTTAGACATTTAAAAAAAAAAAATGTTCATCAATACTCGAGAATTTCCCTCGATTTCTATGGGATTCCCTGATAAGATCCTGACTTTTTGACAATGGAACCACCTCAAGAGTATACCCTTTCAAATAAAACAAGAATTTTGAAAATCGGTTCACAATTGACGAAGAAATCGGTATGAACATACATGAAGTTGGTTAATAAAAGGGAACGAAAATTTGAGGATTTTTCTCGATTTCCATGGGATTCCCTGATCAGATCTTGACTTATTAAGAATGAAACTACCTCAAGAGTATACCCTTTTAAATAAAAGAAGAATTTTGTAAATCGGTCCACAATTGACGAAGAAATCGGTGAACATAAATGAAATATAAATATATAAATGTTTTGAGGTAACAAACATTAAAAAAAAAAACATACAACCGAATTGATAACTTCCTCCTTTTTTGAAGTCTGTTAAAAAAAAACTCAAGACTATTTTTGTTTAGATAAATATCATTCATATTTTATTGTTTAAATAATATTAATATTTACATCTCCCCTTCAAAAGGTTTCTGATTATAAATAATATAAAAAAAAATAATAAAATTTAAAAAAAAAAACATCAAAATCGGAGCTGTTTCTGAGGACTTCCGCGACTATATGGACGTAAGTATGAAATCGGCTTTTTGGAGCTTTTGCTTGTGTGCTCGACGCGTTTTGGCAATGAAACGAATGCCAGAATTCTGATTTGGGAAAGCCAGTGAGCGAATTATATTTAATAAGTTTGCTTTTTGGCAACTGTAAAAGGTTCAGAACGCGTTTTCGTCTACATTAAACGGCCGGAAAGCGATATTTCGGACAATGGCAGTTTGCAGCTTGCCAGAATGCGTTTTGGCCGCATTTTTCGACCAATGGCCGAAATCGGTGTTTGATCTTAACATATACACTAGAAAGAAAAGCTTTTTTCCGATTTTATTTGGCCGCGACCGCACACCTTTTATGTGAAGGCTATTTATTTTCTCAAAAGTCACCACCTATTGCATTTAGTTGTTGGAACAAAAAAAAACAAACGAAATAGCGCATAACGACTGCACTGTAGCCCCATACTGCTGGAAATAACCCATCGCTCCTTTTTTCAATCACTTTTTATTTTTATAAAAATAAAATTCTGTAATCAAACGGCAGGACCAGTTTGTGACGATGCGTTGTCATGGTGTTGTACTTTATAGGTCTCTTCTACAAGCCCGTAAAACTTCACAGGTCTGTTTCTGTAATTAAACATTTACTTAGTTACATAAATACCTGTAATGTGTCATTTACTTAGAAGGGGGAAATAAAGATTTCACACGAACGACCTATGTCTCGTCTCGAAAAGTACAGAATTACATATATCCATAACAATTCCAGTGGCAGTGTTTACTTTAATTGATCAAATTCATTTTGTATGTTGCATGTTAACAACATTTAGATATACATTACGGTTTTGATATGCAGTGTAAATAAAAGAATACACATTTTTTATCATTTATTACACACATTTTCCTTATTGTTCTACAGGGCAGGTAAAATACATAATTATATTTGACTCAAATTTCAGTTAATTTCATATAAACTTTGAAACAAAATTCTGAACTTAAACATTAACTGTCACCAGTTCTTCTGTTTTAAACATACAAATAAGTTACACCAATTTAGCCCACTTAATAAAAGCTGTCCTTGTACTTGAAAACAATAATGGTAGTTCTGCTTCAATTCTAATTTATCAAGACAAAAGTTCTTATAGGTTTCAGATATTTTTAAATAACTTTCCTTTTTGCTTAATGGACATTTAAGCTCTATAAGACCATACTGATTTACGTCTGTTTTGAAAATAACCTCGTCTGGGCTAGCTCCCAAATGACTGGCATATGGGTGATCAATCTGCACTTATAAAATATTACATTATCTTGATTATCATCGATCTACTTTTTTATAGCAACTTCTTCATTCTGGATTCCCTGATTTACTGCTGCCACATGCGATACATCTTTGGAAAAAAAAAGAATTGTGCGTGGAGTCCATGTGCAACATGAGTGAAACGCCAAGTTTTTATTGAAAACTATATAACATCACCAGAATCCCATTGGTACACCATTCATGCAAACACTTATTACATTAGTTAATTTTTAGTCTGAATCTACTGATCGCAATCAATTTATAACTGTATAACAGCTTTTTATCTTTAACTTTGATTTATCTTAAACGCCATTAACAAACTATGAATAAGCAACAACATAATTAACCTGACTAGTGCTCAAGACAGGTCGTTCCCACTCTGCCCGGGGGAATATTGCTCTCCGCTCAGTTCCCCACTCTTAACCACCTCAGGCATGCGCGATATATCAATCGCGCTAACATGTATATGTTACAGTCAAAGCGTACATTTCAGCAAATGTATACACTGACTAGTTAATGCATACATTAACGTTAGGTTTTAGTCAGAGTATTAACTGAGTATAGAAATGGATACTTTTACTAGGTAATGTATGCATCAGCTAGGCAATGTAAGCATTTACTACAAGATGTTAGTAAAAGCTTCAATAAAGTAAACACCAGAAGTAGATTAAAAATATATTAACAAAAAACAATTCTATTACATAAAAAATAAAAGAAACGATAACAAACAAAATATTATAAAAAATATTACGTAATAGTAACAAATAGTGCTATATGATTGATTTATTTCAGTAAGGTAAACTTTGGTGGCACTGTGAGTGACACAACACATTTATTTTAAAACACCTATACCTATTTGAATTGCATTTTGTTTGGCAATGGCATTTTGTAAACCCTTGCCCAGTGCGTATAGATTCTTCTATTGCCACACTCCGCAGAGTCAATCCTTTCTCTGTTGGAATCTCTTACATTGTGATATTTTTTTCCGGGCATATACTAAATTGCGACCTCGTGTACATACTTTAATGTGCAAATTTTCGTCCAAATCTGAAAACAGCCATCCTGTTTTTTCAAGATACACCCTAATGCTGAACGTGAGTCCCCTCTACCTCTATCAACTTCTGAAATCTAGATTCTTTTCTATTCATGGCAATTTTGCTCTGTAGCAAACAAAGCTCACAAAATTCAGAGTCAGGTGAACTAGGCACTTCACAACTATTTTTATATTGCTCTTTTGTGGTATTTTTTCGATGCTCTCATATAAGTGTATTTTCATTTCGTTTTTGTATATCGTGAATGAAATACTAGCCACCCCCTTTAAAGATTTAAATGGCATGGGGGGTCGAGTGATACATCATTTTAAAGCTTATTTAATTCTCTATCCAGACCTACTTTTATCAATTCGTTTCTACAAAAAAAGCATGAATTTGTTATTTTCCAAATCAAGAGTATTTTATGTTGATTTGACGCAAGTATACCAATATACCATTACATACACATTTTCCTCAAAATTACAAATTCCCTATTGTCCTTGACTGAATTATTTCATCAGCTTCAATTAACTTTTAAAAGCCCCACTAATTAAGAGCCATCCTAAAATTCACGTTTCTCCAATTTAGACACATCCTCTGAGAACACGTAGTAACAGCGTAAAGCACATCTAAAACAGAAGAAAACCGTTTCGACAAAACCGTTGGTTAGATATTTCGCCTAAATTGTCTTTTAGTCACCTATAAACCATTTAAGGATACCACAGGCCAACGCGGGAAAAATCAAAATACATGGCGGGATATGACAGCGATTTAACGCTTTGGTATGTTTTCTGTCCTATCCCACCCTGTATTTTAATTTCCCACACCTCCCGCTGCCGCTACCGTTCCTGCATTTTCGCGTTGGTTTGTGGGATCCTTAATGAGGTTCCGTCTTGGGCGTTTTTGTGTTCGGACGTTCGTTTTCTGACCACAGAATGCTTCTTACATTCCTCGGCAGAATGTACGCGTGAAGTATGTTAAATGTCGTCGTGTAATTTGATTCTCTTCTGGTCGAGAAGTCATCATTTAGTGGATGATTTCCAAACATTTGTTTTTTTAAAGCGCCGTACCGTGAAAATGTGGTTCTGTATCTTTACTGTGTAGCGGCATATTTCTCACTAAAACTAGTGGCTTTAATGATCAAATTCTTTAAAAATAAAGTGTTTTACAAACTTTTTCTGTGACAGTAACAATGGTTTTATAGTAGCCTCAAGCTTAAATTGTCACGGGGCGGCGAGGGGAATTTATGCACGGTCAACTTATCTATGAACGTCCTGAACTGGTTCTGAAATAAACAGTACTAGTGATCGCCCGTCACTCGAAATTCGAGTGATACTTACGTAAATAGTGTTGAATAAAGACTGGTTACCATATTACATATTACAATTTTTAATTTGCCTTGTCTGAATAATTAAAAAAAATTAAGACGGAATAATTTCTTTATATACAATGTTTTGCGTAAACACTTGTTCATTGTGCGGTATAATATGCTCCTGATTGAATTGTTCGCTAATGTAGAAACGGAGACCATCGAATGTACGAAACAGAAGACATTACTACCAGTATTGTGTTGAAAAACCTCTTGAAAAAAGTATATGATCAACAACGGCACGTTGTTCATTATTAGCCGTTTCATACATTTGATTAAACAATAAATTTTCCGCTTCTCGATTGATTTGTTGAGAAAGTCGCAGGTCAGTTAAACGAAAATATTGTGGAATTGGTAAACCAATTTTTCGGCAAGAAAAATTATAAGAAAAAGAATTGTATTTTGCACAACTTCATTCGTCCTCTATTTCACACCCCGCACCCAAACATCCATCCAGATTTAACGATTAAATATATAGATACTGTTGAACAACTGGTCGGCTAAGGTGTAAAGAAATGGTACCAGGACCGTATTCCAAAAATGTAGATTGAGTTGATCACTTGCGATAAAACACTGACTATTTCACTCATATATATTTTAACCAATCATATGTGATCATTCAACAATGGAATCAAAATTTAAATTGAAAAAATCAATACATCATGGTGTAGCCCTACAGGTTTTTTGGTTGAAAGTGTTTTATTATTTTATTATGTTATGTTTTATTATTTATTATGTTTAATTCAATCTGCCAAAAGTTAACGCATTTTTCTCAAGTACTACATTAAATTTAGATGTTTTTAGTACAGAATACAGAACGCTGATCACTTTTAGATGTTTAATAATTTTAATGCTGTAATTGTGTAAAACCTTGACGTGTCACCTGATGATGGCCCACGTGGCCGAAAACGTTTGTGACAAATAATAATAAAATACAGGAAGTAAATTTTAATAAAACACTTTTGAAAAAAACAACTTTTCAACAAATTTTATCGGGGGTTACGGACCAATGAACAGTCGCTATTACACAACGTACCTAATTTTTAGCGAAAAAATAACAATTGCTGCAGTCACTGTGGTAGCACACTGCATGTCAAATACCTCAATTACCTGTCACCTTCCACCACATCATCAATAATTTGGGCGTTTTAGTGAAATAGTTTTAGCGAATATAATTCGAGTTGAGATTTCGCTGGAAAAAATTACCAATTGTGGACTCGAGTTCTACAATTTTGCTCATGACATTGATCAAAAATCACTCAACTCCGTTTCGTGATTTTTATGACAATGTCATTCGCAAAAGTGCTAGGCGAACTCTCGTAACAATCGGTAATTTTTTCCGATGAAATCTCAACTCTTATTATATTATAACTGAATAAATAATGACACTGATATCAACAAAATCACTATACACAGTAAAACTAAAATTAACAAGAACACTAATATAACACATCACAACACTAACTTGTTACCTGTAAGAGTGTTAAAGTTTTGGTTTAAATACGACTCTGCAAAATCCGACACGTGCTTGACAAAAAAAAAACCGTCTTGCATTCGATTTGTCAGAGTCGACCAGTTGCAACAGGAAAATGAAACCGGTTAGAATCCATATGGTAACGTCTACAACTTACTTGTCCCGCGATGTCTCCATTACTACAAACAATATAGCCTCCGGGAAGTCCATTTTCGTTTACTCGGACTATATCTATGTGATATTTATTTGTCTTGCAAGAAAATTGGTTTTAGTAACTTCCAGCAGAGGGCTATTAGATAAATCTAATCCTATTATACAGGATGTATCAAAAGGTGCGCACTAACTCTTCAGAACTAGTTTCCTTAAGCCTCTAGGACATCAAATACACTTTTACTTTTTTTTTGGGCCTCATAGTTTCTGAACTATGCATAAATTAAACTGACCAATGAGAATCCTTTATTAATTTTTTTTATTAATTATTATTTTTAATTATTAATATATTATATTAATGTAGTGGGATTATAATAATAGCGAATCTTTACTTTAAATTATATAATTAAGAACTAATAAAATGTACAAAAATAACGAGTCGATGGTCATCGGGACCACTCTCGGCACGTCTCATCTAACGGCTCGATTTTTACGACTAAACTTAACTAAAAGGTTTCTTAAAAACTACCTGCCTGCCCTTCATCCATTCACACTTCTATCGCTCTCGCACTCACACTCATGTCTTAAGGTCTATTTACAATCTATTAGGTACTAAATAATATCCGACACTACATTAATATATTTTTATTTATTAATATAATTTTTATTAAATTCCTTACTTAGTAATCACAAAATTATTGGAAATTACCTTTGGATCAACGTTAATAAACGCATTTCATTGGTCAACTTTACGGATTCACTGCTCGTAAACTATTGCTCCGTGGAATATTATACAGTGTGGAAATTACTTATAGAATAAATTCCGTAATTTCAAAACTAATAACATTTGTCGACAACGTTACAATAGGTCAATTTTTGTTTTTCATGTTGCTTGTTTTATGTTGCTTCATGTTGTGTTCGTCGTAGGAAATATGCATAATCACTAAAATGTTTTAGGTATTATGCATAATTCCTGATGTGCTCAGTTATTATGCATAATTCCTGATATCTTTAGTATTTATGCATAATTCCTAACGTGCTTAATTATTATGCATAATAACTGAAAGTTTGAGTAATTACGCGTAATTCCTAAAATGTTCAGTTATTATGCATATTAAGTGCTTTCGGATATTAGCGGTAAGATATAAACTGGCGAGCATATATTACGGGTCACCTGGATTTAAGGGTAAACAGGAGATCAAGTGTGCGACGAAGACAACCCTATCGGAAAAGAATTTACGTATTTATATGGAAATGATTGGATAAATTGTTTAAACAAAAACGTATTTAGAATCCGTTGTCAGGTAGAGTTTGCGCTACCATTCCATTTTTCTACATTTTTTTTTAATTTCCAAAAAAATTGTGTAAACGAAAAGAAATCAAAAATCTGCCAGCCAGCGACGCATTCTACATGATCCACAGATTACAAAACCGTTTCAATTTTTAAATTTGGTCTGATAGATTCGTCCGAAACAGGATTTTTGACTTTCCTTTGACAATTTTTGCCGCAGCGGGACACGTGCGAGTGGAATGAGTCATCGATCCCAGTACTGATCGATCCGTTCCGTATAACGAACGACAGAGCCATAAAACTGGAAAATATAATTTGGATTTTATAGAATTTACGAAATGGGTTGGAGGCTATCATATAATGGGAGTATCTAAGTATTCTTGGCGGCTGCGCGCACTACAAATAAAGAACCTTGTACCGCAAAAGTTAATAATTAATGCATAGTGATTAGTAGGAAAATGGTAATTTTTAAAATGAAGATAAACCATTTTTGGAAAATATTTTAATGCTGTTGAAATGCACCAGAATAATAGAGATCAGTATCCACATGACTATAATATACAACCTAGGGTAGCCACAGTCCA
Organism: Diaperis boleti; assembly: GCA_963583935.1. Taxonomy (NCBI): domain Eukaryota; kingdom Metazoa; phylum Arthropoda; class Insecta; order Coleoptera; family Tenebrionidae; genus Diaperis; species Diaperis boleti. The sequence goes on along the minus strand of OY757245.1, from coordinate 41,213,915 downwards.
TCATGTTCAAAAATAGAGACAACACCTGATTTATTTGTTAAAAGCGGTTAAAAGTACTAATAGAGGTAGGTAACTACATATTCAATGCGAAAGGCAACAAATAGCAAACTTCAGGAAAGATATAGTACTAAATGGGATTAACCACAGCGGGGAATCCTAAAAATACAAGTTAATTGTCGTAAATTATACGTAAAATGTACAAAATAATGATATCAAAATATTTATCTTCCAACAACAAACGAAAATGCACCAGATATTATAAAATATAAATAAAAAAACGGGGAATCCTAAAAATACGAGTTCATTGTAGTAAATAATACGTAAAAGGTACAAAATAGTGTTACCAAAATATTTATCTAAATAGAATGCACCAGATAATATAAAAAACAAAGGGGAAGTGTAAAAATACAGGTTAATTGTAATCAATTTGGTAGAAAAGTGGCAAGTGATGTTACCAAAAATGTTAATTCTTAATATTATCCAATTCTTGTGATTTTCGAAATTCTGCAAATTCGTGGATCTATTATTTCAGGTAGCCTTTTCAAAAAATAGTTGCAATTTTGGAAACATCAATGTCTGTCAAAACTTTTCATATCTTTAGGACCCCACACAATGAAATCGCACAATGTCACGTGGAGTTGTCCTTGGATCTGGTAGGAGTAATCATGGCGTCGTTTTTAATGACCATTTTTTTTTAAATTCATTTATGGCCTCTGAAATGGTTTTATCCCTAGCCGAGCACGGCCATTTAATTTCCGCGATGCCATTTTCCCCAATAAAACGTCAGGTGTAGCTCCAATATAACCATATTGTAGATCCACAAAAAGCCACATTAGTCTGGTTCACAAGTCCCTTTTTCCGAAATTCGAGTTAAGAGGCACCAAAAATTATGATTGAGATGTCATTGATTCGTAATGCACCAAAACATTTTTAGTTGCAAATCAATATCCGTATTATTAATAGTTAAAAAGATATTTAAGTTAATAAGTCGTAAATAATTTTTATTAAATTTATGTTTTTAAGTTTGTTAAGCCTTTGATTGTTAATAAAAAAGTAAAAAATCAGCCTTTTTTATTTTTCCAACGGGGATCTTTTCTAAAGCCTTCAAGAAACAGCTCCAAGAAGGGAAAAAATTCCAGGATTTTAGTTTAACAATTACAATCAGGGTTTGTATGTTAACTTTTAACAAGAACAATTACCGTAATTAACAAATGCATTGTTAATAGAAAAATTGAGGCAATTTTTTTTTCGACGAATTATTGTTTATTGATATGTTCAGATAATACCAATTTTTTTTTATTCCTTAATATTAATAAAACAGGAGAATTTCGATGAATCTAAGTGGAGTAAATTTAAATTTAAATTAAACATAATTAAATTTTAACTTAAGGGGTCCAACCACGCCCACTTCAACATGTTCAGGTTAGAAGCCAGGGTAAAATATGTAAAACGTCAACTGACTAGATGGCCCCCTTTGTTCACATTTAACAAAATAATATTGTAACGGTACTTACCACTCGATGGAACTACTCAACTCTAGATGGGGTGTTTTCCAATATTTTCTATCTTTTACAGCGAAGTCTACCTGAGACCCTAATAAATAGTAAAGTGGCCGAAAAACCCATCTTGCCGCTAGCTACGGCAGAACAGTCCTTTGACGACCCCTCCCCTATTCAACAAAATTTCCAAATGGGAATTGAAATGTCTGTTTTGACCTGACTATTATGAGCTATTTTTGTTTTTAGTAAATTACTGTTTATTATGTAATTATTAATTGTTTTATAATTTTGAAGTTGGTGTTAAGTAAAACATAAAAACAAATTATATAGTTTGCTACAATAACATATAAGATACAACGAAAAAATAAAATAAAAACAATAATTACATAATAAATAATAACCAAAACTATCAATTTATCTGTCGGTAAATCCAACCAAACCATACAATATTAGTATGCATTACGAATAGATCGCTTTTTTTGTATCAAATGAGTCCTGAATACTTCAACTTTTGGAATCGCGATATCACAGGAATGGTGTGATTCGTAGGAAAAAAAGTATGGAAACAATTTTTGTAGGTAATTGCATTATCAAAAAGTCGGTTTCTTATTTTTTTAAGTTAATAATTATTACTGTTCGATTACAAGTCGCATATCTCGTCAGAGGCAAAACCATCCGCACCCTCTTTTCTGGAAATATACCGTAATTACCCGAAACTCGCCAGGTACAAAACAGTGAACGTGACGAGTACAATAGGTACCCACGCATTTGCCGGTTCCTCTCTGCGTCTGATATCTCACAAACATACGTTTCTATAACTTTCTTCTTCTTTCGCGTGCACAGAAAGTAGTGTCACAATCAAGACCGTCACAGGGTCCATAGGATTCTTAAATTTTGTGTTCTTGCGTCTGGCTTGTGTCCCATCTCTGAGAAAGTAGTCAAACTATTGCAGCAAAATTATGATAGGTCAGACATAAGCGGGCAAATTTTCGGTCAATTCTGTCAAGATATTTCGATTTAAACGCAAAGTTGATCACTTTTGGGTTTAGCAGTGACTTTTTAAAAGCTTCCGCCAAGTCTGTAACGAGTTTCATCTAATTTCGTTACTATGAAATTTCAAAAATTAATGTAATTTAATAATTTATTTCCGAGTTTATTGACCGTCACCAGCCAAAAAAATGCCATTAGGTCCAAGGGACAACTTTCGGCTATCTATTAATAATAAGTAAATGCTATTTATATCAATACTTTTACGTAAAACTTAACAAAACAGGACCCTTGTTTTTTTACCCGTGGCGCCACCTAGCGTGTGACAAACGTCGAACCCCCCTCTTAATATTAATATTTACTCGGTTATTTTTTTTTTTTTTTTCTTCAGGTGTCAGATTCGGTCCTCGCGGACGGGAGTGTTGCCTTTTTTCGCCGCTAAATTAAATAATTAATAAATATTGTCGAGACAATTCCGGGAGGTAGGACTTTTTTTGGGAAATTTCCTGCTCTTTAAGGATCTTTTTTCAAATTTCAGATATCAAATAGTTTTTGAAATATTTGCAAAAAACGTAACCACTTTTTCTTTTGTTTACGACTTAATTGTTTATAGCTTTTGTAATTTTTATTTGCGGATATTGATTTTCAACTAAAAAATTCTTGGTGCCTCTTAACTCGAATTTCGGAAAAATGGACTTGTGAACCAGACTACATGGTTTAATTTCTACGCCGGGTTGGTTCTTGTAGATTGCTTTGACTCTTGATTCATTAAGTTTGCCGTATTTTGTGTACAGGTCTCCATAAAGAATTTTTGCGACGTTTACAAATTAATCCAAAATTCTACGCTGTCACTCGATATTTTTTAGTACTGAACCAAAAATTTGTGCCACTTTGTTCCTTCGAGTTTTATTATATTTTGTCCCGCTCTAAAAACGTCACTTTTAGGCACTAAATCAAACCGCAAAAAGTCTAAGTAACGTGCTGCTGTAAGGTTTCCATAAATAAAGTAAGCTGTCCGATTATTCCAATTCAAACATTTAATTTCAAGTAATATTTACGAGTATTAGTTTTTGTTTACAATAATTTGTAAAACAAGTTTAAATTTTTAAGTGTTATTTTCTCAAAAAAAAAATTGTTAACTAAGGTACCTACCAATTTTTTTTACAGCAATATTTAAGTAGGTAGTTTAAGTAATAAAAAACAGCAAAAAAATGCTTGGAATTGGTTGGCATGGAAAAAAACCAATGATGACGTCATTGTGCAAAAATAGATGATAAATAGATCATAAGTAAAATTTTTATGTCGTATTGACCTGTCCGAGAGTTTTGCTTACAAACATTAAATAATGCAATTATCAATTTTGTTCGTTACTTTATCGGCACACTGTATTTATTTTAGTTATCAAAAACTAAAGGGCTTGCAAAAATTCAGTTTTCTCTAATTGGAAATCCTATATCGCCGACAAGAAGCAGTCCGGCCAATACTAAATTATGCTTAGGCGGGGAAAGGTGATCAACGCGCGGCGGATGGATCAAAGGCAAACTTAAAAATCCTGTTTCGATAGGGTTGCAATTGTTGGATTTAAAAACAAAAAACGTGTAAATTCATACAAAAATTCACTCTTTCGTCGCTGTGTGCCACGTTTTTGAATTTTTTATCAATTTTTTTTCTTTAAATATACATTTGAGAAAAAAGTTTACTCGGACGCGCAAATTGTACGAAAAATGTAAGTACAGAGCAATGTTCACATAAAAAATTTAGTGTACCGTTTTCCCAAAACAGCGATAGAACTTTTGGACTTTTTGCAACGACATCTTACGGATCAGAAACACACTAAACCACCGTCCGGTTTAACCTTAAGCGATTTTATTGATTGATTGATTCATCAGAGCTCTCGGGAGCATAACAACATGAGGGTTAGCCAATATCTTTCTTTGTATTTAACATTTTTTTTAACAATTTAACAAAATTATAATAAGTTTCTCCAATAAGTAATAGTCATAGTCATAGTCTTCGAACACCGTTCAAGATATGTTGGAGGATTTGTGGAGATAGGCCAGGCGACAGAGCGAAAAAAAAGCCTCAATAAGTAAATAATTAGTGGAAAGCTGGAAATGGCCTTAATCTCTTTATTTGGGCCCACTTATTTCTGTCCTAAGTTTTTCCCCTCGAGCGAAGTCGGCGTTGGCCCTTATGGCCCTTAAGAAGGTACAATTTTTCAGTTTTTTGCAAATATCTCTTAAAGCATCAACTTTATCAACAAAATACTTATTAGCACAAATAATCTGCACTAAATTTGTAACAAAAAAGTTTTTTACCGTTTGTTTCTAAAGTTAACCGTTACGACGCTACGGCCATTCAAAGTGGAGCCCTTTTTGGTCCGAAAAAGTGATAAATATTACATCCTATATCAAAGTTTCTACATGTTATAAATAATTTTGAACGTACCACGTATACAAGCTGTTAACTTGTTACAATTGTAACTGCGATATAAGACAATCAGTTGGGGCTAACTACAGTCCAAGCAAATTAGACGAAAGAACGACGAATAGAAGAAATAATTTATAAAGTTTTGAAATTTTGGTTATTTGGTGTCAGCATGGACCCAAATAAAGAACCCGAGAACTCCCCGGGGAAAGCTTCATCCCCTTTGGCGCAAAAAACCGCCCCCTAGCGTGACCTCATTAAGCTTTTCTGCATTTTTCTCGTAAACGGTAACTACGACGAGAAAATGTTAGATGGCTTATGTTCTTCATTAAATTCTGCATAAAATAGGTCTTATGAAGTTTTTGTCTATCTCCCACCCAACGCTCCTAAATGTCGTTGGAAAATGAGTATTATTATGTGGCGCGCGCGATACATCGCTTGAATTCCTTTCCCTTTCCCCACCGCTCAACTTTGGATCGACGCACAGTAGACCGTTCCCATTGTTAAAAAATCACACTTTCTACAGAATCCCATAAATTGAATTGAAAAAAATGGCCTTCACTACGTCCTTGTGTAAACAAACTAATTTGATCATCATTCTTGATGATAATAATTAAATTCGAAAGATAACGTCATCGATGCTTGAGGGTATGAGGATTCTCGTTCTGTTTTGGTCCATGAGTTTAGTCAAGTTCTTCTAGTATCTAGTTATACTAAGCCACGGGTTGGGCTTACTTAAATTTGTTAGCCGTGATGGTGGCGAATTGCAATTAAGCAGGTTTTTTTCTATTTGCTTATTGTTACTTTAATGAGAACGAGGACATGTGTTGTTGTGTCGTGATTTCGAAGATATTGTTTGTGAAAATGAGAAAAGTGGCAAGTAAGCTTTTATAAAATAATAATGGCGGCAGTAACGAAGACACTTTTAAATTTTTGGGAATCTGATTTCGCAGAATGTACTCAATTATTATCTAAATAAAAGTGTTGTTATGTAATTTGTGTGTGGTCGAAATTCGACCGTAATTAATTAAATTTGTAAGCTTGAACGTTATTGAGGATCTTTTCCAAATAGAACACATCTATACTCATTGCATTTAATTTTTGAATTTTGTTCTATTACGTTTGCTGCGAGCGTGTATAAATACATACGTCATTAACATGTGTTCTTTGCCCTAAATCCCTGCAATACCTATGAAAAAGAAACATCTGAAATCACAAATTTCACAGCTCGAAACTCCTTCAGTGCCCTATGCAACTGTTTGACCATATATTATTATTTATTATTTAATGTATTTGTAACACATATTACATTATATAGATTTTAGCTTTCTACTTTCCTTCTTTATATAAACTTTATGTATGCTAAATCTCACTCCTCCGTGCGCTCAATATGGTTAAAAAGGGGTACAAAAGTTTCTCTTCACGTACTAATATACAAAGTATGGAATAAAATTCATTATACAGTGTGGAAATTAAGTAAGGAATAAATTCAGTAACTCCGCTAGTATTTGCGCTAGAAATAAAACTTAAAAAGCATGTGGTAGGGCTAATTATAGCGCATCCGACGAACGTATAATTTTTTTTTCCATTACTTTTTTTTGGCAGTTATGACGTCATCAATTTATTTTTTTAATAGCAACCTATGTTTTTGATTTTACATTACCATAGAGTTTATTATTATGATTTTAACGTTATCAAACACTCAATAGGTTACATAAGGAAAAAATAAATAAAAACGGCACTGAAGTTCAAATTAGTAGAATTTCAAAAGATACAGAGGTGTCTAATTTTATCAGAATTTAAGGTAAAAACCATAGAAATCCAAACAAGAAAATTCCCAAAAGCAATCATTGTGAAAAAATAAGAAAACAACCCTAAATTTCAAAGTAGGGCTAACAAATTAACAAAATTAACAAAAAGACTATTGATGTGAGAGTTATAAATTAAAGATATTACACCAAATGTTCAACTGATGACCCTGCATCATCTGACAAAATCCAAAACGATCATAAAAAGCAGAAAATACCTATGTTCATTGTTATTTTGGCCATTTGGTGCCTTTATACAGAGTGAACATAAAGTTCCGCACAAAATTCATAATTTAGTTATGTACTGTTTTTGAAAAAAACGCTTAAACAGGTCGATTTTTGTTTTTAAATTGCCATCTTTTGACATAAATTTTTTGTTGATGACGTCATCTGTGTTTGAACTATGACACCGTCATCAATTTTTTTAAATGGCAACCCCCAAATTTTTTTTGGGTTTTAAATACACTTTTCAATTCTCTATTCAACACCGTCCCTTTCCAATCTAGGAAGCCGTGGTAATTTCATTATAGACGTAAATAATCTTCATATTAAATTATTATGGATTATTTTGTAATAGAAATTTTGAAAGAATGTAAACAAACGCCATGATGTTTGTTGTCATTTTAGACCCAGAATCGCACACAATTTTCTGACTAAACTCACTTACCGACTGAGCTAAGCCAATGGGTAAAGCCATATTGGTGACGTAGGTAATATGTTTTCGTCCTTAAGGTAATTTTATTTTTGCTATTTCTTCAAAATTCCCATTCAATTATACAAAATGTTTGGACCAGTCAGTTTTATTTAGGTCCTACTTTCACTTTTTTGCATTTTTAAAAAATCGTGGCGGACCCCATTCGGTGTCGTTTCTATAACAATATAAAAATTTCCTGGAAATTTTTTGCACCTAGCTAACCCAACATGAAATTAATAAGTGGAATTTTTTTCAGACAATCAAAATCATTATTTATTAAAAATCTTAAATTACAAAATTAATATTATATTCAACAATAATTAATTGGAAGAGTTACTGTTAAAATTGAACACACAATTGCTGTAAGTATGTAATCATATCTGATAGTGATGAAGTTTCATTGAACTGCTTCCAAATGATGGTTTGGTGATGCTCCATGTCCATTTGTAAGTATGGACGGATAGAATGTGCGCTGCTATGTCCAGTAATTTTAATAAGCTGTTGTTCTCCGACTCCTTGCTTTGCTAAGTTGGAAACCGCCGTGGCTCTTACAGAATGATTAGTGATTTTATTTTTTTTGTGTCGATACAATTTTTTTTGCCTATTCAGCCATCCATGAAGATATCTGGTTTCTTCCCACAGGCGTGTTTTTAAACCGTCCTTTAGATTGTTGGTTTTGCCAATTTGGGTTAGGAGTTAAAAATAATCTGTCTGTGCTAATAAATTTTGTTCTTTTTTGTAACAATCTGAAAACAAGAAGGGGTTGTTTATAATGTATGGCAAATTGCAAGTTTGTAGTTACCGAACTGGACAAATATCTGAATTATCTTTATTCGGCTCTGGAGCTGCTGAATTCAATGTCGGTAAATGGATCAGACTTCATATTAAACTTTTTATAGTACATTTCTTGTAATTGTTTGGCACTGGAGTTCCACATGATTTTTACCACTAACTCCTTATATTCATTTCCATTCCTGTTCTTCATGTTAAAAGCCCGCAATTTTCAATGTTATACCTTTTTTCTTTACAAAAACTTGTAAGCTGGATCCACATACATGTTTTGCTGCGTTTTGTGTTCACTGGTACTATATTTTCTACCGCTTCATCAATATTTAGCAAAGATGTAGAACCAAAACGTGACATTTTTTGAAATTAAACAATTTTTTCCGTTGTCAGGGATAATTCTGTTATATAACTTGATTTTTTTCGTCAGAAATTTATAATTTAAGAATTTAAGAAGTATAATGTCCGTGTCGTTGCGATTTTCTTATCGAATATGCCCTCGTGCATTGATTAATGTTCGGAAATTTTATTCTCATGCATTTCAAAAACGTAATTAGCCCTCGTGTTCCACTCGGGCTAATTAATACGTTTTGGAAATGCATTCGAAAAAATTTCCGGAAATAATCAATGCACTTGGGATATTATAAGTGAAAATCGCACGACACTGAAAAATAGCCAATAGAAAAACAGAATTCGGTGTCGTTTCTATAACAATATAAAAATTTCCTGGAAATTTTTTGCACCTAGCTAAGTCAACATGAAATTAATAAGTGGAAATTTTTTCAGCCAATCAAAATCATTTATTTATTAAAAATCTCAAATTACAAAATTAATATTAACTTCAACAATAATTAATTAGTTACTGTTAAAATTGAACACACAATTGTTGTAAGTAATCATATCTGATAGTGATGAAGTTTCATTACAAGAACTGCTTCCAAATGGTTTTGCTTGCTGTCTCATTGAATTAATGATGGTTTGGTGATGCTCCATGTCCATTTGTAAGTATGGACGGATAGAATGTGCGCTGCTATGTCCAGTAATTTTGATAAGCTGCTGTCCTCTTACAGAATGATTAGTGTTTTTTTTTGTGTCGATACCAATTTTTTTTGCCGGTTCAGCCATCCTCTGAGATTGTTGGTTTTGCCAATTTGGGTTAGGAGTTAAAAGTAATCTGTCTGTGCTAATAAATTTTGTTCTTTTTTCTAACAATCTGAAAACAAGAAGGGGTTGTTTATAATGTATGGCAAATTGCAAGATTGTAGTTACCGAACTGGACAAATATCTGAATTATCTTTATTCGGCTCTAGAGCTGCCGAATTCAATGTCGGTAAATGGATCAAACTTCATATTAAACTTCTTATAGTACATTTCTTGTAATTGTTTGGCACTGGAGTTCCACATGATTTTTACCACTGACTCCTATTCATTTCCATTCCTGTTCCTAATGTTAAAAGCCCAGTCTTTCAATATAATTGCGAGCTCTTCTGTCGATACGCAATTTTCAATGTTATACCTTTTTTCTTTACAAAAACTTGTAAACTGGATCCACACACATGTTTTGCTGCGTTTTGTGTTCATTGGTACTGTATTTTCTACCGCTTCATCACTATTTAGCAAAGATGTAGAACCAAAACGTGACATTTTTTGAAATTAAACAACTTTTTTTCCGTTGTCAGGGATAATTCTGTTATATAACTTATATGCTTATATATGCTTATATATGCTTGTATATGCTTTATATGCTTATATATGCTTATATATATATGCTTATATATTATAACTTATATAACTCGTGTTCCACTCGGGCTAATTAATACGTTTTGGAAATGCATTCGAAAAAATTTCCGGAAATAATCAATGCACTTGGGATATTATAAGTGAAAATTTTTGGATTCAGAGGCTCCTACGATGGCGAATTTTGTTGTTCACATTTTATTTTATTAATTTAATGTATTTGCAACGCATATTAAATATAAATTTTAGCTTTGTGCACTTCTTCTCCATATGAACTTTAACTATGCCAAATCTCAAAGTCCTCCGTACCCGCAATAAGCTTCAAGAGGGATCCAAAGTTTTCGCTTCACGTATTAATATATAGATTATTACTCCCTCGGGTAAATTTTAAAACAGAGTTCAGGCTGTTTTTTTACACCTAAACACCTAAAATTTTACATTTACAATTATTTACAATTAAGCGTAAATTGTAACTTGGAAATAGCATAGTTATCAACGACTGAAGTTTAGTACCGATTAACTTTATTCTATGGTTTATGGTAACAATGGTTGTTATGAATTGAATAATTATTGAACTTTTATTTAAAATATTAGGTACACTTACATGACAAGCATTGAATGCTTTTAGAGTGCAGTATGTTGTATTTAAACCACGTGTCGTTTATGAGGTTTGAAATAGTATACATATTGAAACACTAGTTTTGTAAAACTTATATTAAGACACGAGTTCAGGTTGCGGCACGACTGCCGTAGGCAGGAGTGCCAGTAAAGAACGAGTGCTCTTCAGTTTTACAAAACGAGTTTTTCATGTAATTTTTTCTAATTTGCATGTTAATTAATTTTTTTTACAAATAAAATCAATTTTGGTAATTTAGGGAATTTTGTCAAATTTTGATTTTTCATAACCTCAAAATTACACATTTCGTTCAGTGCAGGGTTGTGTGTATTACCAATAAAAAAATCTAGAATTTGGGTGCGTTAATGGCTCATTATTGGACCTTAAGTCTAACCAAGTTGGCCACCCCTGATATAGTTCATATAATGACAATCACTCAAGGGCTTAATGTCAAAAGACGCTAATTACAAAAAAATAAAACACATTTTAGATATATCGCTAGCTTACTCGTACAACTATCATAATATTTTATGAAATTCTTTGTTCCAATATTCATTCTTAACTTGTTTGCTATGGCCAGAGAATTAATGATGACTCCCAGACGCAAAAACCTGAATAATAATAATTATTAAATCACTACATTTGAGAGATAATATGTAATTATAAAATTTGAGAATTTCACTCGATTCTCCTCATCAGATCCTGACTTGGTGACAATGGGACCATCTCAAGAATATATCCTTTCAAAAAAAAAAACATACATACATGCAGCCGAACATAGAACCTCCTCCTTTTTTGAAGTCGGTAAAAATAAACAGTCTGCATGTTGTTAAAATCAAACTTATAGCGCGAGGGCTTAATGTTACAAGACGCAAACTACAAAAAATGAGTAGACTCTTAATTTTTTTATTTACGAGTATTTAACCTTCGGATGACCAAGGGAGATCCACAAGGGACCCCAGTGCCACTTTTTCTTCTATATTTCAGATAATAAACCTTGTATCCAATTGAGTATTCTTCTAACTTACTTTTTTAAAATCTTTTGTAGAATTCTTAACATATTTTATTGGTTTTGTAAGTTTCCGGTTCAAAAAAAAATGGGACACGGGGTCCTCTTGGTAAAAAACATTATTATTCGGGGCCGATAAAGTTTTATTATTTTGACGAATTGCTCGTATGTATTTAAATTCTCGTAAGCGAACTGGCTGTATTGGAACTCTACTACATGCTCAGAATAATTGGACGCATATTTTTTTTTTTATTTCACCGTTAATGCAGACAGATACAGAAGCAACATTTTGACTGAGTTTATTGTACAACTAAACGACGATGAACTTCGGCACGGCTATTTCCAGCAGGACGGGGCAACAGTACATACGACACGAGACAATATGTGTAGCTTTCCTCCGCGAGTTTTTTGATTACGGGCTGATAAGTTTGCGTACAGAAGTTGAATTTCCTCCGAGGTCGCCTTATTTGACCATTATGGATTATTTTGTGTTCCCTTACTTAAAAAATCGGATCTTCAGAACTCCTGTAAATAATCTGCAAGCACTCCAACAAAGAATTATCGAAGAATGTGCAACCATAACACCAGAAATGCTGCAACATGCTTTTGATAGCATGAAGAGGCGCGTACACTTGTAACGAACGCGGGGGACATTTCCAACAGTTTCTTTAATTTGTATTTTTTGATAATAAAAGCGTTATTTTGATTTTAATTTTCAAACTTCAAAATGTCATTATTTTATGCCACATGAAATAAATTGGACGCTCCTGAAAGAGTGCAGTTTGTGTAATGATTGTAAAATGTGGTTGACCGAAGGACCTCTTTCATTTACGAAGTGTAAAACACAGTGGATGTCATTTATTGATATGAGTTAGCATTGCATAATCCTTGCAGCGGCATTTCGTCAACCACATTTTACACTTACTACACAAACTGCACTCTTTCAGGTGCCCTTTTCCTCCGCTTTCAAGGCCCTTTCTTACTGCCAAACACGGCTTCGGAAATGGAAGAAATGGCGTGGAATCACGTCTGCTGTCCATCTTACAACCACCGAAAACGAAAACCTTTTAGTCGCTCCTTGTTTGAACCTATCGAGCTCCATAATTCCTACAGTTTCACGAACCCACCACACAGTAATATCTACCCTTTTTAGATATAATAATACATAAAACTAGTCAAAAACGTAACAAAACACAACACTTCAATCCATGTGTTTGACGACTATCCTGACGACTGTACGGTATGCGCACTAATTTGATATGACGTGAAAGTCCTTGAAAGAGGTTATACACAGTGTTTATTTATGTTTTATAGCTAGCAATGGTAACATATTATGTAAGATAAAAATCCTGTAATTTAGACAGGATCCTCGCTCAAAGTTTTCTATCGATAGATCTGCAAAGTAAAAAAATTACAAAAAGACTATTGATGTGAGAGTTATAAATTAAAGATATTACACCAAGTGTTCAAACTGATGACCCTGCATCACCTGATAAAATCCAAGACGATTATAAAAAGCAGCCAATACGTTTTGAATGGTTTGGGGAGTTATTAAACTGCACTCATGTCGAATTCTTTCTTCAAGACAACCAAATTGTTGGGTCGGTTTTGATACACCTTGCTTTTTAAGTGCCCCATAGAAAAAAATCTAATGGGGTCCGATCTGGGGACCTAGTCTGCCATTCTATTGGACCTCTTCTTCCATCTTCTTGGAAACACTTTGTCCAAGTAACGCCGCACCGGGATTAGTGTGTTGGAGCACCATCCTGTTGCAACCAGATATTATTATTTAGAAGTTCATTAATTTATTATTTAATAGAGAAAAACAGTTATATATAAACACAATTATTTTGTACCAATTCAGAACTTGTCAACATTGTATTGGTATCTCTATGGTTTTTTCTTAAATTCCGATAACATTAGACAGTTCTGTTAATTTTTTTGAAATTTTACTAATTTGAACTTTGGCTCCGTTTTAATTCATTTTTTCTTTATTCAACCTATTAAGTATTTGACAACGTTGAAAACTGAATAAAAAACTCAATTCAAATGTAAAATAAAAAACATAGGTTGCCATTAAAAATATTGATGACGTCATAACTGTCAAAAAGAACTCATGAAAAAAAGTTAGTATACGTTCCTCGGATGCGCTATAATTAGCCCTATCTCATGCTTTTTAAGTTCTATTTCTAGTGCAAATAGTAACGGAGTTACTGAATTTATTCCTTACTTAATTTCCACACTGTATATACTTACATACCTGTAGAAATAATTCGACATTGTCAACATCTAAAATCAAGTAAATGTGTAACTAAGTATTTAAAAAACATCTGTCATCAAAAAAATGAATGTTGATTCCGATTCCGAAATACCACCAGATATTGAAGAAGGTGCCAATTCGGCCGCGTTGGGTTTAATACCCGAAAAGTCTAAACAGCGTTACGATCTTGCGTACAAGAAATTCGAAGATTGGTGTAAACAGAAGAAATTTAATGCTTCTTTTAGTGATTTCATAACATAACTAGGTATGTACTGATTTCATTACGTAACTGAAAAAATGTGACGTTTCATAACGTTAAAGAGTTATCAAAATTTGAACTTTTCATAACGGAATTAGATAAATGGTTTTTGTAGAACTTCCTTTGATCCCACAACCGATGCGCATGTACTACAAAGGTGTTTTTTAATGCTACGAAATATCGAGCGATCAAGTTAATTTGGAATCGAGTCATCCATGAATTCGAATCCGTGTGTCTTTCGCTATTGATATGCTTAATTGTGGCATCTAAAGTTACGTCACTCAAGAAGTTTAAAAAATAATTTTGAGGTTTCAAAAAATTTAGGAAATAAATTTTTAAACATGCGAAAAAAGTGTAGCCTCCACAACCTATTTTTTTATTGTTAATTTAAATTTTTCGCCAGATCTGCGGTGTGACTTGAACCACTGCCATCAAAAGTCATTAACCTCAAATTTCAGTATCTTGCGTTGTTGATCCCTGTTGTGTTATTTTTGTCTAGTGAAACAGTCTCTCTACTCTATAAAATCAATTGTTTTAAGAACTTCAACTGTTCACTGCTTAAAAATGGCATTTTCATTAGAACACAAAGCGTTTATGGTTGAGTCGTATTTTCGAAATGGACAAGGATAGGATGCATGGACAGAATTTCGTGAGCAGTCTCCCAATGATATCGTCGATTATGCTAATTTCTCCAATACATTAAATCGTTGTGTTACCCAGTTTCGACAAACATCCACTTTAGAAAGAAAACCAGGAAGTGATCGATCAAAGGATAAAAGAACGCCAGAAAACGTTGAGATTGTCCAGCACGTAATGGAAAAAGCCCCTAGAACATCCATTCGGCAATTGGCACAGCAAGTGGCCCTATCATAGTCATAGGCACATGTCAAGCAATACTTAAAAAAGATTTACTTTTGTCTCCGTATGGATTAACATGTGTACAAGAACTGCATCAAGATGATTTTCCATTAAGGGCTGCATATTGTCAATGGTTATTGAACACGTTTGACGATGATTTGTTGGAGAAAACGTTCTTTTCAGATGAAGCATGGTTTCATCTAAGTGGATACATTAATGCACAAAATATGAGAATTTGGAGCAGTGAAAAACCACATGTTTATGTGAGGCCCCAGTACATCCGCAAAAAATTGGTGTTTCGGAAGTAATTTGCCGATGACGTATAATAGGACCAGTATTTTTTGAAGGTAAATCATTCATTATTCGTTATTTAAACCTAAACATTTTTTAATCCTCCAGATAACCTAACTGCAAGTGATTTTGGAAACTTTTATTAACGAACTTCATGAAGACGAATTGGCACTTGGCTATTTTCAACACCTGCGGACTTTTTTGTGGCCTTATTTAAAAAATTCCATTTACCGAACACCTCTTCATAATTTACTCAAGGTTAAGTTATTCAATGTGTCGAAGGCCTCATTTGTGCTTAGACCAAAATGGAGAACATTTTCAGCATTTATTATAACAGTTGAATGAAACAAATGTATTTTCCTTAAAATGTTTCGTCTTGTTGGCAATAAAATCCTGTTTGAGAATTTTCACCATTTTATCTTTCAATTGACACATTATTTGAAATTTATAAGTGCAGTTTAAGTGCACGACATACGTTTTCGGATTCATGGATGACTCGATTACAAATTATCTTGATCGCTCGATATATACCCTGCGGAATTATATAAGATATTTTCTTCGGTTTTACTCAACGTGAAGTTTCTGCAATTCCAGTTGTTGAATCTCCTGGAGGCAGCCTTTGTCCTCACGGTGGAGATTGCGTTTTATCCTGTTTCCCTGGATTATAGGGTCTCAATAACGAGAAGAGTATGATTACTATACTTTATTTGAAGCGGTTTGACTACGCGTTTTACATAATATGTAACTTATTACATGATTTTCTTATGAATTTCTTATTTTCTCACTGACTGAGAGTTTTGTTAAGACTCCCACTCAGTAAGATCCTAGGGGTGGAGCTTTTAGGGGAGGCCACGTCCTGATTGGCCACGACCTACCTCGTACTCACATAAGATCCTACACCAGTTTTGAGGTAAAACAATTTCTGAAACTTCACTTTCTTCTTTGGATTTATCCTTTATCGTTTCTAAAAATCCTGGTAATTGATCTGCATCATCTTCATCGTAACTAGACGAATTGTTACCATTGGAAAGATATTGGGATACACAAAGATTTTTCAAGTTTTGTTTGAACTGGAGAGGACTTGGAACTGGCTGTTTATACCTTACATATTTGTGAAAATACATTTTCCAAACAGTCTAAGGTATATCGGCTCGTGAGGAGGAAGGAATATCCTTTGTTATTTAAATACAGGTTTTGCTGATCTAGGATGAAGGTTGTTGATAAAATATTAAATAACTCCAGTCTGTATTGGTTTCCAATGAGACTTTGATCCAATTTTCAAAGTTCTGAACAATTCAATAATCAATTAAAATTTAAATATATCTATGTCGAACTCCACAAACTTTAATAACTGTAAGATTACTAATGGTACATGTTTCGGCAGAATACTTCTGCCATCATCAGCCCTAATTTAACAAGAGATTAATGATACAATTGATGAATTACAAGAGGGGTTCTTACCTTAAAGAATATAAAAAATTATGACATTGACGTAATTTTGAATTAAATTTGACGTTTTCAAAGGGTTACATGATTTTTAAAAGATTTCGTAAAAACAACATTTTATAAATGTAAAAATTAAAAATGGATCAAAGAGAATCTGGTAAGTTTGTTTGTAACCCTTTGAAAACGTCAAATTTAATTCAAAATTACGTCAATGTCATAATTTTTTATATTCTTTAAGGTAAGAACCCCTCTTGTAATTCATCAATTGTATCATTAATCTCTTGTTAAATTAGGGCTGATGATGGCAGAAGTATTCTGCCGAAACATGTACCATTAGTAATCTTACAGTTATTAAAGTTTGTGGAGTTCGACATAGATATATTTAAATTTTAATTTAAATTTACTCCACTTGGATTTAAGAACATTCTTCTTGTTTAATTCAATAATCATTTTCAGAAATTCTATTGTTTCTGCATATATCTCTTTATTAAATTTACTAAGAGCTAAAGTTGTGCTTCGAGATGTAAGTAACTTAAACCACCTGAAAATAGTCAACAAACCAGGCAGTAGTCAAATAACTTGGATCGTTTTCTTTTTCCGAAATATACTTTAGTGCACTACTTACATTGTGATTTAAAACGTTGTACGTATTACAAACTTTCATTTTACTAAAGTGGTCAGAATTCAATAGGTCAGTGCTCAATTTTGGAGCAAATTTTAAATTCATTTCCTCTTGATATTCTGCTAATCTTTTCATATATTTTATATTAATTTTACAAGATGATAATTCAAACTTTTCTTGAATATCTTTTTAAATTTCCATTGTTTCATTTTGAACTAAACATGTTCTATATACAGACCGTTTTAATCGAAACGAGCCACCCTCAATAACTTTTTAGGAAAAGATATTTAAGAAAAATCTAAAAACAGGTCAATTTTTATCAAGAGGGGGACATGTTTTGATGCAATAGTAAGCAGGCTTGGTGCAACCCCATACCCCTGACAGGAGCAACCTCGATTTTTTAAATAGGGAATAGGGGTCGAGTAACATGTCGTTTGAAAGGTCTTTTAATTGTCTTTTCGGCCACATAAGTTTTTTTTTATTTGCATACACCTCTAGGTTTTTTCACTAACGCTTTCAGATGACACTTTGAATTTTAAAATTGTCAAATCCTAATTCTCGCGTGTCGGTGTTTTCAGGATGAATTTGGTGCATGAAAGCTGCCTCTTTAAGTAGCCCCTAGCCGATCAAGCTGCTTGATCAAACGGTTCAGCCAATCGATTGACCAGCGCTTTAATCAACCTTCAACGAACTTTCAATCAACCCTACAATCTTTTGGTCAAAACGCATTCTCAGTTGAGTCTGTCTGTTTAAATCTGTCGTGAAGTGTTTCTGGTGTTTAAAATGTTGTGACTGCCGCAATGTTTGATCAAAATTGGCCTAGATGGTTCAACACACTCGTCAACCGCTTGCGCCACAGTCAACGGCTTGGCTCAAGCGTTAACGGGTTCCTAGACGTTCCTAGACATTCAATCAATTGAGACCGTCGAGGGGCTGCTTTTATTTGTAGATGTAATTCTGTAACTTCAATCACTTTTGCCGATTTTCATACACCAACTAACCTAAAATTTGAGTGTCATAAACTGACATCTTCGAAACGTCCCAATTGATTTAAATTCCATATAAATTCCCATTAAATTCCCACTGAATGGCGCCCTCAACGGCCGAAGGTGGCGTTTCCTCAGAAACATTTTCATAATGCATTTTTTACGGAATGACCAGGCCGGGGATTAGATACAGCGGGCCGTGCGCGAAAATAACAGCTTTCAGTGTCAAGACGTCAACAATCGGAAGTTGTTACAATTCTACCATTTAAAAATGAAATTCAATATTACCAACTCAGATAACAGTCCTTCTTGATCACGCTGTAGTTTTCGGTGTGAACATTTTTCCTACATACTGCACTAGACGATTTATAGCAACTTAAATATAGAAACTTTATGAATAAATCATGCGCCGTCGCATTAAATAATCCAATTTGGCCGAAAAAAAAATCACGCAATTTTTCAATTAGCCATTTTAAAGTAAATATTCAGGGCTTCCTAAATGAAACAAACCGCATATTTTTACTTTTTATTTTGCCAAAGATTTCAGCATTTATTTTATTGGAATAATTTTTGCCGATTTTCACGGTTTTCTCGGAATAACTTTTCTCATGAGTAACCCACACTGTCGTCGATTTCCATTCCAAATGCAGAATTTTTTAACGGACAAATCTATATGTTCTTAAAAGTTCTTGAAAAGGATACACAGAATTAATAAAATTGGTCAAAGAACCACTCATAGTCTGCACACGCATCTCGCATGTACGCTCGCATGCAGACCGACTGTGTGTATGACATCATCCTGTGTTTTACCCGGCGCAACTCGTCGGTTATATTCGTTATTCTTCGGTTATCAGGCGGTAAATTTAAATAAAATCAATTAGATCTAACAATATTATGTCTCATTGAGTTATACCAAAGTAGTATATTTCATATACCGCGGCCGTACTATATGAAATATATTTTCTATCTAGTCAGACCCATGTGTAAAAATTTGCAAATACAGTACAACCTCTGTAATCCGAACACTGATTTTCAAACAACCTCGCGTTAGTCCGAACGCCAAAGTCGGGGAATTCCGTCCACAGCACATGTAGTGAGTCATAGCGTAAACGCAGTCCACACTCTGCAAAGTTGTGAAATACGGTGTCTGTGATTGTTCAAAAATGTCCAAAAGAAAGCACATCACTTTAAAAATTTCACAAAAGTGTGAAATAAGACATTTGATCGGAAAAAGCTACATTTTTTACCATCAACTGACAAATTGTGATAATTTCAAAGCCAGTTCCAGAAATTTAAAGAAAGATGCGCTATTCGACAGTTAACTATTAATGGACAAATTAATGCTCTCTAGTTATGCTGATGCAGTAGAAATTTTCAAACAGAAGTTGTTCTTGAAAACGAGGGAAATGGACTCATTTATCTGCTGTTTCGTTTCTGAACACGGCCTTTACATTGAATTGTTCAGATTAAAGAGGTTATACTGTACTAAAATTATTTCTTTTTGTTTGCAGCTTCACCTTTAGGCCATGGTCAACCACTGTAACCTCTACATCGGTTTCCTCGGCTATTTTCAATGACAATTGGGCATGTTGAATTTCCGTTTTTACCTTAACGTTCGACCTCCTGGGCGGAAAAAGTAATCGTATCACCGACTGGCAAATTAAAAATGCATTCGAACCGAAAAGCTTTCGCCATTAAGTGTGCCATTGGTGCACTGTTGATGTACATTTGCATCCATGTTTTCACCAATAGTAGAACATCCGAAGCCATCCGAGAGTTACAACAGTCTGGAAGAAATCTGGCCGCCTTGGATCCGCAAAGTGAGCCTTTGGTGGTGGAACCTATCAAAGAAGCATTTCCAATTGTGGAACCCACAAAGATGGCATTGCAGGTACGTACGATGGTGTTCATACATATGTATACTGCGCCGCAAAATTAATCACCTTGGTTCAAATACATAATTATAGGAATAATTCCGTATAACTTTTGTGTGGTTCAAACCAAAAGAATTTGTCGCCGCATGCATATCTTTGAATAACAATCAGTCTCGTCCAATTTGCAAACGGTCTCGACTGCTAAATTTTACCCACGTTCCTTGATGCTTAAACAACTATTTATTACCATAAACGTATCCCAAGCTAAATTGAACTCTGGGAATATGTAATAAATGGTTTGTTGGTTGGTTCATGTGCATTTTTCAGAGCTTTTCTAAAGTCACTAGAGAGCTCGCCGTATGTGGACGAATCAAAGAACACGTATGCACGTATGTTAATATACGTTTTTATCTATGATTTTTTTCAACATTTTGGATGTAAACATTAACTTTTTTATCTACAACTGATTAATAATTGGCGTATTATACTTGTAACTATGAATACTTAACTAGGTCTATTAAACACAGACAGCCAGGCCCGGTTTTTAAGAATTATTAACTAGCCATGAAATAATGAATATTGACAACTGTTGACATTTCTTCTCCACGTCAAGTTTTTCACAAGGTTTGTTTTATTCTTTCTTTATTTCTTTATCTAGAACTGATTTAATTTACGTATTATACATGTAACTTATGAATACTTAACTAGGTCTATTGAACACAGACAGTCAGGCTAGGTTTTTAAGAATTATTATTAACTGGCCATGAAATAATGAATATTGACATTTTTTCTCAACGTCAAATTTTTAACAAGGTTTAATTTCTAATTTTAATTCTAAAAGTGCAGTTGTAGATAAAACGTCGTATTTCACTTGCATATAATGGTGGCTAGTATACACTCGAATGGTTAAAATCCTCGCCTGTGGCTCGTATTTTAATTTCCATTCTCGTGTATAATAGCCACCATTATATGCTCATTAAATAATATACTATTATCTAAAACTGATTAATAACAATTGACGTATTATACTTGTAACTATGACGAATACTTAACTAGGTCTACTAAACACAGACACCCAGGCTGGGTTTTTAAGAATTATTATTAACTCGCCATGAAATAATGAATATTGACAACTGTTGACATTTTGCACAACGTCCAGTTTTTCATAAGGTTTAATTTCTAATTTTAATTCCAAAAGTACAGTTGTAGATAAAACGTCGTATTTCACTCGAATGGAATTTCCATTCTCGTGTATAATAACCACCATTATATGCTCATTAAATAATCTACTATTAAATTTATTTCATACATAACTATTTTCTATTAGATGTCTACAACAGAAAAAACACGAGAGGTCATTCTGGATAAAGTAAGAAAAAATACCAAATGCTTGGACAGACCTATGACGCCAAAAGTTCAGCAGAGAGGCGATTATTGGGTGTTGTACAATTACGTGATGGCGGAGAAGACGTTCAGATGTCATGAGAGTATCACTTATACAACTCACGCCGATTATTCTTTTATGGATAACTTGTTGCCATTGCTCGAGAGATGGAAAGGACCTATCAGCTTGGCATTACACGCTCCAGGAACTGATTTTAAGAATACACTCGACTCGGTTGCGTATTTGAGGGACTGTACTGATTCTTTGGTCAAGGAATACGTTACATTTCACATATATTTTAGCACGAAACACGTTCCCAAAGAGGTGAGTAATTTTCTGTTTATAATGCTTTTATTTTGTTTAAAAGTTATTTCCGTTATGTATATTTTGCTTTCGACTTATCTATAATAATTTTATTGTAGACATATAATTGGTCTTCCATTTCCTTAGATAAACTTGCATTGAACAAGAATATACCTATTTGTCCTTGTCAAATTAAAGGATTTACTGATTTGGTTGAAAATGAACATTTATATTACAAGACGGTGACGTTCACGCGTCGTTTTAATGATAACTGCGCTTATTTTTGTCTGTTCACAGTCATTACACCATCCTCACCTTGATATGGACAATGAAATTAGTAATTTATTTGTATAAATTAAACAAATAAGATAGTTTATGCGAATTCCTTGCGAATCATTACTATGAACTCACAAAGAGATCCTAAAGTGCTGATGATGATTTAACTTTTATTTCTTCCGAATTTCTGATTAATCGTTTTTTATAGATGGTTAAGATTTGGAGGACGTGCTTTAATGACGTTAAGTGTTATTTTATGCATAACTAAAGTTGGAAGGATTATTTATACACCGAAATAAATAATTTGATCAACATACATTTTTCGTTATGTAGTTTCAAAGTTCTAAAATTCTAGTGTTATTTATCCCATTTTATAATTCTATACCTTCAGAGTTTTTAGTTCTTTTCCAATGTTTTCTTAGTGCTGTAGTTTTCGCATTTTCTAATTTCTTGGTTTCTAATTTAGATGCTTTTGAGGTTTAAAATTTGTAAATTTTTAAATTCCGTTTCTCAGTTATTCCTCTTATTCATTCATCCTAAATAGACTTCTGCCTATTCCACTTTCGATTAATCGCAGGTTTACAGATTGTTGTACTAGTGTTTTCTTGGACACTCTATGCTTCTTCGTCTTTTCGTGACTTATCTCTCGCAAATCCCATTCTTGTTCTCTTTTATGGACCTATTAATTTTTATTTTCTACTAGCTGAACCGACAGACGTTCTGTCCAAATTCCAAAACAACAGAAAAGTAAAAACAAATGTAATGTTATTTTGATTTAGCCTGGAATGGGTTTTTCCAGATTTTTTTCTAGATCTTCCCGATTTTTTTGCAATTGAAAACATTCAATTGAGTTATTTCCATCCCGGAAGCATAACGAACAAAACAAAAAAACAACCAAATTTGTCGTTCATCAGTTATCATCGAGAGTGCATACAAATATTATGATTTTTGCAGTTTGTGCGAATTTTATTTTCCTGAAAACTTTTCCAGGATCATAACGATCAAAACAAAAAAAGAATTATGCATATTTATCGTTCGAATCGTGAGTATAGTTTATACAAAAATTCCACAGAAACACACTTTCAGTTTTTCCGGAATTTTACTATTTTTCGGGCAACTTTCCCAATTTTTCTTTCAATTATAAGGCTAGGGACGTCGCGAAAAAGTTAATTTTAGGTCGGCTAGTTTTTTTTAATTATTTCTTTTCTTATCTAAGTTAGGTAGCGATGGGATAGGTCTGGCACCTGCGAGGGGGTGCGTTTAACTGTACGTTGTACAGGTAAAAATTGTTAATTTTGAAATAATTTTAACACAAAACTTTGTTTTTTCATAATTTGCTATGACCTTTTGGCAATTCATTCTTTTAGCAATATAAATTTATAGTTGCCAGACCATTTTGTCGTTGCTAACGTCGCGCCAGATATAATTTTAGTATGTAATTAAAAAAATATAATTTTCAAACCCATTTTAGTATAGCTGAAATTTTAACACGATATTGTTCGATAATCAAAGCATCTAATATAAATTTGCCATATCGAAAGTCGGGTGTTTAATTAATCAGATCAATTTTTAAGAATCTGGTAGAAACAACCAAAGTTATGATCGAGAGTGCATACTGCGACGGCACCGGAAGTCACATTGAATGATGTCATCTGTGTCGGGACAATTATTTCAATGACCACATGCGATGTCATCCCTCTGGAATAGTCTATAGACCGTGGGAAGCTGCACTGTGTTGGGAATTATTGTTCACATAGAATGCTCTCATCAGTCGAGAAGGTTCTGTCGCGTCGAAGGGATGATGTCATACTTCAATCTATACAATGATTGCACAAAAAGGATGATGTCATCACTCGTGAATATACGATTGCGCCGAAAGGATGATCTCATTATTCCCGGAATACAAGGAATCGAGAACACCAGTAGGGGTATAAGAAGGGAACGAATTACAAAACGGCGCAGAGTACTGGAAGCCCGTCAGCGAAGAAAGTTATTGTGAATAAGTACCCTGTAAATTGTACATAGATAATCGTTAATTTTTTATAAAATTTAGCAACTGCGGTGGTGCACACGAATTTTTTAAATCTTCGAACCCTTCCGGTTCAGGCTACGTTACATTGGTGTCAGTGGGATTTAAAGAAACGGACGTAAAAAAAAAGAAAAAGGAAAGAAGCGAACCTTCGGGAAGAATCACGAGAAGTAAATGGAGGCTCTGCAAGGACAAATGGCCCTTCTTCTAGAACAATAATTAGAAAAGAGACGAGAAGAAGAAAAGAAGAACAAGAAAAGAGACGACAAGAAGAAAGAAAAGAACAAATGAAACTTCTGGAACAACTTCAAGCAGCAAACGAATAACAAGAAAATCAACGACAAGAGGAACAGAAGAAAAATTTCGAACAGCTTGACATTTTGCAAAAAACCTTTAGAGAAGACGTGGAAGAGAAGGTTCGCGAAGTTCACAAAGTTGTGGAAGGGAAAATTCTGGAAATTCAACAAGGTGTGAAAGAAGTCCTGGAAATAAAAGAAGATTTGGAAAAGAAAGTCAATGAGATAGAGACGAAGCTGAAAAGGATAACAGCGGGGAAGTCAGCTACGTCGCCGTGGTCAACGCCCACGAGCTGCAATACGGAGACCTCTACTTGAACCAAGTGTACCAGTCGCAGCTCAGAGTTACGAGTCAGAAGCACGAAAGCCTACAGAAGTTTGCGGCGGACGTTGAGAGACTGGTACATTTGGTCTACCCAAGCGCCCCTAGCGAGTTCCACCACCAACTTGGGATAAGCGCGTTCATTGATGGGGTCCACGAGTTGCAGCAAATGTTGAGACTGGGTAGACATAAAAAATACGCCGACGCCCACGTGCACGCCCTGGAGTTCGAAGCAGCTAAAAACGCTTGTCGTCCGGCGGCTCAAAGTCTGCGAGCAGTAACCATAGAGGAACCCCCGAAGGACGGAAACGACCTGCTGCGAGAAATAAAGACGTTGCTAGAGGAAATGGGGCACGGAAGCACAACAGGCAGACCCAGATGCTTTAATTGTGGGAAAGTGGGTCACCTGAGAAGGCACTGCCGTTTAAGGAGATCGCCGGAGCAGACCCATAGGAATCCGGAGTCCGGCCCTACAAGCTCAAGACAGTCAGAAACCTAAGTCCAGCCAGCGCTTCGGAGCGTGTGCTAGCTGGCCCCAAAAAAGCCCCTAGGTTGATCTCCGTGTCGCAGTTACGAAGAAGGAACGACAGTCTGTTGCCACGAGAGAGACATCTTCAAACCGCTGGGAGATTTCCAGCAACGGGAGAAACAGCACGAGTATTCGGGAAGTTGGGGAGATTCGAGTTTGTTCACAAGATTATTGTGGCTGATATAGTGGACGATTTCATCTTGTGTCTTGACATCATGAAGAAGTTTGGATTCGTGCTGGACATCAAGAATCGCATGTTGCTAGTTGGGAATGAAGAAATCTCCCTGCATTCTGCGATACCTTCCGCCGACGAAGTGAAAGTGATAGTCTCCGAAACGGTCGGTGTACAGAAGAATTCGGAACAGATTGTGTTGGCAGAGTTGGAAAAAGACCCTGCGGGATACCGGACTGGAATCATCAAACCGAACATGACCCGGACGTGACACAAAAAACACAGATCATAGTAGCAAGAACATTCGTTGAGGCTAATGGACGAATTCCTATTCGTGTGGCGAATTTAGGCGAAAGTCGTGTTACACTACAGAAAGGGCAGACGATCGGGCTAAACCATCCTGTACTACGGGTCATCCGTTGCGAAGAACAACCTGTTGAATGTGACAGAAAAGAGGTTCAGCGGCCGAGTGTGAAGAAGCTCTTCCTAGAAGACTGGAAACACCTTACGAACCATCAATTGGAGAAGGCTATGACATTTATCCGCGAGGAGGATGACAACTTTGCTACCGAAGACCGAAGCACCCGCAGAACCAACATGGTGCAGCACAGAATCAACATCACGTTACATAAATCCTTCATGTCGTCAACTGTTAACTGGCATAGTTCAGAAAGTCCAATAACAACTACAGCCTAGAAATTAAATATGTAATAATTATTATACACTCAACCGCAAAATTAACCGGACATTAGATTTTCGTCCCGCGAATTTGCGAAAACGGTCTTTATATGGATTTCATATAAACTTGCGAGCAAAGAAATCGGCCCACCTCACCTTTTTGAGTTTGAATGCATTTTCTTGAGTCGCCGGAAATGAGATGTAAAAAACTGATGTGTCGTTTGAAAGATCGTTTATTAACGTTAAAATAAAATTTGTCAGATTCCTTCTCTCTGTTAAAGTGTGGAGCTTTAAAACAAAAGTTATCACTATTTGTTGGATAGCGGACATGTGCAAGCCAAAACTTCTACGTCTATAAAATCAAGTCTCCGCTGGAAAATCCTATTATGTTTGTTGACATTTGCTCAACCAGCTATTAGCCACATTATCCGTGTATATAATGAATACCGTACCTGAGGTAGTCTGACAACAACTTGGGCATAGTCAGCGATTTGTTGCTCAACAACTGAATCTGAGCCGATCAGCGGTTCGACGGGTGTACCAGCGACAAAATTCGCGTGTTAAACCTTTTCACACGGTTTTAGCGTGCGTTCTGGATTTATGACACGTGTGAAATAATAATGAATTTCAAGTGTGGTGTTTTTTACACACTTTTCATGGCAGTCGTAGAAAAATTTCTTTACGATTTCCAAAAGTCTATAGCAACCCAGCAAACATTAATTTATTTGCACTACCACATTTTATTTCATTGCTGGTTGTCGTCCACGCGCCTACTAAATTAGTATTAAAATTTTCAAATTTATTTTTGTCGACTTATCGTGGATTTTAGAATAAAATTGTGGGGTAAGCGGTATCAGTGCAATTAAATAAATTCAAATAAATTTTTTGAAACGTGTTGGTGTGTTGCGTTGTCCTAATGGAAAAACGTAATCCTGGATTAACGTTTTCTAGTGTTAATAATAATAATTATTATTGTACCTTTGATTTTGTTTCTAATAAATAAATTAATAAATGTACATTTCTTTTAGATTTCTAGTTAAGAAATGTGCCTAATTTCCATTGAGTCTCCGAAAAATTTTTGTACTGATCTAATTTTACTAATTGATCAATTTAAGCCTTTATCAAAAAATGTTAATAGTAGGTTTCGATTTTGTTTCATTTATATGTATTTGCAGGTTCCGCGCCATGACCACGCCATCACAGAACCTTACAACTGCTCGCTTTCTCCGCCATTTCTCAACGTAACCTCCGATCAAATGTACAAATCTCAAAAGAAACTTCTCTATCCAGTAAATGTGGGTCGCAATGTGGCTCGTGAAATGGCCCAGACCCATTACATTCTCCCATCAGACATCGAACTCTATCCTAGTCCAAATATTATACTACAGTTCCTAGAAATGATCGCTGATAACAGTGGTCCTCTTCTTAGCAAGAACCCTAAAGTATTTCCTTTACATTTGTTTGAAGTGGGTGCCAATCAGCAAGTTCCAGATAGTAAAACTAGACTTCAGGAAATGATAGCGAATGGAACGGCGGTACCGTTTCACAAGAAACTGTGCCCAGGATGTCATAGTGTTCCAAAGGCAAAAGAGTGGCAGAATGCCAAAGAAACGAAGGACTTAAGAGTGTTCCATGTTGGAAAAAGAAACGGGAAATTTATTCATTGGGAACCAATTTTTATAGGAACTCACGCGGATCCCTTGTATGATGAAAGATTGAGTTGGGAAGGGAAAAGCGATAAGATGACTCAGGTTCGTGTATCTTTTGTAATCATTTAAAGGATATATTTTTTACTGTCATATGTAAAGTAAAGATTTTAATTCAAACTTTGTGTACCGCCATGGCCAAGGTTAGTAAAGATTTCGATTGTAACTTTAGATCTGTGAAACATTAATAAATCTTTGTTATAAAATTTTTACTATACAGGTTTAAAGAAAGTTTTTTTTAAGGATGAAAGACTATCGAAATTGCCGTTTTTCTGCTTCTTGTGTTTTAATTAATAGTAATTATACACCAAGGATAAGAAAAGGCTTCTCAACCGTGGTTTATATACTATTTTTTCACTACTAGCACATTTGTTTAACTTTTCTTCAAATTATAATCATGATAATGCGAAAGGTTCCATGAAAGATATCCATGAAAAGCAAGTAGCATATGAATTTTAATCAATACCTGTCATTTCTATTTTTGTTGCGATGTTGCTAGTGTGGTCCAGCTGGCAAATTTAACATTTCGCAAGAAATTACAACTCCCCAGTTCTACATTGTTGAGCTGTCACCTATCATTAATAATGAAAGCAAATGTCAAGTCAAAACATCAAGTACGGCAGTAACCATGCCAACATTGCCAATATTGTTTTTATTATCTACGAGTAGGAGAGAAAAATCCATTATTTGGTAAGATACAGAAAATTAATTTCTGAAGCATCAAACACGATATAATAATATTATAATGATGTTTTCTGAAGCTAGTAGTCAAAAAAACATATTATATAGTTCCATGGTGAAACAGATTAAAACTGTTAATCCCCATTATGTTTTTTGTGTTTTTTTTTAATTTGTTTTTTCATTTTAATGAAATGAACCAGTAGATGGTATTTTTCTTATTACTTTTAACGACGCTCAGTTGTTTACTTTTAATTGTAATACATTTTAATATATGTATGTACATTTATGTTACGGACAAAACACGAAATGTAGACAATTTGCGTTTTGTCTTGACAAATCGCGAATTGACCAAGCTTTTAGACAAAGCCCAGGGTGGAATATACAGTGAGCGGCAAAAGTATGGAATAAATTCATTAAAAATTAAACAAAATTTATTTCAATTTTTTTTTTTATACGGGTCAAGTTTGGTTTATAAAAATTAATATTTTTATCCCAAATTAAATTTCAAGCAGTCATTTGTTTTCGAGTGATGACGTCATCGATATATTTTTTTTTAAATAGAAACCCCCTATTTTTTTTCTTGATTCAGATAGCCCCTTTAATTCTCTAAATAATAGTATAAAAATTTTGTTATCTTAGATAATGAAAGTTTTGAGAAAAAAATAAAATTTGATTTTTTTATGACAAACAAAGTCAAAAAATCAATTATGTAAATCAAACAGTCAAATGGTACTGTCAGTTTCATTTCTATGTTCAATTTAAACATAGGGCTAGCTGAATCAAGAAAAAATTAAATTTAAAAAAAATATCGATGACGTCATCACTCGAAAACAAATGACTGCTTGAAATTTAATTTGGGATAAAAATATTAATTTTTATAAACCAAAATTGACCCGTATAAAAAAAAATGAAAAAAAATTTGTTTAATTTTTTATGAATTTATTCCATACTTTTGCCGTTCACTGTATATTTCATGCATTTCGGCATTTGTCCAGACAAAACGCGTTCTATTTTGAACAATGAAAGCAAATGTCAAGTCAAAACATCAAGTACGGCAGTAACCATGCCAACATTGCCAATATTGTTTTTATTATCTACGAGTAGGAGAGAAAAATCCATTATTTGGTAAGATACAGAAAATTAATTTCTGAAGCATCAAACACGATATAATAATATTATAATGATGTTTTCTGAAGCTAGTAGTCAAAAAAACATATTATATAGTTCCATGGTGAAACAGATTAAAACTGTTAATCCCCATTATGTTTTTTGTGTTTTTTTTTAATTTGTTTTTTCATTTTAATGAAATGAACCAGTAGATGGTATTTTTCTTATTACTTTTAACGACGCTCAGTTGTTTACTTTTAATTGTAATACATTTTAATATATGTATGTACATTTATGTTACGGACAAAACACGAAATGTAGACAATTTGCGTTTTGTCTTGACAAATCGCGAATTGACCAAGCTTTTAGACAAAGCCCAGGGTGGAATATACAGTGAGCGGCAAAAGTATGGAATAAATTCATTAAAAATTAAACAAAATTTATTTCATTTTTTTTTTATACGGGTCAAGTTTGGTTTATAAAAATTAATATTTTTATCCCAAATTAAATTTCAAGCAGTCATTTGTTTTCGAGTGATGACGTCATCGATATATTTTTTTTTAAATAGAAACCCCCTATTTTTTTTCTTGATTCAGATAGCCCCTTTAATTCTCTAAATAATAGTATAAAAATTTTGTTATCTTAGATAATGAAAGTTTTGAGAAAAAAATAAAATTTGATTTTTTTATGACAAACAAAGTCAAAAAATCAATTATGTAAATCAAACAGTCAAATGGTACTGTCAGTTTCATTTCTATGTTCAATTTAAACATAGGGCTAGCTGAATCAAGAAAAAATTAAATTTAAAAAAAATATCGATGACGTCATCACTCGAAAACAAATGACTGCTTGAAATTTAATTTGGGATAAAAATATTAATTTTTATAAACCAAAATTGACCCGTATAAAAAAAAATGAAAAAAAATTAGTTTAATTTTTTATGAATTTATTCCATACTTTTGCCGTTCACTGTATATTTCATGCATTTCGGCATTTGTCCAGACAAAACGCGTTCTATTTTGAACATATAAGTTATAAGGATTTTGAATTAAAATAATTCTAAAACAGGTAGATTAAAGGCAACTATGTCATTTAGAATTCCAGAGTAATTTATAAGCCTTGAAGAATGCTGAGATTTTTTTTATGAAAAGTTGAAAAAATTCTATACGGATGCCAAGTGTACTGGAGTTAAGAAAAAATGTTAAAGCCACTAAAGAATCCTGAATTAAGTTCTTCTACAAAACCCTGAAAATTCAAAGCGCTGAAAAAATACTTTTCATTTTCAGATATTCTTATTTTCCCAGTTACTAAGTTTTATTTTCTTTGGTTGATACTTTTTAATGTTATCATTTCTCAGCTTCTCAAATTTTCAGTTCATCGGTTTTCCATTTCAAGGGCTTTTAGATTATAAATTTTCCAGTTTCTCAAGTTTTACTTTCTCAGTTAGAATATGCAATAAATTATTCTGCGTCAATCAATGTGAAAAGGTCTAATTCTTATTTTAAATAAATCATTTTCATATAATAATCTGCTCTTTACTTGTGAAACTAGTCAAAAAAGGGTTCCTAGAACTGTCAAGATGAAAAAGTTTTAGAAACGATGAAACGCTGCTCCGCTTCAAGTTAAATTTTGTTGCAGATATCTACGATCATGAACTCTTTTCTAAAAGAAGCAAAATTTTACCATTGAGGATAAAAAATATTCACAATAATAATTATTATTATACATATGGCTGAAACAAGGATATTCTCAATAACATAGTGGTTTATATTAGATAGTCTTTGTTTAGCAAAACATAATTTCACTTTCTACTTACCTCAGTTTTCCCAGACCAATGCTGCTAACAAAATTCGGGTCTTGTCAACGTTAGCTTGGTCATAACGCAACTTGTCTGGACAAAACGCGAACTTCTCTGACGTCTAAAGTCAGCGCACATTTCGCGATTGTCCAGACAAAACGCAGTTTGTCTAAAGTCGTGTTTTGTCCATAACACATACACTAATAAATTGATTTCAGCCAGCTATTGAGTTTTTGAGTTTCATTATCTTTATTTTTACAGGGATACGCTCTGTGTGTTCTCGACTACGACTTCTTAATTCTGAATAACGCCTTCCTAGTGCACCGACCCGGTATAAAAGTGTACAAAAAAGACCAAAAGAGGGCGATGTTAGCTGCGAAAACCAATCAGCTCATCAAAAAGATAATATTCCCTGAACTTAAAGTGTTATATGGCATTAAAAAAGGCTGTGCTGTGTAAATTATAGTGGTGTTAAAATATTAGCCATATTTAATGTATTGATGTAAGTATTAAAGCAAAAAACTATTGGAATTCGGAAAAAGAACATTTTGTTAATTTATTGTTACTTTTTAAATCAATTATTATTACAAATTTTATTCTAAGAGGTTTATTTTATGTGTTGGATGTTTGATTTTTTGACTGATGGAGAAAGTCTGAATATTTATTTTGAACTCTAATCTTGGTCATTTCATTCAATTTTGTATATAATTTGCTCATAATTATTTTCTTAATT
Organism: Diaperis boleti; assembly: GCA_963583935.1. NCBI lineage: Eukaryota > Metazoa > Arthropoda > Insecta > Coleoptera > Tenebrionidae > Diaperis > Diaperis boleti. Next base: position 41,181,745 of record OY757245.1, on the reverse strand, counting down.
GTATTTACTATTATTTGTACTTAATATATAGGTAAATTATTACGACGTAATTATCGTTTTTGCTGTATTAGCGGTTAATGTGCCTTATCAATTTGATGTGGTGATGATAAAACATATTACTTTTGTACTATACAAATTGTGTATACTGCTGTATACTCTTAATATAAATATTGCTAATTGTTGTTTTTTTTTTGTATGTTGAGCGCTTGACCATCATTTCACTAATTATTATGTAACTATACTATTGATTCTTCATAAATGATCATGTTGTCAGTGTGAAACAAAATTATTACTTTATCTGGAGAATTTTGATGTTAAAAATCTACTGGATGTATGAATCATTTATGAAGATTATACTACAGTGTTTTTTATATGGCATAGGGATTCTCATGTTGAATTTTCCACTCCGTTTGGGGCAAGCATGAAACTTGAAATTTTTACCTGACAGCTGGACACTATTTCTTTTCATTTTGTCCCTAAACTTAAAAACATATCCAAACTAAAATAAACTACCTTTTTTATGGGTATTATTGTAGACGCTTATGATGTAACATTTGTATGGATCTGGCGTTTTAAAATTGTCATTGCAAATTGTTACTAATACTAAAAAGAGGACGAAACTAGAACTTTGTGTAACAATAGTACAATCAATTTCATAGTTGGCTGTACTATTATTATTGATAAAAATACGGATAGAATTTGTATTATTTTTGAGATACAGTCGGCTCACCCTAAGTCGCCACCCTCGAATTATTTGGATGGCACTAGCACTTTGCTTCATACATGTAAAAAAAAAATTTGGCTTCCCGGTGTCGAAAATAGCTACATGTCAGTTACAAGCGAACGACGAGATTCAGAAATCGCAAGGGGACGCAATACAACATAAAGAAAATGACACTTTTCAAAACCCCAAGTGGCGCTTTGCCGTTTTTTTGCCCTTTAGTCTTCAGTTTTTACTCAGTATTGGCTAATTCAAATCAACAGAGACAAAATAGCTTTTAAATGACCGCAAGCTGCTGTCGGCCTTATAACGAAAGACAGGTAGTTATTAAAGGATTTATCTGAGTGGCAATCTAGTTATGTTAAGTTAGAGAATCACTTTGTTTCAAATTGAACGCGCCTGTGGTTCGGGCTCTGAAACTAGAAGACAACAACACATTTGAACTTTCTGAAATTGACAGCAATATCTAAAAACAAGTTACAACAACGACTTTAGCAAGTTATTCGCGGTGCCTGTGACTCATAAGTTGGGTAATTTATGCTACTGCAGAGAAAGAAGGGCTGAAGGCAACTCATACGAAATTTCTGGGTTCACATGAGGTCCACGGAATACTTCGAGTAACAATAGTGAACATTAATTTTAAACAAATGCTAGAATTCTTAACAAGATATGTAGATATACTTCACTTCAAATGAATTGGCATCGCGGCAGGCGCTGGAAATTCAACTTTATGTTGGCAGCATCACATTGCTCATAATAAATCAAATATCTCTAGGTAGATTTTTAAGCAACAAATGTACAGAGAATACTAACAAACATCCTGAATAAAGCTAGAAACAGACTTCTCTGATGTGTTGTGTTGTGTTGTGATGCAACGCAACGTTGCATGGATCAGACAGAAGTTTTAGCATGTAATCAAATGAGGCCCGTGCACACTGTTCTGATGGCTTCTGACGCGTTGCGATGTGTTGTGTCGTGACGCTATGCAATCCCTCGATTCCGGATTTTCGTCAGATCGCAACACATCACATCACATTGCAACACAAAGCGTCAGAACGCATCAGAGAAGTGTGCACGGGGCAGAACGTCATAACACTGCATCAAATAGCGTCAGTTACCCCCGAAACAGTGCCATTGCAGGTTGCGACACATTTACAATGGATGAAGCTACTTTAATCGAAAAAATTAGAGAGCATGAATGAGTCTATTTAATATCAAATTCGAATATTATCGAAACCAGCATTTATGCGATATGTTAGGATCTCTCGATTTCAGCAATAAATTATTGTACACATTTAAGTACATTAATTGTTTTGCCTGTTCATTAAAATGTAGTGTTTTTCTTTTGACAGGAGGAGAATTAACGTCATCGGAATCATTAATCTCTTCAGCTTGTTTGCTTGTACTCGGCACAGGTTCCCAGGGACGAAACATCTTGATATTCACTAATTTCGCTTCTAAATCTATATAAAAAATAAATATTTTAATTTACAAAATAATTAACAAAATCACTACATAGTTGGATGAATATAATAAATAAAATAATACGTCACTTAACACACAAGAAAAACGCTAAGACTGGCAACAAGAACGAGATTAACATTCGAGGACACGACACATCGCGTCAGACAAGTGTGTTCATAGCGTTCTGACGGCGCATCACAACACACAACGACACAACACAACACAAGGCGTCAGACAAATGTGTTCATGGCGTTCTGACGACACATCACGACACGTCAGAGAAATGTGTTCCCCGCATAAATCTGTTCGGACTGCTAGGAGGATACTTTCAAAAAAACTTGAGGTACAGTCACTGGAATCGCAGTAAAGGAGTTGAAGAAAAGCTGTTAATTTATATTTATAAATGAAATTACAAATAAACAGAAAAACAAATAATTGGTTTGGGGTTTTTGTAAGACATACTACAATCAGAGAATTCAAGCAAAACTGGGAATGAAAGACAAGAGTTGTGCAAATTTGGCGTGAAGCACTTGATAACTGTACACAAGAAAAATGGGTTAACGACATATTGAGAAGGAAATTACCAATGATTTTGAAAAATATATAGGTGTACGAGACGTTGTCCACCGTTTATAATAATTAATACAAACTTAGATATGTCTGATTCAGATGAGGATTTTGAGTTGTTTCATAACATAACGTCCAAATAATCTAATGCTAGTCTCACATGTTTTAGTAACTTTTTTGACATAAGATAAAGCTCAGTTTAGACAAACACCGCCTACTGCGATGCCAATTCATTTGAAATGAAGTATACAAAGGCTGAACGACTTCGGGTTCATCATGGCGGGTTTTATGACGTACCTAGTAGACAAAATGGCCGACTAAAGGTAAAAATTGAAATGGTTTTACTTAAGGATTTCCGGTATGCACGTGGAACAAACGCCGGTCAATTTCATGACATCTCCGGATGGTGAGTCCGAAGAAAAATATAGACGAAATGGTTACCTTATTTCCAGGAATATAACAACCTCACTTGGCTTGGGGACTGACGGTGGAAATTTAACCGACGCAAACTAAACAAAAGCTGGAATCTGCGCGAGATCTCACTTTCGGGGTCGAACGAACACGTACAACTTTTTTAAAGAAAAGCAAGCTCAGCAGTGGAAAATAACTAGGTTTTACAAAATGGCTAATTTGCAGAACAAAGCCGCGTGGTGTAACTCCAACGGAAACTGAACACGCACTTTAAAAACAGGAGAACTCATAGTGGAATAAAATAAGATAAAACAAAGAATTAAGCGTTAGTTACGACTTGATGCTTCTAATGTGAAAGTCTGAATGCCTGTGAAATGGACGCCGGTCCTCCTTCCACCATCTAGAAGGGACGCCAACCGGTTTTTAGTCGCGCCAACTTCATCGCGTTGCCAACCACTGCTGGATGTTGCTAACTTTAGAGCAACTTGCCGGATAGGCAACTCGAAGTTCTCCTATGCATTGCATGGTCTATTTTGGGGATATCTCAGGGTCATTGTTTTCGACGCTCTTTCTGCTACTTTGTTGGTCAACACCTTCTGTCGTTAAAAAGACATGGAACAGTCTTCCAGTGTTGCCGAAGGTTATATTGCCGAGTCTCTCAAAAGGAAAATTGATGTTGCAAATATGATCACGAAGGAAACGTCGTCCTCTTTAAATAGACTACCAGTTCCAAATAAAGAATTTCTTCTAGATTTAGAAACTGAACGAAAATACACATTTAACATCACATTATGTGCACGTTGAGTTAGAAAATCCTAATTTACCCTCAACTCAAAATATTCAGGCCAACCAACTAATTCCTGGTCTATTTTCACATGTTGAGAATAGTACAATAAACATTAATATTTATAGTTAGTAGTTGCGTTTTTAAAAAAGATACCTGAGTGAATAGAGTTTAGTGTTGGTTTTTGTATTTACATATTAGGTTAAAAGTTACACGTTATTAAAATAATTTTTTCAAATATGGAGCTTCTTTTCAATTAATTGGAGTTTTGGGTACAAAAATTAATTACAGGGGAGATTGGATCTTGAAAGCTTCAATAACACGTGCAGTCGTGCAGATCAAATCAGCCTACAAGAAAGCATGCACACAGGTTGAAGTTAAGTAATACATACTGGGGTTTTTGTTGTGTTTATATAAAATTACGCTGAAATTTGTCGGAGTAATATTTGATAATAATTAACTAAAATTAATTAACCATCAATCTGTCAAACGTCATTATTAATATAATGACAGGGTCCCAACACAACGAAATTAATGATTTCTTTTGAATTCTCATAGATGGCGCCAAATGTAATATGTAATAAAAAATTATTACCGTTTCATTTTGTGCATTATTGTGTCAATTATGGTGTAAAGTAGCGTGTACTAAATTAGACTTTTTGTCTTATACTTAATTTATTTTTTTAAACGTTTCTGAAAAGCTAAAAATTGACTGGTTACTTTACCGCATAGTAACCGCACTTTTCATTTTGCGTAAAAATCTAGTTTCGGATGATATACATGATGTCAAAGCTAACTTTACAATTCAGCAGGCCAAAAAGAAATTGTACATTTCTTTAATAGTAGGTTTTTCTTTATGATTTCTAGTAAAGAAATGTGTCAATTTCCATTGGGTATCCGAAAAAAAAATATATAAAAAAAAAAGAAAATAAATAAATAATAAATAAAAATGCCTTTATTTCCTAAAGAGGTAACAAACTAAACTAAACAGGGCGAAGTCTAGCTTAAAGCTAGACCCTGAAAAAGAAATACATTCTAACAAAAATAAATAAATAACCAATAAACTAAATAAATAAACCATAAATAAACAACCAGTAATAATAAAAATTAAGAAGTACATGGCAAAACAAAATTGAGATTGTAGGTACCATAATTAAATACAAAACTTAAAATGTTCTATAATTTGATCTATAGTAAGTATCGACAAGTTTATAAAATATTTTAATAGGTTTACTTTTTAAATGAGATGGCAGTGAATTGTAAATGGAAACAGCATTGAAAGTAAAACTTCGTTGAAACAGCGCTGTGTGGAAACGTGGCATGCTGATATTCGATGCAGACCTGTGTTGTAATGTATTATATTTGGACCACCCTCTATTTTCACCACCTCTACTAGCAGGTAGTGCCGGGTAATCCGGGTATTTAAGGGTAGCTTCACCACCCGGGTGGAAGCAGTTGTTAGTTGTTGTTGCTAGTTGTAACCAGTTGTATATATGCACGATTAAAGTACGTTAAGGAAGAACTTCTAGTTTCATTCCCGAACTGGGTACACGAATTTATTTTATTAATTAATAAGGTAGCGCCAATCCGTTCAGCACGGGCTACCCAACAAAGTGGTGTCAGGTGTGAGGTTTTTTTCCCTCTTAAAAGTGTTACGAAGTGGTGTCGGTGGGAAACGTCGCCAAAAGTGCTAAATTCCACCTAGGTGGTCAAAGCTGATGTCCCCGTCTGCCATCATCCCTAAGGAGTGAAACGAAAATTTAGAAGCTACTACGTCCAACTCACAGGTACTACAACAGGTCCAACAGGTACTACAGCAACAATTCACCATCCCGCCCGTATGTCAACATCTTCATTGCCCAAGCAGTAAGTCAACTCATGTGCAGTGATTAGTGCAGAAAAGTCAGTGCATTTTCGTTCTAGTGATTTTTTCTCTTTCTCTGTTTCTTTTTAATTTGTTTATTTTGTAAATATTACATGCCAGTTATAACCCGTTCGCACGACGGGTAAGACATTGTTCCAACAAGATTAGAAAATTCAGAAATGGGGTTTAGCATTGAAATAGCTTTAAAAATGATCCCTGATTTTAAGGGAAATAAGAACCAAATCCACAAATTTATAACTTGTTGCGACATTGTCTTTGCTACAGCGACATCAGATGCTGATAAAGCTGTGTTTTTAAATGTTGTTAAAACAAAACTCTGCGACCAAGCGTACAATCTTATAAAATATAAAACTATAAACAATTGGACAGAATTAAAGTCATTGCTCAAAGAACATTACAAAGAAAAAAGAACTATGGCTCAGATTCAGATGGAATTATTAACGTGTCGTCAGGGCAGGGACGATGTAAGAACTTTTGCTAATAAAATTGAGAAAATGTTAGGCGAATTAGATGATCTCTGTATATCTAATCAAGGTGAGGGCGCCAAAGAAATCATACAAAATTTAAACAAATCGACAGCCCTTAAGGCATTTGTTGACGGATTAAATGAATCCATAAAGTTAATTATTAAAGCCAGTCGTTTCGACGATCTGCAGTGTGCAATCGAGGCGGCTTGCGACGAAGAAAAAAAATTTTTGATCAATAAAATACGAGTGAATAATCCCTCATGCAGTAAATGTGGTAAATCAAACCATATCACCAGTCAGTGTCGTTATAATTTCCAGTATAATCATTCTAATTCTAATGTCGATTTATTTTGTCGTTACTGCAAACGAGTAGGACACGAAATTCAATTTTGTAGGAAAAGAAATTATAATAATTCGCGAACACAGGCGAATAACGCACCACGACGCAACACAGAAAATGCGTCGGGAAACGAGAACGGATCGGGATCAGGCAGTCAAATTTCGATCCGCGACCTGAGGACTGCACGTCATTAATTAAACGCGTATTTGTCTTATAAAAAAAAAATTCTTGTCTAGTTAAAATTCCCCTTAATATATCACATTCAAAAGTTACAACTTTGTTAATTGATACAGGTTCAGATATTTCAATATTAAAATTAGATTGTGCAGATGACGACGCACAAGTTTCAACAAATCAAAAAATTAAAATTAAAGGTGTTGGTGATGATATCATCACATCCTTAGGCGTTTGTTCTGGAATTTTCAATTTATCTGATACAACTTCAGTTAGTCATCCGATTCATATTGTTGATTCAAAATTTCCCATCCCTGGAGACGGAATTTTAGGGAAAGATTTTTTAGAAGAACATAAGGGGATAATAAATTTTGCAATATCGGTGTTACAAATAACCATTGAAAATAAAACCTTTTCGTTTCCCATCGAACAAATTCCAGAGACCTCAATAAACCCATCTAATTTACCAAGTACCGCCGTGTCCCAAAACCCTCCAATAATCATACCGCCAAGGACGGAATTTACAGCAAATGTTAGAGTAAATTTTACGGGACCCAAACTTTGTTTGCAAAAACACGTTTCGGATGGACTATACATACCAAATGATATCGTAAAAGCGGAAAACGGTTTTTGTCTGATAAGGGTAATAAACTCATCGGAAATTCCCTTCGAAATAAATAGTACCGACTTTGAGTTCGAAGACCTAGGCAATTACGAGACAATAAATTTTATGGAAGGTTCGCACCATGAACGGTTAAAATTATTACAGTCCCTTATACCTCAAAACAATTTAAACAAAGAAGAATATGAATCAATTTTACAAATTTGCCGTGAGTTTAACGATATTTTTTTCCTTGAGGGTGACCAACTCACATATACTAATGCCGCAAAACATTCGATGTCCTTATTAACACAAAAACCCGTGTACGTTAAACCTTATAGAATCCCCGAATTCCAAAAAACAGAAGTTCGACAACAAATCAATCAAATGCTAAAAGATGACATTATTGAAAATAGTGTTTCGCCTTATAACGCTCCGATCTTATTGGTACCTAAAAAGCCAGACAATTTGGGAAATAAAAGATTTAGATTAGTTGTAGATTTTCGGAAATTAAACGACGTCACAGAATCAGATGCATATCCTTTACCGAATATCACAGAAATTTTGGAGCAATTAGGTCATTCTAAATATTTTAGTGTTATCGATCTCGCGACAGGGTTTCATCAAATTCCTTTAAGTGAAGAGAGCAAAACATTAACTGCATTTACATTTGAAGGACGTTACCAATTTAAAAGACTTCCCATGGGACTAAAAAATTCCCCCGCAACTTTTCAACGGTTAATGAATCATGTTCTTACTGGTCTTCAAGGTATCAAATGCTTCGTCTATTTAGATGACATAGTAATTTACGGTAGTTCTTTACGTGATCATAACAGTAAGTTAATTGACGTGTTTAACAGGCTTAGAATTCATAATTTAAAATTGCAGCCCAGCAAATGTTCATTTTTAAGGAAAGAAATCACGTACTTAGGTCATGTAATTTCAGAAAATGGCATTAAACCGGATCCAAACAAAATTCAAGCTGTCAGAGATTTTCCAACTCCTAAGAACAAAGACAATATCAGATCACTTTTGGGTTTAGCATCCTATTACAGAAAATTTATTCAAAATTTTTCCGAAATAGCATATCCTATGAATAATCTTTTAAAAAATAATGTTGATTTTAAGTGGACAGCTCTATGTGAAGAATCCTTTAACAAATTAAAGCATAAACTCATAACTCCACCTATTCTACAATATCCTAATTTCAATCAAGAATTTATTTTAACAGCTGACGCTAGTCAACATGCTATCGGCGCCGTATTGTCTCAAGGTGTAATCGGTAAAGATCTGCCTATTGGGTACGCGTCGAGAACATTGAACAAAGCTGAGAAAAATTATTCCACGATTGAACGGGAATTAACTGCCATACTTTACGGAGTTCAGTACTTTCGACCTTACCTATACGGAAAAAAATTCAAGATTGTAACCGATCATAAGCCTTTAATTTATATTTTCTCTGTTTCAAATCCTTCCTCTCGCCTCATGCGGTTTAGATTAAAATTGGAAGAGTATGAGTTCGAAATTATCCACAAACCTGGCAAATGTAATTCAAACGCTGATGCCCTCAGTAGAATTTATAAAATTGATAATGAAATCAGTCCACCCAAAAACAAAGATTCCTACGAACAATACTTAAAAGATATTGAAACCAAAATAATAACAAACTCTAATGTCATTGAAACGAACGAGGCTATGCACGACAGTTCAAATGATATCGATCTTGTTTATTTCACTGATAAAAATTTCGAATCGAACATAGAATATCATAATAGTGTTTTGAACTCAAGGCACAAAATGTTGAAATTTCAAACATTGCTTGCTTAAAATCCGATGACCGTTACCTTCTATATCTTGTTATTAAAGAAACATGTAGTCACAAAGCATCATATGAAGACATTTTTCAAAGTCTTACTAATTTAAAAGCGTTTTGTTTAAAAAACAACATAAAAAAATTTGGAATATCGAGATCAAACTTGGAATTGGAAAAATGTAAATTTGAATCTGTAAGAACTATGATTCGTTTTATTTTCAAAAATACTGATATACAAATTATTATATTTCATAACAACACAAAAAGAGAATTGATATATGATGAGATCCAAAATATTTTAAAAGAGTACCACATTCATCCTCTTGGAGGTCATCAAGGTGTAAACCGAACGTTCAATCGCATCAAAAGCGACTACAAGTGGCACAAAATGTACAAAGACATCAAACAATTCATTAATTCATGTCAAACTTGTCAACAAAACAAAAGCGGCAGAAAAACCAAAGCTCCGATGACTATTACAACCACATCGTCTAAACCTTTCGAAAAGGTATTTCTGTATATTGTCGGTCCTCTTAATATAACCGAAAACAACAATAAATACATACTGACTTTCATTGATGATCTTACTAATTTTTTCATAGCCGTTCCTATACATAATCAAGAAGCAAATACAATAGCAAAGAAATTCGTTACAGAAATAGTTTGTAAATTCGGTATGCCACAAACTGTACTCACCGATCAAGGTACTAATTTTGAAAGCGCAATTTTTAAAGAAACCTGCAAATTGCTAAAAATCACCAAAATTCATGGAACAAGTTTTCATCCTCAAACCAACGGCAGTTTAGAACGGACACACAGGAGTTTAGCTGAATATTTGAGATCATTTATTAATCGAGATCGCGATAATTGGGACGAATTTTTACCTTTCGCCACGTTTACATTCAACACAACACCACATTCATCCACTAAAATTACCCCATTTGAATTATTGTTTGGACACAAAGCTTCTCTTCCTACATCTTTGAAAAAAAATCCTGAAGTCCATTATAATTATGATGATTACTACACAGAATTAAAATCAAGGTTGCAACACGCTCATCAAATTGCTCGTGAAAATCTTTTATCTGAAAAAGAAAAATCTAAGATCAATTATGACTCAAATGCTCATCAAGTAATCTTTTCACCTGGCGATATGGTTTGGTTAACCAACGAAACAAAGCCGTTCGGAAAATGTAAGAAATTAGAGCCACGATTCAAAGGTCCATATGAAATAATTTCCAAAGATTCAAATGTTAACTACACTATATCAATAAACAGAAAACCCACAAAAGTGCATGTGAATCGACTGAAAAAATGTTGTGAAAAAGACAGACACTCGATTTCAATGTAATTAAAAATATTTCTTTTTCTATTGTAATTTCTTTTTTTTATCAATATCAAACTTATTCTTAAAATTCAACCCGATTTGTTCATTCTGGTTACAGTTTATATTTTATCAGATAATATGTAATGGCATTTTACTTATAAGTAATAATAATACACATTGTGTTTATTTTATTACCAAATGAATTGTATATATTAGTTATTAAGTAAAAATTAGGAGTAACATTTATTGCATTAATAATTAAATTCATATCTGAGTTCCGTATATGTTATCGTAAAATCTTTTTTTTTTCTGTTAAGGATAATTGTTTAGTATTTTACTATTTTTTTTCAACTGTTTTTAAATTGATGAGAATCATGTTGGTGAAACTATAATAGTTTAATAATTGTTTAGTAATCATTTCACATAATATTATTATCCTATTATATTAATTTTATTACTTATGTCAGTTAAGATCTTTATTGTGTATGTTTTTATTTTATATTTTATTCTGTGTTTTATTGTTAGTCAACAATTCTATTAATACTAGTTTTTTTTGTAATTGTATCCTTTTGTATATTTTTTTTTTATTTTTCGTATGTCAAAATTTGCGCTATGGCACAAATTTTTCAAATATGAGGGGAGGTGTTGTAATGTATTATATTTGGACCACCCTCTATTTTCACCACCTCTACTAGCAGGTAGTGCCGGGTAATCCGGGTATTTAAGGGTAGCTTCACCACCCGGGTGGAAGCAGTTGTTAGTTGTTGTTGCTAGTTGTAACCAGTTGTATATATGCACGATTAAAGTACGTTAAGGAAGAACTTCTAGTTTCATTCCCGAACTGGGTACACGAATTTATTTTATTAATTAATAAGGTAGCGCCAATCCGTTCAGCACGGGCTACCCAACACCTGACACAAATATCATCTCGGAATTAACATCTGATAAAGATAGGGAGGCTGAGATAGTAAGAGTATTTAATGAGTGGTTTTTGCCAAGTAACATGCAAATAATTTGTCCACCTTCAGCCATCGCATTTCCTGAATCTTACCAGACACGTGATCATACTTCCTCAAGTCCCATATTAATCGGCAACAGCTATTCTGAATTCTCTGCAATCGGTTACAATAAGCTTACAATTACAAATATTAATTCATACAGAATATTTATGATTTTCCTTAGATTCCTTAGATAGAGTCCTTAGATTTTGCTGCTTCCCTTGTAAGTCCCCAGCAGTAATTAGTAACATCCCAGCACCCAATTTCCCTTGATATAGCTTCTCTATAAGGCAAAGATCCTGAAGAAATCTCTCGTCCTGTTCGTCACTTACGAGGACGTATTCTAGCCTAACATAGAAAGAACAATGAAATCTCAAATACAAAAATTATTTTTATCTAATTTCGTTATGAAAAGTCACATTTTTGATAACTCTTTGACGTTATGAAACGTCACATTTTTCATAACTAGTTACGTAATGAAATCATTACATAACTAGTTTTGTTATGAAATCACTAAAAGAAGCATTAACTTTCTTCTGTTTACAGCAATCTTCGAATTTCTTGTACGCAAGATCGTAACGCTGTTTAGACTTTTCGGGTATTAAACCCAACACGGCCGAATTGGCACCTTCTTCAATATCTGAAGGTATTTCGGAATCGGAATCAACATTAATTTTTTTGATGACAAATGTTTTTTAAATAATTAGTTACACACTTACTTGATTTTAGATGTTGACAATGTCGAATTATTTACAGGTATGTAAATATAATAATAATTAGTGGAAAGAACGATTTATTTACGGAATTAGATAAAACGTTGTACGTAAACACGTTATGAAAACGCTTGTTGAACAATATCGCTCTTTTCATAACTCGTTACGTAATAGTATATTGAAACACTAGTTTTGTAAAACTGATATTAAGACACGAGTTCAGGTTTGCAGCACGACTGCCGTAGGCAGGAGTGCCTGTAAAAAACGAGTGCTCTTAAGTTTTAAAAAACAAGTTTTTTATCTTATTTTTCCTAATTTGCATATTAATTTCATTTTTTAACAAATAAAATCAATTTTGGTAATTTAGGAAATTTTGTTAAATTTTCATTTCTCTGTACCTGACGTATACTTGAGATGACTTACATGGAACCTTAACCACAAAATCATACTGACATTTCGTTCAGTGCAAGGTTCAGTGTGTCTAACCAATGGAAACAAAAATTCTAGATTTTGGGTGCGTTAATGAAATATTAACGCACTCAAAATGATTTAAATTAAAATTTAAATATATCTAAGTCGAACTCCACAAACTTTAATAACTGTAAAATTACTAATGGAACTTGTTTCGGCAGAACACTTCTGCCATCATCAGCCCTAATTTAACAAGAGATTAATGATACAATTGATGAATTACAAGAGGGGTTCTTACCTTAAAGAATATAAAAAATTATGACATTGACGTAATTTTGAATTAAATTTGACGTTTTCAAAGGGTTACATGATTTTTAAAAGATTTCGTAAAAACAACATTTTATAAAATGTAAAAATTAAAAATGGATCAAAGAGAATCTGGTAAGTTTGTTTGAGTGGTGAAAAATTAAAATAGTGAATTAATAATGGGATTATTAAAGTTATTCTGTTCATTTAAACAAGATCTGTTTTCCAGTTTCAAGGCTTTCCTTATTTCCAAAGTCTCAAGAAAATCTAATGTCCGGCCTTTATTGCATTTATGAATCAATTTTGAATTTGATGGTGAAAAACTATGTTTCGTTATTAATATATGATTGGCGAAAGAAGAAGGTGTTGATGGTGGAGGATCAAGATCTGTGTTGTTATAGATGTGCCTGAAATGTTCTTTAATACGGTCTGATATTTTGCGACCTGTCTGACCTATGTAGAATGACTCACAAGAAGAGCAGTTTAATTTGTATACACCTGATGATGATTTGTAATCTAATGGATCTTTATTTTTAATAAAAGATCTGCCTAAGTTGTTATCTGTTTTAAATGAAACTTTAAAACCGTTTTTCTTAAGTATTTTAGAACATTTCTCTGAGACGACACCAAAGTATGTTAATGAATTTGAAAAGGAAATTGTTTCTGAAGGATTTTTAACCAAGTAGTGTGTGTATTTGAATTTGTTATAGTATCTATAGTATAATTTATTTATAGTTTTTAAAGAATATCCATTATTTGAAGCAAATTGTTTAATGTTATTAAGTTCTGTTTGAAAAGATGAATCTGATAGTGGTATAGAAAATAATCGGTGGAGAAAGGAATGAAAAGCTGCAAATTTATGGGAAACAGGGTGACAAGAGTCAAAAGGTATTACGCAATCTGTGATACTAGGTTTTCTATAAATGTCAAATTTAAAAGTATTATTATTTCTAGTGATTAACAAGTCTAAAAAGGGAATTTGGGAATTGATTTCAATTTCAACGGTGAATTTAATGGATTGGTTTAAAGAATTTAAGTTGCTTAGTGCGTTATCAAGTTCATAATCAGATCCTTTGAATAAAACAATTATGTCATCTACATATCTGTACCAAAAGAGAAAATGATCTTTAAAAGGTGAAGAAGTTAAAAACTGATCTTCTAAGTTATTCATGAATATTTCTAAAAGAGGTGACAAATTAGAGCCCATTGCTAAGCCTGAGTCTTGTGAATAAAAATTATTATTAAATTGAAAGAAATTTTGATCTAGGACAGTCTCACAAAGTGAATGTAAATTTAGTGCATGTATGGTTGGCATATTAGAATTAAATAGTAGGTTTTTTAAAATTAATAAGCAAGATTTGGGTGGGATGCTGGGGAATAAATTAACTACGTCAAATGAAACAAGTCTAGTGTCTGATGGAATTTGGAAATTTCTAATTTTGGAGCAAAGATCTATTGAGTTTTTTGTTGCAAATTTGTTATTAAAATCTAAATGTTGTCTAAGAATTGTATTAAGCCATTTTGAAAGTAGAAACCCGGACCGCACCTTCTCTACCCTTGTCACCTTTTACCGCCGCCACAGCCCGCTAAAAAAAGCTGTTTTCTCGCAGTCGCGGGTATGTTACTGACGTGAGAAATATATAGATAAGAACAATCCTTGAAGCGGTTTGTATATTGTGTCAAAATTTGAGCTCATTTAGTGCAGAACTTTTCGAGTCTTTGACGCATACACAAACCAACATAACATTTTTAAATACATACATTAAATTAATATCTTTCTAATATATAAAAATCTCGTGTCACGGTGTTTGTGGTTTGTATATTTGGTAGGTATGAGAATAGGTGGCAAACTATGTTTCACATGGACATGTGGTCCCAGGGGCCCCCCTTGGGTTTATAACTCAAGAACGGCTTTTATGATCTTTGATTTGTTGAATTTGTCTCCGCCCCTAATAGCAGAATAACTATTAAAACATGGACATGGGGGCCCCGGGGCGCCCCCTTAGGTTTCAAGGGGGGGCTCTTGGGCTGGACCGATTTTTATGATCTTTGATTTGTTGCATTTGTCTCCACCCCGAATAGCAGAATAACTATTAAAACATGGATATGGGGGCCCAGGGGGGCCTAATGCCAGTAGATGGCGTTGTGCGAATTATATCATTTGATAAAAAAACTGAATTTAATTCAGCCAATAAGTTACCACAACATTTATTGATTTTATTTATAAAATCCCATACGATTTCAAGAAAAAACACGTATTTATGCTTTATCTGGAAGAGAACTTATTCTGGTTTTTGTTGGGTTTTTCCGTCCTTGCACGCCTCTGCCTTATACGTGATTCATCTCTGCTTCATCTCCGCACAACCCAACAAACAGCGAGTTGGCCCAAATTCCAAAGAATTTGCCGATTGTATGTGATATATGTAGTAAGCCGACAAACCTTTTTTAAGACACGTGATAGTTCAGCTACTAATCAACAAGAGTCCGCCACCTTCTTGATCAAAAATATTCCATCTCTTTTGTCGGTGCTTTCTTTATATATGTTATCCTGTCATTCGGTAAAAAATAAAATTCTGACAAACAAGTGTTGTTTCTACTTCACTTTTTGTTCACTCTGAACCCTGATTTACGTTTTGTTTACAAAATCACCTCCGTTCTTAAGTCTAAAAGAGGAATGAAAAACCTGTGTATAAAACCTATAGGTACAAGAAGTACAAATTCCCACACCTCACCTTTACGTTGACCACATGTAGAAGTCATTCCCCTGCCAGCCTGTGTATAAAACCTATAGGTACAAGAAGTACAAATTCCCACACCTCACCTTTACGTTGACCACATGTAGAAGTCATTCCCCTGCCAGAAAGGTATGTATTGTATCAAAGGTCCACAAATAAATCTGGCAAGGGGTATGTTTCTACTCAATGACATTAACAGGACATTTAATTTTAATCACTATAACTATCATAGAAAGGTGGCCTTAATAAATACATCACAAGAATGTAAATAGTCTCAGCAATTAATCGTCGCCCTGCCAGAGCTTGCTCTTTGGTTGGATTGTTTTCACATGATTTTTGAATTTGCACAGGTTTCCATGTCTTCACACTAATCCGAGGAGAGGCATCAATCATCTGTGCTTGCGCTATGTCCTGAACTGAACTATATATTATTTGAAGCAGGTTTATTTATTTTACTTTTGTCCAATACTGAGAGAGGTGCGGTGTTTGTATTATGCTCTCTTTATGACTGTAAATTAAGGCTATCCTTGCTAAACATCCACAAGGAAGGAAGGAGGAAGAATTCAATTTGTTGAAAGAAACCTACTTAAAACCTGTATACCAGTTACAATCACCCGTTTGTCCAAATTGCCCCAAATCTTTTGAGCAGACAGTTCAAACAGAACCTCACAATATTCAACTTTATTGTGTGACCCAGGCAGTTGTAATTGATGTAAATTGTTTCTTATCCTATCATTAAAGAGAACCAGCAAATTTTGTTGAATAAAGGTAACTCGCTGGGGAATTCAAAAAGGTGGGTACTGCCCTTGCCACAAATAAAACATTTCTTTTCCATATGATGAAGCTCGATTTATTTTCAATTTACATTTTGATTCCATTGTTGAATGATTACATATGATTGGGTAAAAAATATATGAGTGAAATACTCCTTGAAAAAGTACTATTTCACTAGGAATCCATGGTGAAATGGCGCAGGTTAGTCCCGATATGATTGAAGTGTTCAAAGCGTTAATCCACGTCTGGAAATGTGTTAAATAATTGGCGGGTGGCAATTGGAGCACTTGAGTTAAATTTTATTAAATGGTTTTTAATTCTTCGTCGTTTGCTTTCCAAATTTATTATTTTTCAATTTTTTTCAAGGAATAAAAATTTAATTTTTGATGTAAAACGTAATTTAAAAAAAATGTTAAACAAGGTATCACTTTTTTACTCTTGTTGATTATAAAAGTGTATCTAAACCCAAAAAAAGTTGGGGGTTGAAATTTTAAAAAAATTATGACGGTGGCATAGTTCAAAAACTGATGACGTCATCAACAAAATTTGTATGTCAAAAGATGGCCATTTAAAAACAAAAATCCACCTGTTCGAACCTTTTTCACAAAATTCGCCTTAAATTTTATTAAATGGTTTTTCATTTTTCGTTGTTTGCTTTCCAAATTTATTATTTTTATTTTTTTTTTTCAACTAGGAAAGTCTTTAAACAATGATTGTACTAAAAATAGTATAATTAATTTTTTTAATCTTAACCTATACTTCGCTGTCAATGTGAATTGGCATTACTATCGTTCGCATTTGTGTTGGAACTTCACCTGCATTTGGGACACGCGATTTTGTTGGGGCATTTTGTCTGGGGGTTGCCAAGCTGGTAACACTTGGCGCATTGGAGTGGGACGGGGGCTGGCGGTGTGGTTGAACCATGTATAGGAACGTGTGGAATCAACCACAGAAATGTAAAGTGAAATGGACACTTTTTACAATTGCAAGATACGAGGATGAAAAATGACGTGATACTTCTAAACACAACGACGTTGGTTATAAATCTATATCTAAAATAAAGTGACGGCCAGGACACGTCTGTCAAACTTCATGTTTTCACCTTTGAGTATAACACGTGAAATTCCATTTACTTCCAAGCAAAAATTTCTATAAGGTGCGTGTAAAGAAGTTTTTACTTTAAAAAGTACCTATGGTAACTATACGAAGTGTGTATATATATATACAGGGTGTTCGGTAATTCGACAGCCATCGCTTTACTGTGGCCTCACAGCATTCAGAGAAAGCATATTTCAATCAAAAATCAGTGGCGTATACTGGGAAAGATACTAACAAAATAACTGCATCATTCAAAGTGGTTTATTATTAAAGAAAGGTAACTTAAATATTTAAAATAAATGTTCAAATCGGCGACCATCGTTCTGTATACAAAGACGGGCCCGTCTCAACAACGAACTTCTCGCGTTTTCAAAAACCTCTGGGGTATTCCTGATTTGATCAGACGCTCGCTGGGAGGATTCTGTGTTGCAATTTGTTCACATCAGGAATATCGATGACATAAACAACCGATTTCACATGCCCTCAGAAATAAAAATCTAACGGAGTTAAATCCATACTCCTGACCGGCCACGAAAACGGGCCATGCATCTCCCCGGAAATCATTCACAAAACTGCTGCCTTCTTGGAAGATCTTCAGGCACTAAAGCTGGGACACGATTAATATGGTATGGATGCAGATGTTCCTTCGAGATTGTTGTCCATACCGTTGTCGCTGGAACATGAATTCTGCAAGCAATCTCGCGCACACTAAGAGTGGGTTCAGCGGCTACCATATCCAATATTTGTTCATCCCGCGCTACAGCATTATCGGCTACAGGTCTACCTCTGTCTTAATTCATAGGCCTTAAATTTCCAAATTCTCGAATACGCCGATCCAAATTGGAAAACACACCGCGATAGGGGATGTGACGATCCTTCTCGGTACAACCTCACTGCCGCTCTACTATTGGCACCGACTTCACCATAGGTGCATGTCGGCTAGTTCATTAAAGGTATAAATGCCACCCATTTTTCAAGTTCAAATACCACTATTATTATTATTCTTAAGGGGCGCGGTTCAGACCCCGCTGCACTGAAGCTTCAGCTTATTGTGCCCCACTTAGCAAGCTTACTCCATAAGGCCTGTGCTGTTGATGAACTTCAGCACAGAATCTATGGGCATATGTTTTATGTCATTCGGTTCAACATACGTCAACCCGAAGTGTCGAAGCCTCCCCGCCTCAAGCGCTGGACACTCGCATAGTATGTGTAGTGGAGTTTCTTCCTCCTCCCTGCACATCCTACAATCAGGATCTTGCTTCACCCCGATTGTGGTGAGGTGTTTCATGAGACAGCAGTGTCCCGTGAAGAGTCCAACTACCTTTCTCAGTTGTCTCCTGCTCAATCTCAGGATTTCTTCTGACCGCTTTTTTGACGGGCCTTCCATGAACATCCGCGATTGCCTCTGTCCAGGAATGTTATTCCAATGGATGTGGTGTTCTCTGTTGATATAGCCCTGAATCATCCTTTTTGCAGTCTCATGTGCGATCCCACAAGTGGGCTCTGGGCCTATCAAAGGTGTTTTCGCTCCCTCTTTGGCTAGGAGGTCAGCTTTTTCATTTCCTTCAAATCCCTTGTGTCCCGGCACCCACCACAGAGTCACTCTGTTGTGTTTTGCCAGTTCCACAAGCGATTCTAGACATTCTTTCACAACTCTGGAGCGTACTTCGACACTCTCCAGAGCTTTAAGCGCTGCCTGACTGTCAGTCATAATGTGGATCCGCCTGTTTGCTTGCACAGCCCCTCCTCATTATTTCCCCGGCACAGATGTCAATAGCAGTGATTTCTGCTTGGAACACGGTTGCCAAGGAGCCCAGGTTGATGCTCATGTCATCCCCCGGTGCTTCTCCAGCTACCCCTGCCCCAGTGCTCTTTGTTGTTTTGGACCCATCCGTGTACCAGATGGTTCCGTTGTTATTCCTCAGTTTCCGGGTATCGACCCTCTCCTCCCTTCTCGGTATGACTACCTCGAAGGGTTTACAAAAGTCATACTCTGTCCTGAGTCGGTCCGATTGCATGCTCAGCACGCAATCGTTCCGTATTTTCCCAAATATCTCGGTGTGGTATCCCCTTCTAACGTGGGTCTTGCCATATCCGGCACTTACAAGCCTGTATGCTGCCTTCATTGCCTCCGATTTCACCAAAAGGTGTAGCGGAGGGAGGTTCAGGAGCACTTCCATGGCTGCGGTAGGCGTTGTATTCATTGCTCCCGTTATTCCAAGGCAGGCAAGTCTTTGCAGCTTCCCTAAAAGCCTTGTAGCGTGCTTTCCAGACGCCTTATGCCACCAAATTATCGAAGAGTATGTTACCGTGGGAATTATGACCTTGGTGTAGAGCCAGTGAACCATTTCTGGTTTTAATCCCCACGTCTTTCCCACCATGCCTCTACAGGCCCATAGGGCCCGAGTAGCCTTGGTGGTGATGTATTCTAGATGGGGTTTGAAACTAAGTTTGGTATCTAGCATTAGTCCCAAGTACTTGACTTCTTTCCCTATCCGCAATTCTTTTCCCCACAGTCGGAGCCTCTTCAAATCGATGAGATTCCTCCTTCTTGTGAAGACCATGACTTCAGTCTTATCGGGGTTAACCGACAACTGTTTCTCAGTGCACCATCTCTCGACGACTGTCAGAGCCCGCTGCATCATTTCTGATACAGCCCCTCCGAACTTGCCGCTTACGAGTATGGTGATATCGTCCGCATAACCTTGTGCGTGAACTCCTGTCTGCTCCAGGTTCCCCAGGAGGTCGTTGACCACGAGTGACCACAATAAAGGCGATAAAACGCCTCCCTGTGGGCATCCTCTGGCTGCCACCACCCCCCTAGTTACCGGACCGATGATGCATGAAATCTCTCTGCCTTTTAAGGCCGAGTCGATCCATTCCACTACCACAGGAGCTATACCCCGCCTCTTAGTTGCTTCCGCAATAGAGTTGAATGAGGTGTTATCGAAAGCACCCTCTATGTCCAGAAAGGCCCCCAACGCAATCTCTCGATTCTCCAGGGTTCCTTCTATCCTACGAGTAAGCTCGTGGATGCTCATCTCGCATGATTTTCCAGATTGATAGGCAAACTGGTACCGATGTAAAGGGGCGTTTACCAGAACATCGTCTCTGATATACCTGTCAATCAGTTTCTCCAAGGTCTTAAGGAGAAATGATGTTAGGCTTATTGGTCGAAAGGATTTCGCCCGGGCGTATGTTTCTCGCCCTGGTTTTGGTATAAATACCACTTTCACTTTCTTCCAGCCCATTGGCACGTACTTCAAGGCCAGGCTGGCCCTGAGTAATGCGCACAGGGGGGAGGCTAATTCCTCGAATCCCTGTTGAAGCATCAGCGGAAGAATTCCGTCGATTCCTGGAGATTTGAATGGTTTGAAAGATTTCACTGCCCATCCAAGTCTTGTTTTGTTAACCAGCCTATCGGCAAGTTTCCACTCCTCCCTGGACGCCCGATGACTCGGTATGTCTAGGTTTGGAATGTTTGTTGCATTTGCCGAGGATACACTACCCGGGAAGTGTGTCTCTAGAAGGAGTTCCAGAGACTCCTCACTCGATTCAGTGTATCCCCCATGAGGTCTTTGCAGAGTTCCAATCTTACCCCGATTGTCCCTCAGCAAGGCTTTCTGGAGTCTGGCACATTCCGGAGTTCTTTCGATCTCCTCACAGTGCCTCCTCCATGAGGTGTTTTTCGCCTCCCTCACTGCGTAACCATATTCTAGACGGGAATTCTCATCTCGGAAAGTTCACGGTTCCACCACTTGGTCTCCCGTTTGACCTTTCTCTCTCTGAGTGGGCAGTTGTTCTCATAAGCTCTCCTTATGGCTGCTGTAATGCATTCGTTCATTATTTCAACTCCCGCCGGAGTTTGAGGTCTCGAGGGACATTCTTCCAACCCCTGGACTAGTTCCTCTCTGTAGAGTTGCCAGTCACAGTTTCTTGGATTTCTGTACCTTTCGACCGTCTCCGGCGGGGATTCAATATCGAATCTTACGTACCTGTGATCCGAGAGCGTAGGTTCAGATGAAACATGCCACTCACGAATAACTCGGCACACGAACGGCGTACCTAACGTTATATCGATAACCTCCTGCCTTGTCGCGGTGATAAAGGTAGGTTCGTTACCGCGGTTTACTACTTCTAGCTTATTACTAATAATAAATTCTAAAAGTGACTCACCTCTTCTGTTGGTCCCTGAACTTCCCCACACTATATGATGGGCGTTGGAATCACAGCAGAGCACTAGCTGCGTGTTGGTTTCTTCGCAGTATTCTACCAGTCGTCTAACCTCTGGTGTTGGGGGTTGTCCCGCTTGATCGTATGGTAGGTATGCGGATCCGATTATTATTTCTCTCTCGCTTCCTGCCATAGTGATTTTTATCTTGCCTGCCATGAGGTCCTGACCACTAAGCCCCCACATTGGCAGTGTATTCGTTTTTGTCTTTGCAAGTATGCAAGCTCTTGGATGACTTCCTCCTGGTGCTAAGAGCTCCCATTCGTTCCCCATCCTGAGTCCTCTGATCTGGTCCCTATATACCCATGGTTCCTGAATCAGCACGATATCAATATCGCTATTAGTTATGTATCTTTGCAGAGCAGCTGACGCCGCCTTGCAGTGATGCATGTTTATCTGTAAGGCCTTGAAGATGCCCACGTTTTTCTTCATCCCCTCGGATGACACAAGGGTCCTATTCGGCCCCTTGTTCGTCTCCTTGGGATTCGGGTGTCGGATCGGGAGTATTCCTTGCGGTCCCCCCCTCCTCAACCTCCATCCCTTCGGATTCTTGCCTGCCTCTCCCCAGGGCTTTAAACACCACCCTGGAGAGATTCAGGTATGGCCTGCATTGCAGCTCCTCCCGGATTTTAGTCCAGGAGTGCTCATCCAGTAGGATGATAAGTTGCTGTCCCCTGGGGTCCAGCCTCCTATTCACTACTGACCAGCTTTCTGTCTTAAGACCTGGATTTTGTGTCTTAAGACGCCGCAACACGACTTCCGGTTCCTGTTCAGGCCCCGGAATCCATGTCATCACCCTCACGGGTTTCGGGACGTCCTTAGCGTCGACAACACTAAGTTCCGCCCCTTCCCAGGGTACGCTACCTGTGACCACCCGCACCAGCCATTCCCTGGTGGGCTGGTCGGCGCAGGAGGCGAGCAGGTAGCCCCCCCGGAAATTTACGGCGGAGAACCTGGGTGCAGGCTCCCCTTCTTGTATTTCGTCCAGAGCCTGAATCAGTGCGGTCTTGATCAGATCCGCCTGATCCTCGCTGAGGACGTTTGCTGGATATCCATGCGGCAAAATTGCCATCTGGATATCCGACACGGCCGCCGCAAATGATACAGTGGGCCTGGTAGGCCCACCCCTCCTTTTTGGCGGACGTGTTTTGTCGCTGGGAGTGCCCTCTGGCAGTCGTCGGCGTTTTTTGCCCCCGACTGCCAGAGAATTCCCCCTGCTTCCGGTACTGGTTCCCGGTTCCGCAGTCGAGCTTGTGCCCGCTGTAGAGCCTGGGGTCCTTGCGGCCCCCTGTCCACCAGCAGGTTGCAAACCCTTCTGTTTTTGTTTCTGGAGCCGTCTTTTGGCAGCTCCGGACAATCTCCTGGGTGGATCCGTCCTTTCGGAACCTCCTCCCAGGGGTGTGTTTGGTTGGTTTTCGTTTACTTCGGTATCCATAAATGGTCCCACGAGTAGGAGGGAAAGGGTGGTCACTATGCGCAGTGCCCTCTGTACGCATAGAAGGCTACATACAACAGGGTTCGCCTGGTGCCCTGAGGTCTGCCGCTAGTGGCCGAGCTGCCCCCCGGCCATGCATCTTTTCGGCGCGCGCAATACCTTAAGATTGGGGAGGTTTTTATAGTGGTACCTCATCCACGCGGCCAGACAATGAAGCCAAGCCCCCGTGCCCCCTGCCTGCACTACCCCCACCATGTGTGGAGGGTCGTTGCACAGGTCAGGCGGTTTACGGTATGTGTCGCGAGCTGGTCCGCGGCGAGAGGCTTTCGTTCGGCGCAGCAAGGGTTTTAGACCTTGGTCCTCCCTACTAACCCCCCACTAACTAAAGTCGGTGAAGACTCTAGCCATTCTCCTATCCGCCACCTGGAGACGCGCCTGGTAGGTAGCTCAACCCCCAGGCAAATACCACTATGAACACCACTGGCTCCAATTAATCAAAATTGTGACACTGACGGTAGCCGGATTTTTTTTTCCAGGTAGCTTGGATTCATGATCACAAACTAAATTCTGACCTAATCTCTGATTGGGTGAACTTTGAGACCTGTAGCTTCTCAAGGAGTCAAAGGGGAGAAAGTTTAACACTAGATTGGGACTCAGGGGGGTCGCCCCTACGATTCCTAAAGAGATGGCTGTCGAATTACCGAACACCCTGTATATATATATATATATATATATATATATATATATATATATATATATATATATATATATACGTATTCTTAATAAATAAAAAAACTTTCAACTTTATTATATTTTATGTATTAGGAAAATATTCATTTAAATTCGGTAATTTCAAAAGGAACTGCCTCGATTTTTCAGGTTGCTTCTTACAAAATCATTATTATTAACACTATACTGGGGGTTAGCACATCCTGTAACATTTTCAATTCCGTCGCATGCATTAATCAGGTCATTAAAAGCTTTTCCCTCTCCGCAATTGTATAGTCTTGGTCTATTATTTATACAAATGAAGTACCGTTGGCAGTCAATAGGGGAACGAAAATATCGATATGCTTCTTGACCTAATCCAAAAGCTCGTGCATCTGGTGGGCAAGTGAAACCAAGAAAACCTGAAACAAATGTTTTATTATAGTTATTAATATGTCAGCAATACAGGGTGGTCGCGATATAACCTGCCAAAAAAATCTGGAACATTAGAAGGATACCGCGAGTCCGGAAAACCCCTTTTTGTTAGGTCCAAAATAATGGGGATAAATTAACCCTTTTCCACACTCACTCGACGCTACTGACCACAAAAATACATAATCAGGGATTTATTGTTAGTGTTTGTACGGATGACAATATCTAAGCAACCATTCCTGTATCGTTTGTGACAAATCTGACAAATTGAATAAAATTAATGACATTTATTAAAAACGCTGTACGCTGTGTGCTTTACGTCTCTAATCTACACATAAAAGGCTCATTTTGAAGCATGAGATGAATGAGAAATGAATAATAAATAAAGTGCTGTTCGTCAAAGCGTTAAATAAATAAAATAAAATAAATGTAGAGATGATAGTGTGTGCACAAAACCAGTCTTACATAAACGTAAATGTAGTTTCATAAAAGTGCAACGGGACGAAAGGGTTCTTTCGGGAAAACGTCGCCTAGCCGCTCTTGCATTACCACTTGTTTAGCCATAGAATAAATGCATATCGGGGTATTCTTGTTTTGTGAACTACATTTTGGATTCGCAAATTTAAAGTCAAACTTGACAAATTAATGTCATAGCTGTCACAGGTGCCGTTGCTAAAGGAATTGCAATTATTGTTGCAAAGCAACCAGAACTACCTGTTTGATCCCGATTAATTCATTAGCGTACAGCAAATTTGGACTAAATTTTCAATAATTTTTATCTGGAAAACAAAAAGACTTTTATTAGAAACTTTTTTTGTATCTAAGTTCTACTCATCGAACCCTTATTACTGGATTTTTTGGCAGGTTATATCGAGACCACTCTGTATATGAGGCAAAAAAGAATGAATAATAATTAACCCATTGTTATATCAGCTAATTCAGAGTACCTTTAGTCAAGTGTGCGTTGCAAATTAGGGCGTCGCGTGTAGATCATGTCCATGATTATTTCAGACTTGGTGTAGGTCCAATGATATAAGCATTACTGTGAGTACCAATGTTTGCAATAACTACATATGAATTAATTAATCGAATTAATTTTAAGAATTTTAAAACGAAACGCCATTGTTTATCCTCGATACTGACGTCTATCAAATGTCAATTTTATTTTTTTCGCAAACGCAGAGTTAAAATTAAGAATAGTTTGACCCCTAAAACCAATACCCGCCTATGGACTCCACGTTCTTTGATAACGATGATGCACAAAAATGTAAGCCGATTAAAACAAATCGAAACAAAAACTGTTTAAATGTAATCATGTACATGTTAAATATACATGTACATGATTGTACATGTACATGTTAAAGTAGGTTACTAATAAGAAAATTTGCCATAATCACACAAACGTTGTACTGTTCCAAAAGCAGGTGAAGTTCCATGTATATCCGGCGGGCCTCGTTTGCATTACCTAACGATTCTCCGTCCAATAGCACCATATCGGTTAATTCGGCATTAGAAAAATAGTATATTATAAACCAAGGTAGAGAAGTAATTTTTCTCAGCTAAGCAGTATTGCGAAGCTGAGAAAGGGCTTCTCTACCGTGGTTTATAGATTATTTTTTTCACTACTAGCAGCTTAAATCGTTAAATAAATAAAGCATCAAAAATACAATCGTCTAGCGGGTGCCAGGTCACAGTTAATCCTGAATAGACGTTGCCGTCTGTGAACATTTGTTTTTTCCGTGGACCATTGCAAATTTTGGCTCGCGCTTCGCGCTTAACCCCTTAAAGAAACCTATTCCAAGAAGGTCATATTTTCCTGTACGTGAAACTCGAAATTTGGACAGGATCAACTGTAAGTGGCACCCGCTAGACGCTTTTTATCAAAAATAAAGGTTATGTATTTTTTCTCTGACATTTCTCCGTCAAAAACCGGATTTTCGTGAAAACCTGCACAATGCATACCTGTGCTTTTGTAATACATAATTTAACTTCGTTTTTTGCATAAATTGCAGTTAATTAATGTCTAATATTTGCAACTGGTGCAATTTATGAAAATCGAAGGGCGCTGTTGTTAAGTAGGTAGATAAAATAATAATAAACGATATGCATTTTACTTCAAATCCGGTCTCTGCCCATTATTAACTACTGGTCAATAATGAAAAAATTATTAACTACTAGGAAAGAAAAACAACTTCACACCTCCTCTACAAACTATATAATCGTACATTCTACAGCTAGTAGTGAAAAAAACATTTTTTGTCCCAAAAAAGTTAATAAGTGAAATAAGTATGTAATTAAGAAATTATTGTTTATTATCTAATTATTATTAATTGCTTTATAATTTTGAGGTAAAACAGCTATATGTATATGATATACAGGGTGTCTCCGATTAAAAAAAACAGTCTCCTCAAATCGCTGGTACACCCGTCGGACCGCTGATCGGCTCAGATTCAGTTGTTGAGCAACAAATCGCTGACTATGCTCAAGTTGGTTTCAAACAACGACCTGAGCAGCTAGCAGGTGCGGTATTCTTTGTATTCACGGATAATGTGGCTAATAGCTGGTTGAGCAAATCGTCGCTTAGCTGACATAGTGGCGTAACTCACTTTTTAGAAATTTTCAAGAGAGCGAAAACAAACTTTAGCACAATAGCGCAAAATAAACTTATGCTTTGTTTATTATTATTACAAAGTAGCGTTTGATGTTTTAGCTTGACATTCGTTACTACATTTACATACATTTTTGTCTGCTTATTGTAATTTCGGCAGGTAATAAATAAAAATATACCAGATACGCCCGTTAGTCAGTCAGGATGAAAATCGTCACTGAATAAAAAGTATTTGTCCTAGAGTTACGTCCTTTTGTCAGATTGTAGAGTAGCTCATACGAACACTTTTAAATAATTAAACGATCAAACGAACTTACCTGTGAAGTTCGATCGTAATTATATGAGGCATCCATTCCGAAGATATCACTGAGATAATAACAACGTAGTACGGTCCTGTGCTACTTCGGTCACAATGTTTAAAGCGCATGCCCCCTTCCCAGCTGTCCTGGCCATTCGAGTCATTGTTTGAAAGTATATGAGTTTTATTTGCGAGTGGGGTTGCGGGAAGGGTGGGATGTGATATCTTCGGAATGGATGCCTCATATAATTACGATCGAACTTCACAGGTAAGTTCGTTTGATCGTTTAATTATATTTCGGCATCCATTCCTTCAGATATCACTGAGATAATAACAACGTAGATGTTTAAAGCTTACTTGCCAAATAAAACGGTCCATTGAAAAGGTTCTTGGCCATGGTTTTAAAAAACCGGGAACCAAGAAAAGTGATAAAATAAAAAAATAAATGAAATTAAAATATACTCTCGCCGTTCAGGCGAAGACGAACAAATGTTGTAGAGCTCTCGAATCGGTCCACCCTGGATCAAATATCGACTGATGTACCCAGGCGACAAGCTGTCGAGGTGCTTGTATAACGGGCCGTGTCGAGTGAGGGTTGAACAGACCTATATAGACACCAGATTGAAGGAGATATGGCTTTGCTCAACGGCGCAGAGTCTGTTTCGTGACTTCCTTGTAGGGTTTCCTATTTTGTATATAAAAGTCCTCGTTCTGATCTTAAGTACGTCATATCAATTAGCAACTAAGCCACTAACAACTCTTGGGTTTTCTGGAAAAAATATTGGATTCAAGACTAGTTGATTTGGTCCCAAAGCGACGACTAATTGATTCGAAGTGAGAATATGAACACCTTCGTCATGGCTAGCAAAGCGCGAGAGACGTATCAGGGAAATTGTTTCTAGTCGATGAAGAATAGTCAGCAACAACAAGCTAACAAGCTTCCTGTGTAAATACGGCAAGGTGTAAGTCCATGTGTCTTACCAGAGCCGGAGCACCTGTTGTGGGTCCCAGGTTGTTGCATATCGAGGACGGGCAAAACGTAAACTCACCAGCCCCTTATGAAACGTCTGATGTTGTGATCTTCACGAATATGTCTTGGCAGGAGGAAAGATAGCGCCGAGCGATATGCATTAAAAAAGCCGTATCGCTGTTGTCCCTGACTCAAGAGGTGTTGGAAGGAAAATCGGACCTTCCAAAACCTTACCTGCCAATGGTGAAATGCTTTGGGAGGAGTAAAAGTGCCAATTGGAAGACGAACTGTATTGTGAGTGTTACGGGAGCTAGAGAGGCGAGCATGGTCTCTATGACTTTCTAGGGGATACCACAGCGGCGGAAGGCTTCGTTGAGACACGTGTGGCCCCCAGAAAAATTTGTCGCCACAGTGGATGAAAATTGGTGTAAAGGACAAGTCGGGTTGTGTTCACCTGGAGGGAACACGATTGGAGTGCTAACAGAGACCTGGGTGAAAAAAGGGGGTACCAGGGTTGAGAGATCCAATAGGCGACAATAGGAAAAAACTGCTTGGTCGTGGAGAAATTTTTGTATTTTTGTATCTTTCATAAAGTAATACAAAAGGAAAAAATGGGTAAAAATAAAAATCGGCCCAGTCATATTTAAAGGCGTTGACGCCAAAGACGGTAGGGCCTCTAAAGTATGAAGTTATTTAACGTTTTTTTTTTTGTTTGCACTAAGATGCGAACGAGTTGACGCTTGGTGCTACAAACTTTCCTGTGGATTGGACAATGGATTCACGATCGGTTTTATTTTTTTTTTGAAGTAAAACTTCTTTACGGACACTTGACTTGGGAAGCAAGCTGGTGAATCCCTTAAGAGAGTGTTACGAAAAGTGCGATCGGGCGAAGCAAACGATTTTACATTAAGTAATTCATACATTTTTATATATTTTTTTTGCTTTAACGGAATTCGAATCCGCGTCTTTTAGGTTGTGGATCCAGCCTGCTCACCTTCTCACGACAGAGCCATTGGCCTGAGTCAATATTGCCTGCAATTGCGCTACTTCTTAATCGCTACACATGATTGCCGACATTTCGCTGACGACAAACTGAAACATGTTTTATCCAATACTGCAGACGGTATTGATTCAGGATTGAGCTGTGGAACACCACGAGCGGTGTTTGAGACTTGATGTCAGCAAAACATTGAAGCCCTAAGCTTGTAAATCCAAAATATTTATGTAAAAGCGATCGCTCAATGTCCACCACGAATAAGGGCGTTTCGTGTTCCCAGCACCCCAAAGACATACGAAAAATCTTTAGGACAAATTTCCTATTTCCACTAAAAACCTTATGTAAGTTCTGATGCCACCAACGGAGATCTGTCTTTCATCGTTATGACGAAACCTGATGATTTTTTCATAGTTTAGAACAAAACCTAGAGACTACTAAATCGACAGTTCGAGAAAAACCTTCCTGGAACAAGCGCCATAATCCGCCCCCAAGCTCAGGAAATCGTCCAGCTAGATAAAATTCCCTCGGATCGAAGTGTTTCAACTATGAGTTTTTAACTTGGTGAATTTTTTTAATTTTTTAAATTGACCAGAAGGAGCGCCCCGTGATTCCGACCTTCACGGGGTTCCTTGCTGGTCAGGTCCTATTCGTGCATCATAGCCACTCCTCAAAACCATGAGGTTATTATTATTATTATTATTTATTAAGGATGAAACGTTTTTTTTTTTTGCCTGATGATTTTTGGCGAGAAATGAGCTGGAAATCAATTGACCTGGCGCAGGAAAACTGGGATTAATGGCCCAATTGCTAATTCCTCGACGCATTTGTGCATATGGGGAGCGTCCCTGGTCAAAAGCTGCGGCCGGGGCGTGTTGTGTTGAAATTACTACAAATGGTAACTGTATCTAGCTCAAGCTGACAGAACCTGCGGTGATTTGTTGCCACGCAGAGTGAAAAGATTTTAAGCGCCCCGCCAGGCTTACCTAGCGTCTCTGATGATAGCGCCGTTTCTCACGCCGATCTTCTCTCTACTCCCTCGAGGGACGCGCCCGTGGAAGTTTCGTCTCCCTCTGAGGAACCGAGTGATACATGTTTAAAGGTCTTGTTATGGTACGAGAGTAGGGTTGTGCCCCCCACTTCTTTCTTTTGCAAAACCTCTATTTGTCTGATACAGGCCTGAAAAGGTAGGAGCATTCTCCCTGGTTTCCAGATTTTTCCTTGTTTATGTTTCCCTCCGAAATCTGGCCGGAATAAAATTTTCCAGAATGAATGCTCTCGCTCAAGGTCCTAAATGATTTGTTTAAGATTGGGAGAATATAAACCATCGAGACGAGCTGATGTCGTAAAATAATGTGAGAGGAGGCGGCCAGAGTCACCTAGGGGAGATTTTCTTCCCTAAGGCTTTGGAAGAGTTTCTGATTTCTCTATTTATTATTAGTGAAATACCTTTTTCTAAGACGGACAGTGGTGCGCCGAGCTGTTTCTAGGAACCCATAAAGTGAGTCACGCGATGTGTGTGGGCGGCTGACATAATGGCTGCCACTTCCGGGTTGACGATCGGCAGCATCAACCTGTCGCAATTGAGCGGTAGCCGGTAGCGAGGAAAACAGGAGACCACACCCTGTTAAAGAATCGGGTGTCAGATAGCCGGAAGTGCTTTTGCACCTTTGACTAGGTGCAGGGCTGTTCTGGTTCGCCTCCTAGAGTTCTTAGTATGTCATCCCCCAACTCAATGGAGACGAGATCGTCCTCGACGGCAGGCTGGAACCGTGGAATCACGCCCATATAATGTTGGCGATGCCATCTGCGCCGTCCTTCTTTAACTTCTGAATTTCTCGATGAAAATGCCGCGACGAAACTTCAGAATGACGACCTGCTGGTCATTATCCTAAGCTACTTTGAAAATTAGCTAAGATAGTACACATCCTAAGTTAGCGTGTATAAGAAATTGATATAAATAAGGAGAATTTATTATACAAACCAGACCAGCTGTGGTGCGATGTGACTCACAGAAGCACAAAACCAACAATGACTCGAATGGCCAGGACAGCAGGGAAGGGGGCATGCGCTTTAAACATTGTGACCGAAGTAGCACAGGACCGTACTACGTTGTTATTATCTCAGTGATATCTGAAGGAATGGATGCCGAAATATAATAAAACTGAAATACGCACAAATATGAGTTACGCCACTTTGTCAGCTAAGCGACGAAATGAAAACAAACGTAATAAAATTTTCCAGCGGAGATTTGATTTTATAGACGTAGAAGTCTTACCTTGCACATGTCCGCTACCCAACAAATAGCGATAACTTTTGTTTTAAAGCTCCACACTTTAGCAGAGAAAAGGAATCTGAGAAAGTTGATGGTCGTTGAAAATGTTAATAAACGATCTTTCAAACGACATATCACTTTTTTACATCTGATTCCCGGGGACTCAGAAAAATGCATTCAAACTCAAAAGTGTTAGGTGGGCCGATTTCTTTGCTCGCAGGTTTATAACATACGATTTCGTTTCTGATTTTGTCGACGACGATGTAGCAGCCATAACGCAATAAGTTTTTTTCCCGATCCATTGACTGTGTTTAAGTAGTAAACGATTAATAAATTATTATTTATCGTTGTGTGTGAAAGCACCACTGTGGAAAAAAGCACGATATAATATAGTACAAATTTGTACGTACGACGAAATATCGTTGTGTATAAAGTCAGTGAC
Organism: Diaperis boleti; assembly: GCA_963583935.1. Classification (NCBI taxonomy): domain Eukaryota; kingdom Metazoa; phylum Arthropoda; class Insecta; order Coleoptera; family Tenebrionidae; genus Diaperis; species Diaperis boleti. The sequence goes on along the minus strand of OY757245.1, from coordinate 41,149,763 downwards.
TCGTTCATGAGGTCATTCGGTCAATGACCTCCCAAAAGAAAGAAGTGAAAAAGGCAGTATCAAGACTTTGTTTTGTGGAATATAATAATATAATTATTGCAATTAAATTAAAATCAATAAAATTAAAATTAAAATTATTTCGTCTAATGACTATGTCACCGAACTACGCCGAAGAATGGAAAGCATTCACTGTAAGACACGCTTAAGGCGAAAGGTGACAACGAAATAGTGAGAAGCAAATCCGCTAGATGGCTCTAAAACCAGTGAAAAGTATCCCCGCAATAAAAATGAAACGAAAAGGCCAATTTAAATTCTGAAAACGGTTTTGTATTCAAAAGATCAGTAGAATTCACGCTTGTTTTCAACTTTTTGAATTTTCTAATTTTATAAAACTTGAAAGTGAAAAAACCCAGTTTTTTGGAAAAAATTCAAAAATCCCAGGTATACATTTTGCAATTGACATACTGCCATTCCCATTGACAAAAAAAAAAAATTCAATTTCATTATTTTTTCCTATCAAAACTGCGATTTTCTATTATTCCTTTGACAGTTTTGCCGCTCGTCCCGTACAATGGCCGTGAAAGAAAGCCGACTTTTGTACCTAGTCAGCGACAGATTAGAAATTCCAGGAAATGTGATGAAGATTTTGTTTTGTCTCGGTCAATTTGGATCAATTTCTTTTTCGCCTTGAATAAACTGCTGTTTTTGACTCCTTATTCTACTCTTGCTTTACATTGACTACGTATCGTGCAGAATTTACAGCACTTTGTCACAATTGTCAGCGGTTTTCGTGTGGAGTGTTTTTTTTACATTGTATGAGAATGAATGAAATTATCTAAAATAATAGATCCTCGCTTCAACAGGAATAATGGAGTTAAAAGGAGACATAATCAAAATGATCGTCAATTATTATTTATACAGAACGCATTTTTTCTTATAATAAAATCCTGAAATTAGACTTGTAGTCTTGTTATTTCCGTCAAATTTTAAGACCCAACATAATATAAGAAGTATGTATAACTATGCCAAATCCACCGAAATCAGGCACGCCATTTGAAAAACGTCTGTGAAGGAAAATTTTGACGTTTACGATACTTTCTTTTCCGCAAAATTTCTCAAATTCTCCAATTTAGACTCTGAAAGTGTGTTTGAACTGGCAAATAAACAGCCAGAAAGCATACCACACGATGTTCTGAACGAAGCTGCGACTGCAGTATACAATTTATGTATTGCCTGAAAAATCAAAATTAGTTAAAAAATTTGAAAACTTAACGAGGAAATTCTGCTGGCCTATTTCTTCGAAAAATCGAAGAAAGTAAAGGTGTCCACCATATGGTGTCGTTACTCAATGCTCGGAGCAACGCTATCTATAAATGAAAATATTGATATTTTCAAGTAAGTCAACCTAAATACTTATTCTTAATTAGATTGAACTATTGGAGTTTTCCAGGTTTTCAAGGCTCATCACATTTATAAAAAGACAGACTTCAATGAAAGGCCTGTAACATCCACTGCACTTGACCATGACGAAAGAGTGGTCAATTTAACTTTCACTGTACTTAATGAAAGTAGAGTCAATTTTCCTTCTTTAAGTATTCATCAAATTAGTAATAGTACAATTAACATTTATGTAAATGAATTACCTAAGAAATAAACCTTTTTGAAAATTCAAAATTGGAAAAAATATTGTATGATACACGTGAATAAAGACATTTTATCCACTCAAAAACATTATTAAACTGTTTTTTCGTGGATAAAATTTGTCTTTATTCACTTATACCATAAATAGCTATTATGCCCTACCAACGTCTAGATGACTTATTATTCCACACAAATGGAAGCTATAATGTAGCATTTTACTCACAAGTGATATAATATTTAAATGGGGTGGATAACTATGGTCACACCATGGTAAGACATTAATAATAATTTCTTGAAACGTCATTTTGACAATTTCATTAATGTTTTTTATTTTTAATGCTTCACAAGAAATTACACGTCGGGCATAAAACGTCGTATCTTACACTTGACCGAAATGTCATTGTAAACTCGTGAGATGTGTATCACTCCTGCTAATAGATTCAAGGATCTCACTCGGTGAGAATAAAGCATTTTGTAATCTACTATTATTTTAGTTTTAATTTAGGCTGAAATGCGTTTTCCCAGATTTTTCTCTAGATCCTTCAATATTTTTTTTCAATTGAAAACATTATTTATTTTATTTGAATAACGAACAAAACGAAAAAAGAATCAACCAAATACATATTATGTCGTTCATATCGTCAGTTATGATCGAGAGTACTGAGATATCCCGATTCAAAATTAATATCATCCAAGAGAGCTGCAACCCGTTCACCGCCAAAGTATGACAAATGCCCTGGAAGCCTAGCCTTTAGCGACCGTTACCGCCCGAGATGGATACGCTAGAGGGAGCTAGCGGAAGTTTCGAGGGGAACGAGGAACCACGCTTGATGAAAGGGCGGGAGTGGGTGTTCTGCTTTCGTTGAAGTTACACCACGTTATTTTTGTTCACGAAATTCGCCATTTTGTTAAAGCATAGTTATATCTCCACCGTTGAGCTTCCTTTTGTTGTAAAAGAATTGTACGCGTTCGTTCGACTTCGAAAGGGAGATCCATCTCGCGGAGGTTCCAGTTTTGTTTAGTTCGAGTCAGTTAGGTTTCCACCGTCGCGTACCTAAGCCAAGTGAGGTGATTGTATTCCTGGAAATAAGGTAACCATTTGCTCTATATTTTTCTTCCGACTCGCCGTCCGGAGAGGCCAGGAAATTGACCGACGTTTATTCCATGTGCATCTCGGAAATCTTTAGGTAAAACCATCTCAAATTTTACCGTTAGCCCGCCATTTTGGACGCTAGGACGTCATAAAACTCGCCATCTTGAAAATGGAGTCGTTCCTACTTTGCACCTACATGTCTTGTAAAGAATGCTAGTCTTTGTTTAAAATAATGTTCACAATTGTCCCTGGAAGTATTCCGTGAGCCCCCCATTTCATATCATTGCCTTCGGCCCTTCTTTTCTCTGCAGTAGCCTAAATTACCAAGCTGATGAGTCACAGGCACCCCGAATAACTTGCTAAAATCGTTGTTGTAATTTGTTTTTAGTTATTGTTGTCAATTTCAGAAAGTTCCAATGTGTTGTTGACTTCTAGTTACAGGGCTCGCGCGTTCAATTCAAAACAAAGTGATTCCCTAACTCAAATTAACTAGATTGCCACTCAGATAAATTTGTTAATAACTACCTGTCTTTCGCTCTGAGGCCGACAGCAGCTTGCGGTTGTTACAAAGCTATTTTGTACTCTGTTGACTTGAATTAACTAACACTGAGTAAGAACCGATGAATAAAGGGCAAACAGCGGCAAAAAGCCACGCCGAATGTCGGAGGTTCCAAAAGGTGTCTTATCGTTGTTTTGCGGCCCCTTGCGATTTCTTGTCGTTCGCTGTCAAAATGGCTTCCAAACCAAACGTTGCGTTACGGTATATTTGATTTATTGTGTTGTTTGTTCGTACATGTTTCGAGACAACAGAGCGACCAAATAGTGTTCAGTTCGTGGTCCGCGTTGCAGGCTGCTGTTAGAAGGAGTTAGGTGGCCCTACTTTCGGGGATACCTATGCCCATTGTCTCTTGGGTGCATAGGGGCCTAGAAAAAGGCAGTTGCCACTAATTTCTTGAACCTACGAAGTCCAAGTTGCAGCACTGTTTTCGAGTTCCTGACTAATGGCTTACTTCACTAATCTTTAAAATACTAAATAACTAAAAGAATAGTCCCTGAGAGAAGTGCCGTTAACTTGGACTTGGTTTGTACAAGCCTCCCAGAAAGACCAACGTAACTAGGTCTAGGAAAATTCCGTCATAAACTCATTTCTCTTGGTCCGTTGGATGTGCCAGTTTTGCCCCCACGATCGTAAACTCTCTCTACAATCTGGCTTCACTGACAGACAATTGTCTTGTTCGCTTCGCTTTAGTCTTTCCATTGGATCTACCTGTGGTCCACCACTCTCCGACTTACATGCACCCCACTTTGATAACTCCACGGGCTTCGATATTCTTGTGTTTCCCTCTCAGCTGTTCCATTGTATCAGTCAGTTGTAAATTCCTGTAAACTACAAAAGCTCAAGGGTGGAATGTATTTAGCTGATCTAACCTCACTCATCATTTACCGCAGGATTGTTAAATTGTATTAATGTTTATTATTTTTCTTAAATTGTTACTCTGTTGAAGTCATGTAAAATTGTCCGTTGTTATTTATTATTTGGAATCATTATTGTTAACATTATGAAATCGCATGTGTACCAACTTAATTCGAAGACACCAGAAATTGTTAACCACAGTACGCAATCACTAAACTCAAGACACTTCAAGTTGTTCAAACTGAATAAACATTTAAAACCATAATTTTTGTTATCAATTTGTCCACTCCTGATTAGCTCTCGCCATGTATCCAAAGAATTTGGGGTTTGTTTTGTTGGGTAAGTTTGAATGTCCCGCCATTGCTTGTCTTGTCAAAAAAATAACACAACGTAGGGTTCTGCTTTTTCTTCCATTGTCTGACGATCATTGGCCAACCTTTTCAAGTTCGCGGTTCGTTTCAAATTTTCAAATTTGACGTTTGGTGACGTCATTGACATTTCATTTCATGTTCAAATTCAAAATGTGGCGGTAATGTAAAAGGGGGGTTATCACAGAATAGACAGATTTTTGGTCCGTATTTTTCGAGTTTTCTTGCAATTTTATTTTCCTAAAACTTTTCCAGGACCACAATGAACAAAACAAAAAATTATGCATATCCATCGTTCGAATAGTGAGTTATGGTCTTGAGTTCATACAAAAATCCCATAGAAAACAAAAATTTTTCTTCCATAAGAACCTAACCTAGACCATTACAAATAATATCCTAAAAAACAAAATTAGCCAAATCGGTCCAGCCGTTCTCAAGTGATGCGCTTACCAACGTACAGCATTTCATTTTTATTATATAGATTTTTGTTTTGATTATGTTAATACTATATTATTTTAGTTATATATAGTTTCATTTGTATTATTTTTTGATACTTTAGTTCGTTTTATTTTCTATTACTTAAGTAGGTAAGTAAAAAAGTGCAGAATACAAAGTATGTAAATACCTACTTATTTCTCCTTTCACCTCTATTCTAACTGTTTTTGCGAATTTATTTCGATGGTTTACCGCACTTTTTTTGATTTTTTTTTTTTCATTTTTATCACGAAATTAAAGATGCCATCTAACTATTGAAGGACTTATTATTTTCAAATAACAGGCCAAAATAAGTTATAACAATAAGCCCTTCGTTTTTTTTTTTTCCGTAGTCTGATCAAATTACTCTTTACGTCATTGCATGTGCCCCACACTATCGATTTATTATTCTATACTTCGAAATTAAATCAGTAATAATAGCAACCAGAGAAAATTAAAGCCTAACTCTCGTAACTAGCCTCACGTCTTTATTTTAGAATGAAGAACCGGTAACGGAATCGTCGAAATGCTCAAAGCTAGTTCTCGGCAAATTGAAAAGCGCCATCTTAGGTGGGAATGAAAATTTTGGGCTTGGGACATTTCCAATGCTCATTTCTAGTTTTAAGCTCTTTATTCGGATCTGCAACAATGGTGAATCTAATTTTTAAAACCCATATTTGTAGCGGGGCGAAATTTACTCTGAATATTTTATTAGGTACGTAATCTACATAATTATATTATGTATAGTATGTATATGTATGTAAAAATAGCATTGGCTAATGACAAATGGAGTTGCCCAGTGTTAGAGGCGTTATTTCTTATTATTCTTATTATTATCGACATTATTATCATAATTCTTAATTTTTTTTCAAAAAATTTCCAAAAATTTAAAATTTTGAAAATTTTGAAAACAAGCGTGAATTCTAATGATTTCTTGAAACATGCTGGTTTCAAAATTTGAATCGGTCGAACCGTTTCGTAGAAAAAGCGGGGACACTTTTGCATGAATTTTGTCTCTGTCGCACACCAGGCAATAAAATTCAATCACCTTAAACAGCCAAAGCGCTAGGGATCGGATGAAGGATACCTACGACATCAATGCTGACAGAGGTGGATACAAAGGAGACTTGGTGCGTTTGTCTTCTTGGGAGGGGCCGTACGAAGTTCTTAACCGAATTAATTATGTCGTTTACCGCAAAAGAAAGATGCCAAACGGAAAACCAAACATCATCCACTTTAATCGTCTGTCATCACACCATGAAACCAACGAGGACCGTCGGCAAGGAGAACAGGTGCGGCATTTGATGCCAGTGGAAGACCTGTCATTCGAAGAGTTTATGACTCTGCATTCTGGAAGTTATAAGTCCCGATTTGGGGTCACCCAAGAAGTAAGCGCATGCTGGTAGCCAATTGTAACGAGTGCGACAGAAACAAAGCTATTGCATTTCTACATTGTACGAAACAAGGAAACAAGACGCCCCATCTCCGCTCTCACGATCAACAGCCCAAGAGTGTCTCATTGTAGAATCGAATCATGTAAGCGACGTAATGCATGTTTGAGATAAAGATAGAAAGTCGGACGTCCGACTAACAGATTGTTACTGGTAGGAGGTACGATATAGGTTGGTGTTCCTCTTTACTTCACTGCAGTCATAGCTACTAGTGTTTCAAATTTCATGTCGGTACTTCAAACAATAAAAGAACTCCAAAATAATAGTAATCATAATATAAGTCTTGAGAAACGGTTGGAGCTTAAAACAAATGGTCGTCCACTCCCAGAAATGCAAAGTAGACAGTCAAGCAAGGAAAGTTCACCGTAATCGTCGTAAAGGCATGTATAATTTGTCGTATTGGATTTGTGGATGTGAAGTGACAAATGCCTTTTATTGTTTCGTGTGTTTGATTTTTTCAAATGGAAATTATTCGCTGTGGTATAAGAACGGTGTCAGACTTGAAACATTTAAAAGAAAAACTAAGAAAACACTCATTAATATCGGCAGAGTACATGAAGAGTTCCATCAAATATGCTACAATAGGAATTGTTGGTATTCACAATTGGACGGTGCGTATAGAAAACCCATAACAGATTTCAACGAAAAGGTAACAAAAAATCGATATGTTTTAAGTAAAATAATACTGTTAAATTTTTATTTTTTAAACGCATTATTTTTTTTAACGCACCTACCTATCCTTATAAACATACATGTTAGCGCGGTTGATATAACGCGCATGCCTGAGGTGGTCAAGAGTGGGGAAGTACTCAGCGGTATTCCCCCGGGCAGTGCGAGAGGAGCTGCCTTGATAGCTAGTCAGGTGATAATGTTGTCTATTCATAGTTTGTTAATGGTGTTTAACATAAATTAGTATTATGGAGTCTTAGAAGCTGTTATCAGAAGTGCGATTGTGAACACACAAAGAGGCTCAGGTGTGGATGCGTCACTGGCGAAATCCGCGGCGTACCCATGGTACTTCTAAATAATAAATAATAATCTAAATAAAATTGTGGAAGCGATAAGTAGAGTGTTGACTATCAGGAAAGCCGAGACGAGGTTCGAAGGACGGACGTAGTGATGCAGGTTGAATTGAGGTGTGAGAAAAGAAAGGGTTGAATTCAAGGGTTTGTGGTAAAACAGATTGGTGAATTAGTAAGTGTCTTATTCCAGTACAGTAATTTGATTGGTGATAAATCCCGGAAATTGAAGGTGGTACGTGACAGAATGATGTTTTTATAGTTTCGACTCGGAAAGTTCAATACAATGTGAGAAACAAAGATGTTGGTCTTTTCGAAGAATCGTAAAATGTTTTGAAATATTTATTGGAAGGTTGACGCTTACAGTTAAAGAGTCGGTTGTAGTCAGCAGTTCGGTAACAAGTCTAATGTAGGGGAGCCTGGGATCAAATGGTACCTAATCTGAAATACCAGGACAAAAAAAATGCTGTCAGTTTGTGTTGGCTGCTTGAATGAAGTCTGATAATTGTTGTTAGTGCTGGAAAGAGTATTGTCAGCTTGTTTGTGTTTATTGTTAGAAGCAGAGTTTTGTTGATTCATTTGAATTTATTGTAAAGTGATGTTGAACGAATTGTAAAGTGATGTTCAAACAATTGTAAAGTAATGTGAAAGACTGCCCGAGATCCACTTGGTGTTAAGTTCTGTAACTACGCGATGGCAGGTGGTGAGCTTAACACGACAGGTGTGTTGATGAGTTTGTTATGATTTTGTTTACTGCCCGAGATCCACTTAGTGTTAAGTTCTGTAACCACGCGATGGCAGGTGGTGAGCCTAACACGACAGGTGTGTTGATGATTTTACAATGAAGTTGCTTACTGCCCGAGATTCCTTCTGGTAATTTGCTCTGGAACCAAGTGATGACAAGTGGTGAGCTTATTACGAAAGTTGGTTTGGTATTGAGAATGTAAGAGATTCCTTCTGGTAATTTGCTCTGGAACCACGCGATGACTAGTGGTGAGCTTATTGCGACAGTTGCTTTGGTATTGAGAATGTAAGAGATTCCTCCTGGTAATTTGCTCTGGAACCACGTGATGACAGGTGGTGAGCTTATTGCGACAGTTGGTTTGAAAATGCTGATTATTATGACAATTGTTTTGAAAATATTGCACGGATATTGTGGAGATCCGAATGTTGAACATATAATGTTGAGTAGTTTGTTAGGGTTGAGCCCTGGTTGTTGAAAATTGGGTTAGATTGTTTTATTGATATGAAAGTTGAGAATGAAACAGTTTTGCGTTGAGAATGTGATGAGTGGATCGCTATCTCGAGAGCGAGGACTCGTCAGTCTGGCCGTGTTAGCGCGGTTGATATATCACGCATGCCTGAGGTGGTCAAGAGTGGGGAAGTACTCAGCGGTATTCCCCCGGGCAGTCCGAGAGGAGCTGCCTTGATAGCTAGTCAGGTGATAATGTTCTCTATTCATAGTTTGTTAATGGTGTTTAACATAAATTAGTATTATGGAGTCTTAGAAGCTGTTATACAGCTATAATTCGAAATGACCCTCCTGTAAAATGAACCACGAGCCGCCACTGTATAAAGCGTCTACAAATTAAGTTCGATTTATAGTTCCGTATACATAAACATATGACATAACGTTTCAACTTAAAATACAATGATTCAAATGTAATAATTTATAGATCCTTTAACATAACTTAAGTCCGTATCCGTTTACGTATGAGTTCGTCAATTTCAACTTTTATGTTACGTAAAACGCTATGTTACGAATTTTTTATTTCAAAGACGCTGGTTTCTAAGGCAGCGAAGCTATGTTTTTTAACTGTCAGTGCTACTTCGGGCATTAAATAAAGTTGTTTTGGTAAATAATTATGTTTTATTGCACAAGAAATGATTATATTATAAGTAATTAGGTAATTCCATAAATACGCTCGTTTTGCCATGGAACCTCACCATACTGTGTACGAAAATAATTTGCCAACGTTTCACGTATTTGAGTTGATTTTAATATTTCAATTTCGCTCCTCCAATGTCCATTATCAACATCATTTTGATCTGCGAATCCAGTGGATTGTACCCATTTCATTTTCTTTCCATGGCTTCTTTATTTATAAAATTATATAGCAAATTTCCGCTTTAACTATCTATTCTTCGTGCTCTCGACAAACTATAATTGAACACCCATTGTTTATGATTTAAGCCTCATCTTGCGTAAGGTCTAATAATATAAGTAAGCAATGGAAAAGCTTCATCAGCTACAAAGCAGTGAGGAGATTTTAGGTTGCAGTTTGGAAGACATTTATGTCCAGGAACATTCAGTTCATTGTTATCTAACGCTCTTCCAAAACCAGATTGACTGAAAACACCTCCATCACTTTGTGATCTATATGCGGTGTCTATAGTCCAGTTTCCAAAATAATTCATCTATAAATTAGATACGTTATGTGAACGTTATGTATATGCTTATGATTATGTTATGTCCGTCAGTTACGGAAATATAAATCGGACTTTAGAACGAACTGGATCTAAAAATAGAATTGTACGACACACACATGTTTTGTTCAATGGCCTAAACAGGTATGATGTACAATATTCATGGGGTTGGAAAAAAGCTTTATGTTTGCGTAAATATACTATCTCATGATAATATGTAATACCGATCTACTGATCCATTTTTAAAATTTAAATATCTCAGTTCATGCTTTAACATTTCAGATTAGTTTTATTACCTTCAGCATCACAAGTTTTCACTTGATCGGGCCAATCGCATCTGTATGTTTCTTCGTTGAAAGCCAGTCCTTCTGGGCAGTCAAAGATAAAACCACGACCGGCTGCACAATTTTTGAACTGGCCGCAATTTGTTGCATCTCCCAAACGATAGTAGCCAAACTGATGGGGGCACTCTTCTGTAGCCTGGGCAGGTTCTGAAAGGAATAAAGTTCTTTATGCACACTGATAACTCATGATACGTACTTGAAGTTTTGAAGTAGAAAAATTGTATAAAAAAAGAGTTATGGTTGTCTCATTTACACAGGCGTGTAGATTTATTGCAAAACTCATTATTTTTTTCTACAAAATTGTAAAGGGTGTCTAAACAAAAATTTGGTCAAGATTGCCATGAAACAAAAGCGGTTCACATTCGGCACGTCGTAGCCAATGTCAATGTTCTACACCTGTCATTGATTTTCAAGATGTTAGAGATCGGATAACGGCCACAATCGAAGAACTCAACAATTCTTCAAAATATAGATAGAGTTGTGCGTTGTCAAGAAGCAGAGGGAGCACCTTTTGAACACTTTATTTAATAAAAGGTTCTCTATCTCTAGGACACACGTTCAATATTTGTAATTTTTACCAAAGCAATCTTGACCAGATTTTTATTTAGACACCCGTGACTTTATGATTAAAAATAAAACAACTGAGCTAATGCAAACATTCACATTTTTTCCTCAACAACAACGTGTAGGAATCGTGTGTGGAAATGGAGCATTAGCTCAGAGCACGACCTTCTTGATAAATTTCTCTTTAAACCGGCCTGTACCATTCTTCAAAATTGCATAGATTGTTTTGAAGTAAATTATTGTTCAGAGGGGGTTACTTACCCTGCGGTTTCGCGTCGCAATTAAAATTACCGCTTGACCGTTATCCCACAGTGTCAAACTTTCGAACAATGTTTCTAAGAGAATGTATATAATCTGGTGTTTGTGCTTTTCTTCCTTGCAAAGAAAAAGCTCTGAAGTAATCAACGCAACCTTAATTAGGTATGTTGAGTAATATTTGCAGCGGTCGTCGCGTCTGCCAGTTTGGGAAAAACCAAAGGGTCATAAAACCGTTTACCTGAGTGGCACCGCTCACGATCGCTCTTCAGTCGAAACGAATCTTTCACTCAAACAAGTCGCATTCAATCATTCATTCAAAAGAGTCGCATTCGAACTCTTATTCAATCGAGTCGCATTCAAACAAACGAGTCGAAAACGAACTCAAATTCAATTCAATTCTCATTCAAATTAAGTAGAAACCACCGGGAGAAGAAACGTTTAAGAACTATCTGCATTTATTTTAAATATACAAACAAGTTCATAAGTTCGCGAGTGTTTCAATCGAAATCAAAACATGGTCCTTCGAGCAACATTCAAATTCAGAAACCAAATCGACCAGAGCTTCAAATCTCTCTGAATCAGAATCACCCACCAATTTCATTCTTACATTGGTCAATTCGAGCCGGATATAAAATCAGTGACAACAAAATCGAAGTGCGTGAGTGAAAATCAAGAGCCGATTAAGTGAATCAGACATCAACACAATCCAGACCCGTTCGGTTGATCCAGGCGCTCTATTCAGACCCGTTCAGCTGACCCAGGTGTTCTATCACTTCAATACATTGGTGCAATCGAGCCAGCAATCCAGGGCAGAAATCTCGACACGGAAGTGGAATCGAACATCCCAAGACGTCCCCAAGGCAGAGAGGTTCCGGAGCAAAGGTCAGTCATTCCTTTTTTCCTCATTTATTGTAACGAGTAAGCTTCAACCATACGCGATGACCCGGTAACAGTAAAATTCAATCATTCTTCTTAGGAGAACTGCATTTCGTGTCTTTATTCATTCTCATTTATTCACACTTCGCATAATATTCAACAATGTCTGAATACGATGACTTAAAATTTAGTCGAACACAAGCAAAATCCGCTCTAACCAGACATCAGAAAGCAGTCAGTCAATTATTACAAGAGAGCGATAACATTCGGGCCTTAGAAAAACGATTGTCAGAAGTCACATCAACTTTTAGGGAATATGTAAGAATCCAATCCGAAATGGAAAAGATTCGCGCACGGGAGATGAAGGCGGAAAGTGCATCAGAAGAACAAATCGAAGCGTTCATTGACTAAGAAAGTATTGATCGCGAAAAAATCGAAAATCAATTCTATAAAATCGTTAATCAAATTGAGCAAACGTTGTCTGCAAACAACACTCAAAATCAAAACTCATTTGGTGCGCAACAAACAATAATTAACATCAACATAAATGAAGAACAAAACGACGCGTTCTTTGACGAAGAAAGTAATAATCAAAATCAATTTCATAAAATCGTTGATGAAACGGAGTCAATATTGTTAGAAAACGCTCAAAATCAAATTTCATCTGATGCACAAACAATCGCGCAAGAAACAATCGCTAATATCAAGGAAAATGAGTCCAGTTTTCCCGAAAATTCATTCAATTCAGTAAATTTAAAACCACTAACATTACCTACCTTTAGCGGAAAACATAGTAATTGGTCTGTTTTCTTTGATTCATTTAAGGCATTGGTCCACGATGACGCAACTATGCCAAGTATAAACAAATTTCATTATTTGCGCGGATGCCTTAAAGACGAAGCAGTTCGCGCGATATAGTAATTATCTGTTTGCAGAGAAAATTATAAAAACGCTATCGAGATATTTATTAATTTTTCGAAACGATTTATTAATCCGACCGAACCAAGGGGGCTCCGCCCTACCAAGGGGGCCACCGCCCAAACAAGGAAACCAAGTAGGCCACCGCCCAAACATGGGGGCCCAGGGGGGCCACCGACCAAACAAGGGGGCCCCTGCCGAACAGAGAGGGCCCCCACCCAAGCAGGGGGTCCCCGCTCAAACAAGGGGCCCCGCCGAAACAAGAGGGCCCAAGGGAGCCCCGCCGAATCAAAGAGGCCTCCGACCAAACCAAGGGGGTCACCGTCCAAACAAGGGGGCCCAAGGGGGCCACCGCCCAAACAAGGGGGCCCAAGTAAGCCCCCATCGAATCATGGGGGCCCAAGTGAGCCCCCATTGAATCATGGGGACTCAAGGGGGCCCCGCCGAATCAAGGGTGCTCAGGGGGACACCGTCCAACCATAACTACCAAAATAATTCGTAACGATTCGTACAATTTTTGGATTAATAGAGTCACACTGAAAATTACAGATGGCCTAATTTAATGGGTGTTGAGTCCATTTATGGTGTACCAATGGGCTACCATCGCCGATCAAGGGATCCTCCGACTGAACCAAGGGGGCTCCGCCCTACCAAGGGGGCCACCGCCCAAAACAGGCTGATTAAAATGTTTGACTGTTTTAGTTTTCCACAGTTGTAATCCAGGGACACTGTGTATAATTTCTATTTTAGAACTAAACAAATTCAACTTTCGATTTCTGGATGTCGATAACCGAAGGGGCTCTCTTGGAGCCCTATGTTTCAAGTGGGCCCCCATGTTTCAAGTGATCCCTCTCGGGCCCCCTAGTTTTTATAAGGTCCCCTCGGGCCCCCATGTTTCAAGTGGGCCCCCTCGGGCCCCCATTCTTTGACGGGGGCACCTCGAGCCCTATGTTCCGACGGGAGCTCCTCGGGCCCTATGTTTCGACGGGGGCTCCTCGGGCCCCCTTATTTCAAGAAAACCACCTCGGTTCCCCACAATTTTTGACACTTTAACATTGATATTAACTACGACGTGCCGAATGTGAACCACATTCTTGACCAGATTTTTATTTAGACACCCGATATCATTATTATCTTCAATTGTGCATTCGATAATATTGATTGTACTCTGAATTTAGCACAAAATGCTGATCCAATGCCGATCTGACACATTCCAACTGGATATTTCAATGTCGTTATTGTAGAAAAATCTTCCCTTTTGAGAAACGCTACTCAAGTTTCCGCTACTGGCCGCTAGACGGGGCCACTTCCCGGCAATTAAATTTGCGCCGCTCACCCCGCCTCGTCCCTACCACCAAACGCAGGAAAATTCGCCAACCTTAAAGGCAGGTTTCGATATTTCTCAATGGGCGTCAGACTCAAATTACTCGCGACTTTTAAATGATTATAATCCTCAGAACGACACGTGCGTCGTCTTTGATAAAGATTTCGAAATCAAGGTTTTGAAAATTTTCTGGTCCAAGGTAGGCTTAAGCTCCCCTATTAATCCAAGTACTACAAAGCGGGAAGTATTCTACAATTTTGAAAAGCGAAAAACACCATCTACGAAGCGTGGTTGGCGTGGTCCTCACGTATGAGGATTTTTACGCGATTGTAAAATGCGTTGAAACTTATTCAAATTCATGTCCTATCACTCCATTGTCCTCTCACCCAAATAACTTGACCGCGCTCACGCCTGGTCATCTACCGATCGGGAAAAATATCGCGAACCCGGTCGAGAAGAACTTAGGGGACGTACCCATCAACCGTCTGAGCCGTTGGAAAGGAGTTCAGCAGCTACAAGGACGTTTCTGGAAGAGATGGTACCGCGAACATCTCTCTCAACTACAACCGAAACCTAAGAGGCAATGCGTCGACCACCCCAACATCACCGAAGGAACGATGGTGGTACTTCGCGAGGACAACATTCCCCCATTGCAGTGGCACTTAGGGCGAGTCATCCAGGTCCATCCAGGTGAAGATGAGATAGTGCGCGTAGTGACGGTAAAAACCGCGAGTGGTGTGGTTAAAAGAACCGTGAAAAAAGTGTGCGTACTACCCATTGAAACTGACTAAATATGCCTTTGACATTCAACTAAGCAATATTTTTGACAAATTTATTTCTTTTATATTTTTTGTTTTTAATCAGATTATTTTGTATGTTTAATCTTAATCTTTGTAAATATTTAATTCATTCATCTTACTTGTACATAGATATTTAGATATAGATAATATTAATTATGTTATTCTCATCATTTTCTTAGTTGTATCCTATGTTATTTGTAATTGTTTTTATTGTAATAATCTTGAAGAACGTTTCTTCAACCGGGGCCAGTATGTTGAGTAATATTTGCAGCGGTCGTCGCGTCTGCCAGTTTGGGAAAAACCAAAGGGTCATAAAACAGTTTACCTGAGTGGCACCGCTCACGATCGCTCTTCAGTCGAAACGAATCTTTCACTCAAACAAGTCGCATTCAATCATTCATTCAAAAGAGTCGCATTCGAACTCTTATTCAATCGAGTCGCATTCGAACTCTTATTCAATCAAGTCGTAACCAAACACTCATTCAAACAAGTCGCATTCAATCATTCAAACCAACGAGTCGAAAACGAACTCAAATTCAATTCAATTCTCATTCAAATTAAGTAGAAACCACCGGGAGAAGAAACGTTTAAGAACTATCTGCATTTATTTTAAATATACAAACAAGTTCATAAGTTCGCGAGTGTTTCAATCGAAATCAAAACATGGTCCTTCGAGCAACATTCAAATTCAGAAACCAAATCGACCAGAGCTTCAAACCTCTCTGAATCAGAATCACCCACCAATTTCATTCTTACAAGGTATATGTAACAGTTTTTCGTGGGCTACATCCTACAGGTGCGTATTTTACAATTTTTAATACCTACAATAACTTGATTTATCAAACAAGTAAACAGAAGTTCGGGGTATCTAAGGGCCCACCTGTCTTGTAAATATATGAGGACCACCAGAGAATTATTGCCAGCATCTCTGCAACTGCAGAGGTGTGTGCATCGTGCTCGATTCTTTAGCTTCTGAGTGCGTTGTTTGCCTTGGTTATTTGGTGTATTTGACATCATTTTGTGGGTAAATTTTTGCTGCATGCGGTGGTTATTTCGAATTTGTTGAAGATTAAAACGGTAAGCTTATAAACTACATTTATTTCAGTCCTTATCTTTTTGTTTTTTGCTTTTTATTATCGGCAACGCGCGATAGTTTTTTGCTCTGCGTGCCGCACACAGGGTCCACCCGAGAACATTATGGACAAAAATTGTTGTCATTGTTTCAAACCATCTTCAAAGTCTCCTGTCACTAAATGTGATGGTTGTAGACTGGATATTCACATTGAGTGTATTGACGGCATGAGCAAGGAACTTATTGACTTGCTTAAAAAAGGTCGTCCAAAAAATTTAAAAATATTCTGCAATCGATGTGATGTTACTTTAACTGCTATTTCAGACTTAAAAAATTCACTTAATAGTTTACAAGCATCTTTCGAGTCAAAATTTTCTGATCTTGAAAAAATGATAATAGCTGCTACAAAGTCTAATAATTTGACCAACAAGGAAGAGGTAATCTCTGAAGCTGTTGAAAGATCTTTGAGAGCAAATAATGTTGTAGTATACAATGTTGAGGAACATTCTGTTGTTTCAGATGTTGATATAATTAATGACGTACTCGAAATTATTGATCCCGCTTTGGTAATCTCTCCTGGGAATGTTAGTAGATTAGGAAAAAAAGGAGATAAGCCGAGACCTTTAAAACTTCGATTCAAAACTCCAGAACTTGCGCGTATGTGTCTTCGTAAAAAAAACTGCACTCACATCTAGCTCTCAATTTTCTAATGTTATCATTGGTGATGACAAAACGCTTTATCAAAGGAATTACTTGAAGACGCTTCGCAATGAATTGAAGGAACGCATTGACGCCGGTGAGGCGAATCTCACTATAAAATATATCAATCGTGCTCCTCAAATTGTTTCAAGGAAAAAAAACTAGACACAGGCGAACCATTATGTTTATCTATTCTATACACAAATATTGCATCTCTTATTGCTAAATTCGATGACTTAATATTGGAAATCACTAATACGAAACCGGACATTATCGCATTAACCGAAACGTGGTTGAACTCTAACATCTTGAACTCTATTATTGCTATAAACTCATATTCACTCTTTAGAAATGATCGTAGTAGTGTCTGTTTCTACGTAAAAAATACTTTACAGCAACACTTTTCAATTTCATTACTGGACATCTCTACCATTACCTACGAGTCATTATTTTTGAAATTTTCTAGTAAATTATTTAGTTTTACCATCAGTTGTACATATAGGCCGCCTGCTGGTTCAGCATTGAACTCCTCGGAGTCTGATACTGCCCTAATTAACACCCTTGAAGCTTGTTTTTCTAAATATCCAAATTTTATTGTACTAGGAGACTTTAATTTTCCTACTATCAAATGGGACACTATTACATACGTTGGTGGTAATCAAATGGAAAAAGATTTTGTAGCTATGCTTAATAATAATAACATCACTCAATTAGTAAAGGATTTTACTCGAATTCGGGCTAATCAGGTCCCATCTCTTCTTGATCTGGTTCTTGTTAGTGACACTAACTTAATTTCTAAGGTAATAGTTAATGATCCAGTCGGGACATCTGAACATTGCTCAGTTAATATTAATGTTCAGGTTATATTATATCATTTGCGTAAAACAGAATATAAAACATACAGATCATATGACAGGTTAAACTACGAGTTGTCTAAATTTGACTGGACAGTATTGAATAGATTCGATTCGGTTGAGGTACAATGGAATTACTTTCTTTCGATTATCGGTGCGTTCATAAAATCCCATACATCTTTGTATAGATCGGAAAGGCTCGTGAATAAACCGTGGATAAAAGATATTTTACTATAGTAGAGTCACAACGCACTAAAAAGTTGCTCAGAACTGATGTTCGTCCGTCATTGAGAGGTAAAAAGCAAACAATTGCATTATTCGATGTAGTTTGGTTTATATATCAACCCCTAGAATTCGTCTGGCGATATCTGTGTCCAAGCAGCCCCCAGGGGGGTAAAACTGCATTTTCCCAAAATAAAAACAGACACCTTTATACACCTTCTCACAGTTCCACTTTTCACTTAACTATCCTGAACGCAAAGTTATTCAAGTTTTTGGTCGAGCGCTTTACATTGTTTAAACGGGAAGAGCGCGAACAAAATTGGCTATATCCCGCTTATAATGCGACTTTAATTTTTTGCCATATGGGGTAATTCGCTCACACCGAAATATCTCGGAGACGAATGAAGATATGTAAAAATGGTCAAAAAGAAAGTTTTAGCTGATGGTTTCGGTATTCGATTGATGTTTTTGTATTAATTATTGGATCACAATTAACGGAGTTATTATTTAATTTGTACCACCATGTCAAGACGCGAGAGCCGGTTCCCGAGATTCTGCATGCAGTCCCCACTACTCCAAAAATTTTTCTCTTCCACTCCAACTCGTTTGAATTGTATCATGCTCTCGCTCGTGTACGTTCTTGGAGGGGTGAATTGATTTGGCGGATTAAATTAATAATAATAAATATAAAATTATATTATACACATAACGTAACTATTGTTTTTATTAATTATTGTATTTATTACATACAATCGACTGAAACTTACCACCTCAAAAACCATATTCGCTATTTTGTTTCTTCATTTATTTCACTCAATATGGTAAATTCATTAAAGCAATTTTTGCTACAGGACCCACAATTCGACAAACAAGCCATTTTCTTTTCTTTACATAAACACCGTGATGTCACACCCTAAAAACAGAAATTTGATCCAATTGCTGACAGCAACGCTAACACAAGATACAGACCTGTTTTGCCAGAGCAAAAACATATTTCGTCATATTGGTAGGTAATGCAGGAACTGTAGAAAAGACGGGGGCAATAGATCCGTCAGATTCCTCTAATTTCCATTCAAAGTCCTTAATATCGGGAAGGTTTAAAGTGGCATTCCACGCATTTTGCCATATAATTAGTTCGTCTTTAACTTCAAGCAAGTCATATTTCTTAGTCAAAACCTTCCAGGCAGTTGGTTTTACAATACCAGTAAACTGACTCGTAATATCGCAGCCAGTCAAAGCATGGAAAGACAGAAGGTTTCTCTTCATCTGTTCTTCAAGTCTTATATTGTTTATATTAACATAATATGTGCTTTTCTGGGTCCGCATGTACAAATTAACATTGAATTTGTCAGAGAAATGTAGTAAGAGTACCAGCACATCAGGGTATTTACAAGATATAACGCATTCTTCATATTCCTCCATTTTGGCTGACAAAATATGGAGTAAGATTCTGGTATCAGCCTCTTCGTGATTCGACATTCTTCTGAGCCGGGTGGTAAATGAAGGGCAGAATAATATTGCAAAATTTCATGAAAACCTCCTGATGTAACCAAATTGACTTTTTCTATTGTAGCCTTTTTGATAATGGAGACTGATAAGTTGTGGGTAAGATCAGACTTATTTTCCCATAAATGTATGAATGAGTCCCATTTAGCTGGTAAAGGCACGTTATCACTGTCAATAATGCGTCGAATAAAGACAAAAGTTGAAATGAAGAAACGTTTACTAAGTTGCAGAAGTTTTGTATGTCGCTTTATTACTCCCATATCGATGACTGCACAACTATAAATGTTTTGGGTGAGAAAATAGCCTCTAAAGTCGGCATTGATAAACTGCCTCCGTCGGTCGATGCTTTAAGACAACACTGTTTAAGAGCATTTTACCAACTACTTATGTGGCAAAATGCGTTAAACCTTTCCGATATTAAGGACTTTGAATGGAAATTAGAGGAATCTGACGGATCTATTGCCCCCGTCTTTCCTACAATTCCTGCATTACCTACCAATATGATCGAAATATGTTCTTGCTCTTGCAAAGCTTAGCGTTGCTGTCAGCAATTGGATCAAATTTCTGTTTTTAGGGTGTGGCTTTTGACGTGGTAAGTTTCAGTCGATTGTATGTAATAAATACAAGAATTAATAAAAACAATAGTTACGTTATGTGTATAATATTTATTATTATTAATTTAATCCACCAAATCAATTCACCCCTCCAAGAACGTACACGACAGCGAGAGCATGATACAATTCAAACGAGTTGGAGTGGAAGAGAAAATTTTTTGGAGTAGTGGGGACTGCATGTCGAATCTCGGGAACCGACTCTCGCGTCTTGACATGGTGGTACAAATGAAATAATAACTCCGTTAATTGTGATCCAATAATTAATACAAAAACATCAATCGAATACCGAAACCATCAGCTAAAACTTTCTGTTTGACCATTTTTACATATCTTCATTCGTCTCCGAGATATTTCGGTGTGAGCGAATTACCCCATATGGCAAAAAATTAAAGTCGCATTATAAGCGGGATATAGCCAATTTTGTTCGCGCTCTTCCCGTTTAAACAATGTAAAGCGCTCGACCAAAAACTTGAATAACTTTGCGTTCAGGATAGTTAAGTGAAAAGTGGAACTGTGAGAAGGTGTATAAAGGTGTCTGTTTTTATTTTGGGAAAATGCAGTTTTACCCCCCTGGGGGCTGCTTGGACACAGATATCGCCAGACGAATTCTAGGGGTTGATATATAAACCAAACTACATCGAATAATGCAATTGTTTGCTTTTTACCTCTCAATGACGGACGGACGAACGAATTGTCCCGTTCGTAATCCCTACTACTAAGCAGAATAAAGTTTAAAAAACAGCTTTGGAGGCGATTCAAATTAAAAAATAATATCCACGACTACAACAAACATCGTCAATTTTCAAACAAACTACAAATTGACTTGAGAGTTGCCAAGAATACGTTTGAACAAAATCTTATAGATATAGACATATAGAAACGCGTGTATCAGTACCAGTGGTACGTAACAGTACAGGTTCCTTGTGTATTGACAACTCAGAAACTGCAAATGTTTTGGCCAGCTTCTTTACATCGGTTTTTACCAAATCCACTACCACCCGTCTTCCTCATTTGAGCACTAGTTTATTGGATGAGGTAACTTTGTCAGATGTTCATTTGTTGAAAGAAACCCTTATTAAAGACATTAATAAATTAGATGCGAATAGCGCACCCGGACCTGACGGTATACTTCCCATATTCATCAAAAACTGTTCTAAAAATATTGCAGAGCCTATTATTATAATATTTAAAACTTCTTTTTTGACAGGCCAATTACCAAAACAATGGCTACAGGCAATTGTAACCCCAATCTATAAGAAGGGGGACAAATGTAGCGCAGAAAATTATCGACCCGTAAGCCTTACATCAGTAATCTGCAAACTGTTTGAAAAAATGATTGCTACGACCATCCTTGAATATGCCGAAGGCCGGAATTTAATTCCGGCCACACAACATGGATTCTTACCAGGTCGTTCTGCAGTTACTAATTTGTTGGCCGCATGTAATCAGTGGACAAAGATGTTAGATATGGGAAGTACACTTGATGTTATCTATCTCGATTTCAGCAAAGCATTCGATAGGGTACCTCATTCTTTGCTAATATACAAGTTGAGAATGCTTGGAATTACGGGCCAACTCCTGAACTGGATAAAGGCTTTTCTATCAAACAGAACATTTGCTGTTAAAGTCGATAACTGTCTTTCAGATTATCACCCTGTAACCAGTGGTGTTCCACAAGGGTCTGTACTTGGTCCATTGTTATTTCTCCTTTACACGTCCGATTTACTGGCAAATCTTGAATGTCAGCATTATGCTTACGCGGATGACTTAAAAATCTTTAGTAGCTCTTCCGACTCCAAACTACAATCTGAACTCAATAAAATAACTGAATGGTGTGATAAGTGGATGTTACCCTTAAATAAAGAAAAATGCTCCGTTATGTATTTTGGTCAAAAGAATCCGAAAATTTCGTACAAAATTGGTACAGATTGTATTATTGAAGTCACATCTCAGGTCGATTTGGGAGTAACAGTTGATCATAAACTATCTTGGAGCGATCAATGCAATAAAGTCGCAAGAAAAGCCTTTTCGATCTTATACATATTAAAAAAAGTGTTCAACAATCCGTCGTATGAGTTATGTTCGAAGCTCTTTATTACGTATATAAGACCTCATCTTGAATATGCAGCACCTGTTTGGAGACCATATTACTTAAAAGACCAGCAAACTCTTGAACGGATTTATCACGCTGTTACACGATGGCCGAAGGGTCTAGCAAAATTACCATACGAAACTAGACTCTCCGTATTAAATATACCATCTTTAACACAAAGGCAAAATAGAGCTGACATGATACAGATGTTTAGATTGGTTCATGGAATATTCCCTGATAATTCCGTCAAATATTTTACAGCGAGCAATGACGCGAGATTACGTGGACACAAGTATAAGATCAGGAAAGAAACATTCAAGACAATAGCACGACAACATTTTTTAACTAATCGTAAATTTAATACATGGAACAACTTAACTGACGAAATAGCTGAATCTTCTACAGTGTACATATTTAAAAAGAATCTAACGGATAACTTAATTTAATTTCTTCGATTTTATCTTAAATTAATATTATTTACATATCTCTACAGTTGTTTTTTAAACACATTTTTTTTATTGCGTAATAGGTTCGCCTCCGCAATTTAAACTTATTTAATAATAATAATAATCTCTTGGTAAATGCTACTGACGCAGATTCTATCGTACTTTGGGTTAAATCAAAGATTTCAAAATTTTGGATTGTAAGAATTTGTTCCTGAATGTGTATTTGTTCTTAAATAAATCTCACACCTCATACAAAGAGTACTGAACATGGCTTCAACAGCATCAGAACTAAATCCTCTTGTCAGAACATAATAAAATCCAACATCCTTAAATAAATACTGGCCACACTCTGAAGTGCTTGTTGTGGTAAATTTTAAGGCCTCCACCGTTTCTTGTGTGAATCCTCTCATATTATTTCTTTCAGGGTAATTGGATGTTATTTACATAATGTGTCTTGGGTGAAACTCCATTCTACAGCCAATATTGCCAAGTAAGGTGCACAGGTATATTGTGTTGAATCACTTACATCATGCAGTTGGAAAAAGGCATACATAATCTTCATGAATTTGACTGTTGCCTCAGATCATGAGAACTTATTGTCTTAGTGATGTATGGCTAAATAATTTAGAGCAGTTACAGGGGGTGCAAATATTTCCACAGCTCATGTTTGAGGGGCAAAGGTTTTTCTTCGTTAAAAATTTAACAGGCTTTATAACCATGTCTTTTCTAGGTCATACAGTGTTTTCAAGTAATTCGAAGAAATAATTCCTTCACTGGGGTGCATGTTGTGGTCCAGAAAAATATTTCTACAGTTTGTTTTTTATAACATGATAATAGTCAAAGCTCAGAAACAGAGGCATGTTGCTGTGTAATGGATGTTTTACATGGGTTTTTAAACTACCATTTCCAAACAACTTGAACAATCCGACATTACATTTATGGTTGTCTGTAACAATATGAATTCCAAGAAATTCAACTGCTTTAATTTCTGATTGTATTTTCATTGTTAGATCATAAAGCATTTTACTTGTCAAAATTTTTGTGAAAAAAGTATCCAACAGGAATTGTGTTCTCTGTAGAAAACCCATAAATAACAAAACAGCATTTTTTTGGCTAATATGTTTTGATTTCCAACAGTTTTCTCTAGATATGTACATACTTATTTTGAAATCTATAGAATTTATCCTTCATTTTATTTTACTGAAGTTTTCTTTAATTGCCATGTCGTCAATTATGACGCTGCACAATTTTTCAATACGAGATAAACAACTTGCCTCTGCTTCTAGTTTCCTTTTAATTCTGTCATTTCAAAACTTGATTTTGTGCTTCCAGTACTTCTAAGCAGGGTAATTCGGCTGACATATTTCTTATATAATCTTCGTACGTTTTAGGTGAAGAAACATGAACATGAACATGACACACTGGCGAATGGTCATTTCTGACCATTTTGGCTTTCGATTGTTGTAATTTAAAATTTGATCTAAAATAAATACTGCATTATTGTGGACCATTTTTCAAGGCATCTTGTTTAATTGCATCAATGATCGTGTATTCTGAATTGTCCAATAAACTCTGCAAATCTTGTAGTTTTTTATTTTACAAAATATCCTGTTTTTTTAAGCCTTGCTATTGACTGTTTTAGTATTTTGAGTTCCGCTTAGTATCTCTGTTGCGGATATGGCTTCGACTTAGCAGGATGCGTCAAGTTTCTTAAAGATAAAATTATAGAATAACTAATGTTTAAAAAAAAACTGCATAACAGGCTAGAAATTTTGGTAAAACCGACTTACAACATGATTTCTCACTGATTTTTCGTATTTTAGCATATATTTTGGCTCGCATTTATAAAAATAAGTATAAAGGCTAACGCTTGTGATTTTTCTGATAGGTAATATGTTACATACAGGCTCGTATTTAACATAAATGAGAACTCATATTTCTTGCTAAATACTGAAGAGCAAGAAGAATCCATAATGAAACCTTCTTACCTGGCATTGTAAACAATAAGTTTGTTTTTTTTCTTTATTAAAGGTAAAGAATGAGCAGGAACGTAAGGCATCAGAATAAACACCAGGTGTTTTCTTCTTGATGATGTTCTTTATGAATTGAAATGAAAATTACATGCCAGTGCTTTCCCAGGCAATGCAATAAATTCTTGTACTGTATAAACAATTATTACAATAATTATTTTGTTCAACTGAAAATATGTGCTTTTTCCTGAATCCCGGGTGAAGCCTGGCATGAAGGCACGATGCATTTATTATGGATACGCGGCATTTTGTTGAATTATTAATATGAATACAACAAACAAAACTTGATAATAATAACCCTAAAACTACAACACAAGATAACCAGAACAAGAAAATATTGAAACAAGTAACACAAACAGTCACAAGACAAGAACAAAGTATCTACAACAGAAGCTAAAATTCAAAGAATTAAATGTGAGCGAAAGGTAACCCTCAATTCGATTCTATTAAATGTGGAGTGTTATTTGTTTAATTATTTCTAAATTTAAAAAATCGCGGGATTTTGCCGGGCAGGCAGCACTCGTGGAGAAACACTAGAACTGAGACAATGTACAGGCCGGTTTAAAGTGAAATTTATCAAGAAGGTCGTGCCTCCAGAGTATTTTAATTCCAAACGTGGCCAACGCCGTTTCGTAGTTGGCACTTCAATTTATGAATGATCGCACGGCATTGTCGAGGAATTATTGTTCTCCAATTTCTTAACATTTTTAGAATTAAAAAAAAAAAAGGTGACGATTTTTATGGTAATTTCGGATTTTTCCCACAATACCGATAGCAACATATTTTATAGCAGCATACAAAATTTCAAACAGATCAGTAGGTAGCACATGTAATAATACATGTACTCAGTTATTTTTCGGTTTTTGAAGTCGGTTTCTTTTTTTTTAAAGAGCTAATTGTTCTACAATTTTAAGTGGTGGGTAGGGGAGGCGGAAATATTATCGAATTACAAAATATCGAAAGGACAAAATGTCGCAGGTAAAAATCCCCTTAAAGAACCATACTCCAAGAAGATCACATTTCCCTGTACGTGAAACTCGAAATGTGTACAGGGCAGATTGAGTGAAAATATGAAAATTATTTATCAGTAAAACTAGTTGTACAAAAATTACTATTGTAGGTACAATTATCATAATATTGTAACTGTATAATGTTCAGTGTGAAACGAAAGTGCATCCAATTTATAAAATGAAAAAATAATAATCACATGGCACAGGTCAACTTTAGAGAAAATCAATAACAAATTAACAGTTAAACCAAAATTGAAAATATTTACTTAACGATTAAATTGAAATAAGAATAATTTATAAAAAAAAAGAATTAAAAAAATTCTGATATGTAACAATTTCATCATCACTGCTCTCACTGCTGTTATTTCCTATTTTTATAATAAATTCTTGTACAAAGTTTTGTCTGTATACATTTTCGATTTTTTCAACATGTCGAATATAATTGATCCAATTATCTGTCGATATTTCATCCACACCTTTTTTGATAGTCTATAGTCTCATTTCCAAATCTCTATCGAATTGAACTCACAATGATAGGGAGGAAAACGAATGTGGCCTTGATCTTTTGCAATTTGAGTTTTTTCAAACGTAATTGATAATACGACATGATTTATAAAATACATTGCCTCCATAAAATTACTTTCCTCCCTAATACATGATAAAGTTTAAAACAAAATTATTAATTGCGTTATAAAATAGTTATTTACATGCGCGTGCGGTAACTTACATTTTACAGCGCGAAATAAGTTTGAAGCACGACGCGTAGTGTAAAATGGTTAACGCACAAGATTTGTATTAAACTTTTTGGCCGACAAATTTTTAAAAATTATTGATTATATTTTTCATTAAATATGTATCACAAAAAGGTGGTTGTCCGAAATTGAACAATCGCAATAGCTATGCAGGCATTTTCTTTTATTCATTTGTTTCAAAATAAATGTCAAACGTATATTGTGTCATTCTTGTGTGAAACAGTAAGAAATGGTTTTATCTTGTTACTGAAACTTACAAATAACAATGTCCAGTGATGACAGTTCTACAGGTACGCCCCCAGAAGTGCGAGAGATGGTTGAAAGTACTTCAGCTCAATTATTAAAATTATCAATTCAACGCTTTTACCAAGTGGTGTGAAGAAAAAGGCGCAAAGCTTTATCCGGAAAATGTTCAACTGAAGTAAATCAGCTAACACCATGCCTATTTTCTGGTGTTCAAAATTGCACAATCAATGTTAATTATGTGTACAATAACTGCAGCTTACATAAATAAAGCATTTGAATTCTAGTTTTTACTTAATTATATATTCTTAACTAGAGATAAGTACAATATATAAACGAATATATTCTGGTAAATATGGAAATGTTTTTGTAGGTATATAATAATAAGGCTTTTTAATAAGACAGGAGTCAGGATTAGGGGACGAAACACTGCGATAACCTCATATTCTTATTCTCAACCTAAAATTAAGGTAAAAAAAGGTAAAGCAGTGAATTACTACAAGAATGCATTTAACACAACATTACCTTTTTCGTTTTGATTAGAATTAGTTCACATCCATGGTTAATTTATAACTTATAAGTAATCAAATAAAATTAAACAAATAGAAGTCCGTGCTGTAAACACAAATCTGTCAACAATATACCAGAGATAAACGAAACTGCAGTGATCATTAATGATTTGTTATTGGCGCACAAGATGGCGCTAATTCGATTCAAACCAAAAAATATAAGAAATCTTATTATCTTCTACCCTACAACAATAAAAACATATGTAACTGGTGTTTCTACACATATATTTTCGTTGTATAAAGAGATTTTTATTTATAAACGTATCTGAGGAGTGGACGATTTGGTCAATTTTTACGCACGGCGAGTGGAAAAAATCCGGGTAACTGTAAATATGATGTTTCCGAAGTTGTCATTGGAATATTAATTTGACGTTTACACGCAAGGAGGCCAAAAAGTATTTAAGCTCCAGACGTAAATATACGCGATGACATTTTTAATTATTTGGGGACGCATAACGATTTTTTTAAATCTTCTTATATGATACTTTATATAAATAATATAAAAAACACAATTTGAGAGTGATTTACACTTTTTACCGACTTCAAAAAAGGAGGAGGTTCTATGTTCGGCTGTATGTATGTTTTTTTTTTTCCTTTTATGTATGTTCACCGATATCTCCGTTAATTGTGGACCGATTTTAAAAATTCTTCTTTTATTTGAAAGGGTATACTCCAGAGGTGGTCCCATTGTCACCAAGTCCGGATCTGATAAAGGGCTCCCATGGAAATCGAGAAAAATTGTCAAATTTTTCCTTTTATGTATGTTCAGCGATTTGTTCGTCAATTGTGGATCGATTTTGAAAATTTTACTTTTATTTGAAAGGGTATACTCCGAAGGTAGTCCCATTTACAGCAAGTCCGGATCTGATGAGGGGATCCCATGGAAATCGAGGGAAATTCTCAAATTTTTCCTTTTATGTTCGTTCACCCATTTCTTCGTCAATTGTGGATCGATTTCGAAAATTCTTCTTTTATTTGAAAGGGTATACTCCGGAGGTAGTCCCATTGTCACCAAGTCCGGATCTGATAAAGGGCTCTCATGGAAATCGAGAAATATTGTCAAATTTTTCCTTTTATGTATGTTCACCGATTTCTTCGTCAATTATTGTGGATCGATTTTGAAAATTCTTCTTTTATTTGAAAGGGTATACTCCGGAGGTAGTCCCATTGTCCGCAAGTCCGGACCTGATGAGGGGATCCCATGGAAATCGAGGGAAATTCTCAAATTTTTCCTTTTATGTATGTTCACCGATGTCTTCGTCAATTGTGGATCGATTTCATAAATTCTTCTTTTATTTGAAAGGTTATACTCCGGAGGTAGTCCCATTGTCAGCAAGTCTGGATCTGATGAGGTGATCGCATGGGAATCGGGCGAAATCCTCACATTTTATGATTATTATGAACTCTCTCGAATGTAGTCGTTCAATAATTATGCAGATCTTTGCGTCTGGGAGTCATCATTGCCTTAGATTTTTCAGGTAGTAATATTAATTCATCATTGTTTCAGTATTTCTGGTTTTAATTTTTTATAGTTTGCGTCTTTCATCTTCATTTTCAACCAGCCGTCGTTTCCTCATTCGAGCAGCGTCCTTACTAGGTCTACCCATCACTTAAAATTGTAAAATAATTAGCTTTTAAAAAAAAAAGAAACCGACTTCAAAAAGCGAGAAATAACTCAGTACATGTATTATTACATGTGTTACCTACTGATCTGATTGAAGTCGGTGCCAAGCCAAAAAAATAGGTAGTAGATAGATAGGCTGTCCGCTCCCGTCACATCGCAAGTCCCACCGCGCGCGCGCCGGAATGCGTGAGCGTGGGTGGGGGGCTCGCTCTGAGCAAAACATCCCAAACGGGCAGACACGTGCGGGGCAGACGTCGTTGACGGCCTGATATTGAATTTTTGATGCGCTATAACGTTGTTGATATATTTGTATAATGACAATAGGTTACAAATTTGTTAACCTCTTTGGCTTGGCACCGATTTCAAACAGATCAATAGGTAGCACATGTAATAATACATGTACTGAGTTATTTCTCGCTTTTTGAAGTCGTTTTTTTTTTTAAAAAGCTAATTATTTAAATATTAGGGACCAGCTGCTTCAGACGTATATATACGCGATGCGAGCGCCGCAATTCTGGAAGTGTCTGTCGATTAATGTATTCAGTTTCAGACGTATATAACGGGTGTCCCAGAGGTGTGTGGACCATTGAAAGATATCAAAACGGGGTTTTCGGGGAACGATAGCACAGTATACGTTCTAAGCAGTAGGATCACTCGGCCGCGGCACTTTGATGTTTGTGTTTCCACTTGAGCTCCGCGCAAGTTACTGCGCAATGAATTTAGACCGGGTTTTGAATAAAATTTGAAAAATAGAAACATAAATTTTAAAACTTCTATGGCTGCAATCTTTATATAAGAAACAATTTGTTAATAAAAATATCATCATTTTTCTTGGAAAGACTACTTACACGAGTAAAATACTGCCAGTAAAAGGTCTATTTATTGTTCATTATTTCGTAGAATTCCACTCTTTTTGCAAAATAAGCTTCTTGCAATTCTTGATGGAGTTCAATGTGGTAATTATGGATGACGCCGATGTTTTTTGATCACACGGTTTACTGAAGATTTCGAAATATCAGATTCGGCAGCAATTTCTTTTGTTCTGGAGTGAAGATTTTCTTCTAAGATTAGTAAAACTTCTAGCTCAGTGTTTTCACCTACTCTTCTACCAATTAATTGTTTTTTGTTGTAGGCCACGTTTCCAGTGTTTTCAAAACCTTGTAAATTTTTGTGGCCAAAAAGGAATTTCTTTCGGGTTCTCCTAACGCATTGTTCCATATTCATCATTACTTCTTTCGTAAAATTCATTTTGTAAAAAAATCACAAAAGTGAAACTATTTGTTACAGGATAACTTACTGTCAACAAGAACAAACGGCTCCATGCTAACCAGTATAAAATGATATCTCCATGGCAACAAGTCCAAGGCGATCTGATCTTAGTACACGATTTCATCAATTGGGAAAGTTTTCAACGTTTTTTTGTAAAAATTATCTAAAGTATTAACATTTGCCGAGGCAAACTATATATTGACAGAAAGCTTATTAAAAATGCTATTTGGTGGTATATTGGAATATAGGGTGTTCCATTTGAAAAAAATAAGTTATTATACATTTTGCGAAGCCGTACACCCTATATAGAAATATCAATTTATGATGACAATGACTTTCAATCGTTGTTTATTCAAGTTTGGGTCTATAAAAAATTATTGACAGAAAAGTATTCAGTTATCTTCGTTGGAATGGTCTCTGCAATTTTTAAAAAAAGCACTACTTTTGACTTAAAATTCTTCATAACTCAAGAATTATCCATAATAAACCTGTCGTACCTTATATAATTTTGCTCAGCATTAACTGCTCTTTCAATTCACCAACTAATATACAGGGCATTCCATTTAAAAAAACATAACTTTTAGGATATGGAAGCTGTTTTCGGTGACTATAATTATGTTTTAAAAACATACGTACGTGTCTGTTCACGTCCTGAACAATCGACATCTATCGGATATTGACAGGGGTAAGCGTGAGGACCTGTGGCTGCATTGAACAATAATCCATCCGGACAAAGTTTTTCTTCCGGAACGCCATCTTTACACTCGATATATCTGAAAATGTACACTTTATATAATTATTATTGGACAATTTTTGCCTAAACCAATAATACCATGTAAAGGAACAATTATACTAAAACTAAATGGCCCGTCCCGACTTCGCACGGTGATTTTATTTTATTATTTTATTAAATAAGGAATGAAATTTTGAAAAACTGTTTGTTAGTGAGCGTCTACATTGCTATCGGTTCAGTGGATCTAGAGATTAACTCCCCCGCTCCGTTACCCCCCTTAGGAATCGAATTTTGAAAAAACGTTGCTTAGTGAGCACCTACGTGGTAAAATAAGTAAGTGTGCAAAATTTCATTCCAATCGGTTCAGTGGATCTAGAGATTAACTCCCCCGCCCCGTTACCCCCCTTAGAGATGGAATTTTGAAAAACCGTTTCTTAGTGAGCGCCTACGTGGTAAAATAAATAAGTGTGTAAAGAATTTATATTTGATTCTACAATACTCGCAAAATTAGAAATCGTGAAGTTATTAATTTTTGTATCTAGTACAAAAACTAATTAAAGTAGTTTTTAACAACGCCGTTGGGGCCAATATGAAGAGTGGTAGTTATCATTTGTTATAAGTATTCAATGTTATAATTCATTAATCAGTGGCGATTTGTATTAAGTGCATTATTAAGAATTTCTGAAAACTATTGGTTTATATTATTTATTCTCCAACGTTATGAGCAAATTTTATTATTTTTATTGATCACACCACGATGTGAACGAATTTTTCAGGAAAAATGTATTTGTTCTTACTGGGTGAACTTTTCTGGCAGCACACCGTCACAGGAAATACTGTTGGGGGGCGCCCGTTATTAATTGCGTTAGTAGAATTGAGGGGGATCTGGCCAAATGTCAAGTCAAGCGGCATGCTGATTTTCATCACTCCGGACAATAGTGTTATGTAAATTAAAAACACCTTCCCTTGTACCCCTATCTGTCTACCCCTATCATGTTGGTTGGAATTTGCCATAATCCCGAAGATGTTGCATAACAGAAGTAAAGTAATCCGACACCTATAAACCGGAGCCCATTGCCCACAATTATCATAACAATGGAGTACTAAACCCAGCCATACATTTCCGGGTCCAAAATTTCGAGTCCGATTCGTTTCATCCGCCAATAAACAAGCATCTCAAAGACGTTGCTGCTTCGTGTTCATTTACAACGCTGAACCTTTCTCATTGTGCATCTAATTTGAGGCAATGGGCCCCAATTTATGGCTGTCGGATTACTGTGGCTCTCACTTTAAATATTGTATGGTGCGGAATTTCGCGGTTCGGGAATCGTTTAATCCATAGTCGCTGCCCTTCATGAGTAATGACACCTGTTTCCCCGTACAAAAGCACCATATCAGTCTTTTCAAAAATTGAAAGATTCACCATTGTTATGCAATGACTAACACCCTTGAAACGCGTAAAATCAAAACGAAAGTGGTACTGATAGAATTACTACCAAAAAACAATGAAGGTTTTTACTTACTGAACGTGCCTACATTTAAGGGTTTATTTTGTTTAATTTTGTGCAGCGTTCTTTAACACGATAGATTGTTTTTAATATTTTTCCCAGTCTAGAAATATTTTCTATTATTTCCGGTATTTTGTTGTCGATTTAATTCTCTGTCATCCTGTATGTAGTTATAATTATGTAGTTTTATGAATAGAAATACAAAGAAAAAAAAACTTTGTTGGCCAGTGGGATCCCATATTTCCTTTTAAATTTCCACATGGAATATCTAATTCTTATTTCCCTCTTTGTTCTCTACGTGATATTCTATATTTAATTCTAGCCATTATGAGTATGTGATCCATGTCCACGTCCCGATCCATGTCCACGTTTTTTAATTTTTTTATTATACCTGCATCAGAATCGCCGTTTAAAGCACGCCTGAGCGTGCGAATACAGGCGATTAAAGCACGGCGAGCTTTAAAGGTTGTCAAGGAAATATAGGTATCATTATAACTTCATCAAATTTAAAAACTTTTCATATTCCTTCAGGTATGGGTCTTTTGACTTCGATGGTAGTATTTTGGATTCCGCTTGTTCGGCCAATGCTTCTATATCGGGTGAAATCTCGTTTTAACTCATTTTTCCTCGATTTTTGCTGACACGACTAAATGCAATGACAGACGTGGACGCGAGAAAAACGTAAACAATAATTGTCGTAACTAATGGCAATATTATTACGCCATTTCTATTTTTCACGACAAAAAATATTTCAAAGTTTTTAGTGCTTAATTTGTTTCCTGTATTGCTGGTATAATAAAAAATAGCGTAAAGTATTCGTGGATAACTGGTCTTTAAAACACTTGTTCTATTTCGAGCACTCCCGGCTACGCCGTCGTGCTCGAAAACTCGCGCGTGTTTTAAAGACCTTGTTATCCACTCATACTTTAATACACTATTTTATCACATGTCGGTCATAATACTTTATAAATACTTTAATATACTATTATGTTTTAAATAGTAGTTGTTCGTTGTAGCAAAGTCATTAATTCTTTTCCAGTTTCCATTACTTCCATTACTTAAGTATGTAATTAACTACAACTGCCGTGTAATGTTCTCATTTACCACTCAAATATGAAGTAATTTTAGTTGAGTATTGACCCCCATTATTCCACTAGTGGATTAATTTTATTACACTACTCATATGACGTAATATGAGGTGAGCATTGAACCCCTATTACTTCAATAGTGGAATCGAACCATCCCCATAATAACTTTGAGTAGTTATCATAACAACGCAAAATTTCCTTTATTCTTCATTTTCAATAATATACAGGGTGTCCCAGAATATCGGTCCCATAGAACAATGTCATATTTGTGGAGTTAAAATAAGTTGATTTAACACAACTTACCTATATACTAAGTTGCACCGTTTAACCGTCAGAGGGCTTCGAAATTCGAAAATAAATTTCAATTTTTTTAAATATTCTTGAAACCACTGCAACAATCAGATTGAAACTTGGTGGAAGTGTATCTTTATTAAAGCGTCACTTGTACGTGTATTTCTTACTTTTGCATTAATATCTTAAGGTTTCAGAATACAACTCCCCGCATACAATTTTACCCCCAACTTTTTGGGATGTAGCACGACTGATTTCATGTTTTTTTATTAGAAAAGTACTTTTATTTCTAACATTTTTTATCTCTTGTAAAATTTTGATACCTGCGTTCGTTTAAGCAGAAAAAAAAATTAATTTGAGGTGTCATTAAATATCAAGCAATCTAATTTTAAGTGAAAAATCAAGTCACCATGCTTTTCAGTTTATTTACTGAAACAAGTGCATATATTCAAAATTGTCAGTTTGTTAACGACTCTAGCATCTTGAAAAAATGATAAATCAGTACACTTTTGCTGAACAAACCGATATATGTTACTTGTCTTGGGATTTTGTAATGGTAATTATCGTGAGAGTCTTCGAGTTTATCATGAGAGATTTCCCAATCAACGTACTCCATGCCATAAAACTTTTGCAAGAATTGAGAGGCGTCTCCGAAAGAAGGGCTGCTTAGAAGGCGATAAAAAATTCCGGACGCACTAGAAATGTTCGCACGGTTGAAGTAGAAGAAAATATTCTTCATGCGGTTGAAGATGACCCAAGCACAAGTTCCCGACTGATAGCAGCACAGGTGGGTGTAAGCAAAAGTACGGTGAATAGAGTAACCAAAGAGCAGTTACTTTACTCGTACCACGTCCAGCGTGTTCAAGATCTTCTGCCTCCCGATTATGAAGCTCGAGTTGCGTTTTGCCAAATCATTCGACAAAGAAGCCACGATGATTTGAATTTTACCAAAAAAATTCTCTTCACTGACGAGGCCTTTTTTACGAGACGTGGCATAACAAACGTTCATAATGATCATGTTTATGCAGACGAAAATCCTCATGCTATTAAAGTGAAACATTTTCAGCATGAATTTGGAATTAATGTCTGGATGGGTGTTATCAATAATCATTTAATTGCACCTTTCCAGCTTCCGAATCGACTTAACGGCAATGAATATCTAACCTTTCTTCGAGACCATTTTCAACCACTGCTTAAAGATGTACCTTACGCTTTACGTCGCAATATGTATTTCATGCAGGATGGCGCACCCCCTCACTTTGCACGTGCTGTGAGAGACCACCTACATGCACAGTATCCAGAAAAATGGATAGGCAGAGGAGGAGATGCACCAATTCGCTGGCCGCCAAGATCACCAGATCTGACTCCCTGCGATTTCTTCTTATGAGGAGCTTTGGCAGCAAAAGCTTACTCGGTAAAGATTAATACGAGGCAACAACTCTGGGCCCGAATTCAAGAGGCAGTTAATAATGTGGCAAATGAAGAAACACTGCAACGTGTTCGATTCAATTTTTTGCGTAGAATTAATTTATGCATACAAGAAAACGGTGCGCATTTTGAACACCTGATGTAATTTGTATCTAATCAATAAAAATAAAAATGAAAAGCATGGTGACTTGATTTTTCACTTCAAATTAGATTACTGAATATTTATACCTTCAATTAAATTATTTTTTTCTGCTAAAACGAATGCAAGTATCAAAATTTTTCAAGAGATAAAAAATGTTAGAAACAAATGTACTTTTCTAATAAAAAAAACATGAAATCAGTCGTAAGACATTCCAAAAAGTTAGGGGTAAAATTGTATGCGGGGGGTTCTATTCTGAAACCTTAAGATATTAATGCAAAAGTAAGAAACACACGTACAAGTGACGCTTTAATAAAGATACACTTCCATCAAGTTTCAATCTGATTGTTGCAGTGGTTTCAAAAATATTTAAAAAAAATGAAATTTATTTTCGAACTTTGAAGCCCTCTAACGGCTAAACGTTGCAACTTAGTATATAGGTAATTTGTGTTAAATCAACTTATTTCAACTCCACAAATAGGAGATTGTTCTATGGGACCGATATTCTGGGACACCCTGTATAGTATATTATTTATATAGAACGAAAAGTGAAGGTTAAAGTACGAGCAAGTTGTTTACGGACGAGGCGCATAGCCGAGGCCAGAATAGTTCTTGCACAAAAAAATTAAATAAACCCACAGATACATACCTTAAGGGTACAAGAGTATACCTCATTACATTTTTTTCATTTAAAAGTCGCATTAGAAAGTTATTGCAAATTTAATTTGAACCACTCATCAGTAAACCATAGTAAACTCATGCAGTAAACTAACTCAAGCTTTCGCGCCTTTTACGGTACAAACGTTGCCCTCCCTTTTTACCGACTTCAAAAAGCAGGAGGTTCTATGTTCGGCTGTACGTATGTTTTTTTTTCCTTTTATGTATGTTCACCGATTTCTTCGTCAATTGTGGACCGATTTTGAAAATTCTTTTTGAAGTAAATACTTCTTTACGGACACTTGACTTGGGGAGTAAGCTGGTGAATGCCTGACGAGAGCGTTACGAAAAGTGCGATCGGGCGAAGCGAACGGAAGTTTTAATAATAATAGTAATAATTAATTCATAGAAAAATGTTTGCCTTAACGGGATTCGAACCCGCGTCTTTAGGTTGTGATTCTCGCTTCACTCCATAGAGCCATTTGCGTGTGTCAGTTGTGTATGCAATTGCGCTACTTATCCTAATCGCTACACATGATTGCCGCCTTTTCGCTGACGACAAATTGAAACATGCATTATCCAATACTGCAGATGGTATTAATTCAGGATTCTCTAGCTCCATTTATAAACTTACATAAATTAAGAGCACTTTCACAATGGCGAAATGAAGTTTTACTTCAGTCGTGTGGTCTAAAGCACACTCGTATTTTTTTTTTATTTGAAAGGGTATACTCCTGAGATAGTTCAGATAGTCCCATTGTCACCAAGTCCGGATCTGATGAGGGGCTCCCATGGAAATCGAGGGAGATTCTCAGATTTTATAATTAGCTTCGTGCATGGCAGACTTCCCCCTCCAAGCTAGAGGACCAACACTATCAGCTGTTCCATTTAAAATGCATTGGTTTGAGGTGTTTTCAAACATAAATTATTAAATTTGATGTGTTTTCGAAGTGTTTTATTGTTTTTTTAGTGTAGTGACTCATAGAAGACAAGTTTAAAATATTAGTGATAAGATATTTTATTGAAGTTCGAGATACAGAGTGATCATAAAGTTCCGCACAAAATTCATAATTTAGTTATGTAATGTTTTTGCGAAAAGGGCTCGAAAAATTTTGATGATGACGTCATCTGTTTTTGAACTATGACACCGTCGTCAATTTTTTTAAATGGCAACCCCCAACTTTTTTTTGGGTTTTAGATGCACTATTAAATTCTGTATTCAACAAGAGAAAAAAAGTGATACCTTGTTTACCTTTTTTTTTTAAAGTCTTACTTCAAACAATTAAATTTTTATTCCTTGAAAAAATACTATTTCACTACGAATCCGTGGTGAAATGGCGCAAATTAGTCGCGAAGTGATTGAACCAAGTGTTCAAAGCGTTAAAACACGTCTGGGAATGTGTCAAATAGTTGGCGGGTGGCAAATAGTTGAGCACTTGCGTTAAATTTTATTAAATTAATTTTCAATTTTTTTCAAGGAATAAATTTTTTATTTTTTATGTAAAACGTAATTAAAAAAACAGTTATGCAAAGTATCAATTTTGTACTCTTGTTGAATAGAGAATTGAAAAGTGTATTTAAAACTAAAAAAAAAAAGTTAAAAAAATTGTTGACGGTGTCATAGTTCAAAAACAGATTACGTCATCAACAAATTTTTTATGTCAAAAGATGGCAATTTAAAAACAAAAATAGACCTGTTCGAGCGTTTTGCCCAAAAACAGTACATAGGTAAGTAAATTATGAATTTGTGCGGAACTTTAGGATCACTCTGTATATAACTGTAAGTTTAGTAAAAAACTGAAGATTCAATGTTATTTCCACAGATTTGTCTAGAGCAGTTCTAGGTAATTAATTTGTTATCGTAATACATGGTGGTTTTATTTTACCTTGTACCTAAATATTATACTTTGGTGGTTGGTTCCTGCATGCAAACAATATTTTGTTAATAGTTTTTGTGATCATCATGCCATCTTTTTGCGCTGACATGGGATGTGGCAATGAGGCATCAAAAACTGTTATCAATTATTATCAACATCATGTAACTAAGCAGGTTTCCCTATTCCCTATTTTCACAACACATCAAATTAAAATCACGTACGATAACAAATTACTTACCTATACCTAACTACTCTAGACAGATCTGTGGAAATAACATTGAATCTTCAGTTTTTTACTAAGCTTACGTTTTATATCTCGAACTTCAATAAAATATATTATCACTAATATTTTAAACTTGTCTTCTGTAAGTCACTACATTAAGGCTAAACCTTAATGGATGGTGGTTTAATGTGTTTCTGATCCGTAAGATGTCGTTGCAAAAAGTCCAAAAGTTCTAGCGCTTTTTTGAGAGAACGGTGAAGTAATTTTTTTGTTTGAGCATTGCTTTGTACTTACATTTTTCGTACAATTTGCGCCTCCAATTTTTTTTTTCTTCAAATACATATTTAGGCACCCAGCGACAAAAGAGTGATTTTCTTTTATGAATTTACACGTTTTTTGTTTTTAAATCCAACAATTATTGCAACCCTATCGAAACAGGATTTTTAAGTTTTCCTTTGATCCATCCGCCGCGCGGTGGTCACCTTTCCCCGCCCATCTATAAGTTAGTATTTGGCCCGACTGTTAGGCGATATAGGATTTTCAATTACAGAAAACTGAATTTTTGCAAGCACTTTTCTATTGATGACCTGGGGTTAAATAACCCTAAAATGATTATTCTGCAGGCAAATTATTCTTACTGACACCCTAGTTTTTGATTCTCGTGACTAAAATAAATATATAAAATACCAAAATTTCTAAAAACGGATTCAGAGAATAAATTAAATAATATCAGCCTTGTTTTGCAATGAAGGCGATGTCGGCCCTAACCGCGTAAGAAAAAAAATATGTCATCACCTCATACGAATGTTTTTTTTTTGTCTCTTTACAACACCGCCACCGACAAGAAAATCGAGTTACTTATTCCTGGGGTAGTCCTTTGGGGTAGACTGAACATAGTGTTTAATGAGTGTAGAAGTGTGAATAAAGTTCAAGTGTAAATATGGATACAAGATATTCTGCCAAAGGAAAAAAACATTTGAGATTAAGTGCAAGAAGAAGAAAAAGTTCAGGCATAATCTGGTTTGATACAATACGAATATTAATTTGTAAGTAGAATACACAACTATGCTTTTGTAGGACAAAAACTGGTAATGTTATAAACGAACTTCAACCAGAAAGTCCGGAAAGGTAGATATTACTTTTGTTTAGTTTAGAACTTAGTTTAGAAGTTTTACCTTACCGATTATGATTTACTTATATAGGTGTAACAACGAATTAGAATTGCCGACTGCAACGAGTACTAACAATGCAGAAATTTGTAACCAGGCGTGTACTACAAATAAGTATTTCACCCGCTATAGTTACAATCTTGAATTTATTAAAAAAAAAACATTCTGTTTTATAGGCGTAAATTAAGTACAGCTTCAAAAAGAAAGAAAAGAGTTGTAAATCTTGGTCTTTTCAATGTAAGTTGTAAAATTTGTACACTGCATGTGTTAATAAATTATTATCAATTCACTATCACAATTACGGGGTCCAAAACTAGCGGTTTATCTTTTTTTTTCGATTTCTTCTAATAGCTGCTTTTTTTGAATCATCTTGCTTACAGAAATTGTTTTAGAGCACCACAGGAACATGAGTCAAAACTTGAACAAACCGACAAAATTTTATCTTCTAACGAGTATGTTAGCTTAGTAAATGCGCTATCTTTATTATTAAAATTTTGTAGTATCAATGAAATTTACACAATTGAACGCATACATAATCCAGCAGAAGATTCTGTGCTTGACACAGTTACTGGGCGTTTTATAGTAGATGGCCAATATTTTTTTAAAACAAATGCAGGACTTGGAATTACATAGATTTCATTGTTTGAAAAACTCTAATGCTTCCTTTGAATTGGTATCCTGGAGCGTAGAATGCCTTATTTGGAAGCTGAAATTTCAATGTCCATTTTGCAAAGAAATAAAAACTATAACAAGCGAGTCAACATCACTTGACAATAATGAAAAAGTTAATAATCTCAGTACAGTGGAAAGTGCAGTTTGGGGAATAATGTCTATTGGTGGAGGCCATGCAAATATGGATGAATTATTTACTACTATTGGCATTAAATCTATAGATGAAAAAACATTTCAAAAAAAAAACAGAAAAGGATTTAGGCAAGGTAAAAACATTTTTCATTTCATTAGTTTTTCACTATTACCTAATCCTATATTAATTTGTTTAATCATTAACATGTTTTTACACTTTTTTATGTGGCTAGGAATTATTTTACCATTACTTGCTAGGTGTGGGAAAATATTCTTTACAAAAAGATGCAAGAAGCCGCCAAGGAAGAACGGGAGTTAGCTATTAGAAACGGTGACATTACTGTAGATGGTATATACCCCATATTACCGTAATTGTTGATGGAGGATGGTCGCATCGAAGTCATGGACACAGATATGATTCTAAGTCAGGAGTGGCTTGCGTAATAGGACTTAGAACTAAGAAATTGTTAGATTTAGATGTGAGGAATAAATATTGTTCGATGTGCTTGTACTTGGATAAATTAGGAAAGATGGAAGAGCATGAGTGCTGGGAAGGTAGTTCTTCCGCAATGGAAGCTGATATACTGGATTGCAATACAGAAATTTCATTGGAGATGGAGACTCAAGTGTTTTAAAAAAATTAAAAGAATGTGTCTCTTACGGACGATACATTGAAAAACTGGAGTGTGCCAATCATGCAGTGAAAAACTACACAAAAGCACTCATGAAAACACAAGGGGTACCTAGAACAATCCAAAAAATTCTTAATCGGCCATTGATTAAAAGATTAACGAGGGGAGCAAGGGCAGCTATAATTCATAACTCCAAAAATGGACAAAACCCTGTTCTTTTGCGCGAAGATTTGAGAAATGGACCTTTTCACGTTCTCGGAGTCCATGACTCGTGCAAGGCATACTTTTGTAAAGAGGAAACTAAAGACAAAGTCCTGTCTGAAACCCAAAAGTACGCCCTGGATTACATTCAAGAATGTGTAAAGCCACTCATAAGGAAAGCCCACCAACTTATAACAAATAACACCAGCAATATGGCAAAGAATTTTATGTCGCTGGTGGCAAAATTTTGTGGCGGTAAACAAATCAACCGATGCAAACGGGGTTCTTTCACCTTTCGAACCCAAGGAGCCGGACTAGATTATCAACTGGGCCCATATTGGAAATATGAAACTATAAAATCTTTTACGGGAAAAAGTCCTCAGAATTTAATGAAAAAACAGAGTCAAAGAAAAGCTGCAAAAGTCCGTCGGTGTTTGTTTGCTAAAAGTAAACCCAAGCAAAAGATCAAAGCAAACAATGCGTTTAATAGCCAAAAAGATTATGGCCCCAACTGCGAAAAGCCGGATATGGACCCAAATTTACTGAAACAAGAAATGGCCGACTTTGTCCAAAGTCTCCAAGTGACGGCTTTAGAGCGGGACAAAATAGAAGAAAATTCGAGGGAACAAACTGGCACAGATTTTTGGTTTAGTACAAAAATTCTTTGTGGGGACCTGTGGTTCGATCACTTCTTTATAAAGATTCATTCGAGAATGCAGCCACAAAATACGGCAAACTCAATGAATCAAGAGCCAAAGAAGTTTACAAGAACCAAACCGGTGTAGAAATTAAACCATGTGGCTTTTTCGTGGATCTAAAATATGGTTATATTGGAGCAACACCTGACGGTCTGATTGGGGAAATGGCATTGCGGAAATTAAATGCCCGTTTTCGCTAAGGATAAAACCATGTCAGAGGCCATTAATGAATTAAAAAGTTATTAAATAGTTAGAATTCATTCCATCAAAGTGGGCTAATCCATTATAATAAGCGAGATAATAAGTGAAAACCGACGTGAAACCAAAGTCGAGCCTACAAATTTAAACATTTATTCAATAGTATGAGTACATAGCGCTTTCGGGCCTTAAAGACCCATCATCAGTGTATAAATCAAACGGCGCGGCGTTACGAAATAACAAGCATTTTAAAATTTTTAAAATTAAAAAACCACGTGTCATACACGAGCACGAGGTTGGAGGTTAAGTCTTGGATAGCCTGAAAGCACTATGTACTCATACTATTGAATAAATGTTTAAATTTGTGGGCTCGACTTTGGTTTCTCGTCGGTTTTCACTTATTAAAAAGTTTTTATCTAGACAAAAATGGTCATTTAAAACGGGGCCATGACTACTACTATCAGATCCAAAGACAACTCCACGTG
Source organism: Diaperis boleti (assembly GCA_963583935.1). Taxonomy (NCBI): domain Eukaryota; kingdom Metazoa; phylum Arthropoda; class Insecta; order Coleoptera; family Tenebrionidae; genus Diaperis; species Diaperis boleti. The sequence continues at coordinate 41,107,659 of OY757245.1, read as the reverse complement.
ACAGGCAAGGAGTTCTGCGACTTTTCATTCTGCGAGTTTCTGCGAATTGCAACCATTTTTTGAAAAGGCTCTTTTACCAGAAATAATAAATCAACGAATTTGCAGAAGTTTAAAAATTCGAGAACCACAAGAATTCGATGATATTAAGAATTAACAATTTTGGTAACATCACTTGTATCTTTTCTACCAAATTTACTACAATTAACCTGTATTTTTAGGCTCCCCCGTTATTTTTTATATTTTCTGGTGCATTCTATTTTTCCTGTGTTGTTGGAAAATAAATATTCTGGTAACACTATTTGTACCTTTTACGTATAATTTACTAAAATGAACTTGTATTTTTAGGCTCCCCCGTTGTTTTTTATATTTTCTGGTGCATTCTATTTTTCCTGTGTTGTTGGAAGATGAATATTTTGGTAACACTATTTGTACCTTTTACGTATAATTTACTAAAATAAACTTGTATTTTTAGGCTTTCCCGTTGTTTTTTATATTATCTGGTGCATTCTATTTTTCCTGTGTTGTTGGAAGATGAATAATTTGGTAACACTATTTATACCTTTTACGTATAATTTACTACAAAGAATTTGTATTTTTAGGCTCTCCCGTTTTTTTTTATATTATCTGGTGTTTATTGAGGCGAAGTTACTATTAGTTATTCTTATACTCAACCTCTAATAACAGCGTGAAAAACAATAGAAAAAAAAAAACATAATAATACATAAGTACAAAGTAACAAAAAGAAAATTATTTAACTATAAATTATAAACAAATTTGTACTTCCAGCGAAGATGAATGAATGTTTATTTTTTAAGAATTAATATTATAAGATCTAACTAAGATAGGAACATCATTGTATAATTTTATGGCGTTATACGAAAAACATCGTATCTGGTTGCATGGCTATGATTTGCAGTAGAGGCTCAAATCGTTCAACAATATAAGTAGGCCTTCCCGTACTTTGAATACTTATGGGCAGTTGCACCGCACAAAATTTAACTTTAAGTAGAGATTAACATCATAGCAACTATTGTTGCAACAATAGTATCTATGGAGTTATGTTCCGCTTAAAGCCTAGTTATGTGCGGTGCAACTGGGCATTAGATACATACTCGTGTACAATGATAGTATCACCCGACCTATGTGGTAAATTCTATTATACAAAATAGAAATTATATTTTCCAGTTTTATAGCTCTGTCATTATGCGGAACGGATGGATGACTCATTCCACTCGCACGTGTCCCGCGGCGGCAAAAGTTGTCAAAGGAAAGTCAAAAATCAGACCAATTTTAAAAATTCAAACGGTTTTGTAATCTGTGGATTATGTAGTAGCGTCGCTGGCTGGCAGATTATTGTTTTTTTGTTTAAACAATTTTTTTTGAAAATTTGTTTGTTTGTTTTTTTTTTTTTAAGTGAAATGGTGGCGCAAATTCTACCTGGAAATGGATTCTAAATACGTTTTTGTTTCAACAGTTTATCCGATATGGTTGTCTTCGTTGCACACTTGATCTCCTGTTTAGCCTTAAAAACAATCAAACACTTTCAAAACACATCAAATTTAATAATTAACACCTAAAACCAATGCATTTTAAATGCAACAGCTGATAGTGTTGGTGCTCCAGCTTGGAGGGGGAAGTCTGCCACGTCTGCCATGCACGAAGCTAATAATTATTATAAACTCTCTCAAATGTAGTCGTTTATTCATTCAGGTCTTTGCGTCTGGGAGCCATCATTAAAGGCACAAGTGCCTTGTACCTTGCCTTAGATTTTTCAGGTAATAGTATTAAATTATCATTTTTTCAGTATTTCTGGTTCCACTTTTTTTTAGTGTTTGCGTCTTTTATCTTCCTTTTCAACCAGCCGTCGTTTCCTCATTCGAGAAGCGTCCTTACTAGGTCTACCCATCACTTAAAATTGTAAAATAATTAGCTTAAAAAAAAACGACTTCAAAAAAGCGAAAAATAACTGAGTACATGTATTATTACATGTGCTACCTACTGAACTGTTTGAAGTCGGTGCCAAGCCAAATAAATAGGTAGTAGATAGATAGGCTGTCCCCTCCCGCCACATCGCAAGTCTCACCGCGCGTGCTCCGGAATGCGTGAGCGTGGGTGGGGAGCTCGCGCTGAGCAATAACATGCTATTTTTTCTTCAAACGCCAAAAATGGCGATAGTAGCAGTGCATCTTACTGATGAGAGCTAAAAGGCTCGAAACCCAATAATCTATTTGAAAAATTCAATTGTTATTTAACCCATACCCATATAGATTCCTCAAATTCCGGTAGTAATATACCTAACCAGTGACCAGGTGGCGCTAATGCGCGTTGCCGTTGAAAACTAGTTGAACTAATGAAAACTACAGTATCTAGACGTCTGCATCGGAACTATGTAAGTATGGAGTGTATTGACTCCATCTATATACTCCATATAACGGATGTCTAAATAAAAATCTGGTCATTTGGTAAAAATTACAAACATTGAACGTGTGTCCTAGAGATAACAAACAAAACATCAAAAATAAAACACAAATGAAGAACTTTTTAAATTAAAAATTAACTTTTTATTAAATAGGGTGTTCAAAACGTCCTCCTTCGCCTTCTTGACAACGCAAAGCTCATCTTCGAACACCGTTCAGGATATTTTGGAGCATTTGTGGAGATAGGCCAGGCGACAGAGCGAAAAAAAGCCTCAATAAGGAAATAATTAGTGGAAAGCTGGAAATGGCCTTAATCTCTTTATTTGGACCCACTTATTACTGTCCTAAGTTTTCCCCCTCGAGCGAAGTCGGCGTTGGCCCTTATGGCCCTAAGAAGGTACAATTTTTCAGTTTTTTGCAAATATCTCTTAAAGCATCAACTTTATCAACAAAATACTTATTAGCAAAAATAATCTACACTAAATTTAATAGAACTGTCATCGTGTACTTCCGCCTAATCCGAAAGTCAAACCGATGGGTGGAAAATAGAAAGAGCTTCGACCATAAAGTTTCTAGACCCGCTATTCGCGATTCCAGCTAAGGGCGGACGCCCTCTAGTGGTAAGTTTGTAATCCGTTCCCCGACGCGAGTGAATTTCCTTCATGCCCTTCGCCGCCAGCGTAAAATGGAAGGAGATGACTACAAAAAAGACGTGAAAAAACCATGGGACGTCTCCCAGTTGCGAAAATACGACCTCTCATTCGACGAGATCCTCAGACTCCACTATCAGGACCCGAAAATCGACGAATTCATCAAGAATAACAAGCCTGTTGTTATCACGGAGTCCAACATCATCAAGCCGGCCCTGCAACGGTGGAGCCTGGAGTACCTGGAGAAGCATTTGGGGCACTCGGGGCACACGGTGTTCGTGTCTCGTAATCACAAGTTCAAGTATTATGATTATGAAGAAAATATTTGACAAGACCAGCAACACCAAGGGGGTGGAGTTTACGCCACCGACGAAGAAGGTGGAGATGCGGATCGAAGAGTTCATGAAGAGGTTGAAGGAGTGGAAGAAGGGAGATGAGAGACTGTACATGCAGCAATCGCTGACCACGACAGTGGGCAACAACATCGTCGAAGACTTCGTGAAGTTCGACTGGGACTACGTCAACGGCAAGCAGGTCAAGCACAACTGGGGGCCACTCACCTCGAACCTGCTCTTCATCGCCATGGAGGGCAACCAGACGCCCTGCCACTACGACGAGCAGGAAAATTTCTTCGCCCAAGTCCAAGGTTACAAACGGTGCATCCTGTTCCCGCCAAGCCAGTTCGAGTGTCTTTACCCCTATCCGGTGCACCACCCCCATGACCGCCAGAGCATGGTCGAGTTCGAGCGTCCCGACTACAACCGGTTCCCGAAGTTCAAAGACGCAAAGGGCTGCGAGGCCGTCGTGGGTCTCGGCGATGTCATGTACATCCCCATTTATTGGTGGCACCATATAGAGTCGTTGATGCGAGGGGGGGCTACAGTGACGATCAACTTTTGGTACAAGGGCGGACCGAGCGCGTTGGAGTACCCCCTGAAAAACCACCAGAAGGTCTTCATCACCAGGAACGTCGAAAAGATGCTGTGAAAAGTGCTGCAGGATCCCAAAGAAGTCGGTCCGTTACTTAGGGCTATGGTGCTCGGCCGGTATACCGAGTGATTAGACCTTGACTGAATACGAACCCGTTATTTTATTATCATGTTGCAATCCTAATTCAGCCAGTGTTGCAATTAAAAGTCTTTATTTAACTGTGATTGGTATAGGACAATTGTTAAGGTTTTTTGTAAATTGTTAACTACTAGTTATAATGTTACTCCCTAAGCTAAAATCAATATCAAGTTTTAAAATGTGTTTTTACAAGGTATTATTTGCTTGATTTACGCCTAAACATCAGATGGGTTTTGTTGTGTTGAAGGGGGCTAGCACAGTGTCCACTCCAATTAGTATTAATTTGGTCAGTTCTGGATGAAAATAAAGACGGTCCAATCTGTCCATTTCGTTTATATTGTGCCTGATCTTTTTTATAAACAACGGCAACATCTGTGTGTAATCTAGACCTAGTGTCGTTATTTTAGAAAAAGAACCATTTGTATAGCTTGCTTTTATTTTTGAGGTGAATTATTTTTATAAAATAAAACTCTAAATACCTCTCTACATATTCAAATATGCCTCCATTAAAATAAAACAATAATGTTGTGTTTCTTCAAAAGCCGGTAGGGAAAGGCACTTTAGTTTAAAGGTTTAACTAGTTACTATAAACGTAAACTTACGATGTAACTTTGATGTAACAAAAAGTAAGGTTATGCTAGCATCCGCCTTTAGCGGCCATGTTTGTGGCGGGAATGTTAACTTGAATCGCGAATTAATTCCGATTGTTTGAATCCAACTGAGGGGAAAGGGGAAACCACGAGAAGTTGGAATTTCGACGTTAAAATCCCTCTGCGCTGATTGAGAGCTTTGTCTACAAATGGCTTTGTCTAACTTTCGGAAATTCCGCGCATGTGCACTACAGGTATTGAAATTCAAGAGACTGACTATTGGCAAAAATCACGATGGTCAGAGGGCGCTTAAAATGACATTTGACAGTAGTTGACAGGTCAAATAAAGGAAAACAAATGTTATGTGCCATTTTTCATTAATTGTTTCTAATGTTTATTTACATATTACTGCAAACTGTGAGCGAAAACTATGTATAAACTTAAACCAAATGGATAACTACAATTTTTCCTTCATTTGAAGCTTATAAAATCTAACACCAGAGGTCAGCCACTTTGCTGATTTTCGCCGTGATTTTCGCCAATGCAAACAATGCCCGCTTTGATGTGTAGGGAGTGGCCTATCTGGTAAGGGGTAATCTGTGGACTAAGTGACAGATGAATTTGACAGGTACAGAATTTAATTCCTGTTTTGATAAATTACATAAAAATTACAAATTATTTAAATTTTAAACAGAAAAAGGTACCTAGTTTACATAAATTTTGTTATTATGTTTATTTACGTTTTTTTATTGGGAAAAATGTTTTTCAATCGGTCTTTTATTTGATTGCAGTTTGTCAGGTAAGCTGAATTTAAAGCTAAATTGTGAGTTCAAATCAACTAATGCTTTGTAAACACTAGCATTATCTTCCTCACTGGAACAATCCTCCAATATGGATTTGAACAGTTCTTCACATTTTGGTTTTTTTAAGTTCGTCACTAGTTTTTTTTTTTCAGAATTTATAGCAATTCTTAACTCTACTTCTTTGTGTAACTTGGCGTCAGCAGTGGATGAAATTTGTAAATCGGCCTCAGCAGTCAATGAAACATCAATATCCAGTTCAGTGCCTGTTTCATCATTCATATTCTCTACATTGGTATTATCCTTGATTAATTTAGTAAACATTACTACCAAATGTATATGTTTGCAGAAGTTATTTTTTTATTGAGGCTTCATAACATGAACACTTGAATCGGTGGATGCAAGCATTACACACTACACATCAAAACATGCAGAAGTTACAAAAATTGGATTCACCAATTCCACTTCATAGAAGTCTATTTTGTTTTGGGAATAAACTAAATATTTAGTTTCATTTATTTTAGCCAGTGCTTCAAAACTCATATTCAAAGTCAATTTGTGAGACTTGTTTACAATGAGATTTTTATGGTTTGCAGTTGGTCGCAATATAGAAGCAATCTGTTTCCAGGATTTAGTTATCTTTCACAAGTAAGTCTAGTGTGTCCAGGCATGTTTCTAATCCCCTCACAGTTTTCCCACAAAAGTAGTTGTATTTCAGTTTTATAAGGGCCGTTTTCACCAACCTCAGTTAAACTTAATCATCTGTTAGGAACAATTGTTGCTATAGTTTTAACAAACGTATCTATGCAGTTATTTATCAGTTAAAGTTAATCGATGTTGGTGAAACCGACCCTAAGTGCATGTTTATATTTATTCCTGCGTATTTTCTATAGCAATGTGCCCAAGCCACCATTCATTCTTTATTTTGAAATTATACTTCCTTAAATATTGTAAAAATAACCACGATCTCTTTATGAAGTAGTAAAGAATCAGTTATTTGCTCCGTAAGTCTAAAAAATTAATTAATGTTCTTCTGTTTCTTTTAAGAAAGTGTAAATCTGAGAATCATATTTCTTATCAGTTGGTTTTGTATCTTTTCTTGAATGGCCCAATTTTGGTAGTGCTCCCATTACATATATTGTTCCAGGCATCCAATAGATTGTTGTATCATCTGTCATAAAATTTTCAGGTATCAAAATTCCAATTTTCTTTTTTAATTCAGTCAATAACACCTCTTGAACAATTCTGTCTTGTCTATTTGATATTAAAAAGATAGTTGGATATCTAATGCCTTGTCATCAAGCACCAGTATAGTAGTAAGTTCAAATTGATACGGATTAGTTGATGCGTAGGTACCACCCATGCAGACGATGCGTGTTCCATATGACGTTAACATGTACTCCAGCTCTTCATTCATAAACGCCAGAACAAAATCATTCTTACAGGCTTTTTATAAATAAAAACATTTGTTCTTTCATCACTATTCCACTCTGCCACTTTCATGTCAACAGCAACAATATCTGATTTATGTCTTCTTCCAGTTAGTTGTTTTTTTCTGCTATCTAAAATAAATCCTTATTAGTTAGCAAATTTAGCCTACTGCACCCTTCACTTTTAATAGTTCTAGCATTTCTAAGTATAGTTTCATACGATACACTACTGCGTATTTGCTGAATTATATCATATTTTTCTTTTGCAGGTAATGGTTGGCAACAAAGTTCATCATTATGACCGACATGTGATAAAATAGTGTATTAAAGTATGAGTGGATAACAAGGTCTTTAAAACACGCGCGAGTTTTCGAGCACGACGGCGTAGCCGGGAGTGCTCGAAATAGAGCAAGTGTTTTAAAGACCAGTTATCCACGAATACTTTACGCTATTTTTTATTATACCAGCAATACTGGAAACAAATTAAGCACTAAAAACTTAGAAATATTTTTTATCGTGATAAATAGAAATGGCGTAATAATATTGCCATTAGTTACGACAATTATTGTTTACGTTTTTCTCGCGTCCACGTCGTGTCATTGCATTTAGTCGTGTCAGCAAAAATCGAGGAAAAATGAGTTAAAACGTGATTTCACCAGATATAGAAGCATTGGCCGAACAAGCGGAATCCAAAATACTACCATCGAAGTCAAAAGACCCATACCTGAAGGAATATGAAAAGTTTTTAAATTTGATGTTATAGTGATACCTATATTTCCTTGACAACCTTTAAAGCTCGCCGTGCTTTAATCGCCTGTATTCGCACGCTCAGGCGTGCTTTAAACGGCGATTCTGATGCAGGTATAATAAAAAATATGTTACATATATTTTAGAATTATGACACAGTTCTGCTCTTATCCGTGAGGGACACACCTTTTATTTTGATAGTACCACTAATTTTTGGAGTATACAAATCTTGCATTTACTTTCAAAGTTCCTAAATTACTTCTGTGACATTCATAATAATATATTTTGCCCAATGTACTTTCTGCAGTAGAATTTAATAAATAAAAAGATTTTGTTGTTTTCTCTAATGTTTCTTTCCAACTTAAATGAATCATTGTTATCAAATTCTAGCTGAGCTTTTTCAATTGTTATGTTATGACTGTCTGTTAGATGTTTGTTTAAATAATAATCAAAGCTTTTAAATGAAATAAAACAAGATGGGCAAATAATACGAGATGATTTCTTACTGTCATGAGTGGTCATTGTGGACAATTCTAAGATGTTTATTTCCATTCGAAACAGGAACAAAACATTTTTCACATTCTGGTCAGGGTAAAGTTTGATCCTGATTAATACTAAAAAAAAGGTATGATAATGTCGCAAATAATAAATTTAGAATTTACCTCGACATATTTTTCATAAATGTAATTATAGTGTGGAAATTAAGTAACGAATAAATTCAGTAACTCCCTTAGTATTTGCACTAAAAATAGAACTTAAAAAGCATGTGATATTATAGTGCATCCGAGGAACGTATACTAATTTTTTTCATTAGTTTCTTTTTGACAGTTATGACGTCATCAATATTTTTTTTTAATGGCAACCTATGTTTTTTATTTTACATTTGAATAGAGTTTTTTATTCTGTTTTCAACGTTGTCAAATACTTAATAGGTTAGATAAGGAGAAAATGAATTAAAACGGCACTAAAGTTCAATTTAGTAAAATTTCAAAAAATTAACGGAACTGTCTAATGTTATCGGAATTTAAGAAAAAAACCATAGAGATACCAATACAATGTTGACAAGTTCTGAATTGGTACAAAATAATTGTGTCTGAACTGTTTTTCTCTATTAAATAATAAATGAACTTCTAAATAATAATATCTGATTAGATTTTTATTAGATTTTATTTCTATGGGGGCACTTAAAAAGTAAGGTGCATCAAAACCGAGCCAACAATTTGGATGATCTGGAAGGAAGAATTCGACATGAGTGCAGTTTAATAACTCCCCAAACCATTGAAAACTTATTGGCTGCTTTTTATAATCGTCTTGGATTTTGTCAGATGATGCAGGGTCATCAGTTTGAACATTTGGTGTAATATCTTTAATTTATAACTCTCACATCAATAATCTTTTTGTTAACTTTGGAACTTAGGTTAGTTTTCTTATTTTTTCTCATTGATTGCTTTTGGCAACTTTGTTTCGTTTGGATTTCTATCTTTTTTTTCCTTAAATTCCAATAAAATTAGACAGCTCTGTTAATTTTTTGAAAGTGTACTAATTTGAACTTTGGCCCTGTTTTTATTTATTTTTTCCTTATGTAACCTATTGAGTATTTGATAACGTTGAAATCAGAATAAAAAACTCTATGCGAATGTAAAATCAAAAACATAGGTTGCCATTAAAAAAAATATTGATGTCATAACTGTCAAAAAAAAAAAGTAATGAAAAAAATTAGTATACGATCGTCGGATGCGCTATAATTAGCCCTACCACATGCTTTTTAAGTTTTATTTCTAACGCAAATACTAACTGAATTACTGAATTTATTCCTTACTTATTTCCACACTGTATATATGCACTTATCTACACTTTTTTGTCAAATGGAGACAATAACTATGTACTAATAAACAGTGAATAATTTTAGACAAAGAATGCAATACAATGCAGTTCACCAAGGAGTTCGTAATGATAATGTTATCTGTAACGAACAGAAATTTTAAAATTTCAGCGATGTCCAGACTGCGCACGCTTGGAATGTCCGAAAGTTAGACAAAGAGCTGTTCATTTTAGTTGTTGGTTTACAGTCAGTGGCGTATCAAACTTAGGATGCATTCAAATAAAAGAAAAATAATGGTTTTATTGAAATTAGGTTCCATGTTCAAACATTATTTGAACCACTTCTCGCGCTGTTGTGTATCTCGTGGAAAGCTAAAAGATAAAAATTGTAATGATCTTTTGTATTGTTTTGTACGCCTATCACTTTGCTCACGTACTTACGCTACGGCGTTGGACGGAATCTCCCGAAAATAAACGAATAATTAAATGAACCAATCAGCGTAGAGGGATTTAAGGTCGAAATTCCATTGAAACAACTGTACCCCCTTCGCGACTCACCCCTCTCGCCCATGATGTTAGCTTCAAACAATTCGCCTACAAGCTACCCAGCTTACCCGGTCTATATTATCTGACCTCGTTAACCAGAAATCACTCGCCACAGACTGTTCTTGACATATAGATGCAACATGCAACAAATGCACAGTGCAACCTTTTGGCATAAATACTTTTTCAAAAATCCCCACTCTAATTGCTAAATATTTAAATTTGTCTGATCTCAATCTATATACGGGCCACTGTTTCAGAAGGAGCGCAAATGCTGTTCACGCTGCTGTCACTTTTTGACATCTAATGTAAATTGTCTGTCAAATAAATTTCAAATGTCCCGCATTTTTGCCGTTCAGACAACTAAAGAAAGCACCAGAGATATAGTGATATAGAAAAAATAAACGAGTGCAAAATAAAAAACCTGCTCCCCGATTCTCGATAAGCAGGTTTTTTATTTTGCACTCGTTTATTTTTTCTATATCACTATATCCCTGGCGCTTTCTTTACCCTTTTCTATTTACTAAATGGGTCCATTGCAACTGTACTGTACCATGAGATCATTTAAATTATAAATTACAGTAGAGGTTTTTTTATTTTTTAAGCAAAGGCCCAACCTGCAAATTGACTCACAGTAAACTAACGTCTGGCATTTTTAACCAAGTGTCAACTTTTCAGATAAAAAACAACCACAAACACTGGGACTGTGTCATTTTTGTCTAAATAAAGTTTGTGCCGTGTATTATGGATGTAAAAGCTAACAATAAGAATAAGATACAGATACATGGGACATGCACCAAAAACTTGAAAAATATGTTGGAATTTAATCATAATTATAAATTTCTTAGCTTTTAATTATAAATAGGTTAAAATAAAAAACGTTTTTTCACTACTAGCTGTAAAATGTACCATTATATAGTTTATCGAGGATTAGTAGTTAATAATGAAGAAATAGTAGTTAATAATCATTTCATTATTGACTAGTAGTTAATAATGAAGAGACCGGATTACAAGAACGGACAGAAAAATATGATTTATAGGATTTAAGCTGCTAGTAGTGAAAAAATAATATTATATAAATCACGGTAGAGAAGCCTTTTCTCAGCTTCGAAACTTAATTCCCTCAATGCTTCGCATTTCGTTAATTAATACTGCTCAGCTGAGACAAACGACTTCTATACCTTGGTATACTATTATCCGCAAACGTCACAAAATTGGCAACTTAAGTGTCTTCATTGACAAGATAAAAGTGTCACTGTATCTGATTAGGCTCATAAAGTAGACAAAAGGTGTTACTAAATTATTGCTTTCTAATTTATTGAAAGTTAAACTTTCTTTAGCGAGGTAGTGAGTGGGGACACGTGTAAATGAAACGACTAGCGTAGTAGGTCACTGTATCAGGGCCCCGCTGTCTCAAGGGGGGCCCTCGCCCCCCCGTCTCAAGGGGGCACCCTTGGGCCTTCCTGTACCAAGGGGCGCCCTTGGGGGCCTCGTTTTTTTTATTTACCCTAACATTTGTATCAGAAAATAATGAAATAAACTGAGTTTCACTTTCAGTCGTGCGTTTATAAAGGTGACACACAACATTTTTTTTGATGTGTAATCGAAACTTTTGCTTATCCGATTTCAAAAATTCTTTTACCAGTATTTAGAATGAACCTTCAGGGTAGACATAGGCTGTATACTATCCCGTTAAAATAAAAGGGCTTTTCGTGGGGATCACATAAAAAAGTCTGCGACGACAATCTATATGTTAAGGTTAATTCTCAAATTGATAAAACTATTCACTATTCCTATGTGAAAACGAATACACACTGCATGCGTGAGGAGCCGAATCTCCGAAATTTTCTATTATTGTTTTCAAAAGAACCTTGTTGAAGTGCTTAAAGATTTTAAATCAGTGACAGTATTATTGAGTTTAAATATGAGTGACAGTGACGATCAAGCGGCTAATAATTTCAATAATAGCTTTTAATACACTTTCAACAGCGACTATTGCAAGGGCACTTTCTTAACAAGGTTTGAATACCATTTTTTCCCTAGCGGCACAACTTCGTTGTAAAAAAGTAAAAAAAAAAATGGTCATATTTCTGACAAACAAAGTAGGCGGCTAAAACGAACTTGAATTGAAAATTGAATCGTAAGCTGGGTAATTTTTTTTATTAACTTGTCATGGCATTTATGAAGTTTGTTCTAAAATTTTATGAAAACACGGTAAAGTAATCTATTTAAAATGTATTTTTTATTCACTTTCGCACCTTGGGGCAAAAGGTGAATTTTCGTAATGACACAGCCCACATTTCTAACCGGTAATAAAAAATATATTTATTTGTCTTGTATTTATATTCTGTACGTATTATTATAATAAGAATAATAAGAAATAGTAAATTGTTTTATTATGAGCAAAAGTGAGGCTTTTCGTGGCAAGTCTGTAGGTTTGACAAATACAGACGAGCCAGTAAAAGCTACTTTTCTCCGAATAAAACATGCTATTTCTTCTTGAAACGCCGAAAATCTGACAATTTCTTTAATTTCATAAAACTTAGCTGACCACCAGCGGCGCATAAAGTAATTTCAAGGTTACTTTATGCACCGTTAGACGACTTTCCTGCCTTGGTAGAGAAATGGCTATTTGTCATAACCCACTGACCTATACAATGTCAAGTTTTTCTGACGTTTGAAGAAAAAAAAAATCTAATTTGCTGTTGTAACAAAGCTATTATTAACGCATTCATTTTGAGGGCGTTAATAATCCATTAACGCAACCCAAAATCTAGAATTTTTGTTTCCAGTGGTAACACACATTGAACCCCGTACTGAAGGAAAAGTTAGTGTGATTTTGAGGTTATAGGTATGTGAAACTTAAGAACACTCGTTCTTGAACCTGAACTCGTGTCTTAATATAAGTTTTACAAAACTAGTGTTTCAATATACTATTATTTTATTAAGGAAACCATGTTTTTATTTATTATACTCCATATTTATCTATTGGTTTACTTTGATTATAATTTTTTTCAATAACCATCAATTTCGTTTCATATCAGCCGGGACGGCTTAATTTTTTAAATCTGAAAACGTTTGGGGATAAAATAGTATATATTATTCAGAGCATAAGTCACTCGTTCGTTAAATAGCCTTATAAATAGTATATATTAGTGGATCAAATAGTATATATTATTCAGACCATAAGTCGCTTTATGTGCTTCGCCTGGATTTATTAATCGACTCACTTCGTTCGTCGGTCAATAGTCCAGGCTCAGCACATAAAGCTTAACTTATGCTCTTAATAATATAATATACTACTATTTCGACTAACTCGGTTTTATAATTTTGTATTCAGCCCTTTTAGAACTGAATTTAGAAATTGAATTAATTTAATTTTAAAACTACTGTGTGTACAAATGCATCGACATTAAAAGCTTCTCACCCATCGCATGTTCTTGAAGGATACCTCCCATTCTTCTCAGGACAACTTCCTTCTTGACGACTATCCCTCACACTATTATAAATATTAAACTCTTGTTTGTAAACATCAATTCCAGAAGCTGTAAGCAAAAACCAATTAACTTTATAATATTCACAAGGCCACTAATAACTATTATGATTAGATATCAATTTGGCAAAGTAAATGAAAGCAAGACCAGAATAACGACATACAATTTGCATTAGACAAAGGTGAATGTCGTAATCTTTTTCTGATATCATCGTAATCTCATCGGTTTTAGAGTCTTGGGACACAGTGTTTTATGTAATAGCTTTCACTTCTTATGAAAATTTACAGTGATAATTAAAAAAATATTTATTTTAAGATTTATATAAAGTGTTATTTAGCCTAGAAGTTGTAAGAAAGTTTATTAACTTGATAGTAAGTTGTGAAGGTGCCAACCTTTGATTATTAAACATAGTCTATGTTTAATAGTCAAAGGTGTCAACCATAAAATTATTTAAAAATTACTAAGAAATTATACTAAATATAGTGTGTGTTAATTGACCAAAATAATAAGAAATATTAATTTCTAATGGTACGCTGCATTCGAATCGATCTGATTGTTATGTTTTATTTTTTTTACATTAACTAAGTGCTTTTGAATATTTATTGATACAAAGTCTAGAAATGGCACTTTGACTCACTTGAAACGTACTGGTTCATTTTAGTTGTTCGTTTAGAGCAAATAGCGTATCAAACTTCAAATAAATAAGCATTCAAACAAAATTTAAATATGTAAATCAAAAACAAAGGTTTAATTGAAATTAGGTTCCATGTTCAAACATTTGAACCACTTCTCGCGCTGTTCTGTATCTCGTGTAAAGTTAAAAGAGAAAAATTGTAATGATTTTGGATTCATTTATAAAGACCCTGAAGTTTTTATAATACGCATGTCAGGCATATTGTACATAATATGTACTCCTCTCTTTCTAATTTCTCTGGAAGTTTAAATTACTTCTATTTTTTTGAATAAAACTTTGAATAAAACCTCGGGAAATGTATGGAATCTCCCAATTTTTGTATTTTGCCTGCCTTGACATTACATCAACAATGTTAGTTTGTCGAGTCGTGATTTAAATTTTAAAATGTTGTTTCTTCAGTCAGAATTCTTTCCCATGTTTACGATTCTCTCGAAATGTCATTGGCAAGTAATTTATTCACTTTTAATGAGCTATGCTGTTTTCACATTTACAGTACTGATTATCGTGCTTGTAGCTTTCTCATATTATGGTGCAGATGAAAGTAATAATTTAATCAATCAAAATCAACAGAATTTAGAATCAACAAAAATCACAAAATCATAGGAAAAATAACCTTTTCAGATTTTTACAGTAAACAATCTTTAAATGATGACAACTCTTAATATTTATTAAGTATGTACATATTTGTTTCTAAATTGTTATTTTGAGGGAAATTACTGGGTATTAAAGCAAAAACGAAAATATCCCAAAGAGTGCAAAGATGGAAACTAGATTCAAAGAAAGAAGTCATACCATTCACAGAAATGTCATTTGAAATAATAAAATATTAGGTATTTTTTACGTTCTCTCTGTTATAAGACAGTAAATAAATCCAGCTACCAATGGATGAAATAGTCTTAATTATAAATTTCAATTAAAATAATTTTGTAGATTATGTGATTTTCAATTTAAAATTAAATGCGATAAAGAAGCCAAGCGTAACTGCATTAATATTATGAGAGAAATATTTGGTAAGTATGAATGTAGCACAGAAAAGCAAAACAGAATTGTATTACCTTCTATGACTAAAACCACTGCAAAAGTGAAGCTTAGTAGGGAACTCATGACGATTCTTATTGATGTCTACCACCCGAGTGAAGACGTTTCACCTTCTGTCACACATTTGTGATGTTCTTCAAGGTCTTCTTCCACTCAGAATCATTTTTAATGATGAAGAGTTAAACAACATGTTGCATAATAAACTTTTCAATTAAACTCATCGAAAAAAGTTAGGGATATTGCTTAAATTCACACTTAGGGCTTTATAAATGAAACGTTAACCCTTATATCAATTTTTGCAAAGCTTTTTATGTAAAATAGGTAAATAACATCTTTTTCGAATAATCTGTTAAAAAGTTAACAGACAGTGAAAGAAATTATCTCAAAATACAAAAACTGATCTGGTCCGCTTTGCCACTGCTAATAAGTTTATCGTTGGAAATAGAGTGTATAAAATGGAAAGAAGACATTTGTCACAAGATGCTGCCAATAGAGTAATTGGAATGTTGGAAGGTGGTGTTCGCCAGGTTGATGTCGCTTCAACCTTTCAAGTGAGTCAAAGTGTTATTTCTAGACTTTATCAACGGTATCGAGAAACTGGAACTGTTGAGGAAAGACCACGACATGGTCGACCTAGACTTACAACAGTTCGGGAAGGCCGACTATTGATCCGGGAAGCACGCAGAAACCCTACTGCTCATTGCAATATTCTGCGGCAAAAACTTTTTTATGCTACTGGCACTAGTACAACAGCCAAAACTGTTTTAAATCGTATCACTGAAACAGAGCTGAGATGTAGAAGGCCGGTGAGAAGTTTTCCACTGACACCTTTACGGAGACGTGCCAGAGTAAGTGCGAAGGTGCGAAGAAAGGGAAAATTGGCAAAATGAATGGGCAACCGTAATGTTCACGGATGAGTCCCGATTTGGAGTTTTTTTTTTTTGACTGACGTTCTGTTCGTGTGTGGAGACCACCAGGTACCCGATTTAAGGACAGGTATGTCGAAGAGGTACATCCGTTTCATGGAGGAACCGTAATGGTATGGGGAGGCATTTTTCTTGGGGGTCGCACAGAACTGTACGTTTGCGAGAGGACCATGACGAGTCAAATTTACGTTAGAGACATTATTGACGACATTGTCGAAAATTATGGTTACAATTTGGAGCCTCATTTACTATTTCTGGATGATAACGCCCGGCCGCATCGAGCGCGACGTGTTAGAGAGACTGGAAATGTTAGAAATCGATCGTTTGCCTCTTCAGCGGGATCCCCCGATCTCGATCCAATTGAGCATTCATGGAACATGCTTGTTCGTGAGTTGGCAGACCACAAGCTCCGACTAGCACACCGACAAGACTTGCGCCATGTTTTACCCATTGTGTGGGACAATTTGGACCAATAAGCTTTAGACAACCTAATTTACAGTATGCCCCAACGAGTCCAAGAAGTTCTACAAAATCATGGTGGTAGGACCCATTATTGAGAAAACAATAATTTTTAGACAACTTCATAATTTGAAGCAATGTTATTTTTTTATTTTTTCTTGAAGCTATGGTTATTTTTGGAACTATTTTTTTATAAATCTCTTTGGAAATGTTGTTAGTTTTTATTTGTGTTAAAAGTCCAAAAAAATACTTTGGATTGGTAAATTCAGCAATATCCCTAACTTCTTTCGATGAGTTTATTTAGTTGATCTTTTTGCCTTAATAGTGGTTGTCTTTGACAATCGATACAATAAAATTATGGTGTCATTTATTTATTTTTCAAAATTATCACAACTTGATTTGAGCCTTACATTCATATACGTACAGCTTTCCATTAAATATGTCGTACTGAAAAATATATTAGAAAATTACAAAGAAGGGCACATTAAATTTAGTCTAGTCAATCAAGCTTTTCTGTGGTGGAAGTGGAAAGTTGTGGTGTACCTAACTATTTTCGGTAGCTTACTTTATGTTTTTTGGGGTGATCAATTTTTCTATATTATTTGCTTAGTAGAGAAAATGCCCACAATTTACATTGATATTAGTTTTTTGACAGATGTGCTGTCATTCGCTTATATGTTGCGCTCTAAAGTTGCGCTTTGCATTTTCTCGAGCGGAATCTTCGAGGAGACTATCCACGCGTTGGTGATATAATTGTCTTATTTGTGACATAGTAGCACATCATTTGTATGGGATTGACGAAGATCTGCGTAAAATATCGAATGAATATCTCGTAGAAGGCTAGGGGCCCTCTTCTTGAACATGTGAGTGCGTGCGTGAGTGAGTTGTGACGTCACGTTGAGTAGTCAAGTATTTAATTTAAAGTAAGCGCTCGTCTCACACCGCTCGAATCTGGAGTAATTGTGAAGTGCGCTTACTTTAATTAAATACCCGACTACTCGACATGACGTCACAACTCACTCACTCACGCAGTCACATGTTCAAGAATAGGACCCTATGTCACGAAAGTTAGCCTAGAATGTGTAACATCTGCAATTTTGACGTGAAAACGTCTACTCGCTCGTCACAGTGATAGCCGATCAAACTTTCTTGCGTTACAAATATCGTAAGATTTGAATCGTTAATAACGACGAGACTAATAATACGTTAACAGTGGTCGAGCCCACAAGGAGTAGGGCACGCCTGTATGTGTTTGTCGTGCTGCATTTGTTTTATCTGTGACGTCATCGGACTAGTGTAGATGCATGTTTGTGATCGATGGAAATTAACGTTGTGCAAAGTTATAAATTAACATCAAGAACATACATGCAGGAGTTCCGCAAGGCAGCATTTTGGGGTCAATCCTATTTAACATATATCTCAGTGATATACCAACAAAGGACACCACCCTAGCCATGTTCGCTGACGACACAGCTATCATCTCACAACACGAAGACCTTCAAGTAGGGGTGTTTCATCTACAAAAACGTGTCCAATCACTGACTAGGTGGTTCAACGACTGGAACATTAAACTGAGTCCCACCAATTGCGAAGCCAAAATCTTCACTCTCAAAAGAATTTCCGAGCATCGTAACATCACCATAAATGGAAATGAAATAACTTGGAATCCCAAAGACCGAGCAGTCAAATACCTAGGCGTTTTCTCAGACAGCCGATTAACATGGAGGTACCATATTAATTACAAATTACAACAGGTCAATCTAAGATTGCTGTATCTCCTGCTAAACCGCAAATCAGCTTTAAAGATTGAATGCAGCTTACTCCTTTATAAATAATTACTACGGCCCCTCCTTATGTACGCGTGTGAGGTTTGGAGTAATACCTCGCAACCAAATTTAAACAGACTTCAGTCATTCCAAAACAAGATCCTTAGAATCGCTGATCGCAGTCAACGCACGTGCGCACACAGAACTTGGAATGGGAACTATTCAAGATTACATTCAGAATGTTACGAAGAAATTCTTTTCTAAACTTCACCAGAACCCAAATGCCGTTTATTATCAGATAGGATAACGAAATATCCATACACGACTAAAACGAAACCTACCACAAGACATCTATGTAACAAAATATCCAGATGAGAACCACTAGCTAACTTAGGTAGCCAAACCAAAGGTAGTTAAGGCGCTTCTCTCACCCCATGTTTGCAGTGTACATTTATAAAAATCGCTGTATTGTTAATTACTGATCAATAATCTTCAAATTTTGAATAGTTGTAGAAAAAGGATTGCGTTACAACCTACGCATATTTTTTTTCAAAACTGTTTTGCTAAATATGCAAAAATGTCGAACTGAACATACGTAACTTTTGTCACCATTTTATTGACACTTACGAATTTAAAACCTACCAAGAAACATGTGTATCGCCTTGCCTATAGTTTTTTCTTATTGTTTGCTACATTATTGAAGATGGAAGCGCAAATACAACTATGTAATAATCTTTTAAATAAAACCCTGTTCTGTTGATTTCTACGTCAAGAAAGTAGCTCCACCTATTCAGCCATGCTACAAATTCGCCGTGTACAGTCCGAGTAAAATCTTAGACCTATACTAAACAAAATTATGCGGGACGGAGAGCCACTGTTATCTTAAGCTACGGTTTCTTAGACAAGTACACCGCGCACAACTCACATCAACGACTGCGTCCAAATCAAATCAGAACAGATTACGTGATGTACCGGCACACCGAAATTTTATTTTCTTTGAGTATTCCATTCATTTGGAATCCAGATTCCCAATGAATGAAACCAAAGTTACGAAATGATTTCAATTCTGCACATACAACTAATAATTTTATTGAAAATGACAGTTTTCTGTAAACTATCTTCACAGTGCGCCACCTGAACATAAAGTCGTAGATTTTTTTTTGTACGAATGAAACTTTCCTATCAGGTCGTCGATTTACAGGAGATTTAAAGTAGTAATTTGTGTACTTAGGCCGTAAAAGTTAGCTTTTTTGGACCCATCTGCTGTTTGTGGCCGAGGCGTGAGTCGAGGACACAATGCAGATAAGGCCAAAAAAGTAGTTTTGGCCGAGATGCACACGACGTTTTTTAGGCGATGATCACAAAATACACTCAATATACGAATTTGGACAGTGTCCGAATAAAATACTCAAAACTAGAAATGAGCATTGAAAATGTCCCAAACCCAAAATATTCATTCATACCTAGTATTACGCTTTCAATTACACCTACTTTCTTAACAGATCGGTTGGTATCTTACTTGATTCGTTGACTGATATTTGTATAAAATTTTGCAATGTCTATTCTTTTCGATTTAATTAACATAGATAATTACATCACTAATAACAGAGCAACAAAACTTCGCTGGCAAAAGAAGCAGCAGTGTGTTAAAAAAAACTTTGCATCGCGAAGCCCTACGACCATAAATTCCCTATAATAATAAAGATAGAGTGCGTAAACCATTCACTACGTAACTACTGTAGTAAATTGAGAGGCTATTTTTGTCAAGGAAGCAAGGAAGGCGAAATCAACACAGTTCCAGACATGATCGAGTCTGGCCTTTTTGACGATATTGAGTCGTGTGGAAAAAGACTTGTTCAAAATGTGCATAGTCTAATTATTTTGAATATGAAAAATAATGCAGCAGAAACTTATAATTCTATCGTCTGTAAATTTATAGGGGACAATTTCATATAATAAAAAGGAAGAATATTTTATCCTATTGCACAGGGAAATTTTGTAGTCCAGGAAAATTCGCAGCTATAAAATTAAAAAAATATATATTTAAATGTAATGGCCCGTGAAATACTAAAGAATAGTTGAATTGTTTCTCCCATCAGAAGCAAAGTACGACCAGACTTATAGTAATTTTATGGACTCCGGTCAATAATACTTTTATAATCCCGAATGTCGTCTCGGGTGGTGGTTGAATTTAGAATATTGTATTTGTATTGTGCTAGGATTTGGGTCGCTAGACAGGTAGAGGTTTATGACCCTTTGGGTTTCCCAACTGGCCGCTGCAAATATTTCTGAACAGATAGCATTGTTTCAGAGGATGTACTTTTTCTGTGTCTCGCGTGGATTTTAGTTTACGTCCTACTACTTATGTCACACTTCGAACTTTTTGATCACTCTCACCCAGTAGTTGCTTGCGAAATGCCTCTTTTAAGTGTTCCTTAGCCACGTTCATGTTGTTATTTTTTAATTTATTACAAATACTGTGAAATACCGTTGTGGTTTTCAATTTGACAAGTAAAACTTCAAATTGATTTAAAAAATAAATCATTCATTGGTGGCAATAAGATACATACTATGAAAATCAAGGTAGTTCATTCAAACTACAAGTGCAACATTTATCAAATCCCATTGGTTTACATATGGTCCTTCGAGCCTGATTGAATCCAAAATACGAGAAAGAAACTCATCGCCGCAGGCGTCCAGCAGAAACACCAGGGTTGAAAGGTTAGTAACCAGAATTCGTCAGATTTGGACGCCAACAAATTATTATTAAATCGACCACACGACGACGGAAATAACGAGGCTACGAAATCTGTCTTCTGACAATCAAGGCCACTCATGAATAGTGCAATATACGTACAACTCAAGTAGCGCAATTTTTTTAAAATTATGCTTCAAACTGCAATACGTATTTCATAAAAGATATATTTATTGTTTCAATTAAAAGTAAATGTAAATACTTTAGAAAATGTAATAATTAACGAAAATAAAGTTGACATTATAACTGAAAGAATAAATTTTAATTGAAATCGGTAAAGATACATAAAAGGAAGGAAAAATTTGAGGATTTCCCTCGATTTCCATTGAATTCCCTGATCAGATCCTGACTTGTTGACAATGGAACCACCTCAAGAGTATACCCTTTCAAATAAAAGAAGAATTTTCAAATGATCCACAATTGACGAAGAAATCGGTGAACATACATGAAGTCGGTTAATAAAAGGGAGTAAAAATTTGAGGATTCTTCTCGATTTCCATGGGATTCCCTCATCAGATCCTGAGCTGGTAACAATGGGACCAATCTGGAAGT
The DNA here is from genome assembly GCA_963583935.1 of Diaperis boleti. Taxonomy (NCBI): domain Eukaryota; kingdom Metazoa; phylum Arthropoda; class Insecta; order Coleoptera; family Tenebrionidae; genus Diaperis; species Diaperis boleti. The sequence goes on along the minus strand of OY757245.1, from coordinate 41,085,909 downwards.
ATACTCTTTCAAATAAAAAAATAATTTCACAAATCGGTTTGTAAATGACCGAGTTCTGAGGTAACAAGCATTAAAAAAAATACAACCGAATTGATAACCTCCTTTTTTTAAAGTCGGTTAAAAACAATAAAGTTGATGAAACTAACATGTCTCCAGTTGTTACAATTTTTGATGAAAATTTTAATTCGTGAGCTGGGTCGTCGATGTGTTCGTTGAGGTTATGTCCCGTTGATGAAATGGGAGTGGGCGATTTATCCGTTGAAATTTTTTTTTAATCATTTCGTAACTTTGGTTTAATTAATTGAGTATTAATAATTATCTCTTATAATTATGCAGATGGTGTATAAGAAAATACTTTCTTTCTCCTGTCAGGCCTCTTTTGGCAATGTTTGAAAAATACGCCAACCACACAGTTTCGGTGTAATTTGTGATTTCTTGTTCTGTACACCAGGTAACAAATTCATTGTACGTTTTTTCGTAGAGGCATCGACTTTTCGCCGGCAACAAACTTAAACATGCATTATTTGCAGTTTCCAACACCGCAGACAGTAATAATTCTGGATTTTCTATCTCCATTTCTAAAATTTCCACACATTAACGGCACTTTGACAATGGCGAATTGTTGTTTATATGGCGACTTCATTTGTTTTCAGAGACCACTGTGTTTATTGGCATAAGTGACAATTATTTAATGAATTGAAATTTCAGAAACGGATTTTTATCCCCAGATTAAAAGCCTTTCGGTCAACGAAAAAATATTGTAATCAACTCGTATGTTAATGTGCCATTAATAATCTCGACAATTAAAGGCACTCGCTCCCTACGGTCGATCGTGCTTTAAACAGCCTCGATTATTAATCGCCTTCATTAACACACTTGTTTATTAAATAACTATTTCCTAATTTGCTGTTGTAACAAAGCCATTAACGCACTCATTTTGAGTGCGTTAATATTTCATTAACGCACCCAAAATCTAAAATTTTTGTTTCTATTGGTTAGACACACTGAACCTTGCACTGAACGAAATGTCAGTGTGATTTTGTGGTTAAGGTTCCATGTAAGTCATCTCAAGTATACGTCAGGTACAGAAAAATCAAAATTTAACAAAATTTCCTAAATTACCAAAATTGATTTTATTTGTTAAAAAATGAAATTAATATGCAAATTAGGAAAAATAACATGAAAAACTCGTTTTGTAAAACTTAAGAGCACTCGTTCTTTACAGGCACTCCTGCCTACGGCAGTCGTGCTGCAAACCTGAACTCGTGTCTTAATATCAGTTTTACAAAACTAGTGTTTCAATATACTGTTAGTAAACAGATTCACATGTAGGGGTCCATGCTATCTGTTTTTTTATTGGTTTTTAAGAAAAATTCACATTTTTCTAACTGGTTTTTCTTTTTTTCTTGCACAGGGGCTTATGCTACATGCTACAAATTGAATTTTTAAGTGCAAATTTTTTTGTGAAAACGGTTTTTCGGCGGAATTTTTTTGTTGGAACTCGTGTTTATCAACCATTAATTTTAATTTCTATGGAAAATAGATCATCACATCCCATTGGTATTGGTAGATCTATTTTTCTGTAACAGCGATTAAAAAATTATGTCCCTCAGAAATATTATATCCAAGATTCATGTTTTGAAATGTAAAATAATGTATATTTTACGCTCTATGTGTTTTTGCATATACCCATTTAAAACTCCCCAGTCCAGATTTCTCCGAATTGATTACTGTGATTGAAAAATCCTCGAACAGGTCGATTTTATTTGCCAGGGGCACATCTTTTCAGATTCTTTTCAAGTTCCGGCGCTTCGCCCTCTTCGCGAGGGGGCTGTTAGCCCCAAAATCTTAAATGGCACTATGGGTCGAGTGATACCTCATTTGAAAGGTATTGAAGACCTCTTTACAACAAACCGCTTACCTTTCAATTTTTTGCAGATTTGACAGTAAAAACAGTAATTTTCCATTTTCGACATAATCCACATTTTCTTATGCTCTGTGCCATAGAGACCACAAAGACAAACATGTAATTGCTGAATGTTGTTAAGCTTTTAGCGCAATACCACAGCATAAATACTAACTATTCCAAGCGAGCATCGATCGCTAAACCAGTTCTGCTGAGCATTCCGCCGAGTCCGGCTCTGGCCGAGTTATGCCAGAAATTGACAGGTTTTATTCTAAAACAGAACATTGCGCATATCGATGCGCGATTGAGAGATATCGTGCTGGTTAGTATTTATGCTGTGGCAATACTATCTAAACGAACCGGTTGTGTAATACATTTTCCGGGAATAACTAAATCATGTAAAGGTGTTAAAAGTGCCGAGCAATGTCGTATGAATCTATGATCTATCTAAATTCAGTCGACGATACATGTAAGCTCCTACAGGCGTGGTAATGGTAGTCTTCTGCATATCCTTTTCAAAAATGGGAATCTGAAAATAGGCCTTTTTAAGATCCAACTTTGAAAAAAATGTAGAGCCGGCAATTTTATGATTAAAACTTTGAATAAAAGGTATGGGATCCGTATCAGGAATGGTATAGTTGCCCGAAACGATATAGTGCACAGAAGCTATCTAGACGACCAGCGAAGTCGAAGACTTTGTTTTCATGCTTTAAAGCAGTTTGCCAAGGTAATTAAATCACTGAGTGATTTCTGGCTTGTGTGGAGAAGCAGGACCGGCTTTATTTATTTTTTGGTATGATTTCAACAGATATCATTGATTTAAACTTTTTATAGTTCATTTGTTGTTTTTTTTTTCTTTTTTTTTTTTAAATTGGCCAGAAGGAGCTCCACGTGATTCCGACCTTCACGAGGTTCCTTGCTGATCAGATGTTTTCAATCGCACATCGTAGCCACTCCCCAATGCCATGGGGTGAGTAACTACGAATACCGGGAATCATGTGCCCTGAGCAAACGCAACGACCCTAAGATAACTGCCTTCTGCATACCGGCCGCAAGAACTTCTGCCGGCTTTCGGCAAGCGGGTATGATCTTCAGATTGGAGACGAACGAACCCTTGATGCCCCCCATGCACCCAATTACCAAAACGACCAGCTTCACCGTATAAGTTGTGTACAGCGTGCGGAGTTCGAACAGCAGGTCTTGATATTTCGTCCATTTTTCCTCCTCCTTTATGCAGATGTTATTCTCGGCGGGAGCCGAAAACTCAATTACAAACATCTGCTTGGAGGAGTGGTCCAGCAGAACCACGTCAGGCTTGTTTGCTGATATCTGTCTGACGGTGGAGAATGAATAGTTCCAATAGATTCGGCACCTTTCATTCTCCACAACGGACTCAATATCGTTCGGGACATAAGGCAACACTGGCGTTTGGTCTATCGCATAGTGGTGCCTCAAATGAAAGTATAGTACTTTCAGTGCCGCATTGTGGCGATGGATATAGGCCGAAGGTGCATATACTGGACAAGCCGCAAGTATATGCATTGTTGTTTCTGGAGCTCTGTGGCAAGCTCGACAGCTTACATTCGGGACCTCTATACCCATCACGCGGCTGCGATAGACCAAGGTGTTAATTACACTATCTTGCGCGGCGCAAATGAATCCTTCAGTCTCAGACTTCATTCAGCCCACTTGATCTGAGAAAGGCAAATGTGCATTGACTTATCCATGTGCTTTCTCATGAGCATGTCTTGCTCAGAGATTCTGACGTGGGCTGTAAGACGGAGCAACTCGAGCTCGGTAATAGAATGTGGCCGAGCTCGCTCAACGTCAAAGTCAAGACCGAGTTCATCTGCTGCTCGTTGTGCTGCCTTAAACAAAAAAGCCCCGATTCCCCGCTTCTCGTGCTCCCTGACAAAGAGCAACAAGGGGTCCGAACTCCTGATGATTTTGCAGGCTGTACTCAACATTATACGGTTATGAAGACACTCCAAACTCAAAAGTCCTCGGCCTCCCTGATTTCGTGGGAGATATAGCCTCGGAACGGACGACTTTGGATGCAGACTTCGCTGTAAATGCATCACTTTGCGTGTATCTCGATCAATCTGCTTCAACTCATCTACCAACCATTTAACTGCTCCAAACGAGTAGAGCAGGATCGGAACGGCAAGCATGTTTGTCGCAAAAATATTGTTCTTCCCCGACAGTTCCGAAGACCAAATCCGTCGGAGTAAATTTTTGTACTTGCCGCGGAGAGACTCTTTTACTTTGTGTGACGCTTGAATGTGGTTTTGTTCCACACCCAAGTACTTGTAAGTCTCTCCGACGTTCAGATGTCTCAGAACGCTTCCGTCGATGAGTTGAGCATCTTCGTCGAAATACTCGCATCGTCCTCTTTTGAGATGAACCTGAGCGCATTTATCCCAACCAAACTCCATGCCAATAGCATCTGTGTACTCCTGCACTATGCGCAATGACTGCGTCAGTTCTCGCTTGCCGGAAGCATACATCTTCAAATCGTCCATATAGAACATGTGCGTGATCTTATGCTTCCGGTCACCGGGTGTACCACAGCTATAACCCCTTGCACCGCGCAAGGCTACGGACAGCGGCAGCAGTGAGATGCAAAACAGAAGAGGACTCAAGGAATCTCCCTGGAATACTCCTCTTCTGAACGATATCAACTCTGTTCGAACTCGGTCCCGTCGGGATGTTATCGAGAACCGCGTCTTCCAGAGTGACATCAGTTGTTTTATGCATCCCACCAGTGGATCGGGTACCATAAGGCATTGGAGCAAGTGAATAATCAACTCATGAGATGTTGTGTCAAATGCCTTACGATAGTCGATCCAGGCCATAGATAAGTTGTGCTTATATTGGACGGCATCCTGCGTGACGCACCTATCAATCAGCAGGTTTTCCTTGCAGCCGTCCACGCCCCTCTTACAGCCTCGCTGTTCGAAAATTTTCGAATACACGGGGTCAATAGCCTGGAATATTCGGGAGTACAGGAGTCGGGTAAAGAGTTTATAACACGCATTTAGGCAAGTTATTGGCCGGTGGTTTTGAGGCTGGGACAAATCGCCAGTTTTGGGTATCAAAACGGTTCGCCCCTCGACAACCCACTCCGGAATGGGCCGCTCACCATTAAGCCAGGAATTAAATACCCTGGCCAGACGCTTATGCGTACTTCGGATTTTCTTCCACCAAAAGGTATTAATTCCGTCCGGGCCTGGTGCGGCAAAATTTTTGATTCCCCTAAGGGTCTCTCCAATCTCTTCCGGGGTTATCGGATTGCACACCACTGGTCTTAATTGAGAACTTCTTACGAAGTTCTCAAATTGTGCAAGGGCTGGAGTGTCTTCACGCAACGGTTTCGTCTCCCCATATATTCCCCTCCAAAAGGTTTCGACATCCCGCACCGCCGGCAATTTCTCTGGGACAGAGTTGGGCTGCTTGAAGAGCCCCGAAGGATTCGTCTTGAACATGTTGTTCTCGACTATCCTTCGTCTGCTCCTTATGAGAGCTTTTCTTGCAGTCACCAGACTGCGAACTCTGTCCATGCAGTGCTGCTTCTCCACAGCAAGCACCGCTATATTCAGCGTATGATGGGTCCGGCGAAAGTCTCGCGCAATGAGCCGGATTTTGCGAGTGAAAGGTTTCATCTCCTTGATGAATTCCATCACACACTGAATACGAGAAATATCCTGCCTGGCGGTTCCTATCTTTTTGTCTATCTTTTCAAGGCGACGTTCGAACTTCCTCTCAGCCTTAGTGCTCTCACCACGTTGGACCGAAGAAGAAAGCCGTGTTGCCTCTCGATAGACCATCTCGTTCAGGAACAGGATGTCTGCATCCCCAGGGAGGTTCCTATCGAGGGATTCGTCCGCTGCAACTAAGTCGTTGGCTTTGGGCGGTGGAATTTTATGGAGAGACTTTCTGTTGGAAGGCATCACATCTACCCGGACCGGCTGACGAATCTCCGACTCGACCGGCTGTACCTCCGCCAATTGCTCGGGTGCTCTCTCATATTTGATTCGACGAAGGTAGGCTACATAATCGCGGAGTTTCTGTGGCGCGAAAAAGTGATGCTCTGGATGTCTCTCACCCCACAGAGCATGCATCCTTGCCATGTAACCCCTTCGCCGTGGCTCGCTCGTCTTGTAGCAGTCGAGCAAGTCATTCCTGAGGTCGTTGGTCCACTCAAAGCGTCCATGGGCATTGCCTAAGTCGTCAACCGGTAAATCTCCGGAGACCCCACCACCTTCACCTTGGCCCCTATCCGAATGGGACCGGTCGTGGGGGTCTTTTCCTGCTGTGTTGGGAACAACAGTTTAGCGCTCCGATTCGTTGTTAGCCAAAAGGAACCCCGGCCGGTAATGGGGCCAATATATATGTTGATCCCCCCAGATGCGCCAAAGGGCTACCGGTCCGATTTGCACCTTTAGCTCAGCTAGGTGGTGTCGCTACTCACCAAGGCTTAAGATGTTGTGTGCCTGCCTGCCTGTGTTTTTTTTTGTTTGTTGTTATTATTACAGTATTATTATTCATTATGTGTTACCACTAGTTGGATGAATATAATAAATAAAATAACACTATTACGTCAATAAAATACTCTAATGTGGACACTTAACACGCAAGAGAAACACAAAGACACAATGAAAAAAAATTCTAACGCTAAGGCACTGAAAAGAATAAAATTTTAAAAAACAATGTATCCACTTGTTCGGCCCGGTTTCAAATTAATTGACTTCGCCCCTGCACCATATGAACACCTCCAACGATGGATCTGCATGGATCACGACCGACAAGTTTTTTCAGACGCAAAACCAGTTTCGTATTCAGATGTTTTCCAATTCTGAAGCCATCACAAATTAACTGGTCTACTTTAGTGAAAGGAACTATAATCCCGCTATCCAATAATTCTTGAATATGTTTCTGTAAAAAAGAAAATTGTGCAGCATTTATTTTGCGACATTTTGAAGCAATCGGAGGACCAGTAGCGTCAATTTGATGAATTATTCTATTGTGTTGTATAGGAACATTTACATCAAAATCACGTTAAAAAAGCGTTAAACTAGGAAATTGTTTTAATAACTGTTGATAACGTTTAATAAACTTATGCTTTGAGGAAAATGCAGTGTTTATTCCCAATGGGTGTGAGGATGGTCTTGAATAATGCGTTTCATCACGACTTCTACTTTCCGTAACGTTTGGTTGGGAATTATATGTTTGATTTTGATTTTGTAACGTTTGGTTGTGAATTATGTGCTTGATTACAAACCTTTCGTTCTTGTAAAGTTTGATTTACGGTTACCCTTTAAAGAAGGTTATTGATAAAGCAACGTTTAGTGCAGTCATTGAATATCAATACTCTAACTGTCCAAAAACAAATTTATTGAAGTTTGGACAAGAACAACGTCTGTCGGGTCCTGGGGAAATGAATTAATGAATGAACAAAATATTAGAGAGAAATTTTATTGACCCACAAGAAATTTTTTTATTTTTCCACACATATTTTTCCACAAAAAATCCTCGAAAACGGCCACAAAACAAAACCAAAAAAAATACTACATTAAATAAATAAAGGAGCTTATGGGCCTTATTGTTCTGTAAAATTCCAAAAATCATTTTTTTCAACAATACATAATACCTAAATCATGTTGAACGCCTTCCACCACTTTATATTTATCAATATTCATAGTACTGCTGTGTATTGAATCAAATAATGCGAAGATGATAAAATCCAGTTGCACACATTTGGCTAGAAATTCTGCATTGGAGAAATACTAAACAGCCGATGGTAAATCATTATTGTGGCCGAGGCTTTCGTTTATTACCCTACTAGCTGACCCGGCAAACTTTGTACCGCCTCGGAATCAATAAATGTTGTGTTAACTTATTAGCTGAATCAAATTCAGTTTTTTTTATCAAAGCATAATGCACACAACGCCATCTACTGGCTTTACCGGAACCAGCATACAACGCCATGTTCATTTTTGTTTCTGTCATGCATCAAAGATAGCGTTATATACGGTTTCCATACAAAATTTTGATCGGTTCAGCCTTTCTTGGATTATAAAGCCAAGGGGCCCCCCTAAGCCCCCTTGTCCATGTTTTAATAGTTATTCTGCTATTTGGGGCGGAGACAAATTCAACAAATCAAAAACCATGAAAATTGTTGTTCGAACAAATCCGACTTTGTTTTATATATCGGGTGTCCCAACTAAAATTACATGCGATGTAATGTAATTCTCTGCCTTCCACTTAACTCTTTCTCGTATACATGTGTCTCGACCTTACCGGGAGCAAGCTGGAAACAGCGGCTTCCACGTCTGGTTGAATATGTTTCGGTAGAAAGTCAATTTTGATTACTTCAGTGAAAATTGTGAAAAACAACGAGACTGTTTATTTCATAACTATAACAATCACAGGTTACTACGGAAACTGATATTAGAACCATGCTAATGTTACAGGCGGATGTTTACTTGAATAAATATTTCTTGGATTTTTATACAATGCACCTGTAAGATAAAACGTCGTATATCACACGTGATCGAAATGTCATTATTATATTCGTGAGAAGTGCCACACTCGTGCGCAAGCGCACTCGTGGGTCAAAATTCTCACTCGCTAATAATGATGCATTTCTATCACTTATAATATAATGTACTATTTACTGGGCCAAAATTATACAAACAATATTTAATGAAGACATTTTACCTGCCTGGACCCGAAACACTTTTAAAACAAATTCGTGCCATTAAAACAGATACTGGTTTAGGTAATACACAACTTTTCGAAATTTTGAACGCAAAAGTGAGTGGATTCAAAGATAATAATAAGTATTGTGTGTTATGTATAGACAAAATGGCAATAAAAGCAAATTTGTTTTATAACATTGCACATGACAGTGTGGTTGGGCTTGCTGAAAACAAGAGCAGAGAATTTTTTTATTTGCGTATTGACCAGAAGGAGCTCCCCGTGATTCCGACCTTCACGAGGTTCCTTGCTGGTCAGGTCCTGTTCGTAGATCATAGCCACTTCTCAAAACCATGAGGTCAGTAGCTATGAATCCCGTAAATCATGTGCCCTGAGCAGACGCAACGACCCCAAGATGACCGCTTTCTGCATTCCAGCCGCAAGGTTCTCTGCCGGTTTACGGCAGGCAGGAATGATTTTGAGATTGTAGACGAGCGAGTCCTTGATGCCTCCCATGCACCCAATTACCAAAACGACGAGCTTCACTGAGTAACTTGAGTACAGCCTCCAAAGTTTAAAGAGCAGGTCTTGATATTTTGTCCTTTTTTCCTCCTCCTTGATGCAGATGTTATTTTCAGCAGGAGCCGAAAATTCAATAACAAACATCTGGAGGAGTGGTCCAATAGAACCACGTCAGGCTTGTTCGTTGTTATCTGCCTGACGGTGGAGAACGAGAAGTTTTAATATATTCGGCACTTTTCGTTCTCCACAACGGACTCAATATCGTTCGGGACATAGGGCAGCACTGGTGTCTGGTCTATCGCATAATGGTGTCTTAAATAAAAGTATAACACTCTCAACGCCGCATTGTGGCGATGGATATAGGCCGAAGCTGCATACACCGGGCATGCCGCCAATATATGCATTGCTGGTTCAGGGGCCCGGTGACAAGCCCTACATTCGGCACCTGTATACCCATCACGCGGCTGCCATAGACCAACGTGTTAATTACACCATCTTGCGTAGCGTAAATGAATCCCTCAGTCGCAGACCTCAGTCCACTTGATCTCAGAAAGGCAAATGTATGCCTTTTGGATAAGCCAAGGTTTTCAATGTTCTTGAAGAAAACACTATGCATTGACTTATCCATATGTCTTCTCATGAGCATATCTTGCTCAGAGATTCTAACGTGGGCTGTAAGACGGAGCAAATTGAGCTCGGTAATAGAATGTGGCCGATCTCGCTCAACGTCAAAGTCAAGACCGAGTTCATCTGCTGCTCTTTGTGCCGCCCTAAACAAAAATGCCCCGACTCCCCGCCTCTCGTGATCCCTGACAAGAAGCAACAGGGGATCTGAACTTTGGTTGATCTTACAGGCTATACCCAAGATTACTCTGTTATGAAGACACTCCAAACTCAAAAGTCCTCGGCCTCCCTGATTTCGTGGAAGATATAACCTTGGAACAGACGATTTTGGATGCAAACTGCGCTGTAGATGCATCATTTTTCGAGTATCCCGATCAATCTGCTTCAACTCATCTACTAACCACTTAACTGCTCCAAATGAGTATAGCAGGATCGGAACGGCAAGCATATTTGTGGCAAAAATCTTGTTCTTCCCCGAAAGCTCTGACGACCAGATTCGTCGGACTAGATTTTTGTACTTGCCGCAGAGCGACTTTTTTACCTGGTGTGACGCTTGAATGTGGCACTGCTCCACACCCAAGTACTTGTAAGTCTCTCCGGCGTTCAGATGTCTCAGAACGCTTCCGTCAATGAGTTGAGCATCTTCATCAAAATACTCGCATCGTCCGCAGAGAAAAATTATTATTATTATTTTAATTGAACATTAATGTGCATCAACCACTTAGGGTTATTAGCACAGCGATGATGATGAGGGGGTAATGGAAGGGTATTACACTTTTCACGTCAAGGGGCCAGTGGAAATATGAAGGTCAGTGAAAGTTATATGAATTATATTTCCTTAAAAAGATTTGTTAACTTTACAAATTTTATGACCCTTTCGGGATCCTTATCTAGGACAGTATAGGGACTGTTTGTCATGGAGCACTGCTTTCTTTCATGGGTAAAATTGGGGCATTCAAACAGGAGGTGTTCGACACTTAGCATGCATGACACCTTTCGCAGGAGGGTCTATCTGAATTTGGGGAAAATAAATAGTCTGTTAATCGAGTATGGCCGAGACGTAGGCGCGTTAGTACTATCTGTTCATCTCGTTGTTGAGGAGTGATGTCTGATTTTACATTGTCAATGGACGAGGAGGCTTCTTTTGCATTCTTGTCTGCATCTTCATTTTCCTGTATTCCGAAATGAGATGGGGCGTATACGAAGGAGACTGTTTTGCGTTCAGTTTCAATGAGAGCTACTTCTTCTCTTATCGTTTTCACTAGTGGGTTACAGGAAAAACGTGATGTTAAAGATTGAAGTGATGAGTCCGAGCAGATTATCCATTGCGAGCGAGTGTTGTTTTGTTTGATGAAATTAAGTGCCTCTAATATGGCGTATAATTCTCCAGTGTAAACGCTGGCGAATTTGGGAAGACAAAAAAGGAGAGTTTGATCTGCGGTCACTACTGGGCAGCCAACCGAGGCATCTGTGTAAAGGATGTTTGATCTAGGAAGGTTGCCTATTATGCTACGAAAGATGTTTTGCAGTACTAGATGAGGAGTTTCAGATTTTATCCATTGGCTCATTTGGGTATTTATGAGTAGTGGGGGGAGTAGCCAAGATGGTGTCTTATTGAGATTCCTGATGAGCATATTAGGGACACTTCTGTTGAGTGCGTCATTAAGTCTATTTAGTCGCTCATAGAAGGGAGGTATTGTGTTTGGTCTTGAGGTGTATATTGTATAGAACCTATTTGAGAAGGCCATGGTTCTTACTGGATGATGATCAATAGATCGGACGTTTGCAGCGTATGACATGGTTAAGAGTTTTCTTCTGTATATTGTTGGTAACTCACAGGCTAGTACGTGTAAACTCAAGGCTGGGGTGGTTCGGAAAGCACCTAACGCAATTCGTATAGCTGTTTCTGAATATGGGCTAACTTTTTCAGATAAGACTTTCTGCACGCAAAGTAGGCGATACAGCCGTATTCTAACTTTGACCGTATTAAGCTCTTGAATATTTTTAGGAAGCTGGATGTGTCGGCACCCCATTTATAGTTGGCAATCACTTTCATAAGTTGAAGGTTTTTTGTGCATGAGGTTTTGACATGTTCTAGGTGATGCTTCCAACTTAATTTTGAATCGAATGTTACTCCAAGGAAACGGACACTATCCTCAACTGGTAATAATATGTTGTACACAGTTATTTTAGGGGTTTCTCTTATTTGAGCGCGATTGAAAAGCATGCATTTTGTCTTGTTGACAGAGAAGCGAAAACCAGCTGAGTCAGCCCACTTTGTGATGGCTGTCACGGCTTTTTGGAGAGTGTTCTCCATAGTACTAAGGTACTTCCCCTTGATGTATAATAGGATGTCGTCTGCGTATAGGCTGCATTGTACGGGTTGGCTTATGACACTGGATATGTCGTTTTAGGCTATAAGAAATAAGGTGGCACTAAGTGCTGAGCCTTGTGGGACGCCGTTTTGGAGGGTTTTGCGTTAGTCTTAGTCTTAGTCTTAGTCTTAGTCTTAGTCTTAGTCTGAAGATCCGTTTGCTTAGAAAGTTGATGATAAAAGCTAGTATGTTACCGTTAAAACCCCAAATCTTCAGCTGATTAATGATTCTGTATCTCCAGGTCATGTCATAGGCTTTCTCTAAGTCAAAGAAAACTGCCAGAAGTTTTTGCTTGTTGGCAAAAGATTCATGGATTTCGAATTCTAAGTTAATGACGCTGTCATGTGTTGATCTAAATTTTCTGAAACCGTTTTGGTTAACGTTTAGTTCTCTTTTTCTAGGTACCACATCAATCTGTAAATAACCATTCTTTCGAGAATTTTGTACAGATTACATAAGAGCGAGATAGGAGGATATGAAGAAGGTTCAGTTTTGGGTTTATTCGGCTTTAATATCGGAATTACGATTGCCTCTTTCCAAATTTTGGGAAAAAGCTGTTTACTCCATATTGAGTTAAAGAAAGATAAAATACGTGTTTTCGCTAGCACTGATAGGTTTTTGATCAGCGCGTAGGGGATGTCATCACGCCCTGTTGATTTGCTATTGCTTCTTGACAGAGATTCTCATTACTAGAAGTTTGTTGAAATTGGTCGGATAAGGTTTCCAATATTTCTTCTTTGGATGTGATTGGTCTTCCATTTACGGTTAGTGTCAGTAGTTCGTTATTGTTTTGTTTTCCTTTGAAGCAAGAAATTTTGTTCCAGACTAGATTTTAGGGAGTAGACTTTTTGATGGATGAGGTAAAGTTATTCCATAATTCTTTCTTGCTTCGTTTATATACGTATCTGGCCTTGGCTCGTTTGAAATTCATGAGGTCTTCGTTAGTTCCGGATCGTTTGAATTTATTGAACGCTGCTTTGTACTCTTTAGTAACCATTTTATACTCGGCGTTCCATCTGGGGACCGTTTTTTTTTTGTAGCCGGATGTTTTGCCGATGTGAATATTTGCAGCATTTAGTATCGTATTCATGATATTGATAGAAATAAGATTCACGATTCACAATAATTATCAATTTATAATAATTAACACCACTCCAATGCCAACAAATTAAATGTAATGCATTCAACGGCCCGTGCTCAACTGACTCATTTTTCTCACGCCACCTCATTCGCAACTGGCGGGAACGGGGCTTCGCTACGTCATCTTAACCTTGGGGCGCGGCAATGACGTCAGGGGGTCGTTTTTTGATGATCATCGCTAACACGGCCTTCCTGACGGGACTTCGATCTCGAAGAATCATACGAAGCGGGATGGTCTTGGGACGGTCCGCTGAAAATACCTGCAAAGCTTTGGGTAGGGACACTACCAAGGAAAAAGAAAGGATTAACATAACTGACGATCTCGGTCAACGTCAAAATTTCCTGATCAAGGATTTTATTATTCCAAAACACAAAACTTGTGGGACCGCAGCCTCCACTTCGGCTCTACCGTTAACGGGACAGAGACCGACTCTAAACAAAATCGTATTACACATGAAACCTGGTAAGACCGCAGCCGTCACCTTGGCTCTGCCGCTAACGGGACAGAGACCAACTTCAAACAAAAGCGTATCACACATGAAACCTGGTAAGACCGCAGCCTTCACCTTGGCTCTACCGCTAACGGGACAGAGACCAACTTCAAACAAAAGCGTATCACACATAAAACCTGGTAAGACCGCAGCCTTCACCTTGGCTCTACAGCTAACGGGACAGAGACCAACTCGAAGCCCAAACTAATATTTTTCAATTTACCTTAACTAATCATCGGGCTCATCTAAATCTGCTATCAAATCGCTCAATTCCTCACACAAGGACCAGTCGGTTGGCCACTTCCTGAGTTGCTCTTTAGCAGCTTTCGTTATGACATTGCTGCCAACCTTCTTCAATTCATAACGCTCACCATCTAACTCTCTTATGATTTCGAATGGGCCAAGAAACTCATAATTACTCTTGCTAACATGCATTTTCGAGTCACGGTGTACCAAAACAAAGTCTCCCACGGAAAACTTTTGATTATTTCTGCGCTTGGCGTTTACACTTTTCAAATTTTGACCAGATTCATGCAGAACTTTAACTACTCTCTCTTTGTCGAGCTGGCGATTTCTTAAAGGAGACAAGTTGGTCGACATATCCCGTAATAAAGCTTGTATGAGAGGAATTCGACCCTCAATTCCCAACATCAGCTGCAACGGCGTCATTTGCGTCGAATTTTGGACTGTGCTGTTTAACACCAACTGAATCTTCCAAAGACCACTCGACCATTCTGACTTCACCTTGGTTTCGATGCGAATCACATTCATAACAGTGCGCATGTGCCTTTCAACCTGCCCGTTGCCTCGATGTAAGTCAGGCGTCACAAAATGACATTCAATTCTTAAGGCCTCCAAGAATTTTGGGATGGTCGTGTTTTTAAAATTTGAACCAGCATCGGAAATTACCCTTTTCGGAGTTCCAAACAATGACAACACAAGCTGCAACTGTTCTCTCGTTTCTTGTGCAGTTACAGTCTTCATTGGCAAAAGTAGACAATACTTCGTAAATGCATCTACTAGGACAAATACGTGCTTGTGCCCTTGACTAGTCAATGGTAAAGGTCCCAAACAGTCTACATAGATAGTCTCAAACGGGCTTTCGGAGTTACTGGCGATGTAACCTTGCAACGGTCCAGTGCGCGTTTTCTTAACAGCGCAAACCAAACAATGCTTCACATAGGATTTTACAAAGTGCCTCATACGAGGGAACCAAAAATTCTGAAAAATAGAGTGGAACGTTTTTTCCGCGCCTATGTGGCACTGCTCATCATGGTAAATTCGCAGAAGACCCAATCGGCTTTGCCTTGGAACAAACCATTGAATGTTTATGGAACCATCTGGATTTACATGCTTATGAAACAACAAACCGTCCTTCTCAGCATATTGATTGCAGTCCAACTTTCCATCTCGAAGTTTCTCTAAAATGTTCTGAACCTCAGCACTGCCTCTTTGTTCAATATGAAGCCATGTTTTGTTCTCCACTCGACGAACTTGTGTTGGGTTTCGGCTTAAGTAGTCAACATGTGGAAGAGAGCTTCCCTTGCGATAGACAATGTCAAACTGGAAGTCTTGCATGTAAATCCACCAACGTGCAACCCTTGGCAGAAGATCTTTCTTATTAGCAGTGGCTTTCACAGCATTACAGTCAGTGACTACAGTAAATTTTATGCCAATAAGGTATGTTCTAAAATGTTTCAAAGCGTTAACAATAGCAAGGGTTTCCAACTCATACGAATGGTAATTCTCTTCACTCTTATTCGTGGGACGGCTAAAGTAGGCATCAACTCGGAAACCTTCAGGGTGCTCTTGTAACAATACAGCTCCATATCCAATGCTACTGGCATCAGTGTGTAGCTCAGTGCTCAATTCTGGATTAAAAATGGCAAGAAGCGGTCTTGAAGTCAGACAGTCGATAATGTATTTTCGAGCATTTTCATGTTTGTTCGTCCAGGTAAACTTCTCGTCTTTCTTCGTAAGCTTTGTTAAAACTGAAGTTTTTGTAGCAAACTCAGGCACGAATTTTCTGAAATACCCAGCTAAGCCTAAGAATTGCCGAACTTGCTTGACATTAACAGGTGCCTTTGAATCCACTAGTGCCTCAATTTTGCGTTTTCCTGGTCTAATGCCTTCAGCAGAAACTTCTCTGCCCAGATACTCAACAGAAGTTTGCAAAAACTTACACTTTTTGATATTCAGTGTAAACCCAGCCTCATCTAAGGATTTTAAAACTTGTGCCAGATAAACTAATCCTTCCTCGGGTGTCTCCGAAGGGATAAGAATGTCATCAACGTAAACGATAGCAACGGTATCTTTTAAATCCTTCAAAGCTTGGTTTATGGCTCGCTGAAAAACAGCCGGGGCATTAGCAAGACCAAATGGCATTCTTACGTATTCAAAATGGCCATCCGGTGTAACAAAAGCCGTCTTAGAAATGGAATCCTCATCGATCAAGATCTGGTGGAATCCGGATGCCATGTCCAGAGAGGTAAAATAACGTCCTCTGCCCAATCGATCTAGCTGGTCTTCTACTAGGGGTAGCGGAAATCGGTCCTTGACTGTATAACGGTTAAGTTCTCGGAAATCTACACACATACGATAAGTCCCATCTTTCTTCCTAACTACCAGAATAGGGCTTGCAAAAGGCGACTCACTTTCCCGAACTATGCCATTCTGCAACAAATCAGACACAATTTCTCGAACAGTGGCACGCTCACTAGCAGCCAATCGGTAAGGAGAACGATTGACAACAACATCTTTGGTCAGTCGAATGGTCAGGCTCACGTTCTTGATCGCACGGACTCGATTTCCTTGGCTAATGAGCTCAGGAAATTGTTGCAAAAGATTTTGAACTTCATTAAGGTGTTCTTCAGGCATACATATGTCGTGGGCAAAGCTCTCCTCTCCAGAAACTCGGCTTATTTGCAGGGGTTGTCAAATAACCATAGTTCCACTTTGATTGGTAACAGTTGCGATCGTCTCATCAACGTATAAGTTTCTGCCGATAAAAACATCGAAATCGAGAACATCGTCTGGGACCACTAGAAACATCAAAAACAATTTTTGTCCAGTAATCTCCGTTTCAGCAGTAAATTTCTTAGTAACATGAAGAGTGCCTGGAACTACGCTTTTAAGTGGATACGAGCAGGGCTCAAGCTTATCCTGAAACAGACTAGAAAATTTGTCACGAATGAGAGACACATCTGCACCTGTATCGATTAATCCTCTAAACTCATGTCCATCAAGTTTTATTGGAGTTGCCACAGGTGGTACTCCTACGGAACAAAAGTTAACACTCTTGCGCTTATCTATGGCAGCCTTAGTAAAACAGTTCAAAACATTATGGCCTCGTTTTCCACAAAAATCACACTGGTTACTGGTTGAGGGAGTCACATCATTTGGAGTTCTCGTTTGGACAGAATCCGGTCGAAACTTGTTTGTAGTCGTAGAGCGGGAACGGCAATTGGCTTGGACATGTCCTAATCGGCCACAATTAAAGAATCGAACTGACGAGGAACGTTTTTCAATCTTCTCAAAACGCGGTTTCTTAGTGGGAATTGACTCGCATGGGCGCTTCTTCACGAATGTCGACAAATAAACCAGCAACTCACTCACGGTCTGACAATTCCGATTTTCTGCAGCATTACGAGTATCCATTTCTGATATTCCATGAACAATAAGTTCCACTAAATCAGGTTCGTTCCATGAACATCGGAGATTTTTCAAAATGAACAATTTCTCGTGGACATATGTTTCGTACGTATTCACGCGGGAACTATTAAACAGGGCGGCTTCTTCAAACAGACGGCCAAGATTTCGTTTCGGTGGAAACGCCTCTAGAAAGTCTTTACGAAATGTGGTCCAATCTCGAAGTTCAGGGGACCAGCACTCATACCAGCGCTTAGAACTACCCAATAAATACTTATTTAACCTTACTAAAATTTGTAAGTCGCTCCAGTTAAATTCACTTCGAATTTTCTCCACAAATTGCGCGGGACGGATCATCACTAGGAGGTTGATTTCTGTTCTGTTCGTTTTCGTTAATGTTGTCAGGTGGATCCATAACGCTTGTGGACGTGGTGAATCCCACTTCTGATGATAGAAATAAGATTCACGATTCACAATAATTATCAATTTATAATAATTAACACCACTCCAATGCCAACAAATTAAATGTAATGCACTCAACGGCCCGTGCTCAACTGACTCATCCTTCTCACGCCACCTCATTCGCAACTGGCGGGAACGGGGTCGTTTTTTGATGATCATCGCTAACAATATATTCCAGTTGGTGGTCCACCTCCATGCCGACAGTGTTCTCAACATCAAATTCCCTAAGAGTCCGGTCCACTTCACTTGAAAAATCTTTCCAATTTGCGTTTGCTAAATTCCATCTAGTGAGTGGAGTTACGGGAGAAGATGTTATGTTCGAATTGTACTCGATCAAGACTGGAAAATGATCGCTACCATACAGAGTCGAGGGTGGTCCAGGTGAGATCAGGTGCTAACTCTGGGTGGCTTAGAGAGAGGTCTAGGACAGAAAATGTTCCAGAAAAAGAATTGAACCTTGTCTTTTTTCCCTTGTTCAGAAATACT
This sequence comes from Diaperis boleti, assembly GCA_963583935.1. Lineage (NCBI taxonomy): Eukaryota > Metazoa > Arthropoda > Insecta > Coleoptera > Tenebrionidae > Diaperis > Diaperis boleti. The sequence goes on along the minus strand of OY757245.1, from coordinate 41,067,556 downwards.
AGGTTGTGTCGATCAAGAAATTGTTCGAGTAATGTTCCTCGTTGGTCTGTTATTTCTCCCTCCAGAGAGTATTGTGAAGTTTCTATTTGGCGGAAGATAAATGTTGCAGATACAAATTTCTTTTTCTAGTTGTACTAGGACAGCGGTAGCCTCAAGTTCAGTGATGAGTGGGATAGCTTTAGCTGAGTATTTTGTTTTAATGTATGTTGCAACTCCTCCACTGGCTTTGTTTCGGTCAGTCCTATTTTTGGCAAATGAATTGAAATTTTTTGGTGTGTAGCTCTGGGAGTTTTTAAGATGGGTTTCTTGAAGACATATGACGTCAGCAGGGGAATTCTGTTACTAAGAGTTGTAAATCTTGCAGATGGGTGTACAACCCATTTATGTTCCATTGTAGAATTTTGAAAATGACGAGGGAAAAGAATGGTGGATTATAGAGAGCAAGAGCGGGTTATGAAAAGTAGAGCGCGTTTAGTATTCGTCATCTTCTGTGTCTTGTTCACGATTTAACTGCTTTTTGAGCTTGTCCTGGAGTTTTGTAAATTTGGATTTAATACTTCGATGGGAGAGGTTTGGATAAATTTGGTATAGCATGTTGATAAATTGAGGAATGTCTTGTGTGTATTGTCTTACTATGCTTATTGGATCCTGGGATTCTGATACATTTTCCAGTAGGTTAAGGAGTTGGTCGTAGTTGATGGAAGTTTTTTTTTAGGTTTAGTACTTTTGAGGGGAATGTAGTTCTTGATGCGAGTTAGAAGATTCTAGCGTAGATAATTGGGAGAGAATCTCTGTAGATGAGGAGGCTAATGTTGAGGCAGGTCGTTTTTTAAGTTTACGTTAATCGGAGTTTCTTGTGTTTCTTGTTCTCGATTATGTCTTGGTTAATGATTTGAGAAGGGCACTGCTCAGCTTTATGTCCTTTCTCCTTACAAATGAAACAAGTGAGTTCTCCAGTTCCCAGAAAAATGCGGTAGTTCGTGCTATCATGCTGTTTACGAGAAAAGGCCAGAAAGGCTTCATGACGTCACGTTCTAGAGATGTTTTTTGGACAAAAGGGGATGAAGCTCCCCCCGGGGGAGTGGGAACTCTTCGAATTCTTATTTAGGTGTCTGCTGGGAGTTCATAACCAAAATTTCTAAACTTTAAAAATTATTTCTTCTAAAAAGTCTATAGTCCAGGCATTGGGTACAAAAAAGGGGGTTTTATTCGCAAAAGGTCGTACAGAAATTAAATTTAGTGAGACGGTAAATATCCACATTCTCGGAAAACATTGCTCTTTCAGAAAAAAAAAATGCAGAATTATGTGAAGTCGATCTTCGTCGTAATCCGCACAGAAAATTTTATTTTGTTGGAATTTGCAAATCAACCCCCAACTTTGGCGCTCCGTAAAACGGAAACTGTTGGTTGCAAACAAAAAATGAATATAACCAAAGTTATGTACAATTTTGTTCTCTACATATTTTATTTGAACTTTTTTTCGATAACATTAATTTACAACAACTGCGCTATTTTCCGAAGAGCGTCACGGTGCAGAGTTTTCTGAATGGTTTGGAACCATTTTAATCATTGTTTTCGAGACAATATCCAATTGTTTCTTGTGATTAAAGATACTTATAGCTAGCCAGTTGAAAAAAAAAAGTTAAAAATAAAAAAAAATACTGATAAAAATATTATTTAAAACAAAAAAACAAATTTTAACATGTCATCCAAAAAAATTCAAATAATAATCAATCTTTTTTATTTTGACAGTCAATATTAATACATTTACAAGAAATACAAGTCTTTTTCTAATTCGATGACTTGTTTAGGGATCAGTATATTTCGAGTCAGCTAAGTGAACATTTCTGATTGAAATTATGAGCAACAGGCGTTTGACTACTACAGAGTTAGAGTATTTGGCAGAACATCTTAGTGATATTAGTGATAATGAGCTCGGGGAAGTAGTCGGAGAGTGAAGACGAACTTCAGGAAATATCATCTGGCGGCGAGGTGGCAAGTTCTGAAGATGACAATGGTTCAACTGAATCACCGAACTCTGCAGATAACGAATATTTTTCCAGAGATGGTACGCGTTGGAAAGCATTTACTGCTAATCCACGCGTGAGAAGATTGAAGCAAAATATTCTTCAAAAAAGACCTGAATTGACCAACCACAGCAAAAACATAGAGACTTTTACTGATGCTTTCAACTTATCTTTTCGAATGATGTTGATTTTTTTTTTATGAAAATAACTGTTAATTTTACTAAATAAATCTTTTAGTTTGACTTTGGCCATTGATTAAGCTTTTGACATGAGAATTTTTAATGGGGTCCGTCGCGGACCCCGCTTGAGCTAACTTGTTGGCTCAGATACCTTGGTCATCCGAAGGTTAAGATTAATTACTTGTATTTTTTTTGATGAGTTATGTTAAAATTTGCTTTTTCGTATTAAATTTTTTTTTCGACAATTTTTGTTTTTATTTTTATCTTTTTTGTTTTTGGTTTTTAATTGACTAGCTATAAGTATCTTTAATCATCAGAAACAATTGGATATTGTCTCTAAAACAATGATTAAAATGGTTCCAAAGCATTTGTTCAGTCTATTTACTTCATATCTAAGGAGATGGGGTATAAAAAATAAATGAACCAACAAACCTCCCGGCAACATCCAGAATCATAATCTGCAAGCTTTTCTGAGTAAAAAACTATGAACAGAATGCGGTCCTCATATTTTGCACACTCAACTCTATCCAGGTCCCGGTCTATTAGGTGTTTAATCATACCGAGAGATAATTGATTGTTTTTACAGATACCGCTTTGCGATACTGTTTCTTGTGCAGCCCGGTTTTTGTGGATTAGAGCGATAAAACTGTTTATAGTCGTCTAAATTTCTAATGAAAATGGATTTCTGACTTAGCTGGGTATGACTCGGGGTCCGGAAAACTCGTGGGCTGGTCTCTCTGGATTTTCTTTTAGGAAAGAAACAACAATTGAGACTTTGACACTATTATTCGCAGGGAAAAATAAAACACGTCCGTCTCACTTGCAGACAAAAATTATTTAAACCTGCCTTAAGTGCCTGTGTACTTATGTTGAGGGGAATATATTCTCGGTGGAAGCAACCGTTAGCATACTATTTCTCTCACACTACTTGCCCCGGTGAAGCTCTGCAGCAGATTCTTTTGGAAACATTGCAGAAAGTTATACAGGTTGGGTTAAAAATTTGTGTTTTAGTCACAGATATGGGGTCTAATAATATTCAATTAGCTCAATTACTACAAATTTCACCGGAAAAGCCATATTTTTGTATGCACGATTTGAAAGTTGTTTATATGTTTGATGCTCCACATATTATAAAAGCATTGAGAAGTATGCTTTTAAAGTATGATTTTTTTATTGACGGCAATATTATTTGTTGGAAATATATCAAAATGTTTTATGAACACGATAAAACGTTTTCGATTAAAGCAGCGCCAAAGTTATCAGTCTCACATAAATCCCAGTAACTTTTAAAAAATTAAAGTCAAATTGGCAACACAAGTTTTCAGTGCCACAGTGTCTGCGAGTATGAATATAATATAAGATTTGGATATCTCGCAACTGAAGCAGCAGATTTTATTGACAGAATTGACAAATTATTCGATTTGTTAAATTCTTCAAGTACTTCTGCCGCAAAGAAATACAGGGTGTTATGGAAGTCCTAGCAGAAAATTTAACCACAAGTAGAACTCTTCAAAATAAACATTTTTTTATCTATCTTTTTTTTTTTTCGCAAACGCTCCCTTACGGAGTTAAATGTACTAACCTACCATAATATGCATAATATTGAAGGGGTTAGGTTCGTACCGTGCGATCATTTAAATTATAAATTAGAGTATGCTGTGAAATTTAAATTATGTTGGCACTACTAACTTTTGACAATTTTATTTAAAATTCGAATGTCAAAGTGACTTTTCAAAAAAACGGCAACAGAATGGTGAATGGAGTTAACAGCTGAATTAAAGATGCGGGAGAATACTTTGAACATTTGCTGTAATTCTGAATTATTCTACATTATTTGTTAGTCTTTTATTTTCATGAGAACATAAACGTCACAATGTTTACGATAACTTCAAATTTTACTGTCAGTCTAAGCAGTCAGTCAATTTGCAGGCTGGGCGATTGCATAATAAAAAACCCGCCTACTCTAATTTATAATTTAAATGATCGCCCGGTATGTAATAAACTCTCTAACTTACGATAAATGTTGACACACTGACACCACACATCTTCAAATACTTAAAAATTTTAGGTTCAATTTCCAAAACGCGATTACATCTGGGACGTTCGAGACACAAAGCACCATAGAAAAAAACATTTTCGTGGAAATTACAATGAATATATTCTTAGTATTTGCTTAAAAATCGATCACAGTTCATTTCTTAGCGGCAGGCGCGACACAACTGATAACTAAAATTTACTATCGACAAATTTTTTGTCCCAATGTATGGAGTACTTGTTCGGCAAAAACTCTCTCATGCGTTCAAGCTCAATTTAGTCAAAGGCGGAGAGTGAAATATGGGAAATATAGGTCAGAAAAATGTTCAAAAAAATTGCGGATTTCAGCAAAGTGGTAAACAGAAAAAATGTTTATTTTGACACCCAGCCCACTGTACTCATCGACCGACTATGGTAATCGCGATCATTAATTTTTGTAACAAGGATTAAATCACATCCTGGTTAAATTTTCTGCTAGGACTTCCATAACACCCTGTATAATTAGATTACAAGATTGTTTAGAGTTTTTTAATGAAATACAGGTGAAAAATGAAAAAAATATTAGCGTAACTAATAAAATTAAATTTTGTAAATTGCCTAAAAATTTCCAGGGATAGTTTATTATGTTTTTGGCACGACTTAAATACAACACCAAATTAATTATGAATATTTTTTTACGAGACGGTTAAATCAAGATGATCTAGAAAATCAGTTTGGACAAATTAGAAAATTAAATGGCAACAGTATAAATTCAACGTCGATACAGTTTCAAAGATCTTTCAAAAAAGTACAGTTATTGTCAATTCTACATTCTGGCACTGAAAACTGTGAAGCTGATTTGGATACAATTTAATTAAAACTGAATGATATACCCAGGGAGGCATCATCTACAATAATTATTGAAAATCCAAGTACAAATGTGACCATTACTTTAGATTATCAGAAAAATGATTGTTTGCAACAAAATTTTATGCGTTATACATATATGTGGATATTAGTTAAAAAAGTGTGAAAAAATTCATAGCTGTAACACATGCCTTAATTATTCTAAAGCTCATCAGGAAATGGATGATTACTGTATATTTTTTTAGAGCATATGAAAACGACAATTTCGTGTCATTTCATCCAAAAATGTGTGACAAATATCTAAATATTTGTAAAAATCTTTCGTATACCCATCCTTGTAGTAAATTTCCCTTAACATATGTTATTAAATTATAGAGTTAGAACTTTTTATACATTGGAAACTATAAACAGACATTTTAAATGTATAAACAGAAATAAATTGATAATTAGGAAAAATCTGTAACCAACAATGTTATTCTTTCTTTAATTTATCGTTGTTATATCACTGGGTGAGTCAACTAAGACGTCCTCTCGAATTTCTCCCTTATTAGAAAATTTACGAAAAAAAATTCGACAGGACGTGTTAGTTGACTCATCCTGTATACAGTAGAGATGTTGTTTATTTATTGTATTTATTCTTATTACATTAAAATTACTATCTTAAAAATTAAACATTACTGCCCTGTCTAGTAGTATCCTTTTATTTTGAATCCGGGTCTGCGTTTTAGCCCATAATGGCGTCGTTGACGTCACTTTTCCATATCGCATAATTTCAAAGGAAGCCGCCAGAATTGGATAGCTGATTGTTAAGGTCAGCTGTGGCCGTAGCGTAAGTACGTATTTAAGCAAAGTCATAGGCGTACAAAACAATACAAAAAATCATTACAATTTTTATCTTTTAGCTTTCCACGAGATACAGAACAGCGCGAGAAGTGGTCCAAATGATTGAACATGGAACCTAATTTCTATAAAACCATTGTTTTTGATTTATTTAAATTTATTTGAATGCTTCCAAACCAACAACAAAAATGAACCAATCAGCGCAGAGCTATTTAAGGTCAAAATTCCAACTTCTCTTGGTTTCCCTTTTTTCCCCAGGTTGGATGTTGGTTACAAACAATCGGAATGAATAGCGGGTCTAGGAACTTTATGGTAGAAGGAATTGTATGAAGCAATAAATCACATGCGTTTGTGAATTCGTCTTCGTCACTCAAAAAATCATAAGCAACTTGATGACTAATTTAAACGTATACATGTTCTAAAGCTTTAATGCCGATTTAATCTTCATCGGACACCGTTTCGACGAGTGCCACGGAGGTTTCGTGAAACGAAGAATGAATGGTCGAAGAACTTGGTCAACTTCTTGCGGGCAGACGTTGTCAGCGCGCGCAACACGGGCGCAAACTATAAACAGCAGCATGCGTTTAGCAGTGCTTGTTTGAAAATTGACTGTTTTGTTGTTTCTGATCCTTTCTTCGATGTAGGATTCAGCAATTTTCAACTTTCAGAGTAGCCTTGAGCAAAGAATACGGAAGCCGGACACAATTTTTGGGACTGTAAAATTGTAAAATTTTAGTTCAAGACATGGGACATTAGATTACCCTTGTATCAAGATCATTTCATTTAGTACCTTTTTCCGACTTCCATTGTTTGGAAGCCACTTACACCTTATCATTATGCATGTTTTGATTTTGCAGGTAATAAATTTGCCCGCAATTCCTTGCCTTTTTGTAATATAATTATTTCATTAGGAATGCTTTCATGCGACCGTAAACTTCACCTCGTGAATAATAGCCATTATACGCGAGTAGAATACTATACTTTACCCACGACTACTAAACATTTTTGTTGAAATTTAAAAAAAAATTAAAAAAAAAAGGTATGTTAACAAACAGAATACGACACGCACATTCGGAGTTGCTGATGGTCAGTGTAGATGCTCCTTGCCTTTCAACCGCGGGTCCCGGGTTCGGATCTGGTCTAGGAAAATTCACTTCTTTTTTATATGTACAGAACTGAATTGAAAATATTTAGTGGTTTACACGATGAAGTTTTAAAAACAATATAATATTATAGCTAAATCAGGAAGAATCTGACAGCAGTGATTAATGGGTATTATTAAGATCGAGCAAACAGACGTATAATGGGTACATTATACAATAGTCGTGGATAAACGATTTTATTTCATACTTGTATCTAAAGTGACATTTTTCGGATTATTTTTGATACCAAAAGTGGAACATTAACGTCCTAGTACTTTAAAGAAAAATTTTAAAGTCCTAGTACTTTAAAATTATACGTCAATCATTTCCTACATTGTTCCCGAGACTTTTGTGGCATCAAATTGTTCTTCATGTGATCTGCTTCATCTACAATGTCTCGAGGCACCTCAATTTTCTCCATTTTAAACGGAATAATCGGATAAAATATCCAAAACCATTCACCGTGACCCAGTTTTTTCGTTGTCATTTTTGACAAACGTTTGTTACTATGGGAATGTTAGTTCCCGCATATTTAATAATTACGAATAATTTGTGCGAGATAAACACACAACATTTCTTTCTATTTTTACTTAGTTCATTAAACTTGCAGTATGAAATAAAACGTTGTATTTACCTCGAACGAAGAAGTGTTTTTAAAGGTACTCACAAGTAATTCCGGCCTCGGCTAGGCGCCTCGGCCGTAAACAACTTGCTCGTACTTTAAACTTCACTTCTCGTTCTAGATAAATAATATACTATTATCCGCAAACGTCACAAAAGTGACAACTTATGTGCCTCCATTGACAAGGTAAAAGTGTCACTTATTTTATGTGATTAGGCTCATAAAGTAGCCAACAGGTGTTATTTTATGTGCTTAATCACATAAAATAAGTGACACTTGTACCTTGTCAATGAATTCTATCAAATTCTTACTAAATTGTTGTTAAAAAATTAAAAAATTTAAATATATCTAAGTCGAACTCCACAAACTTTAATCATGCTCATGACCAAGGGGGCTCTCGACCAAGGGGGCTCTTGACCAAGGGGGGCCGAACACTGGTGCTCATGACCAAGGGGGCTCCCGGCCAAGGGGGCTCCCGACCAAGGGGGCTCCCGGTCAGGGGGCTCCCGACCAAGGGGGCTCCCGATCAAGGGAGGACTCGACCAAGAGGGAACCCGAACAAGGGGGCTCCTGACCAAGGGGGCTTCTGAGTAAGGTTTGCGGATAAAATAGTATATATCATTCAGAGCATAAGTCGCTTTATGTGCTTCGCCTGGACTTAACCGACTCACTTCGTTCGTCGGTCAACAGTCCAGGCTCAGCACATAAAGCGTAACTTATGCTCTTAATAATATAATCTACTATTAAACAAGAAGAATGTTCTTAAATCCAAGTGGAGTAAATTTAAATTAAAAAATTTAAATATATCTAAGTCGAACTCCACAAACTTTAATCAGCGTAAAATTATAAATGGTACATGTTTCGGCAGAACACTTCTGCCATCATCAGCCCTTAAAGAATATAAAAAATTATGATAATTAAAGAAAGCCCTTAAAGAATATAAAAAATTATGATAATTTTTTATATTCTTTAAGGGCTGATGATGGCAGAAGTGTTCTGCCGAAACATGTACCATTTATAATTTTACGCTGATTAAAGTTTGTGGAGTTCGACTTAGATATATTTAAATTTTTTAATAATCTACTATTATTTAGCTTGCCTTGTTTGTGTCTTGTGACTAGTAATTGAAATTTTACCCCCTTCCTGGTGGCTGATTGATCTGAAATTTGGTACACACCTTTAGTTCTGATGTCAATACAATTATGTATATTCAGTGTCATTGTAAATGAAAGATGGCCGCCGCTACAAAATGGCGGATTTAATATTTTTTTCAATCCCCTCAATATGGGTATCAAATGAAAGGGCTAGAATACAGTACACCATGAAAAATTTCAAAATCCAAGATAGCCGCCACCACAAAATGACGGATTACATAATATACATATTTTTCGATCCCCTCAATATGGGTATCAAATGAAAGGGGTTAACTACTGGAAAACATTAAACGACGAAAAAATTCAAAATCCAAGATGGCCGCCACCACAAAACAAAAGATTAGATATACATATAAAATTCTATACTGATCAGCTTTCTTTTGTTTTTCTAAGGCGGCTGTAACCACCCTTTAGTTTTTTTTTTCAAATGGGAAGATATGTCAACCGACACATCATTGGAAAGCTTATAAAAAAAGGAAAACAACTGATTATGCCAACATTGTTGGCGAAACGTGCGTTGGCAGTTGTAATAAAATTGTTTTTGGTGTTTTAGAGAAAACTGATTAAAAGTAGTTATCTACCGCCAAAAGTGATCCGACAATTGTTTTGTCCTTGAATATGGGTATTATACTATTATAGCCGAATTATAAAATATTGTTATTTGGGAATGTGGCTCTTATTTGATCGGCAAGTTTATAAAATGGCTGAAAACACCAGCCAAATGGTAAAATAATGCAAAATGAACGACGATTTTAGAATGTGGCCGCGTTTTATAAAGTCATTTGATAAAACGGCGGATTTTGTGATGTGGCTACGACATAATAATTATATGTAAATATAATTCTTCTGTACGTGTGTGCCTCACTGAACTTCGCCTAAACCGCTGGATCGATTTTGATGAAATTTTGGTTTAGATTCAGAATTGGACCCGGTAGGTGTCCCCAATATTTTGTAAAATGGAAAAAGTGCATCATCAAAATCATGAATAATTGACATCAGTCACTTGCGTCATAGCTTTTGTTTTGACATTTCAATTTCTGTTTGCTTCTATCATATCGCCGACTGATTGTAACAACTAGGTAACTCATATTTCGTTGTTTTGTAGAAATGGCTAAAACAGTTTATTGAGGTTATGAAAACGGAGCGATGGGTGGGAGATAGGCAAAAACTTCATGACACCAATTTTATGCAGAATTTAATGGAGAACATATATTAATAAGTCCTATAACATTTTCTCATCGTAGTTACCGTTTACGTGAAAAAGGCAGAAAGGCCTCACGTTCGGAAGCGGTTTTTTGGACAAAAGGGGATGAAGCTCCCCCCGGGGGAGTGGGAACTCTTCTGATGTTTATTTGGATGCCTGCTGGGAGTTTATAACCAAAATTTCTAAACTTTATAAATTATTTTTTCTAAGAAGTCTAATTTGCTTGGACTAGATTTTCATCGGCACATATCTCGAGAACGATTCAACCTTTTTAACAAGTGATTCTTGTAGGAAATTTTATCAGCTTTAATTTTTGTTTCAATGATTTTTTACGTAGGACACATAGTTTTCGAGTCATAAGCCGAAAAAAAAAACAGAATTTTTCGACTTTGAACCTATTTTGGAGTAGGGAGAGGAACACTTAAAAAAAATCATATCTTTTGTAATATGCAACCAAATCCAACCAAAATTATTTCTTCTAAAAAGTCTATAGTCCAGGCATTGGGTACAAAAAAGGGGGTTTTATTCGCAAAAGGTCGTACAGAAATTAAATTTAGTGAGACGGTAAATATCCACATTCTCGGAAAACATTGCTCTTTCAGAAAAAAAATTGCTGAATTATTTGAGCTCGATCTTCGTTGTAATCCGCGCTGAAAAATTGATTTTGTTGGAATTGGCAAATCAACCCCCAACTTTGGCGCCCCGTAGAACGGAAACTGTTGGTCGCAAACAAAAAATGAATCGAACCAAAATTATGCATGGTTTTGTTCTCTACATATTTAATTTGAACGTTTTTTCGATAGCACTTACAACAACGGCGCTATTTTCCGAAAAGCGTCGCGGTACTTATTTCTTCAGTTATTAATCCCTTTCGCACGAAAATAACTGGAGTTTGAGCATCAAAGTACACAACTAAAGTAGTTTTTCACAAAATTTTGGTTTACTTGGGGAACGTTTCCATCAAGATATTGACACAATTTTATCATACTATGGAAAAACGCTACAATTGACGCTGGGATGTTCATATATCTGCCTTTTTCGGTGTCTTTAGAAGATTGTTTATGCTTGTATAAATGAAAGTTTTAGAAGAGGAAATTAAATGTATAAATTTATCTTAAAAATAATTTAAAACTGAGAGTAATCCAAAAATTACGGTTGTTGCAAAAAAATGTTTTTAGTTGATGCCCTAATTTGTAATGAAAATAATAAATAATATCCGATGCAACAGATACCTTTTTTTAAGTAAATAAACAATGTACATAACGAGTGAGCAACAAAATTCGTGATCGTAGGAGCCTCTGAATCCAAAATTTTTAGTCGATTCTTGATCGATACGATTGTGTAGTCATCGAGTAAGGTGAATTGACGATTAATGTAAACAGTAAAGTAAAAGAACCGATATACGTTTAGCCAACTGTGATCACGGATTTTGTTGCTCACTCGTTACTATAATGCAAACACTCAATACTATAAAAAATTGCCTCCGATTGAAATATTTCTCTATTTCTCGGTTTATTCAAGAGGATGCCTCTCGAGCACTCGATTCGAACATGGCGCCAAACGACAGATGTGTTCGCAACTCCCGGGAGCTCCAATCGAGGGGGCCACGCGCAAGTCTGCGATAACCGCCCTTCGCACGGCCTCAGTCCTAGTCGAGTCGAGGCGGCGCCCCACATAACCACATCAACCCATTTCGTTGCCAGGCGTACAAGTTTTGAAAACTAAATAAACTAACTGTGTCTTCCATAGTGAACTGTTTGAGTGTTTGTCTCGACGATGGAAGCCTACGAGACTTGGAGGAGTTACGCAACCATCTGCAGGCTATGTTTGCAAAAGGACGGATATATGCTGGGCATTTTCAACCACATCCAGGGCAAAGACAAAAGCATTTACAAGAAAATCATCGATTGCACCGCACTTCAAGTAAGTTTAAATGTTGACATTTCGCGACGCGTGGGTTAGGTTAGGTCTCGGAAAATATACGCAAAAACGTACGAATGCTCGGGAGAGTTCAAATAAACAGTGGATCTAAAGTTTTATAAACGCACGAATGTTTTTTTAATTGGATGTGTCAAAATTCGACCATTTTTTACATTTCCCCTAGTGAAGCGTTGTTGCCACATGGGAACAAAGTAAAAGTTGCCGTATGTGTCAAGAAAATTGATAGTTCTTTGCAACAGAGTATGTGCATTATTATTAAAAGGTATGTTTTATCCAAAAAGACACTTTACTTGGTTTGAGTTTGGGTATCATGATATTTTAAGTTTGGTTTTTCCCAGGCGGTATTGGTTGTGGCAACAGTGGAAATAATCGTTACCGGTTGGTTGTTAATGGGATGCCTACTTTTCTACCAATGGAATTTATAAAACAGTGGAGGGAAAATTTGATTATTTTTACAGTTTGTCACAGCTTGACCGCGCCGTTTAGAGACACTTTCCCGGGATTAATGTCTTTCCGAATACCCCCACCTCACTTCTGCATGTTGAACCACATTTTGCAAGTAAATTTTCAAGAATTATTTTAACGCATTCGAATAATTTAAGTTATACGGAATGTCATGTAAGACATTACTATAAGTAAATTAATACAATCTTAAAAACGTGAACTGTACTTGTCTTTGTTTAAAATTAAAACATTTAAAATTGCTGTCATCTTGAAAAAGATAAATAATAAATCACTCAATAATAGTATTTTATATTATAAGTGAGAGAAATGCTACATTATAAGCCAGTGAGTATTTAGAATAACGAGCGCGTTAGCGCAACTGATACAAACCTCACCTCATTATACGCATTTCGCTTAGGTATGGTAAACGACATTTATCTTACAGTATCAGGTTTTGTTTATAAAAGGGGAAAATAATACGAATTCAAATTGAATGTTCATTCTGTTAATTCATTTATTCTAAAAAATTGTATCATCATTATATTAGTACAGCAGTAAGGACTCGAAAATCCGGACTAATTAAAACCAAGGCAATCCGAATTATCAAAACATCCGGATTATTAATGATTAAGTCACACTTTAATTCGTATTTTTAAATAGTAAACTAGTATAAACAAATGCAGTTTATGATATTTGACAACGTCACAAAGGGTGCGACATCTATCGCTACATTTATGAACTAAAGTCTCAAGGAAATCAAATTAATTCTCATTTAACTGTATAGTGTTATTTTGATAAATAAATATATTAAAACGCGTATTCAAAAGTATTTGACTGGTGTTAATTAATTCTCCAGGATTTTAAGATGTCAAGCAAATCAAAATCTTATTGTTCGGTGCCCCAGTGTAGTAATTACGTTAGTGAAAGTATAAGCATACACCGATTTCCCCCAGACGAAAAATTGAAGAAAAAATGGCAAATTGCCTTAAAAATAGGGAAACCGATTAGTGCATATACAATGTGTCTCTGGATGGGGTGCCCATGAGGTGATTTTTTCTAGTAAGTTGTTTGGAGAAGAATATTTTTGGTCTTGACTGGTTTTGCTTATTATAAAATTACAAAAAAACATAAAAATTTGCAAAGCTTAGTTGATGTTTTAAATGGGGCTTTTTTCTTTGAATAGGATCGAATTTTTGTCCAAATTCAAAGCCGAACACTGCCTAGCAACGCCAAAAAAATTGTTGTCAAAAAAAAAATCAGAATGCTAAGTCTTCAGCAAAGAGTTTTTTTTTTTAATTCAGTATTACGGTCTTGGCAACGCATCATGTCGACACCTAATCCAAGAATTTCCTGGAGCTCATTTGAGCCGCAATGGGTTGAAAAAACAAATTTGAAAAAAAGAATAAAAAGAAGGTGTCAGCCGTGGCTGCCACTGTGTTCAAGTTTCTAGGCAACTTTACCTTCATCAGTTTATGGACTTAGAAAAAAATCTTCAAAATTAAAGAAAAAGCCGCTTAATTTGAAACAGGTTGATTAAAATGTTTGACTGTTTTAGTTTTCTACAGTTGTAAGACAAGCCAAACCAGTCTAGGTCAAAAATATTCTTCTCCAAACAACTTACTAGAGAAAATCACCTCATGGGCACCCCATCCAGGGACACACTGTATGTCTGTGTGCAGCGAACATTTCTTGCCATCAGATTACTTGCCCCGTAAGTACATGCCTATCTGTTAGAATTTTATAATCTTTGAAATGAGGTTAGGTTCACGAGTGATTTGTTGATAAAATTTTCGTCAAATTTGACAATAACTTTTAAATGGGTTCTAGAAAATGGGGAGTATAAATTAAATCTGTTTCAGGTAAATTTACACAAACACAAGTCGAAAATGACAGTGACAGGAACAGCTGATTTTTGTTTTCCTTGCCATTTTTGACGTTTGGGGAGCGCCATCTATTGAGTTTGGTGTTGTCGAATATATAGGCCAGGCGACAGAGTTCAATAAGGAAATAATTAGTGGGAAGCTGGAAATGGACTTAGGGCCCTATTCTTGAACATGTGAGTGGGTGAGTGAGTGAGTTGTGACGTCACGTCGACTAGTCGATCATTCAATTTAAAGTAAGCGCTCGTCTCATACCGCTCGAATCTGCAGTGATTGTGAAATGCGCTTACTTTAAATTGAATGCTCGACTAGTCGACGTGACGTCACAACTCACTCACTCACCCACTCACATGTTCAAGAATAGGGCCCTTAATCTTTTTATTTATACCCACTTATTACTGTCCTAAGTTTTCCCCCTCGAGCGAAGTCGGCGTTGGCCCTTATGGCTCTAAGAAGGTACAACTTTTCAGTCTTTTACAAATATCTCTTAAAGCATCAACTTTATCAACAAAATACTTATTAGCGAAAATAATCTAGAGTATATTTGCAACCAAAAAGTTCTTTACCGTTTGTTTCTAAAGTTAACTGTTACGATGCTACGGCCATTCAAAGTGGACCCCTTTGTGGTACTTTTTTTTGTTACAATTATAACTGCGATATAAGACAAACAGTTGGGGCTAATTATAGTCCAAGCAAATTAGACGAAAAAACGACGAATAGAAGAAATTATTTATAAAGTTTTAAAATTTTGGTTATGAACTCCCAGCAGGGACCCAAATAAAGATCCAAAGAGTTCCCACACCCCCCATCCCTTCGGAGCAAGGACCAAAAAGGGTTCCACTTTGAATGGCCGTAGCATCGTAATGGTTAACTTTATAAACAAACGGTAAAGAACTTTTTCGTTGCAAATTTACTCTAGATTATTTTTGATAATAAGTATTTTGCTGATAAAGTTGATGCTTTAAGAGATATTTGCAAAAAACTGAAAAATTGTACCTTCTTAGAGCCATAATTGCCAACGCCGACGTCGTTCGAGGGGGAAAACTTAGAACAGTAACAAGTGGGTCCAAATAAAGAGATTAAGTCGATTTCCAGCTTTCCACTACTTATCTCCTTATTGAGGCTTTTTTTTTTCGCTCTGTCGCCTGGCCTAATAGTATAAAAAAGAAATAAAAAACATGTTAATAAATTTTAATACAATTTAAAAATATAATACCTACATAATATATAAGTAGGGCAAGTGGGCTTAAAATGAGATACTTAACGTTTAACATTATGTATAGAAACAAATAAGTGTTCTGCAACTAAATCCTACTATCGTATGGTTATTGATTTAACCCTATATTAATCAAAAACAATAAAAAGTTAAAAACAAATAGTTACATGTGGTAATTAGTAAATGTCTGCAATTTCCCATTTTACCTGCAGTGTCGGTAAAATGGAAAAGTGCAGGAGGTAAAACGGGATATGGATTTAACATAGGAAAATATTTCAATATGAGTTTTCTTTAGAAAATGTATTTTTCAAAATTTTTGTATTCAAACATCACATGTGAATTCGTCGTCGTCATCACTTTCTACACATGCACAGGCTTTAACTCGTAATACATTTCCCATTTTACCTACATTTGCATTACATTTTTTAAAATTATATTGTAAAAAAAACACATGTCTTTCAGAGCGATTTCGCCTGCAATGTTTCTTAACTAACTTCCAAAGATGATCTGGTGCGCCTTAACAACCCAAGACCACAGGTTGTTCTCTTCCAGAAGCTTATTCCGTTCACACTAAATATTACAGTCAGAACTTCCGAAACCAATAAAATAATTCTCTCTGTTTAATGCACAAACGGGTCGCACTTTTGACAGTAAACCACTGACACTAGCGTCCACGCACACTCATCAGGTGCTAATATAATATAATATAATAATATAATGGGCAGCCCTGGTTGGAGATTAAACAGATTAAGGCCCGTTCTTACTGCCAAACACAGTTTCGGAAATGGAAGAAATGACGTGGAAACACGTCTGCTGTCGATCTTGCAACCACCGAAAACGCATCGTTTTGTCGCTCCTTGTTTGAACCAATCAATATCCATAATTCATACAGTTTCACGAATCCACCACACAGTAATATCTACCCTTTTTAGATATAATAATACGTAAAACTAGTCAAAAACGTAACAAAGCATAATACTTCAACAAATATGTTTGACGACTACTGTTGACATTGGACAGTCATGCGCACTAATTAGATATGACGTCCAAGTCCTTGAAAAAGGTTATATTAGGACTTTTGGTGTAACATGAAAAGAAGAATTGTATATTATAGACGACACCCTTAATTTTTCTTTGTTTTGGGAGGTTAATGTAATGTCAAGTTTTATAAATCAAAATGACTCGAATTTTTGGCTTGAAACAAGTTGCGCTTGATAACGCTAGTTGGGTCAATACTCCATTTAGTTAATCGAATAAAAAAACTGACGTTGGGGCTTGCTTGGGAACATTGCAATATCGCCGATCTAGGGGGGGATCAATAGGTGCAATAGTTGCAACCCCTGAATCGTGACCGAAGTACTTTATTTTATATTAATATTTTTATATTAATGCAATAATGTTGTGAATGGGACCGTCAAAAATACATTAAAAATGCATTTTAAATGCAATTGTATATACCGATTTTTATGATCTTTGATTTGTTGGATTTGTCTCCGCTTCGAATAGCAGATTAACTATTAAAACATGGACAGGGCGGCTTAGGGGCCCCCCTTGGCTTTATAACTCAAGAACGGTTGTACCGATTTTTATGATCTCTGATTTGTTGGATTTGTCTCCGCCACGAATAGCAGAATAACTATTAAAACATGGAAATGGGGGCCCAAGGGGATTTTTATGATCTTTAATTTGTTGGATGTTGCTCCGCACCGAATAGCAGAATAACTATTAAAACATAGGAAAAATTACAGGGGCGGGGAGCTTGATACAGGGCAACGACAATAACAAAGCCCCCCTGGTACAGGGCAACAATAACAAATAACGCCGGCCACCAAAATTTGTCGCACCGGGCTTTAAGAATGAAAATAGATTTTTAAGGAGTAAATTCCAAAGTTTCACTTCTGTTGCGCGTGGACTCCACACACAATTTTTTTGATAATATCTCGAGAACGGATTGACTGACATTTTTCGGGAGCGAATAATTATTAAAATATCGTAAAAATTAACGAAAAAATTTTTCTCATACATTTTGTATGGAATCTGTATATAACGCCATCTTTGATACATGACAGAAACAAAAATGAACATGGCGTTGTATGCTGGTTCCGGTAATGCCAGTAGAAGGCGTTGTGTGCATTATCCTTTGATAAAAAAAATCTGAATTTAATCCAACTAAGAAGTTAACACAACATTTATTGATTCTCAGGCGGTACAAAGTTTGCCGGGTCAGCTAGTAAACAATAATTTCTTAATTTCATGAAACGGAACAATAAATAATTACATTAAGCAGAACAGTAAATAAATATTAAATTGAAAAAATTTATTTTTCATTTTTTAGTTAACTTATGTTACTTTTGTGTTTTTTTGAAGTTTTTTTTTTTAAGTTAATTATTTTCAAATTTTTAATTTTCCATGTTTTAGTTATCAGAGCTGAAAGTAAATAATAATCTTTTTTCAGGCCCACCAGTAATAGTTATTGTCATCTATGAAATTACATATATAGATATATTTTAATAATTTAATTGATAATGACCCATAATTTTTAGTTAAATATATAGGCTGTTCCAAAATTAACGGAAGAAAAACATGCCATGCAATAAAGGATTTCCCATGTACGAATAATATGCTTTAAAAATATACAAACTTAACTTAGGTGAAAAGTTATAAGGTGGTAAACATTAGAAACCAAAATTAAAATTCCCTGATGTGACTTTTTGTGAAATTAAACTTTCTTTAGATCTCGATAAACGTAATTACCAATTGTATTTGTGCATAAAAAAGTATTACATTTTGGTTAGTACCATGATTTTTTTATTTTCCTTTTTATTAATTTTGATTATATTTTTTAAATTTTTTCATTTTTATAGTTTTTTTCTTGCTATTTCTGGCTTATTCTGTTACGTTTCACTTTTTTCCGTTAATTTTGGAACAGCCTGTATTACAATATAATAAGTTCAAAAAATCCAACGCAATTTTTATTACCAACCGTATAGTCAAGGGTTGATATTGATTTTAAAATGTGCCAACTTTTGAACACATACATTTAAGAAATTCTTTCAAAATGAGTTTTGTCCTTTAGATATCCATTAAAAAAAAAATGAAATAAGAATTAATACAGTAATCATACTGTCCGTTTTTTTTTGTGGTGCAAATAATTCACACTTTATTCTCGTTTCCATAACAACGTAATGCTTTTAAGGTTGTCATTTACTGAGAGACAAATTTCTTCCGATGTTGAAGTGAGATAAAATCTTGTATGTTGGCTGCGAGATGGTGTAACCTCGTGCAGAATAGAAGAACTAAAATGTCTGGGTCGGATTTGGTTTGACGTATTTGCTTTTGGGAACAAACGAACAACCGTGTTAACCAAAGATTGTTTTCTACGTTATTCGGAAAGTTCAAATTGAATACTGGCCTGGGTGACCATATCTCTTTACAATAGGGACTTTCGCCGTCCTAAAATACCCGTAATAAAGGGGTCCGCCCAAACAGAAAAAAAAAACAAAGACTTCAATGCACGGAAAACGGGGTACAGTTAGAACTTCTCGTCTGTGGTCAAGATTGTGGAATGCGCAATCAAATCCGCTGGAATCAAAACAATCAAGATTTCATTCCGATTCATTAGCGGCGTGTTCAATATTAAAAATTAACAACAATTAATTATTAATAATTAACAAATTCATAATTAACAATTATGTCTGATTTCAGGAATATGTCCTGTGAATTTTAGCGAAATTTATTGAATTATATTATAGATTATTTCATTCATCAACGTTTTCGACCAATTGTAGGACTTTATTTTTTAATTATAGTGATAATTCGATAATCCTTTATGTTCTTTTTTCAACTGTTTTTATTTTTAATTTTCAAGGCAACGCTGAATACTATTTATAGTGCCACATTTTTTACTTTTATTGTGTCCAAGTTCAACATGAATCGTTTTGGGGAACATTCTTTGATGTTTAAACAACTTTATTCATGAAATAATCTTACCGAATTACTTTCGTGCACTCATATAATTACAAGTGATAACACCCCTCTTTGTGGCGTGTATTGTAAACCCAAGAGATATATCGTACGGAGATGGAGTTTCGAGGCACATAAAAAACTTGTTAAAGACAAGCCGCACCGGTTTGTACGCGTGCCGGAACTTGGCGGACAGGGACGTATTCACAGAATTTAAGGTTTTAGTAAAAGACATCTTCGATTCTGCTAATATTAATTTCGATTTATGCAGTGCTATTGAACGCCTTATTCCCTGTATCACACTTTAGTATATTGCACTTTCTTATGACGCACACTTATACTTACCTTACCCCAAACTGCACATTGACCTACGCGGCAATATGAATGTAATAAAACAATAAATTAAAAACGGGCCTGTCGCACCATGTCAGACCTGCACGCGTTCGACAAGTCAGATCAGTTTTTTTCGTCCCCTCCGCCCCACCTCTCATACGTTATTTTTTTTTTTAAATTACGTCAATGTCATAATTTTTTATATTCTTTAAGGGCTGATGATGGCAGAAGTGTTCTGCCGAAACATGTTCCATTAGTAATTTTACAGTTATTAAAGTTTGTGGAGTTCGACTTAGATATATTTAAATTTTAACAATATTTATGGTGGAGTAAAGAAATTTATTATAAAAATATGATATTCTGATAGTACGTGATTTATAAAATACATTGCCTCCATAAAATTACTAATTAGGTCAATTTAATTTTTTTTTATGCCACCTGCTATGCAATTTTCAAAAAACATTTTTAATTTCTTGTCAAAGAATTTAATTTCTATAATTCTTTTTCAATTAAAATCAATCATTTTGATCGCCGGAATATACAGGGTGTCCCAGAAATAAGTAAATTAATTTTAACAGCATATAGATCGAGTGAATAGCAACAAAATGTAAAATACTTTTTTCTCTAAACCCTCTAGTTTTCGAGTTAAAATTGTGTAAAGATTTGGTAGGAATTTCGTTACCCGCTACTGAATTGTTTTTCTATAAATCCCCACTGATAACCAAGCGTACAAAAAATTCATTTACTTTCACTTTGTTTTTGTTTCTTTGTGGGATATTGAAAATGAACTGAAGAGACTCTTATGTAAGAAAACATGATACCAAAATAAAAATTACACATTATGAATTTTCATTGCTTAATTACCTTATTAACAAAATTATCACTCAAAATGCAGAAGTAGGTACCTCTTATTATAAATAATGTAACGCCGATAATAAATTTAATTAATGTATATTAATATAGATATAACTAACTATCCTTTAAATGAAAGAGAAAACATTACGCACAGTAAAGCAGTCGAGATCAGAGATCAAGTCAGGAAAATAAATAAATAAAATTAATTCCCATTTTTCTCCTCTTATAATAACATTAATAACATAATATATTAGGTTCGTTCGTGCAGCGATTTCAAACGGATTGCAAACTGACGGAGTATGCGCAGTTTGTATTTGCCGTTCGTGCAGCGTATCCGTGATTAACATGGTCCGGCGTTCGCGCAGACCAAATGAAACGATTCAGAACCGTTTTGAAACCGTCCGAACAGTCAGAGGTAATTCTTCAAACCGTCTCGGACTGTTTGTTAGACGCATGCGCAGTCTTTATAATTTCAACAGCTGATCAACTAACGTTTGACGTTTAATCAGCGTTTATTAGGTGTTTTATTAAAGGGTTTATTAGAACATTCAACATGACTAGTAGTAATAGTAATACTGCCGTACTAAGCGAAAACATACGTATCTACATGTGGATTACAAATGAGAAAATTGCAATTTTGCATTTCCACTTCTGCCAACCCTTTTCAATTTTAATTTGTTAAATATAAATTTACCAAGTTTTAAAGAAAACGTTTTAATACAATATTTATATAATATAATATAATATACATAGATCGTTTTACTGTATTTTTTGTCTTTATTGACTAAAAAGCAGATACGCTTTTTTTAATAATTAATTATAATTTTATTCCGGTAATAATGCTACCACGATGCGACATGTTCAAGAAGATAATTTTTACCCCACCAATAATTGCTTTTAACGAGTCTTTTGTTTCTGTTGGTAAAAATAAAAAACATATATCATGCGTGTGGAACGAAGCTGTAAGTGGACGAAAGATGGAGGATATAACTTCTACATTTTATGTATTTTTGGAGAACTTCTGAAATTCGCGACACTCAAAACATTACGTTTTGGTTCAATAATTGCGCGGCGCGAAACAAAAATTGGGGTTTCTTTTCATTTCAAAAAAGTGATCAAAAAGTTTCGCACAAAATTCATAATTTAGTTATGTAATGTTTTTGCGAAAAACGCTTGAACAGGTCGATTTTTGTTTTCAAATTGCCATCTTTTGACATAAAAATTTTGATGATGATCTCATCTGTTTTTGAACTATGACACCGTCATTAATTTTTTTAAATGTCAACCCCCAACTTTTTTTTTGGGTTTTAGATGCACTTTTCAATTGTTTATTCAACAAGAGTAAAAAAGTGCTACCTTGCATAACTTTTTTTTTAATTACAAGTTTTACTTGAAAAAATAATTTTTTTATTCGTTGAAAAAAAACTATTTCAATACGAATCCGTGGTGAAATGGCGCAGATTAGTCCAGAAGTGATTGAACTAAGTGTTCCAAGCGTTAAAACATGTCTGGGAATGTGTCAAATAGTTGGCTGGTGGCAATTTAAATACTTGCGTTAAATTTTATTAAATGGTTTTTCATTTTTCGTTGTTTGCTTTCCAAATTTATTGTTATTTTTAATTTTTTTTAAGGAATACAAATTTTATTTTTGATTTAAAACGTAATTTTTTCAACAAAAAAAGCAAACCAATTCTTTACTCTTGTTGAATAGAGAATTGAAAAGTGCATCCAAAACCCAAAAAAAGTTGGGGGTTGCCATTTAAAAAAATTGATGACGGTGTCATAGTTCAAAAATTGATGACGTCATTAACCAAATTTTTATGTCAAAAGATGGCAATTTAAAAACAAAAATCGACCTGTTCAAGCGCTTTTCGCAAAAACAGTACATAACTAAATTATGAATTTTGTGCAAAAATTTATGAACACTGTATATTTATTATTAATTCTAAAGAAGTCAGTTGCTCCAGAATAGATTTGAAATATTTTGAATCTGGACATACGTTTATGCCTGCAGACTTTTTCCATCTTCAAGTAGAGCAACAGCTTCAGAAAAAAAATAAAGTGTACGACTTTGAAGACTATGTCGTCTGTGTGCAAAACACATACATCGAACAGAACCAAAATTATTAATATGACCGAAGCCAGTAGAGATCTACAATATAAAGAAGTTTTTGAATTTAAAGTTTTGAATTTTTTAATGGCCAAATAACATGAAGAAAGTACAAATCTGCCAGAACCCCAACCAAAAATGTTTTCAAGAAGTATTGATCCGGTACGAAAAAAAAAAAAATATATATTTTGTCGCCGACCCGTCTTACTTTTTGGGAACATTTATCTGTTAATTCTAGTGGAGTTGATACTTTAGATGATACAATAGATTATTAATTTTAACTTGCGTTATTAATTTTTTATTTATGTTTATAAATCTTTGACGCAAGAAAGAGCAATGTAGATACGTTATTTCTGCTTAGTATAATGAAGAGAAATGTAGATACGTTAAATTTTATTATTATTTTTTAAATGGTTTGCTTTTTGTAGCTGTACTTAAATACATAAAATATTATCATTTATCATGTCTGCAAGCGAATAGTACTGTTTTTTCACTTTTTGTTAAAAATGTAGTTACGTTATTTTCGCTTAGTACGGCAGAATAGTAGCAGCAGTAGTGACGATATTTTCGAGTTGGAAACCATTTTCGAATCAGACGACGAAGTTTTTGTTTTCTTGGAAGAGAGTAATTTCAAATATATCGGCAACCAACAATACACAACTCAAGCTCCTGCTCAAACTGTTTTTATTGGCTTATAAAATCTTACGCATCATGTGACCGTGCCGAATTTATTTATGGAAAGAGGATATATAATAATCATCTTTTATAGTTCGACACTGTCAGAATTTTCAAAGTTTCGCTTGTGTAAACACTCTCCTGTCAGGCAATAAGAAAATGTCAGATATACGTCACACTATTTTTATGCCCGAAATACGCGAAAGCGCCCAATGTACACAGGAACTCGTATAATGAATAACTATTTTCACTACTAGCTGTAAAATGGACGATTATATAGTTTGTAGAAGATGCGTGAAATTGTTTTTGTTTCCTAGTAGTTAATAATAATTTCATTATTGATTAGTAGTTAATAATTGAAGAGACCGGATTTCATGCAAAATGCATATCGTGCATTATTTTATCTACAGCGCCCTTCGATTTTTACAAATTGCACCAATTGTAAATATTTGGCATTAATTACTGGAATTCATGTAAAAAAAAGAACTAAGTGTTAAACTATTACAAAATTTATTTTGTAATTTTGCATGAAAATCCGGTCTCTGAATGAGAAATGTCAGTCTCAAAAAATAGATAACCTCAAATTCGTTCCGACTTTTGGCATTATCATGATTATTATTTGAAGAAAAGTTAAACAAATGTAGTAGTGAAATAAATAGTATATAAACCAGGGTTGAGAAGCCTTTTCTTAGCCTCGCACTTTTATTTTCCGCGATGCTTTGCATTTTGGGAAATAAAATAGCTCGGCTAAGAATAATGGCTTCTCAACCTTGGTGTATGATTACTATTCTTTCCCAGTAGTTAATAATATACTATTATTGGTCTCATCGTTTATACAGAAACAAGCAACTTTTTTTGATAAATACTGCAAAGTATTTTTACTTATTCTTGGTCTTGGTCTTGGTATTTTGGGAATTTCCGAATTTCGGTAATCCGGAAGCTGGAAAGCTTCATAAAAAAAAACATGCTGTGTCTGTGTTCGCCCAATTTTATCATTTTTTTTTCGTTTTTCAGAATAAAAAACCTAAAGCCATTCATTTATACTCCTAAAAATGAAGCAACTTTCTCATTTTTTATGAATAAACAAATGCTGATATGGGCTTTGTAATACTCTCTTACCCTGAAATAAGATGTTCTTTATCGATTTTTCATAACAGCATATTCAAATAACCAAAACTAAACCCGTGAAATTCAATAAAATTGTAGCACGTTTCCCGTGCTTTTTGGTACAGGCTCTATGTCTAGTAAATGACAGCCTTATGGCAGTTGCACCGCACAAAATTTAACTTTAAGTAGAGATTAACATCATAGCAACTATTGTTGCAATAATGGTATCTATGGCGTTATGTTCCGCTTAAAGCCTACTTATGTGCGGTGCAACTGGGCATAAATGTAGGAAATTAAATTTAGGGTTACTATTTGCACCACAATTATTGGCCCAGGCTTAAAAGTTGCGGAATGAGGGAGTTTTTTTATAAAAAAAATCAAGAAAATTGATCAGTACGTGTTTTTTTGGAAATCAACATTTTATATTAAAAACTTGAATATCTTATAGAAATACGGTTTTGAACATTTTTTTCGTTATTTTTTGTTTTTAGTTAAATCGACCCATTTTTCGCAAAGTGATGGGCATTTAAAAAAAATGATTTTATTGAATGATCGGTATCGGAAACGGTTTGACAAAAAAAATCCAAAAAATCTGCTACGCCTCTCTCAACAGACACTACAACATAAAAAATTATGAAAAAAAAAAAAAAACAACAAAAAAACGGGAGATGCAAAAGCTAAATGGTGTTCGATTTGGCGTGGAATGTCCCATATTTTCGAGCCTATTTCTTGCCGAATGCATACTTGTGTCCGAATTAATATTATAACTACACAGCAAGCCTAAAAAAGTGTAATCATAAGAAAGCTTTAATTAATTATTTGCACACACTTGTTACATTGGAAATAAATGCTCAGCAAATATAGTTTTTCATGTTAAAATTTGTTCTATTGCCTAGAACCAAAATGACAGTTACTTAATTCAATTTTAAATAAAATATTCTGGAAGCAACTTTAATTAAAGGTTTATTACGTAATTGGACAACTACTAAAACTTAGTATTCCATCTTGGCTACTATTTTGGTCCTTAGTTGGTATTGTCAACACTCAGCACTCCCCAACGCTCAGCCCGTGATGTGGCCATTTGCCGTTTTCCCGATAAGAAAAAGCGGCCAAATGGCCAAATAAAAACTTGAATTTCGGCTGGACGGTGATGTCATCTCGCAGTAATAATTGAAAGCAGTTTTTGATAATTACATTATGATGTATCTGTCAAACCTAAAGTAAGTAACAGTTAATTCGAACAACAGAATTAACATTCTCTTTTTTTTATTACAATAAATATCTAAAAGGTTGTATATTGTGGTGGTTTTTTGGCTTCCAATTTTTGTAATGGGCTGAGATCGATAAATTTACATATTATGTGGATCAAACATGAAAGCGCTATTTTCATTATTATAGTAATAATAATCCTTATTCTCCAGTCCTAAGGAACTTTGCTGCAACTGAACTTGAAGACAATTATTAATTATTATTATTATTATACATACAATAATACGTTATGTTACCATCGAGAGCAGAATATACTGGGACAGCGATATTTTTTGACTATTTAGATGGATTGTCAAAAATGGTACTTATTGTTTACAAATAACTTGGGATTTTAACAATATAGATACTGACAACTGACAGTTGCATATGTCAAGTACATATATAATTATATTTCTGACTCACTAGTAAATTATGTGAAATTGTTTACGATATCACGCTGTCCCAGTATTTTCTGTCCTATAGGTCAATTAATTTGACAAGTACACTCAAGACCATAGTAGAGAGAGAAGAGAGCGAGCACAACCTAGTCATATGTTCAACGTCTTAAGATTGATGTAAGGCTGATGTAAGAGGACCTCAGCACTGTACTACAACCTAGTAATTTGCTATAAAAGACGTTTTTTCGTTTTCGGAGAAAAGTTACTTTTCGTGGCTCGTCTGTAGTTGCCGGCTTAGCGCGCTCGGCCGTCAAACCTTGCCACGAAAAGTCTCACTTTTGCTCCTAATAAAACAATATACTATTTTCTTGAAACGTCAGAAAAACGTGACATTGTATACGTCAATAGGTAATGACAAATGGCTATTTCTCTGCCCGATTTCATGTTGATTTGCGAGTGGTCGCAAGTGCCGGTTGCTATGGAAACGTCGTAACTCAAAACTAATCAGTAAGGATCAATTTCATGTGAAATGAAACATGAAATTGAGCCTTACTGCCTAATCCATTGCACCTAATCGCAAATTACGACCCAGAACATGAAATCGGGCTGAAAGTCGTCTAGCGGCGCATAAAGTCGTCTGGCGGCGCATAAAGTAACCTTGAAATTACTTTATACGCCGTTGGTGGTCTGTCAAGTTTTATCAAATCAAAGGAATTGTCAGATTTTCGGCTTGTCTGTATTTGCCACGAAAAACTCACTTTTTGCTCCTAATAAAACAATCTATTATTTTGATGTATTTTAAAAGTTTTTTTTTCAACAATGTATTCGAAATTTAGTAAATACTAATGAACTGTCTTTTGCTTTGTCTTTTTCGCTGTTTTCTGATTGATTTGATGACTTAAAATTAGTTGTTTTCATAACTAAACAACAATACGTGCTATTATTGTGATGTAAATCTTGCGGTGGGTCAAGTGCGACTCAAGCTAAACAAAGCCAAAAAACCATGGGGAGATTCAGTTTTTTTATGTGAGGTTATGTTATGTCTTTTAGGCGTTGTGGATAAGATTACTCTCAAATAATCTTGTATTGTGGGTATTATGGAGTGTATAGAAGGAGGGATATCTTAGGGTTAGAAAAAGTGAGCTGATTTTAGGTTCAAATAAGGGGAACGCTGTTAAACGGAAGTTGACCGTGCGAACATAGCAGCAATTTGTAATTCCTATTTAAATTATGGAATTACCTTTTTAAAGTCAAGTCTAATTTTTCTCTCTGATTGAATGCCACCTACGAACATATCAATATACCAATATACCAATATTCAACGATTATATTATATTATAATTTCTATTTCTCTTCATTGAGTCGGAAGTTTAAGATATATAAAGTGTATATTGATTTGACCACATTTTGTACGCGCTGTCCATGAGAGAGTGCCCTCCTTCTATACACTCCATAGTGGGTACCTTGAGGTAGGTCAGTGCATTGAATCTAAACAAACCCTATTTTACATGGGGAAATTCAGTTTTTATTTTATTTTTTTCTCCTTACTAGCGCGTTTCTTAACTATGAGTGTTAACGATTAGGTATCTTTATAGGCTCTAGTTTTTGTACTTCTCATGAAAATATCTGAATCCTTCGGGTAAATTAAAAAAAAAAGATTTGTCACTTTTGCGCCAACATTTGCACACATAATTTTGACATTTCCTTTAACCTCGAAACGTGTTCGAAACCAAACAACAGATTATTTTATTTATTTATGGACATGTGTTGGGCTCCTGACTGTTTGTAAGCATGTTGTAAGCCACTATGAGCATTACAGTACCTGAAAGAAATGTAATTTTTTGGATTTCCAAAGTCTCCACAAGACAGGCAAAAATTGAATCGACTACTGAGGTATCTTTCAATGCATTGTCCTTACATAGTTTTGGTATTAAACAACATTTCTAGGAGAGATGATGAACCTGGAGCTGGTGCCTATGGCTGTAGTTGCCATTTTAAGAATGGTGAAAAGAAGAATTGCTCGGAACTGTTCTCCAAAATGTAGTAAAACAAACCCATTTCAGGTCAGAACTGCTAAAAAGAAGTCAAGAAGAAAAACAGCACATACTGTGTCACTAAGAATCTCAGACCAAAGATGAAGGTAATTGTTTTTTCATGCATGATGACTATTTTAATATACAGTGTGGAAATTAAGTAAGGAATAAATTCAGTAACTCCGTTAGTATTTGCACTAGAAATATAACTCAAAAAGCATGTGATACTGCCAATTATAGCGCATCCGAGGAACGTATACTATTTTTTTTTAATTATGTAGTTGTTTTGACAGTATGACGTCATCAATATATTTTTTTAATGGCAACCTATGTTTTTTATTCTACATTTGAATAGTTTTTTATTCTGGTTTCAACGTTGTGAAATACTTACGAAGGTTTTCCAGTGGCAGGTACATTTCTGCCGGTCGAAGTACATTTTCGCGCAATATCTTTCTTTTAATATACAAATTTCAAAAAAATGCTCTGTAGCTGCAAAGTTCTATATTTTATCAACACGCCCACAAAATTTCAAAGAAAAATCTTCAAAAATAAAAAAGTTACATTCAACGGCGGGCAAAAATGTACAACAATGTGCGGCGTTGAATGTAACTTTTTTATTTTTGAAGATTTTTTGTTGAAATTTTGTGGGCGTGTTGATAAAATATAGATCTTTGCAGCTACAGAGCGATTTTTTGAAATTTGTAAATTAAAAAAAGGTATTGCGGGAAAATGTACTTCGACCGGCAGAAATGTACATGCCATCGTCTTGGATTTTGTCAGATGATAAAGGGTCATCAGTTTGAACATTTGGTGTAATATCTTTAATTTATAACTCTCACATCAATAGTCTTTTTGTTAATTTTGTTAATTTGTTAGCCCTACTTTGAAATTTAGTGCCGTTTTTATTAATTTGTTCCTTATGTAACCTATTGACTATTTCATAACGTTGAAATCAGAATAAAAAACTCTATGCGAATGTAAAATCAAAAACATACCTTGCCATTAAAAAAAAATGATGTCATAACTGTCAAAAAAAGTGATGAAAAAAAGAAGTATACGTTCGTCGGATGCGCTATAATAATTAGCCTTACCACATGCTTTTTAAGTTTTATTTCTAGCGCAAATACTAACGGAGTTACTGAATTTATTCCTTACTTAATTTCCACACTGTATGTATTTTAATTTTAATCATAAGGGGTGGCTAGTATTCTATTCGTATAATTTTTAGGACTATTGCCGTCGTTTGAGAGACCATCAACTTTTCAAGCAATTGAGCCAGCACCAACATCAAGTGGAATGCTACAAAGTGGACTAGGCATAGCTGTTCATAATTTGTCAGTCAGATTCTCATATGAAAACATACATATTTATTATAAGCAACAGAACTTATACCAGGAAGAAGTGTTCAATTATTTTGTGGTGAGAATTAAATATGCAACAAATAATTATAATTATTTATTTAAGCTTCTTTGCTGAAGCCCTATATTGTTTTGATATATCCTTTAATGTCACAACCTGGACATCGACATGGTTCTTGGGTGTGCACTCCACTGATATTCCAGAAGAGCCCACATTGTAATGAGCATGGTACAAAAGTGCAGCCATATGGTGGCAAACTACAGCACCTCCAAGACAGCTGCATTTTGCCTTTTTTTATCCCATCCTCCATTTCAAATAATATCTGAAGCAAATATATTTATAAAGCTATTAGAGTAACATGTCCACTTCCATACAGATTTTCACCACTCGAGGAATCTCATGCTATCTCCAAAGAACTTGGAAATGTGGCAATATGGTGAAATTTCATGACATTTTATTACATTAATTTATTGCAGTGGCTTACACTCAGGAGCTTAACAAATGCCCATAAATAAATAAAATAATATGTTGTTGACATTCGAGGTTAGAAAATCTGTCAAAAATTATATGTTCTAATATTGGCGCGAAAGTGGCAAATCTTTTAGATTTTTTTATTAATTTACCCGAAGGAATCAGATATTTTCACGCGCAGTACAAAAACTAGAGCCTATAGCGATACTCAATCAGGAACACTCAATCAGGACCACTCATACTTAAGAAACGCGCTAGTGACGAGAAAAAAAAAAATAAAAACTGAATTTCCCCATGTAAAATCGGGTTTGTTTAGATTCAATGCACTGACCTACCTCAAGGTTGTATGTCACACTAATAGCCCGTATTTACCATAAAAGCAACTTGAAATCCCGTATTCCGATCATCTTTTATAAGAACGACTGTTAGATCCATTTTATTTTTGTTTGTATAATGTGTTCTATCCATACATATATAATATTGTCAAAATGTTTAAATTTATTTGAATGGTTCTATGTATAAAACGAGGAACAAAAACTTCATGGACATCGGCTCACCGCCTCGGTCTGTTAAATCTTTATTGTGGCTTAAATAGCTTTTATTGAATTGGTAATTGATTCTGACAGGTTAGTTTATTTTATAATTATTGGATTTTAAACTTTGCGACACCAGGTCCTGCAAAGCTTATAACAGTCGAGTAATGTCAAATGAAATATGCTAACTATTTGCAGGGTAGGTGGCACAAAAATGTTTTATTATAATGCCCATAACTTAAATGGGCCGATTGGGACGTTCTTTTTTTTTATTTTGATATAGTATATATCGGGTGTCCCAACTAAAATTTGTACCCCCCAACAAATCCAATTTCGAAACACTCAGAAGAAAACGCTCGAACAGGTCAATTTTGTTATCAAGGGGGACCTAATTGTACCAAACTTTCAAGTCTTAGATCTGACCTCTTGAGCCAGGGGAGCCACCCCCTTAAAAAATTTAAATGGCATGGGGGGTCGTGTGATACATCATTTTAAAGCTTATTCAATTCTCTATCCAAACCTACACTTATCGATTCCTTTCTACAAAAAAGGCATGAATTTGATATTTTCAAAATCTACATAAAATACTCAACTAAAATTTGTACCCCCCAACAATACCAATTTTGGAAAGACTCAGAAGAAAACGCTCGAACAGGTCAATTTTGTTATCAAGAAGGACCAAATTGTACCAAACTTCCAACTCTTTGATCTCACCCTTTGAGTATTTTATGTAGATTTGGAAAATAACAAATTCTTATTTTCTTTTTGTAGAAACAAATCGATAAAAATAGGTATGGATACAGAAATAAATAAGCTTTAAAATGATGTATCACACGACCCCCCATGCTATTTAAATTTTTTAAGGGGGTGGCTCCCCTGGCTAAAAGGGTGAGATCTAAGACATGAAAGTTTGGCACAATTTCGTCCCCGTTGATAACAAAATTGACCTGTTCGAGCGTTTTCTTCCGAGACTTTCAAAATTGGAATTGTTGGGGGGTACAAATTTTAGTTGGGACACCCTGTATAATAATAATGGTACTCGTACAGAGGTAGTGCTAGGTGTGAATGTTCTCGAAAAAAGCAAATTGGAAAATCTCTGTTACATGGAAGAACACAAACATAAAGTAAAATCCAAATTTTCTTTTAAACTAAATTCTCTGCTCAAAATGCCCACCAATTGAAACAATACAAGCGGTGACCCGTCGAATCAAATTTTGTTGTGCATTTTGTAGCATCTCTGGTGTAATGTTTACAATTGTTTCATGCAGTTTTTGACTTAATTCCTCCATAGTCTATTGGTTCCCGGTATACATAATGCTTTATTTGGTTCCACAAAAAAAAAAAAAACATCCAGTGAGGTCCACCCACACCTACCCATCTTCCCGAATACCTAGTTTCCAACAACCGGGTTGTAAATCTTGATTAATTTTTTGGCGGAGCGCCATCATGCTAGAACCACATGTCTTGCCGAACTTCTAAGGGATCATCTTCAAGTAAACCAGGAAAATCTTAGGTTAGAAAATATGTGTATTCGGGTCCATTT
Source organism: Diaperis boleti (assembly GCA_963583935.1). Taxonomy (NCBI): domain Eukaryota; kingdom Metazoa; phylum Arthropoda; class Insecta; order Coleoptera; family Tenebrionidae; genus Diaperis; species Diaperis boleti. Next base: position 41,035,399 of record OY757245.1, on the reverse strand, counting down.
AAACGAGTTGGGAGTTCAAATGGCCTCACCTAAATAAAAAGGATTAGATTTCGCACGCTGGAGCGTGTTAGAAAGTAGCAGTAGTTGAGTTATTTACCAATGTATTTCCTACAATCCCAGCCCATAAATTCACGCTGAATCGTTCTTGAAATGCCCGTTCTCTAATAATTTAATAATTCTGTGGATTGTTGATCAAGAAGCATTAGTAAACAAGAAAAACTGCACACACTACTTGTTGGGTCTTCTTCCACAGCATTAAGATATTAAGAACAGCTTCTTCTGTTGCAAAACTTTTTGCTGTTCGTGGTGCTCCAGCAACTCCTTTCAATGTTGGTTGTAATGGTTGTAATGAACCAGAAAGTCTTGCTCTCAGGACTCGAAGAATGACGTGGTGATCTGGATGACGGCGGTTTGGAAATCTAACGGCACATTCTGCAGATGTAGCTCTAGCATTCCAATTGCACTCGCTGAAAGTGAACGGTATTTTTTGACGTTAAATATTTTTAAAACGTTAGGATGACAGTCGTTGATTTAAGTTTTGGTTGCGTTGTTCGTAACCATTTTTGAAGTAAAACTTTTTTACGGACACTTGACTTGGGGAGTAAGCTGTTGAATGCGTGACGAGAGCGTTACGAAAAGTGTGGTCGGGCGAAGCGAACGGAAGTTTTCTTTAATGCACGGTTTTACAATAATTAATTCATAGATTTTTTATTGCCTTAACGGGATTCGAACCCGCGTCCTCTCCGTTGTGAATCCGCACTTCACACAATACACCTATTTGCGTGTGTCAGTTTTGTATGCAATTGCACTACTTATCTTAATCGCTACACATGATTGCCGACTTTTCGCTGACGACAAACTGAAACATGCATTATCCAATATTGCAGACGGTATTAATTCAGGATTCTCTAGCTTCATTTATAAACTTACATAAATTAAGAGCACTTTCACAATGGCGAACTGAAGTTTTATTTCAGTCGTGTGGTCTAAAGCACACTCGTATTTTTTTTATTTTTGCAAGGCATGCTTCACAATTGATACCGTGCTCTCTTTCAATTAGCACCCTGATTGGTCAAGTTTAGACCTCTGTAGTTTCTAAACTATGGTACCCTGGACAATTTTAATTGCAGATTTTGTTCAAGCCCTTCGTGGACTATTAGCCCTTCACCCATGGGGCGGTAATTGTGGGACACTCTGTTTAATAGATTTTGTAAAATAATTAATCTGTATTACCTTTATTACAATATGTTTTTTTGTTCGCAGATTTCTTACGGCGACGGCCTCCCGAACGTAATTTGCCACCGATGTCTTTACAAAATCGAATTCTGCCTCGAATTCCGCAAACTCTGCTTCATGTCTGACGCCACCTTGCGTCAAATCAATGCAGCAATGGTGACGGAAAATGGCGTTCCGGAAAGTGGTTGCCCTCCTCAGCTCCCTCTTTTCGAGCAACTTGCCAACGGCAACGAAGAAGATGTCGTTATGGTGGTGGATCCCACGGCTCTGGATTATGAATCGGAGTATGAAAGCGAGAACGAAAGACCTAGCGATAACGAAAATATAGAAGCGAATGATACGTACGGAGGCAAAAATGTTTCAATGTGTACATATTGTGACCACGCATTTACCGATAAAGCAGAGTGCATTGAACACGAAAACACTGCACATAATAATGATGTACCGTATACATGTAGCCTGTGCGACATGGGCTTTGCTGACCGATTGCAGTATTCCGCTCATTTGAAAGGTGTGCATCAGAATGATAAACCTTATAATTGCCCCCAATGCGATCGAACTTTTGCAAGAAGGTCGGATTTAAGGAAGCACACGGTTGTTCATACTGGGATCAAACCATACACTTGTATGATCTGCTCGAAATCGTTTTCTCGAAACACAAATTTATCAAAGCACATGAGAATACATTCCGGGCAGAAACCATTTGTCTGCCCTAAGTGTCCTAAAACATTCTTTTCTAAAGGAGATCTGACCAGGCACGCTATCATTCATTCAGGACAGAAACCCTTTAGTTGTAACTTCTGTCATTTGAGTTTTGGAAGAAAAGACAAATTACTTCGTCATGAAAAGCGTCATTTTCCTCAAGAAAATTCTGAAGATAAGTCGCAGGAATTGCAGATGATGCGCGAAAATTTGGGTGACTACTACCCGAAAGGGCAGGATGAAACACGAGACAGTGAGGATAAACAGGACGCGTGGGCTGATTCTGAAAATATGGTCATCAGTTTGGATCCCTTCAACCATAATAATTTTGATGCTTCTGTTAAGACAGAAAACCCATCAGAGACTGATTTGTCGAGTGATTTGCTTAAAGCTTCGGACCATCATGACACCTCAGCTATTGACATGAGAGATCTGCCACAAATACCCGCGCATATCACTGGTGATAGTTTTTCGACCGACGATAATAAAAGATATTCTTGTGATTCTTGCCCCAAGACTTTTTCAAATCCCGAGAATATGAGGTACCATCATGCAACACACTCTGGCATTAGGCCTCATGCTTGTACAATTTGCAAGAAGACTTTTATTAGAAAACGGGAGTTGGATAGGCATTTTGCAACGCACACAGGAGCGAAACCATTTAAGTGTGTGAAATGCAGCAAAAGTTTTGGTAGAAAAGATAAATTAGTGAGACATATGAGAATTCATGATGTTAATAAGGAGCATTCATGTATGATGTGCCCAGCGACTTTTAATAGAAGGGACGGTTTGTTGCAGCATCTTAAAACTCACGTTAAAAATGAACAAAGTATTTAATTTATTTGTTATTTATTTATCATGTTGTCATCACAGAGGTTTTAACAATTTTAGTCTTTCTTTTAGATTCATCATATTTGGCCGTGTAGTTTTAATATTTTTTCTCTGTTAACGGTTTTAGTGAGACCTATATTTTGCACTGAAATAAACCACTATTTTTGCACTTTGTTTTTTTTTTCGTCATGATCGACGTTCAAACAAAATAGTAACAAGTCAAATAGTTGTAGTGCTTATGGTAGTGCTTTACCATCTTTGACGATGGAATGACGTTGATCTCCAAGATATTTTTGTTTGCTGGTCAATGATGGTCTTCTACTTCTGTAGATTTTTAGTAGTATATCTGGGAGTATCCTTGCATCATTCCATTTTTTTGAGGATCTGAAAATAGCGCATTCTGTAAAATGGAAGGTTTGTTGTTTTAACTCAACCTCAAACATTCTAAAGACTGCTACTTCCCGGTGTTCTTAACTGAAATCGCACTATGAGAAAAAAAATAGAAACATTTCCCCTTTTGGAACAAATAAATGAGAAATAGCAATTTGGAAAATGTTTGAAATCAAGTACTTACGTCAATAAATTAAAAAACAAAATTTTCTTCATTTCATTATGCACGATGTATCTTTATTCTTGTTAACGTTTAAGATAAAAAAAACTATTAAAATATATAACCCAAGTACCCGATTTGACATAACATCCTTAACTTTATAGTATTTTATATACAGAAAGTCCCAGGACCCCCCAGAACAAAATCGACGAAAAGAGAATGTCTGCCTCATCCAGTTAAATAGAAAATACAGGACGTAGCCATCTAACATGCACAATGAATGAAAGAGTGGCTGTTAAAACCCAGCACCCTTGGTCATGTTAATTTATTATATTGGCATTGGCATAATTATCTCAAAAAAAAAACGACACCCATATGCGCCATTCCATAGCGGTAAAGGGAGTCGGCGCCTCTGAGAAAGCACGAAGGTTTTAGCTTTAGCCCATACACATCGTGTTTACCCGACCGGATGGCAGGAAACCGGACAGAAATGAAAACGATTTGATATTTTGGAACGACGGTGAATCACGACGGTTTTCGCCCACAGACATCAGTTTTATTGTCCGTTCGTTTCCAAGTTTGAATGCATCCTGGCGAAGGAAATCAAGATTGCAGGTTTCTAAATCTTTAAATTCAAAAGTTGCACGCTTCCCGTGGGCTGTTCCAGCTATTGGTTGAAGATCTCGCATGTGCCGTCGGAATTGATGCACGAAATCGGATGCGTCGGTAACTTCTGCAGGAGTTGGGATGAGAAATTCACCTGGAAGTCGTAGTGATTCGCCGCAGATAAATTCACGAGAGGTACCATCGGTTTTCATTCGATATGGGTAGCGGGCCGATGAGGCCGATGTGCACGCGCTCGAATCTCGAAGAAGGAAGTGCAAAAGTTCCAACTGGAGGTTTGTTGTGCCTTGAGACCTTGTTTTTCTGGCATGCGATGCAGGAGCGGGTCCAAAATCGACAGTCTTTCTGAATGTACGGCCAAACAGGGTTTTGAAATTAGTTTGTTTGTGGCGCAAACTCCTGGATGTGGCAGCGAGTGCAAATAGTCGTGCTTCTGTGATTCACTGAGTTCCTCAAAGTTTATGGTACTGGACACTGTATCTATTCGTGAGAGCGCATCTGCGCCTGCCTAGTCCAAGTAGTGGAACTGGCGTGGTGTGCACTTATTTGATTTTTGCCGAAACGCATAAGTGAGCGGTTTGTGGTCGCTGAAGATGATAAAGTTGCGGCCTTCCAGCAAGTGCTTAAAATGTTTTAGTGAAGCGTACACGGCGTACAGTTCGCGATCGTGGGCACTGCAGTTCTTTTGAGCACTATTCAGCTTTTGTGAGAAAAAGGCGAGAGGCTGAAGCTGGTTTCCTACTTGTTGTTGTAAACAGCTGCCTATATCAAAATCCGTCGGCGCCTTCTGCTTGCATAGTCGAACTGAGCTGGGCGTTTTTTGCGTGTTGTCGCATACTAATGCAAGATGTCGTGTAGGGGAGCCTGAATTTTTGCAGCATTTGGTATGAAGGTCCTGTAGAAGTAGCAAAAGTCTAAGCCTCGCACAACCTCATCCATCGCTGAAACGTCTGACTTTCGATCCGCAGACCGAAGGGCATGTAAACAAACTCGTATAACCCGAAGGGTGTGATAATAGCATTTTTTGGTTAGTCTTCGGCGCAAATTGGAATTTGATTATACGCGCGCACTAAGTCTATGGTTGAGAAAATAGTTTTTGAAGTAAGACACTGCGAAAAGTCTTTTATGTGTGGCACTGGGTAAGAGTCCGGGACTGTTCGAGAGTTGAGTCCACGATAGTCCCCACAGGGTTGCCATGATGCATCTTTCTTGGAGACCAGATGTAATGGCGAAGACCACTTTCAGCCGGTCTGATGATGCCTTGTTTGAGCATGGAGTCTAACTCTGCTTTGGCGATCTTGAGACGATCTGGTGTAAGGCGTCGAGAGCAACATGAGACTGGTGGGCCAGAGGTCGTGCAGATGTGATGCTGCATGGTGTGTTTTGCTTGTTGATCTTGGTGCCGAGGTTTGGTAAGATCGGGGAACTTCTTCAGTAGTTCATGGTATACACTGCAACCTGACACTGCTTTGATGCTGTCAATGGAGGTCTCTACGCGTGGGCCGGTCGTAGGCAGTCCAGTCTTTCGATCAACAACACACTTGTTACGAGAATATACTAGCAAGTCGAAAAATGAAAGAAATTTGACACCTATAATAATTGGTCGACTCACATCCGTGACAATGACGTCCCAAGTGAAATCGCCACACAGGTTTAAATAGACACTGATCGTTCACAAACCGTAAGTGTCACAGAACTGTTAGCTGCAAATAGTTTATAAGTAGTTTTTGTACGAGAATCTCTCACTCTTGAACGGGGGTACACCGACACATCGACACTGGTATCAATTCAAAATTGTTCTTTGGTGGTTTTGTCAGTTAGGAAGATGCGACGGGCAGAGTTATGCCAGTCCTCAGCCGTCGCTTTTGACGACTCTAATTTCCGTTTCCCGGAAATGCGCAGGGTTTGATGCACTTGTTTGCTTTGAATGCAAACCGTCGGTGATACCAACACTGATCGGAATGATCCGCAAGGGATGGCAAGTGGCGAATCAATTCAGATGGCTTTCTGTCGCCAAGTTCTTCTCGCTCAAGAAGTTTTTGTAGCTTCTTTTCTTGAGACGAGGAGAGTCGTGGTGGAGTTCCGTCTTGATTTCCTCGTACTTGGTGTCATCAGCAGGTGGGTTATTTGTAAACCAAGTGTGCGATGACGTAGTTGTACTTTTCTTTCTATAGTTTCTTTTCACTGCTGTCGTTGTGGAGGTTGTGGCGGAGGTGGTGGTGTCCGTTGTTCATCGCTGCGGCTACGGAGGCAAGGGCGAGCAACGGTTTGGAGTGATAAATTATCTCGACAATAATGCGGACACGGGTACTGCGTGGTATCTTTGCGACGATGAATGCGCAGGTGTCTGGGTATCTCCTGGCGACGATGCAGGCACCTGGTGGCGTAGCAGCGTCGGAAATGTGGACGATATCTGGTGGCGTGAAAGTCGGGGCACCTCTCGGCGGAAGCACTTCACTTCACTTCACAGTTACACATTTCACCGCACTTTTCACAAGTCGGGGGTCACCACTTTAGATGTACATAAAGGTGTCGATGTAGATCGGAACTGACCATGGGACTGCCTTAAAACTATAAACAGGTTGTTCGGTAATTCACAGCCATCGCTTTACTGTGGCCTCTAAGCATTCAGAAAAAGCATATTTTGCAATTACTTTATTTTTTTTTAACATACGATAAAGAACTAGAAGGATTTTAAATATGCCAATAAAATAAATGGTTTTATCAGCTCCAGTTCTGTGGAATCAAGTATTCTGTCGCAAGAAAAGAGACTTTGTCACATTTGACAGCTAAAGTCAATCAAAAATCAGTGGCGTATACTTGGAAGGATACTAACAAAACAACTGCATCATTTAAAGTGGTTTATTATTAAAGAAAGGTAACTTAAATATTTAAAATAAATAAACCAGAAGAATGTCGATAAATCCAAGTGGAGTAAATTTAAATTAAAATTTAAATATATCTAAGTCGAACTCCACAAACTTTAATAAGTGTAAAATTATAAATGGAACATGTTTCGGCAGAACACTACTGCCATCATCCGCCCTAATTGACAAGAGATTAATGATACAATTGAATTACAGAGGGGTTCTTACCTTAAAGAATATAAAAAATTATGACAAGCATATAGAAAGTAGATTCAGGAGACGGCGGTAGATGGCGCCAGCTGTAATATCGCCACCATCGCTAGACCATTATTGCAGCACATGCCCGGGCTTTCTGTATTCTGCTTTTTTAAATTAGTTTTCCCCTAAAACTCCAAAAATTAAAGACACAATTTTAATAATTTCAGTAATAATTTTTATTAAAAAATAAATTTTATTTTATACCTGTATCTAAAGTGACATTTTTCGGATTATTTATGATACCAAAAGTGGAACATTAACGTCCTAGTACTTTAAAGAAACATGTTAAAGTCCTAGTACAGTTCCGGACATGAAATCTTGGCCAACATTTTTCTGACAATTCTCAAAAAAAAAAAAAAAAAATGTAAACCAATTTTTATGGCCACCAATGAATGATTATATATTTTTTAAAATCAATTTGAAGTTTTACTTGTCAAATTGAAAACGACAACGGTTAGACTTTCATAACAGGGATGATCTCTTGACTGCAATTACTGAAGCATGGAATACATTACCGCAAGACTACCACAGAAATCTATGCCCTTCTATACCCAGGCGGTTGATGCGAGACAAATGACAAACTATTAATAGTGTTGTTCTTTGAATTTTAGGAAATGTTTTAGTGATGTTAGTTTCTTCGAAATTAATTTGTACAATTTAAGTAATATACCATATAAATAGGTATTCTTCCTGACTAAAATTCATATTTATCAAATAATAAATTCTTAGAAATACGATCACCAAAACATGTTATTAACGGACGAAAGAAAATGAAAACTTCATTGTTTGACACTTCATATTGCTATAAAAATGTTTTGAAACCCTACTTTTTGTGAATCCAATGACAGATATTGTCGCAATTTCCAAATAGGTCTAATTATCTCAATAAGTACACGTATTAGACATACCATATGTTTAACAAAAGTGAAATATCCATCCAAAGGGCTATCCAAAGCCCTAGAAAAATTTAACATAACGAAGTTATGGATGTCCAAATATTGCATAAATTTGTGAACACCCTGTACAATAACATCCAATTGTATTAGCAGCGTCCGAAAGACCCAAGCTTTGTTTATCGATATGCCAAATTTCAATCTCAAATATTTAATAATAATGCTGATACATAATTTTAAATCATCACATGACTTATCGAAATTTTTCACAAAAAATTAATAACATTGGCAACCTTTACTGCATCCGATATTCGGTCGCAATAATGTACAGGACGCAATAATAATTGTAAAAAGGAATAGCGGTTAGCATGCGAGCGACAAAGTTCAGACATAATTGATCGGTGCTAAGTCAGGCGATCTTGGTCGCCATGGAAGTTTGTTAATAAAAAAGATCCATAGGATCTAAAGTAACACACCCTGTATGAAGCTTAGCACTATCCTCCTGGTGAAAGTGGTTTCTCAAATGTTTGTAGGTAAAACAGGCTCTGATTAGAACCCCGGAGTACAGTAACTCCAACAGTTAGTACCTACTGTGAACGTATTTCTCCACAGCGAATTGGATATTACGTTTTCCGCCCCGACGCATTTGCACCATCTTGCGACCATCATGCACCCCAAACATCCCTTTGATACCATGAAAACTGCAGTTTTAATTTCAATAAAACCATATAAAATAGTACTTTGGTCGCAACTCATGGGGGAACTCAGTTGCACCCATTGCTCCCATCCCCCGGGATGTGCGCCTGGTTACTTCTTTTCCTTACATTATAAAATGTGTAGAGAATACCCGCAGGAATTTGCAATCTTGCAATTTTTAGTATAAATCCAGAACTTCAAAGTCAACTTCTTGCTTGGTGTACACCACAAAACACACACAATTAGAAGAAATCGGGGTGAATGATCTTTTCCGCCCTTGAGGCACTTATGGTAGGGGGTACTACACACCCCTACCTTACCTTTTCTTTTTAGGTGGCTCCAGCCACACCATTCACTCAAAAACTAATTCTTCATTAAGACGGCTTGCTCCTAACAATGTCTTTCTTGTATGTAATGTACATAGTGTAATTGTAGTGTTATGTGTTAGATAAACAGGTCATCACCCAATAGCGGATCTTACCAGTATTTTGTTTCCACAAATCAAAACAACAAACACGGGGGAAACTAAATTTTGAGCGTTAGCAGCGAGTTATGGTGCCTATGTGTATACATTATAATAATTGATCATGTATCGACAAAACATAAACAAATGGGATTTTTTTTCCAAGAAAATGTCAATAATTCTCTAATTCTCATTTTGAGAGCAAATTGTATCAACCTTGTGTCTTCCTTTTAAGCGTCCGTGGTGGATAGAATCATATAAATACATATCGGTAATCTTTAGATAATTGCTTGATTAATACTCGTGAATAAAGTAGAGTTCAAGATAATCTAACACTCATAAAACGGGGTCTATTGCCCACAATTATTTAACAATGGAGGACCAAATCCAGCAATAAATTTCCGAGACCAAAGTGTGGCTCACTCCGAGAGCTTTTTTGAAAGCGTGAATCCACGACCGTTCTTGAAAATTGTGTTCAAAACGTTTTACACCGAAACTATTATAAATAATGTTCGGTCCGCGGGTCCAATTTGTAGTTGTTGAGGGTCTGGTTACCTATATTCGGGCCTAACTTCCATCCCCTTCCCATGTCCTAACATGCCGTCCTATATTTCATCCCTTCCCGAAGTAGTCATATATAGCTGAAGAAGACACAGGGTGGAGAGATAAGAATTGATAGTACTTCAAGACGCACGTGCGGTGTAGTTTGCTCGTTCCTTTAGACTTTAGTGTTGTTTTGGTGCCTATTACAAGCAACATTCCAATCACGTCGAAATCCAACATACAGTCCACTTAATCGAGTCCTTTTGGCCACAGGTGAGTTAGTGTTCCGATTCGCGGTTGCCTTTCCCTGTCGCCTACATTTTGGACCTTCGAGCCCGATATTCGTTTTGTTTAATTTGCTGTGTTTATCACTAGTTAATTGTAGCCCACTTTGGTGGGGCCAATTAACCGTTATTCGTTGATTTGTCGGTGCAATAGCCCATTCGGGGTGAGATTGCATCATCGTGCGATAACGAAAACGTAGCGTCGGTCGTTATTCGGGTTATTTTGCTTGTAGATAGGAACCTTTTTCGTTACGATAGCCCATTTGGGGTGAGGTCGCATCATTTTACGGTACCGGTTATTAGGATCATTTTCGCTTGTAGGCCGGACCACCATTCGGGCATCCAGATGTTTTATGGATGGGGTTGTAAACCCGTGGTACATTTTTCTTGATTCTTGGAACCGTTAGTTCAACAACAAATAACAATACTTGGAATATGAATCTTGTTTCGAAGAGTGTTAATTTCATCTAACGAAATTAATACCCCAATCGTTGATACATCAATAGTTTGATCATTTGGATTGTTTTCGTCGCATAGTTGCAATAAAAGTGTAGATATCGTCATGGTTTTATCATTAGACAAAGCCATCGCTTCCGTGAAGCAAATTAAAATTCGTTTAGAGCCAATAGCGCAATTCGCAGATGTTGCAAAGCAAGACCTCGCAAATAATTCGTTAACTTTTATGGCCAGATGGGAGGCCACTAGTACCTTTTACGCACAATTGTCGGAAATTGTCAGTACCTGCTTCATCGACGAAGAAGAAACTGAATTGATAGCGGAATTTAACACTTTAACACTTGCCATCGACGAGTTATACTTTAAGATTCTTGCTGTAAAATTAAAACTTGACGATCAAAATAGGTCATCATCGACGGCAGAGCATTCAGAGGACAAAGCTACCGCTGATAGTTCACAAATAAAATTACCTCGAATTAACATTCCCATATTTTCTGGTAAAATACAAGAATGGCCAAACTTTTTTGATTTATATCGGAGTTTAGTCCATGAAAATGCGAAAATTTCTCCGATTGAAAAATTCACTTTGCTTCGTTCGTATTTAAAAGAGGAACCGTTATCATTAGTTGAAGGTTTAGTTTTGGCTGCTAGTAACTATCAAATTGCTTATAAAACCCTAGTTGACAGATACGAAGACAAGCGCCTCCTTGCGACCACTTATTGGAACAGTATTCATAAAGCCGCTCAATATGACAGCAAATCGCCACAATCGCTTCGGACATTGCTTAATACGTTTACAAAAAATTTAGCATCCCTTAAAACCTTTAATTTGAATTGGTGGGATTTTACATTATTTAATTGGATGTTGGAAAAGCTCGATCAAAGTACTCGTCAACGATTTGAAATCGAACACAGTACGGTAGAAATTCCTACCTTTGAAATGTTGCGCAGTTTTGTAGAAAAATAGAGCAAAGCTTTTCAACAAAGTATGGTTACTACACTTCCGTTTGAAAAATATGGTAGCAGTTTGTCGTCAACTCAATCAAAATTTGCTCATAAACCTTGGAAACCTAGTAATTTCGAAAAATCCATAAAGGAGCAATCAACAAAACGCTCTTTCGTTGCGAACGTTTTTACAACATGTTATGTTATCTGCAAAGCGGATCATTTATTATATAATTGCAAAGAATTTTTGGAAAAGACTCCCCAAGAGAGATACGAAATAGCAAAATCAAACAACTTGTGTCTCAATTGTTTACAGGATAGTCATCGAGTCAAAAGTTGCAGGTCACAGCGTGTGTGTAAACAATGCAAAGCAAAACATCATTCGTTGCTTCATTTTGAAAAGCAAATAGAAAAAGAAAGTCCCGTTGATCCAAGAAATAATTTTGATTATCAAACGCCAACGTCTTTAGTTGGTTTAGTCGCGAAATCCCGGACGGTTTTGTTAGCAACAGCCTTTATTCACGTCTTAGACTCACAGGGGAAACAACACACCATTCGCGCGTTGATAGATAGTGGAAGCCAATCAAGCTTTATCACCGAAAAATGCAGACAACGCTTAAATATTAAAAGATTTAAGCTCGAAGCTTCTGTTCAGGGTCTAAGCCAAACCTCATTAGTCACTTCTGGTGAATCGAATTGCACAATAATTGCCCGTGAAAACCCGCTCTTTACTTTTGATCTTGATGTAATTGTTATCAACAAAATTTGCGATAAAATGCCCAAAGCTGAACTACCTAAGGATAAATGGTCCTTTGATAATTCTTTAAAGCTGGCCGACCCTCAATATTACATTCCTAATCGAATCGATATGTTGTTAGGCGCTGATTTGTTCCCGTTAATTCTTTTAAAAGGCCGTCTTATCGGCAAAAAGGGTGAACCCGTTGCATTGGAAACAATTTTTGGTTGGGTGTTCACCGGACCTGTCGACACTTCTAAAACAATTTCATCTTCTCCATTGTCGTCGTTTTTGCACTCGGTTGATGTCCATCTCGATGTTTGTTTGAAAAAATTTTGGGAACTGGAAGACGTTCCACACGTTACTCCAATCTCTCCAGGATATCAACTGTGCGAAGATAGCTTTAAAAATTTTTGTTCTCGCGATTGCGATGGAAGATTCATAGTTGCTCTTCCATTCAAAGAATTCGAACCGTCTTCTTTCGTTGATTCTCGTTCTGTAGCAGTACGTCGATTCCTCGCTTTAGAGCTCTGCGCGGCCGTCTTGTTGGCTAACCTCATAAAATTTGTAACGAACGCGATCACAATTACCTTGAAGAATGTTGAAATCTTCGCTTGGTCCGATTCAATGGTTTCGTTATCGTGGTTACGTTCATCTCCACATCGGTGGAAGACCTTCGTTGCTAATAAAGTCTCACACGTTCAAGAGATTATTGCACCTTCTTGTTGGCACTACATTCCGTCAGAGGAGAATCCTGCTGATTGCGGTTCCAGAGGACTTCTTCCTTCGGATCTTATCGACCATCCGTTATGGTGGGCGGGTCCATCTTTTCTCAAATCCCCCGAAAAAGACTGGAATCTGCCAGAGCAATTACCCCTTGATTCAAACCCTCCGGAAGAACGAACTTCCAAATTTGCCGGACTAGTAGTAGAATCTTCCAAATTTGAACAACTTATCGAGCGCCATTCCAAACTTGATAAATTAACTCGGATTGTTGCTTATTGTCGTCGCTTCATCCACAACGTACGAAGACCCTCGCAAACGGTGTCTGGCGCTTTTACGGCTCGTGAACTCCATGAATCACTTTTGGTACTGATAAAACGAGTCCAATATTCATCTTTCTCAGAGGATATCGACAGATTGCGGAGCGAGGATCTTGCTACAAAACCGATTCGGAAATTGAATCCATATCTCGACTCAGATGGATTGCTCAGGGTGGGCGGTCGATTGGCACATTCAGACCTTGCCGATAATGTTAAACATCCTCTCTTGCTTCCACGTAAACACCATTTAACTGATCTGATTATTCGAGACTACCATCAAAGATATTTGCATCCAGGTTTACGAACTACGCATTTTTTAGTTGCTCAACAGTTTTGGATTGTTAATGCGAAACGCGCCATTCGACATTGTATCGGTTCCTGTATTCGTTGTTTTCGGGTAAATCCAAAATCTTTGACTCCTCCAATGGGAGATCTTCTTAAAGCTCGCATCACTCAAGCGAAGGCTTTCCAGTATACTGGTGTAGATTACGGTGGTCCTTTTACCATCACAATGAATAGAATCAGAGGCGCAAAAACTCTGAAAGCTTATATCTGCATTTTCGTGTGCTTTAGTACTAAGGCTCTCCAGTTAGAACTTGCCTCGGATTTGTCGGCTGAAGCATTTCTTGCAGCTCTCAGGCGATTTATAGCTAGACGTGGGCGATGTCACACTCTTTTTAGTGATTGTGGTACAAATTTAGTCGGAACCAATAATGAACTGGTTGAAATAATGGAAAATTGCGCAGAGGTTGAAAAAATAGCTTGGCAATTCAATCCCCCTTCAACACCTCATTTCGGAGGACTGTGGGAAGCAGGAATCAAGTCCGTCAAAACTCACTTGATTCGAGTCATAGGTGATCAAATTTTAACTTATGAAGAACTTAACACCGTTATTGTTCAAATCGAGGCAGTTTTAAATTCGCGTCCATTATGCGCTATGAGTTCTGATCCGAACGATTTATCTGTATTGACTCCCGGACATTTTTGACTATGGCGCCGCTCTCAATGTTACCTGAGTATAACTTAGAAGACGTAAAGTTGAATAGATTGACTAGGTGGCAACTTTTACAAAGATTACATCAAGACTTCTGGAAACGATGGCATGTTGAATATCTACACACTTTGCAACAGCGATCAAAATGGTTAAAAAACGATGTTTCAATCAAAGTTGGAGCTTTAGTCTTAATTAAAGATGATGCATTACCTCCCTTACAATGGCGTCTTGCGCGAGTAATAGAATTACACCCCGGGAAAGACAAAATAATCCGAATTGCTGGTGTAAAGGGCTCACATGGAGTATTAAAACGCCCTTTGGTAAAATTATGCCCGTTGCCAATAGAATAAGTTTTTATAATCATAGTTTAGGTATGCGTTTTTTATAATTATTGTTAAATTACATTTGTTTTCTTTATTAGATTTAGTTTATTTAGATCTTTTTGTTTAGTTGACTTTACTAATCCGTAAAAAAAATGTTTTTCATTTGTTTTTGGTGAGCGGTATGTTCGGTCCGCGGGTCCAATTTGTAGTTGTTGAGGGTCTGGTTACCTATATTCGAGCCTAACTTCCATCCCCTTCCCATGTCCTAACATGCCGTCCTATATTTCATCCCTTCCCGAAGTAGTCATATATAACTGAAGAAGACACAGGGTGGACAGATAAGAATTGATAGTACTTCAAGACGCACGTGCGGTGTAGTTTGCTCGTTCCTTTAGACTTTAGTGTTGTTTTGGTGCCAAGCCAAAGAGGTTAACAAATTTGTAACCTATTGTCATTGTACAAATATATACGCATTCCGGCGCGCGCGCGGTGAGACTTGCGATGTGGCGGGAGCGGACAGCCTGTCTATTTACTACCTATTTTTTTGGCTTGGCACCGACTTCATACAGATCAGTAGGTAGCACATGTAATAATACATGTACTGAGTTATTTCTCGCTTTTGAAGTCGGTTTCTTTTTTTTTCAAAAAGCTAATTATTTCACCATTTTAAGTGATGGGTAGACCTAGTAAGACGCTAGTCGAATGAGGAAACGACGGCTGGTTTAAAATGAACATGAAAGACGCAAACGCTAAAAAAATAGAACCAGAAATACTGAAATAATGGTGAATTAATATTACTACCTGAGAAACCTAAGGCAAGGTACAAGGCAATCATGCCTTTAATGATGACTCCTAGACGCAAAGACCTGAATAATTATTAAATGACTACATTTGAGATAGTTTATAATAATTATAAAATGTGAGGATTTCGACCGATTCCCATGCGATTCCTTCATCAGATCCGGACTTGGTGACAATGGGACCACCTCTGGAGTATACCCTTTCAAATAAAAAAAGAATTTTCAAAATCGGTCTACGATTAACGGAGATGTAGGTGAACATACATAAAAGGAAAAAAAAACATACATACAGCCGAACATAGAACCTCCTCCTTTTTTGAAGTCGGTAAAAAACGAAGAAACTCAAAAACATTTTTTCGGGAGGAAGTTACCTCTGACGTCACAGCTTGCTTTCAATCTTTCTGTGCTCAAGCACTTCGCGGCAGCAATCAATAAGCTTACTTTTTAAGGGAATGAATTTATTATCACCGTATGAATTTATTATTTATATCATCCAAATAATTATAGTTATTAATTGTTAGAAATAGATTAATTAAAAACTAACCATTTTTCATGAATTTTGCGACGCTGAGTACACCCCTATTAAAATACAATACCAAATTTAACAGGATTTCATTTTCTGTGTTATTTTATGGATGAACGAACCACTAATATTAATAATTACATCACTGAAAAGCGTAATAATTATTATCATTCATTATTTATTAAATAGATACTTTCTGTTTTTTTATCAACAACAAGCAATCGTGAATAAAAATGGTGTGCTTCTAATCTGCGGCGGCGATTTATAACGTACGCTTGCGTACTTGAGGTGGCGCAATAAGCGCATCCCTTTCGACGTTCGTCCGGGGTAGGTGTACTAGTAGGTGTCGTGCTGTTTTACGAATAAAATCGTCTTCGGGTACGAAGTTATTTTTGCACCTGACGACCCCGTTGTGCCATTGCCATTGATGATGCCATTGTGATCTTCATCGTGCACAGACTAGAAAGTCGGCTTGGTGTTCTTGATTAGGGGCGGATTTTGGTAAGAATTGGATAAAAAAAGCATAAACGTAAATAGGACGAACCTTTGCATTTTTAATCTAGTAATATGTCAAATTTTAGATACCTATGTATTACTATAGATTGTTTTTAGTATTACGGTTTAAGACATATTTCATTATAATGGTGAATTATAGTGGTTTTTAAGATTGTAGATTTAGGTTTAGTAAATTCTGTTTAAATATATTTAATACTTTTTTTAATAATAATAATAATAATAATAATTTATTTGCCCGACAGATTTCTCCACTTACAGGACAGAATTACAACAATATTAATTAAGAACATAACATAACTAACATAATTAAAATAACAGTTCAATGCAACATAATTAATCAATTAAACAAAAATTTAAAATAAAATTGAATTCTAAAACAACTAAATAAATAAAAAAATAAAAAATATAATAAAAAATTCTATATAAAAAGTTACAGTTACAGTTTTTTGAGCAGTTTTGAATAGATGATGGTTATAATGAACTTATAATAACTTTTATTTCATACTTGTATCTAAAGTGACATTTTTCGGATTATTTTTGATACCAAAAGTGAAACATTAACGTCCTAGTACTTTAAAGATAAATTCTAAAGTCCTAGTACTTTAAAATTATACGTCAATCATTTCTTACATTGTTCCCGAGATTTTTGTGGCATCAAATTGTTCTTCACGTGATCTGCTTCATCTACAATGTCTTGAGGCACCTCAATTTTCTCCATTTTAAACGGAATAATCGGATAAAATATCCAAAACCATTCACCCTGACCCAGTTTTTTCGTTGTCATTTTTGACAAACGTTTGTTACTATGGGAATGTTAGTTCCCGCATATTTAATTATTACGAATAATTTGTGCGAGATAAACACACAACATTTCTTTTTATTTTGACTTAGTTCATTAAACTTGCAGTATGAAATAAAACGTTGTATTTACCTCGAACGAAGAAGTGTTTTTAAAGGTACTCACAAGTAATTCCGGCCTCGGCTAGACGCCTCGGCCGTAAACAACTTGCTCGTACTTTAAACTTCACTTCTCGTTCTAGATAAAAAATAAAATTATACATTAATCATTTCTTATATTGTTCCCGAGATTTCTTCTGCTTCATCTAGAATATCTAGGCACCTTAATTTTATCCATTTTAAATGAAATAATCCAATAAAATATCCAAAACACTTCAACGTGACCCAGTTTTTTCGTTGTCATTTTTGACAAACTATCTGAATGTTAGTTCCCGCATATTTAATTAAATTATTACGAATAATTTATGCAAGATAAGCACTCAAAATGTATTTTAACCTAGTTCATTAAACTTGTAGTATGAAATAAAACGTTGTTTTACCTCGAACGAAGAAGTGTTTTTAAAACTCACAAGTAATTAATCACTTTTCGTTCTAGATAAATAATTTATTATATGTACTATTATATTACACTATGTAAGCACATAATTACTTACAAATATTCAAGAAAATTTTTACTTAATGTCTTGTTTATTAAAGTTTATATCCTATTAGCATTTTAGATTTGTTTCTAATTTAATAGATATCTAAATCTTTCAAAAATACGCTAAGATTGTTATGCGTATTAGAACATTTCTTTCAAATCTTTTTTAAATGCTGAAAGGCTGTTTTGATTTTATTATTAACAATTTCGTCAATGCACCCTTCAGCAGCTTGGGTAGATTTCCATCCCTCGTCGCGCTTTAGATCTGTGATGTCACCTGACCTGTATAATCACTTGAATTTGACAATTTCAACAATGCTGCTTCAGTTTTAGACATTGCAGCATTTTTTTTTTGCAATTCTTAAAAAAAATTTCGTAATTAACCACTTTTGCCCGGACATTTCTAATAATGACCACGATATCTTGGTCAAGGTAAATAAATACTTATTATACACTGAGCGGCAAAAGTATGGAATAAATTCATTAAAAATTAAACAATTTTTTTTTTCAAATAAATCTTTAGACGGGTCAATTTTAGGTTATAAAATACATATGTATTTTTATACCAAATAAAATTCCAAGCAGTCATTTGTTTTCGAGTGATGATGTCATCGATATTTTTTTTTTAAATAGAAACCCCCTATTTTTTTTCTTGATTCTGATAGCCCCTTTAATTATTGTCTACACGACAGTGTAAAAATTTTGTTATCTTACATAAGGAAAGTTTAAAACAATATATAAAAAAAAATAATTTTATTACGAAAGCTTGTTGACAATAAGCAAGTCTATGAAGAAATTCCTTTTGGACATTATGAATTACTTCTTCACTAATTCTACTTATTTCGTATCGAATCCTATTTTTTAAATCTTCTAGATTCTGTGGTCTAACATAAATCTTAGACTTTAAATAAGAACATAAAAAATAATCAAGGGGTATGAGATCTGGAGACCTTGCAGGCCACTCTATCGGTCCTCGACTCCCAATCCACCTCCTAGGAAACCAATTGTTCAAGTAATGGCGAACAGGAAGTGCAAAGTGTGGGGGTGCACCGTCTTATTTGAACCACAAATCATCATTTACTAAGGTCTGATCATTGCCATTTGGAAAATTTTCTACAAGGACGTATCTTCGTTTTTTTTTTTCGGACGATCCGTTCTTTTAATCGCTTTAACATGCCCAGTTCTTCTAAATTTATTTTCAATTTTACTGACTGTAGATTCGCTGATGAGTCTATCTGGATACTTTGCATTGAACAAATTACAAACTTCTTGTTTATCACCGCACCCAATCAAAATTAAAATTTCTATACGTTGCTTTTGTGTTAAATGAACCATTTTCGAAAACGTTTTGTACAACAATTTACACATACAAATGAAACTGACAGTACCATTTGACTGTTTGATTTACCTACTTGATTTTTTGACTTGCCTTTGTTTGTCATAAAAAAAATCCATTTTTTTTTTCTCAAAACTTTCATTATGTAAGATAACAAAATTTTTATACTGTCGTTTAGACAATTAAAAAGGCTATCTGAATAAAAAAAAAAACAAAAATAGGGAGTTCCTATTTAAAAAAAATAAGGATGACTTCATCACTCTAAAACAAATGACAGCTTTTATTTGTGATAAAAATACTCATTTTTATAAACCAAAATTGACCCGTCCAAAGATTTTTTTAAAACAAATTTTGTTTAATTTTTAATGAATTTATTTCTTACTTTTGGCGCTCACTGTAGTAAACATAGTTACGTACACAACAATATTATAAAAAATACATTAAACGGGTAATGTAGGGCACATATTGTTTAATTGTTTTTATTGCAACAGGGGTTGGCTGTTGTGGCATTTCGGGATACATGATTTTCCACTATTACACTTTTTTGTCTTGCATTTCTGGTTACAAAAACATCTATCGTACCCTTAACCCCCCCACGGATGAAAATTTTCTAGCACATTCCCTCAACCCAACTTCAATATTAATAACTCGAGGTTTTAAAAGTGTGATTATATTTGCCCAACTTAGTATGGGTTTTGTTCACATTGACCGGTCAATTCAGGAAATGCAGTAAAATATGTTCATATTTTCTACAATGCCCAATATGAAAGAGAATGGTTCACATTGCCCGGGCATTTCTAGCATTGCCCTCTGTAAGATGAATTGGTGGTTGATTTTGATTTAGGGAGGTTTGAAGGTCTGGTCGATTTGGTTTTAGAATTTGTATGTTGCTTGAAGGACCATCTTTTAGATTTCGATTGAAACACTCGCGAACTTATGCACTTGTATATTTCGAATAATTGCAGATAGTTCTTGAACGTTTCTTCTCCCGGATTGAGTTTCTACTGAATTTGAATAACCGAGTCTTGATTTTAGATTGAATTATGAATGCGAGTTCGTTTTCGACTCGTTGGATTGAATGTTTGGTTACGACTCGGTGTTTGAATGAAAATTGAATTGAATTTGAGTTCGTTTTCGACTCGTTGGTTTGAAAGATTGAATGCGACTGTTGTGAATGAATGATTGAATGCGACTGGTTTGCGATCGTGAGCGGTGCCAGTCAGGTAAACGGTTTTTTAGCCTTGACAGTTGTAAACTACGTTCTACCACATTTTAGACAGCCATGGTAACCCATTTTTTACACATTGAAGCTGTCACCTACCGCATTTAAGAGGTAAAATAGTCCAAAATTTTCTTCTTTAAGAAACGCGCAAAAAAAAGAATAAGACAATGAAAAAGTTTAGGTAAGTCAACAAAACACTTGAACAACATAACCTCTTTCATATTTTTAGGAATTGTGCCCTATTTATGCTATTTATGCATTCCTACAACTCCCGTATCCTTTTGGGCAAAATCTGCGTCCGTCACACTCTCCTGCACCTATCTTTATGTCAATAATGTGAATGTAACTTCGGTGCAACGATAATTTTTGTTAAATGGGGGCGCCGAGTGGAAAACTTCGTCATCGGCTAAAAAGTTGTATACATTATATGTGTGGTAGGTAAAATTGAACCTACCACACTTACGACACTTTGGTTTTTCCCAAACTGGCCGCTGCAAATATTTCTCAACACCCTCTTTTCCCACTATGCCCGAAACATATGAGGTTATCGATGTTAGACCATGGCGAGAAACTTGTCAAATTTAATGTGACGTTCACTCAGTGTCTTGTCGTGTTTTACGAAAAAATTGCAAAAAAATGTAAATTTGAATTTTTTTAGAAAAAACTGCAGAATAACGTTTCTTTATCTTCTACGAGTTAGTTTCTTAAGTATTGCCGTTTACTTACGAAACACCCTGTATATAAATGCGAAACTGATTTCTTACTGATCAACGCACAGCCCATACCGTTGAGTCTTGAAATCTGAAATTTGGTAGGTAAAGTACGAGGCACGATAATCTGACAGCTGTAAAACCGGCGCCCATTGCCACAAATTAGATGCACAATGAAAAAGGTTCAGTAAATCAACAGGAAGCGGCAACGACTTTGAGTTGCTTGCTTGTTTATTGGTGGATGAAGCAAACCGGACTCGAAATTTCTGGGCCACAATTTATTTTTATTCTTCCTCCCTATCATTGTGAATTCAATCCGATAGAGATGGTATGGAGTCAGTTGAAGCGATATTTACGACGCTATAATAATTGCCCAAAATTTGGAAATGAGTCTCGGGGACCGGCTCTTGCGTCTTGACATGGTGGTACAAATTAAATCATAACTCCGTTAATTATGATCCAATAATTAATTCAAAAACATCACTCGAACACCGAAATCATCAGCTAAAACTTTCTGTTTAACCATTTTTACATATCTTTATTCGTCTACGAGATATTGCGTTGTGAGCGAATTACCCCATATGGCAAAAAATTAAAGTCGCTTTATAAGCGGGATATGGCCAATTTTGTTCGCGCTCTTCCCGTTTAAACAATGTAAAGCGCTCGACCAAAAACTTGAATAACTTTGATTTCAGGATAGTAAATTGAAAAGTGGAACTGTGAGAACTACATCGAATAATGCAATTGTTTGCTTTTTACCCCTGAATGACGGACGAACATCAGTTCTGAGCAACTTTTTAGTGCGTTGTGACCCTACTAATAATAAAAAATGGTTTTATAATAAAAACATTAATGAACAAATTGTGTATTTATATTTTTAGTAATGATGGCTTATATTCAAAATACAGTTTTATAGAAATTAATATCGATTGATTAATATGAATATTCAATAGAGATATTATATTCATTGTGATCGTTGTCGAAATCTTCAATTTCTTCATCACTGCCATTCCGTGCTTTCATTATTTTGGACATCGTCTTCTTGATCAGTTTCTGTCAAAATTTAAACAAATGTATGTATAATAATAATTTGAAATAATTATTAAATACCTGATAAAGTTTTTAGTGAATCACTAACAACGTTTATAGCTGATCCCCATCGAACCACTTGACTTTGAACATTTATTGTCTTCCTGTTCCCAACCATTATTTTCTAGCTGGTAAATACTAGGATTTTTCAAATGGGCTTTATTCCAAATGCTGGATATATAATTTGCTCGCAGAAAGTGCTGTAACATCTCGGTTTTACAGGGTGGTAGATTGCTAGCATCGAAACTGTTAAGAATTCTGGGAAATTGTTTTGAAATCTGAACTCCTTACGATTCTGTATAACCTTGTATGTTATTAGTTCTTAGTATTCCAATAGTCTGTTTCGTTTGCGTCTGCTTGTATTCTTAATTTTATAGTCAGTCACAATAAAGCCTTTGACCAAGCTGTGTCTCTCTGTTTGATCAGCTAACAATTATCCTGATCTTCTTCAGGTTATGGTCCCAGACTAGCGTGAAGGTCGTATGTAGTTTTACGAGTTTTTCGGTACGGTAATTTCGGGTTCGGTGTTTTCGCGTTCGTCGTGATCGTTGTGGAATTTTGCAACAATGGACTCCGAAAGGATACACGTTGAAAAACTACGTGACAGTAGAAACTGGCCGCAGTGGCAATTTGTGGTCAAGACGCTGCTAGATTGCAGTGGGGCTTTGCAGATTTGTGACGGGACAACGGTCAAACCGGAAGCTCAAGAAGGCGAAAATGCTGAAGTAATTGAAGCGCGGATTGAATCGTACAACAAGCTAGACAAACTGGCGAGAAAACTTATCGTCACGACAGTGGAAGCCAAACCACTGCAGTTATTAATGACCTGCGAATCAGCACATGCAATGTGGTCTAAATTGCACGCAGTGTACGATTTAAAAAGTGATGAGACCTTGTCATTAATACAGAAACAATTTTTTGAGTTTAAGTGGAATCCGTCGGAAAGTGTTGCGGAACATATTGCGAAACTTGAACAAATGGGTGATCGTATGAAAAAGCTTGGAGGTACCATTCCCGATTCAATGCTACTAACAAGAATTTTGTCAATTTTACCGAGTGAATATAGGCATTTCCACAGTGCTTGGGATTCGACAGAATCAAGACAGAAAACTCTGGAAAATTTGACAACTAGATTGCTAACGGAAGAGCAGCGAATGAAACCGGCCAACAGCTCTGAATCCAACAGCGATGAAATGGTAGCTTTGTTTTCAAAAATGAAAGCGGGGAGTCAAGAGAGAAAGTCAGACAGTCAAAAGAAATTTAAGTGTTATGGATGCGGCAAAAGAGGTCACTTTAAGAAGGATTGCAGAAATAAAAGCAAGAAGGATCAATCTAAGGAAGGTGCGACAGCATTCGTAGGAAACAAATGTATCACGTTTGACAAAAATGACTGGATTATAGACAGTGGAGCATCCGACCACATGTCCAATGTGAGAGAAGTGTTTAAGGAGTTCCAAGAGTTCGAGAAACCTGAACTGATTTATATTGGAAATGGTGAACCAGTAGAAGCCGTCGGAAAAGGAGTCGTAGAAATTGAAACTCTAGTAGGTGGCAAATGGGAACCAGGTTTCATGAATGATGTATTATACACTCCAAAAATGGTCTGCAATCTGTTTTCGGTTAAAGTGTCTGCAAGAAGAGGCATTAATTTCATCATCAAGAACGAAGGAAAACAGTGCGTGTTCGTAAAGAACGATCGGGTTGTCGCAACCGGTTCGGAGTTCGGAAATTTGTACAAAATCAACCTACGCGTCAAAACTCCGAGTTCAACGTGTGTCGTCGCAAATAAAGAAGACACGGGAAATACGCTTCAGATCTGGCATGAGCGCTTAGGTCATCAAAATAAGCGCCATGTGAAGAACTTTTTAAAAGACAATGGTCTGAACGTAGAAGTGGACACTGAATTTTGTGATGGTTGTGTATACGGCAAAATGCATCGCGAAAGTTTCGGAATTCGGGAGGTTCGAGCTAAAACACCGCGAGAATTAATTCATTCGGATGTATGCGGTCCCATGGAAGTGGAATCTTTGGGTAAAAAGCGGTACTATGTGGTATTCAAAGACGAGTACAGTAATTTCCGTCAGGTGTACTTTTTGCGGGAAAAGTCTGAAGTGAAAGAAAAATTTGAACTTTTTTCAAATGAAGTCAAAACTCGCTTTGGTGAAAACATACAAGAAATTCACTCCGATGGTGGGAAAGAGTATGACAACAAGGACATGCATACTCTAGCAGGAAAACATGGTACTAAACAGACTTTTACACCACCGTATACTCCAGAACATAATGGAGTTTCCGAACGAGAAAATCGAATTCTTGTCGAGTCCGCAAGATCTATGATGTATGCGAAGCCGTCGTTGCCAAAGAGTCTCTGGGCAGAGGCGATCAACACAGCAGCGTATGTTTTGAACAGGACCGGGCCGTCTAGATTTGGAAAGAAAACACCGTATGAACTGTGGTACGGGGAAAAGCAAAGTTTTAAAGACTTTCGTGTGTTCGGTACTCAGTGCTTCGTACATGTGCCGAAAGAAAAACGGAAAAAGTGGGACAGAAAGGCGCTCAAAGGATTTTTCGTTGGATATCATGACAGCTTTCGAGGATACAGGATCTACGTTCCAGAAAAACACGACGTAATTGTGAGTCGAGATGTAGTGTTTAAAAATGAAATTCTGTGCAGTGCATTTCCGGGTGAACACAAAGAAAAATGTAAATCGGAAAGTGTGTGGGTGGAAGTCCAGAACGTTGGAGAAGTCGAAGAAATCCATGAGGAAGTTCAGGACGAGATAATTCCCCAATTCGTGGAACCACCGTTGCAAGACGTTCAAGAAGAAGTCAGTGAAAATGACTCTTTGCTAGATTATTTTGACCCAGAACTATTCCAGGAATCGGACGAGGATTTTACTACCGACGTAAGTTTGGAACATTTAGAACGTCAATATAATTTACGCACGAATGAAGAAAGAAAACAACCAGAACGATATGGATATTTATCGTCAACATTCAACAAAGAAAGTGAACCAAAGAGTTTCCAAGAAGCAATTAGTTCAGCTGATGCTGCAAATTGGAAGGTCGCAATGCAGGAAGAAATAAATTCACTTTATGAAAATAAAACGTGGGTTTTGGTTAAGAAACCGCCTGATGCTCAAGTAATTAGCAACAAATGGGTATTTAAAGTGAAACCTAGTTTTGATGGATCAAATTACAGACATAAAGCGCGTCTGGTAATTCGAGGATTTTTACAGCGAGAAGGCGTCGATTTCAGTGAAACTTTCAGTCCGGTGGCGAGATATGAGACAATTCGTATTTTGCTAAGTGTCGCGGCTCGTGAAAGACTTTTTATTCGACAGTTCGATATAAAAACTGCGTTTTTATACGGTAACTTAGAGACTGGAGTAGATATTTACATGGAGCAACCAAAAGGTTTTCAGGACAATAGCGGGCGTGTTTGTAAACTTTTAAAAAGCCTTTATGGTTTGAAGCAAGCACCGAGGTGTTGGAATAAGTGTTTTTCGAAATTTCTAACAAGCTTTGGACTCCAAGAAAGTGCTTCGGACCCCTGTTTATATGTGACAAACTCACGGAAGAATAAACTCTTTGTTGTAATTTTCGTGGATGACGGACTAGTGTTTTCCACTCGTGAAACAGATGCCGACAATTTTGTGCAACAATTAGCACTGGAATTTAAAGCGGTAATCACAAAGACTGTAAAATCTTTCTTGGGTATTGAACTTTCATTTCGTAGTGATGGCTCTGTATTTTTGAGTCAAAGTGCCTACGTGGAGAAGATTCTCAAACGTTTCAACATGCAAGATTGCAAGCCTGTTACAACTCCAATTGAAATGGGATGGAACAAAACTGACCTACTGAACCTACCAGCAGAAAATATTCCCTATCGAGAAGCGGTGGGCAACCTCATGTATCTGCAAGTTATATGCCGTCCAGACATTTGTTTTGCAGTGAACATTCTGGCGAGAAGTTTGGACAAACCTTCTCAAGCTCACTGGCTACTTGTTAAACGAGTATTTCGATACTTGAAAGGTACAAAGACTTTTGGATTATTGTACAATGCTGTTGGTGATTTCGAAGTTTATGCTGATGCCGATTATGCAGGTGATCCAGAGACCAGGAAATCAACATCCGGAATTTTGTGCAAATATGGAGGTGCTGCCGTCATTTGGAAGACCAAGAGACAACAGTGCGTTTCGTTAAGTACAACAGAAGCGGAATTTGTGAGTGCGGCGCACGGTGCGAAAGAAGGTATTTGGTGTTCTCGGTTATTTACCGATTTCGGTATAAAGTGCGAGAAATTTAATATGTTCACCGATAATCAAAGTGCGATAAAGTTGATTAAAAACCCAGAATTTCATGATCGTTCAAAGCATATCGATGTAAAATATAATTTTATTAGGGATTTGTATCAAAAAGGAAAAATTGTAATTAATTTTGTTCCTAGTAGAGATCAGTGCGCAGATGTTCTTACTAAAGCACTTGCTCGTCCCAAATTTGAAGATATGAGAAATAAATTAGGTATTACTAATAATGTTTAATTGTTATGTATTAAAGGGTTCAGCTTTAGGGGAAGTGTTAAGAATTCTGGGAAATTGTTTTGAAATCTGAACTCCTTACGATTCTGTATAACCTTGTATGTTATTAGTTCTTAGTATTCCAATAGTCTGTTTCGTTTGCGTCTGCTTGTATTCTTAATTTTATAGTCAGTCACAATAAAGCCTTTGACCAAGCTGTGTCTCTCTGTTTGATCAGCTAACAATTATCCTGATCTTCTTCAGAAACGTAATTTTGTTAGGTCAAAAGCGTCGTTGACATCTGAGGCTGTATATGTATTAATGAACATGTGGAGCCGGGCAGCATCAACATCAATAATTATACCATTAACATTATATATGTTACCGCTAATATCCGAAAGCAGTTATAATACGCATAATAACTGAGCATTTTAGGAATTACGCATAATAACTGAGCATTTTAGGAATTACGCATAATTACTAAAACTGTCAG
Source organism: Diaperis boleti (assembly GCA_963583935.1). Lineage (NCBI taxonomy): Eukaryota > Metazoa > Arthropoda > Insecta > Coleoptera > Tenebrionidae > Diaperis > Diaperis boleti. The sequence goes on along the minus strand of OY757245.1, from coordinate 41,008,308 downwards.
TTATTATGCATAATAACTGAGCACATCACGAATTATGCATACCTAAAACATTTTAGTCATTATGCATATTTCATATACCACTTCGTAGTTAGTAGGCATAACAACAATTTAAATTTCAGTTATTATGCATGTTTAGGGGTAATTTAGGTAAAATACAAGAAATATTTTAGTTTAGTCTTACGTAGGTACTAAAATCTATTTATTTTGAACAAAAATAGCTTTGATGACACTTACAAATATATGGCACAATGCAAAACAGATAGGCATATTAAAATTTATTTATTCGAGTAAGAAGAGCTTTGGTGGCAGTTACTAGATATTTCATAGTCTGTTATTTTTGACAACGGCTGTTTTTGGAAAATTTTGTACAGTTGCATCTTTGGTAACCTTGCATAGTATCAGAAGCATTTGCAGCTGCTTTTCTAAGAGATGTTGTTACATTTGGAACATCATTAACATGCAAGGAGTTCGAACTTCAACAGTGCCTGAATTGAGATCGCATAATATATAATTAATTAATAATTAATATATTATATATATATATATATATATATATATATAGGAATTATATATTAATTATATATATATATATATATATATATATATAATTATATATATATATATATATATAATTAATATATAATTCCTGTTCAATTTTTAGTTATGATCAATATTAACGGAGTGTCCCTGATATTATGGATAGTTCCTGATATGCTCAGTTATTATGCATAAGCACTGACGACTTTAGTATTTATGCATAATTCCTGATGTGCTCAGTTATTATGCATAATAACTGACAGTTTTAGTGATTATGTGTAATTCCTAAAATGCTCAGTTATTATGCGTAATTCCTAAAATGCTCAGTTATTATGCGTATTACCTGCTTTCGGATATTAGCGGTAACATATATATCACAAATTGATCAAGATGGCCACCGCTGGCGACGACGCGAGTTTGTGTGCTGTCTGTGGGAAAGTGCTTGAAGATAGAAAGAGTGCTTTACAATGTAATAACTGTAGTGAATATTATCACCCTAAGTATGAAAATGTCGATATGCGTGGTTTTCGTAGGAAACCTAAATGGAACTGTAAAAAGTGCAATACTGAGTTACTCAATGTGGGTGAAAAAGGTGTAAAAAATCGACAACGTAGTGATGATTTATTAACTGTTGGAGAAAGTACCATTGAGGATGTGATGACATTGTTAAAATTCATTATTCAATCAACCGATGAAATAAAGGAACGGTTAAATGAAGTAGTATCAGATAATAAAAAACTGCGAGAAGAAATCAAGGTGTTGAAAGAAGAAAAAACGACTACAAATAAACCGAAATCGACATATGCGGAGGTCACCAATGACAAAATATTGCTGATAAATCCGAAAGATCAATCAGTTGCAAGTGAAGTATCAGGAAAAAAAATACGTGAAAAGCTGCAAAGTGAAGTCGATCCAGCAGAAATCGGAGTAGGAATGAAAATTGGAAAAACAACAAGAAATGGAGGAATCATCCTTCAATACAGGAGTAACAAAGATGACGAAGAGATTCGTAAAAAAATTGGAGAAAATTTGGGAGTTGAATATAATGTGGAGAAGAAAAAACTGTATAAGAACCGCATCAGGATCACCGGGATCAATGAGCATATGCACAACAAAACTGATGATGACATCGTAAACAAAATTATTAGTCAAAACGACATTGACAAAGCCGCGTCTGAAATAAAAATTATATACAAATCCAAAGTTGCGTATAAGAGGTTCAGCATTATAGTCGAAATAGACGACACCGTTCACCGGCTATTGTTGGAAAAGGAAAAAATCTATGTTGGATGGAGCAGATGCCGAGTGTTCGAAGAGTATGGCATAATTATCGCCGAAAAGTGCAAACAAGACAAATCAACCTGTCCAATATGTGCTGAGGAACATAAAATTCAAGAATGCAACAGCGAATATAAGAAGTGTATAAACTGTGTGGCGGCAAATGAGAAATTCAAATTAAAACTGAACACGAATCATGAGGTATGGAACAAAGATTGTGCATGTCTACTAAATCGATTAATTGAATCTCAAAAAGAAAAATTTGTTACTGCGTCACAGCATAAATAACAATCATTGCCTGAAAAGTCAAAAACAGAATGTTATATAAAAGCGTGTTGTGTGAATATACGTTCCATAAATAATTGCTTCGGTGAATTTGCTGAATTTGTATCAGGTAAAAACTTCGATATCATTGGTTTATGCGAAACTTGGCTTAACTCAGACCAACCAGATAACTATTTATTGTTACCTAATTTTAATTTAGTCAGAGCGGATCGTATTGGACGTGGTGGCGGTGTAGCTCTATACATTAATTCTTCATTTAAATATAAGATTTTTTATGTCTCTACTCCCGATAAATATTTAGAACAACTGTGGCTAGTTGTAAAAGCTAAGAAACAAACTATTGCTGTAAGTGTAATCTATCGTCCTCCGGATTCTAACGCAAATCTATGTCTCGAGGAATTATGCGATGTTTTAGAAAATATAAATATATAAATATCAATCTTTTAAAACCAGAACAAAAAGAATCAAAAACTTTTTTAAATCTAATCAAATTGTATGATTTAACTCAAGTAATCTGTAAACCAACTAGGATTACATTAAATTCCGAGTCACTTATTGATGTTATTTGTTTGTCTAATAGTCTATGAAAACAACATAACTAATGATTTTTTAAACTGCACAGACCATAATTATTATGATGGTATCTTGTGACGTAGGCGTTGAGAAAGAAAGTCATACTCCAGAAATAATTAGTTTCAGAAATCTGATAAATATAGATATGAACAGTTTTGCAATTGATGCCGTACACAACGTACCTTGGAATGACATTGATTTAATAGATAACTATGACGATAAAATAACCTATTTAAATTATTGTATAACCCTCCTATTTGATATGCATGCACCAGTATAGAAAAAATATAGAATTTGATTTTTCCAAAATAAGTAATGAAGACATTGTTAACTCCGTTCGATTAATTAAAAGTAACGCTCAGGGTGCAGATAACATATCCATATTGATGCTGTCTATTGTCCTACCGTATTGTATCGATATAATCACAAATTTGTTTAATCAATCTCTGGAAGAAAATGTCTTTCCCCAAATATGGAAATGTTAGAATATCGAAATGAGCTATAGATTAGCATAGTGTGCGCCTAGCAATTCGAATGTCTAATTAATAAAATACAAGTTGTGTATCGTGTTGGTCTGAATAAAATAGTTTTACTTTGGTCTATCCCCAATTCCCGTCAGGTTATGCGCCCAGAACTCCCAGAAGTCCCAAAACTCCCAGAAGTCCCAAAACTCCCAGAATTCGAATAACGAAAAACAAAATATGGCTTCAACTACCGGTTTTGCAAATATTGAGAAATTAAATGAAAACAATTTCGAATTATGGAAGGTTCAGATGAAAAGTGTATTAATAATCAATGATTTGTGGGGATACGTTGACGGTATCGAAGTAAAAACGGAAGAAAACAAACAAGAATGGACCAAGAAGGACTCTAAAGCACTGGCGTTAATAAATTTAAGCATCACACAGAGTCAATTGAATCATGTAAAGAAAGCATCGTCTTCAAAGGAAGCGTGGGACGGACTCAAACTAGTTTTCGAATCAAAAGGTCCGGTTAGAAAGGCTGTTTTGTACAAACAGTTGCTTCGTATGGAGAAGAAGTCCAATGTTACCATGGCGCAGTATGTAATAGAATTTAAACGGAAAGCGGAACAACTTGAAGAAGCTGGAATTGTAATTCCTGAAGATTTATTATCAATAATGTTGCTAGGTTCTTTACCGGCCGAATTCGAAAATTTCAGCGTAGCAATTGAGACCCGTGATGAAATACCTTCGTTCGAAAATTTGAAATTAAAATTAATTGAAGAAGAAGCACGGCTGAACGAAAAGAACGCCATGATCAAAGATAACAAAGATACAAACGACGCGTTACTGACGAAAAGACCATTTGCAAATACAAAAACAAACACGCAAAAATGGAAACTAAAATGTTACAATTGTGGAAAATTAGGACACAAAAGTCGATTTTGCAGATCGAAGCGTAGTGAATTCAAGAAATCAACCGACGACGCTATGACAGTAGTTGCATGCAATACGGAATTAAGAAGTTTCGGGAAGAGAACGTGGTACCTCGACAGTGGTGCAACTAGACACATGTGCAACAATAAAAGTAATTTTGCAAGTTTAGATGAAAATGAACAATCGAAAGTGTATATGGCAGCAGAACATTTTGTAGGATCAATCGGCGTTGGTGATATTTATTTAGATGCGAAATTAAATGGACATCACGCAGTAAACACTGTAAAACTAAAAGATACATTGTGTGTTCCAGATCTTCGTAACAATCTTTTGTCTGTATCAAGCGTTACTGATAACGGCTACACGGTTACATTTGACAAAAATCGGGCAACAATCAATCGGAAAGACGGTACGGCAGTTCTCACAGCGACAAAACGTCATCATCTGTACGTTGTCAACGAAAAAGAAGAATATGCAGCTTTGGCAGGTAGAAATGGAGATGAAGAATTACGAAAATGGCATCAGAGGTATGGACACTTAAATGTAAGTGATTTGAAGAAAATGAAGAAAGAACATATGGTGTCGGGTATGAAGTTTTGTGACAATGGCAATGACATAAAGTGTGAAATATGTGCGAAATGTAAAATCACTGTTCAACCATTTAAAAAATCTGACAATCGTGCAAGCGAACTTTTAGGGTTGGTACATTCGGAGTATTGTGGACCAATGAGCACCCAATCGCTTGGTGGTGCAAGATATTTTGTAACCTTTATAGACGACTGTTCTAGGTATACAGAAACTGTTACGCTACGACATCGTTCTGACGTTCTTAAGGCTTTCAAAAATTACAAACGAAGAGTAGAAAAACAGACTGGTCAACAAATCAAGAAACTACGTACAGACAACGAAACAGAGTATCTGTCAAACGAATTCAAAAATTTCATCAGAGAAGAAGGTATTTCGCGGCAGCTGACTGTTGAATACACACCTCAACAAAACGGAGTGGCAGAACGAGCCAATCGTACGCTCGTGGAAATGGCACGTTGTCTTATAGTGCAAGCAAATCTTCCTGCTTCGTTGGGGGCCGAAGCAATTAATACGGCGACATATTTAAGAAATAGATGTGCAACAAAATGTCTAAATGAAATTACTCCTTATGAAGTATGGTCAAAACGTAAACCTTACGTTGGTTTCTTCAGAACAATAGGCAGCAAGACCATCGCTTTGAATAAAAGACAAAGAGGAGGTAAATTTCAACCGAAAGGAGATGAATATGTGCTGGTGGGTTACTCGGATGAATCGAAAGCGTATCGACTATGGAAACCAGGAACAAAAACAGTAATTAGAGCTCGAGATGTCAAATTTTTTGAAAGAATTGAAAAATCCCAAAAACTATCGGAAGGAATTTTTGAATTGTCAAATCCCGATATTGATACATCACAAAATCAACACCAAGAAGGCAGAAATCTCGAACATGGTCAAGAAGATGTACATTTGGAAGACGACCAAGACCAGCAACTTGATGAAGAAGAAAAACAAGTTAATGAGCCACAACGAGGACCGGGTCGTCCAAGAATTGAAAGAACGTTTAAACCTGGACGTCCAAAGAAAGTTTATCAAACCAAAGAGAAAAGTTCCGATCCAGAATCTATTTCGTAAATTTACTCGCGAATTGGTAGAAGATAAAAAATTGAGTGCAATCGATGAGTAGAGATATTATGTTTAGTTAATGTTAGAAACTGATTTAGAAGAGCGCATTTCGATAGAGGGGGTGTTAGAATATCGAAATGAGCTATAGATTAGCATAGTGTGCGCCTAGCAATTCGAATGTCTAATTAATAAAATACAAGTTGTGTATCGTGTTGGTCTGAATAAAATAGTTTTACTTTGATCCGTCTATCCCCAATTCCCGTCAGGAAACTATCAAGTGTTATACCAATCCCTAAAGTAAAATCTCCCAACCGCTTTGAAGACCTGCGTCCTATAAGCATCTGCTCGGTATTCTCTAAAATTTTCGAAAAAATACTATGTCGCCAAATTAAGGAATTCATAGAACATAACACAATATTGCCCTCCATACAATCAGGATTTAGAAGTAACCATGGAACTCAAACCGCCTTGACATATGTAATCAACGATCTTGCAAATGCAATAGACAAATCTTATCCCTCCATTCTAGTCTTGCTTGATCAGAGTAAAGCATTTGATTTAGTGAACCATGATCTTTTGATATCTAAGCTGAAATATATAGGGTTTCGTGAAAACGCATTGCAATGGTTTCGTAACTTTCTGATAGGAAGAGAACAGAAGGTCATAATTGATAGTAAAAATTTAGAATCTGCAACTTGTCCAACTAATTCGGGTGTTCCACAGGGCAGTGCATGAGCAAGATTGTAGAACTCGGGTCCACAATCGGTAAATTTTTTCAGCGAAATCTCAACTCGAATTATATTCGCCAGGCTATTTCATGAACACGAACAAATTATTGATAATGTGACAGGTAATTAAGGAATTTGACATGAAGTATGCTGCCAAAGTGACTGCAGCAATAATTGTTATTTTTTCGCTGAAAAATGAGATACGTTGTGTAATAGCGACTGTTCATTGGTCCGTAACCCCCGATAAAATTTTGACAAGTTGATTTTTTCAATTTAAATTTTGATTCCATTATTGAATGATCACATATGATTGGTTAAAATATATATGAGTGAAACAGTAAAAAAAAAGTTATGCAAGGCAAGTGCATCTAAAACCCAAAAAAAAGTTGGGGTTGCCAATTAAAAAAAATGATGATGGTGTCATAGTTCAAAAACAAATGAAGTCATCACCAAAATTTTTTATGTCGTAAGATGGCAATTTGAAAACAAAAATCGATCGAGCGTTTTTCGCAAAACCATTGCATAACTAAATTATGAATTTTGTGCGGTACTTTATGATCACTCTGTATATTAAAAATAATATAATAATAAAAAGATGAATATGAATGAATATCGCTTTAAAAACATCCCGGTTTGTTAACAAGCAATAAAATGTGTATGAGTTGAAATGACAGTTTATTTTAAAGAACTATTTGAAAAAAAAAAACAATCCAATACAATGCATTCTTGTTCTTGACGTTGGATTTAATCCCCAAATAGTTGGCAACAATTTTAAACCCAAAATCTAAATGTATGTGATTTTTGAATTTAAAGCAAAACAAAAAAAAAAACATTGTCAAGTCCATGCAATTACACATATTAGGTAGTAGGGTAGCCCGGGGCTTAAAGTCGTATAAACCTCGATGATAATTTTCAACACAATTACGAGTAGAGTTATGAAGTGACTTTTCTTATTTCTTAATATTTATAAAATTATTAAATTTGTCACTGTTAGTGTTTTCATGCGAGTGAGTCAGTGTCAAAATGACAAGTCTTTGAAATAGTAGTAAGTTAGGTTACGAATACCTAAGGGTCGCCTTAAATCTTATGACAATAAATGATAAGTGACGGCCAAAATTCCGTGGCCGTAACTGTCCCTCTATTTTTACAATATTTTTATTTGTTTTTATTATAAGAACAAAACAATAATTACTGCTATTCATTAATAATATTTATCTACAACTGATTAATAATTGACGTATTATACTTGTACTATGAATACTTAACTAGGTCTATTAAACACAGACAGACACAAGTAGTTTTAATTCTAAAAGTACAATTGTAGATAAAACGTCGTATTTCACTCGCATATAATGGTGGCTATTGTACACTCGAATTGTTAAAATACGAGCCGCAGGCGATTCCATTGTCGTGTATAATAACCACCATTGTATACTCATTAAATAATCTACTATTATTTTCTTATTTTATTATCTGTAGTGTTATAGATGCATCTATTTTGTTCTTCAACTAGAGCATTTATAATCATCGGGATAAAAAGTTCTTTCAAGGTACTTTTTGCCCTAGTCATGTTTTTTTTGCCACTTTAAAAGTAAAACAATAATCAAATTCATACAAAGCAACCATTGTTAATTAATAACTAAAACAACAGACTAAACATTAAAACTGTTACGGGGGCGGCGGTTACCCTTGGAGGTACCGGGACCGAAGTACACCACCGACGTCGAAGAGGGTTTGGTGAGACTGAAACTCGCGCCTGGTGATGCCTTCTCGAAGATGTTATCCACGGGCCAGTAGGGGAATTGGGTCGTTCGTCTTCTTAATCTCTCATTATCTTTTAGTTATCTTAAAAGAAAAGTCTCATTTTTTGTTGAAACGTTTTTTATTCACACACCTCTTTCGAGGGCTGAATAGAACTGCCTCACAATCGGAAATCGACACATATTTATACCTGCGACCGGGAAAAACCAGATCGCAGGTGGTGTCCTGCTTCCTGATTGGCTGCAGCCTATTCACCCTATGTAACATTAGTTATACTTAAATCTAATTAAAACTATACTTAATCTATAGCGCGAGCGCTTAACCATTAATCTAAACTAATCTAACCTAACCACTCGCGACCGCATGCGTAGAAACAGCGAAATCGCAAGAGCGTGCGCGGTGGGTGTGACGGAGTGGGAGACAGTAGGGAGTTTTTGAACGCCACACCTTAAAAATACCGTAAACGTTAAAACCACGTGATTGAATACGGTATAGAAAATAGCGGCATAGCAAATGTGGCAGTTTTTGCCTCTGCAACTATAGCACTATAGTGGTAAATTTTTTCGCTGCACCAATTATAATCATTGTCATTTATAACAAAATTATCTAAAACGTTTGGCATATCACAGAAAGAATCACAGCTGGTATCACTGTCATAACAGTCACTATCTCTAACAAACACAGAGCTGAAATGGGCTGCGAAGGAATTTAAGCTCAAAGCTTAAAGTATGGAAGACTTGTTAAATGTGTTAGTGCATTTTGATAAAATGGATGTAATTGAAGATGCAATACATATTAAATGAGTTGTCAGTGCCCAGACAGGATCCATTTACAAAATCAACCAAATATTATCGGTTAAATTTAGATAATGTTGACTGCAGAAGAGTGTGTTTCTAACTTTAGGTTTAAAAAAGACGATTTATCAATGCGTTGCATACACTTCTTAACCAATCAGAAGATATTAAACTATACGGTAAAGCATTTAACGTGCTCCGTTAAACCAAGGGAAATACCGTGGCCCGCTATTCAAATAGTGTTACCGTAAGTTGTGCACATGCGCCATTTCCACTCCGTCTACCGTCCCGAACACACGCTCGCTTCCTGTTGCAATTTTCATGTTATGTCGCAACAGGACGCGTGGTGTTTTATATTAATCTATTCTAAACTTAAAATTAACACTATCACTACACTAAATTACGAAAAATCTGGCCGCGAAACACCGTCCTACAACAAAACGTACTTTGTTCGATTGCATTCACCGACTCAAAAATAAGTAAGTATTATGTGAACGTGAACGAAAGATTTTATTTTAGAGGTTAAAAACAAACGACGTTTTGGTGTACGCAAAGTGAACAATCTGCGGCGACTGGGGGGCCACTCCCTATTTCGTGTCGAATATCGCTCTCCTACGAAGGCGCAGAGAGAACATATAACTTTTTTTGAAGTAAATACTTCTTTACGGACACTTGACTTGGGGAGTAAGCTGGTGAATGCCTGACGAGAGCGTTACAAAAAGTGTGATCGGGCGAAGCGAACGGAAGTTTTAATAATAATAATATTAATTCATAGAAAAAATGTTTGCATTAACACAATCGTGTGGTATTTAAGCACACTCGTATTTTTTTATTATTTCGACTTTAATCTCGAAATTTCGACTTTCAACCCGAAATTTCGACTTTATACTCAAAATCTCGACTTTAATCTCGAAATTGCGACATTAATCTCGAAATTATGCGCGCGCACCCCCATTAACACATTTCGAGTTTTACGTACAGGGAAATATGACCTTCTTGGAGTATGTTTCTTTTAGGGGTAGAGCGCGTAGTACGAGGCACCAATTTCAATGATCCACGGAAAAGCAAATTTTCTCAAACGGCAACTTCAAAACAGGCTCCAATGGAGCCCCCTTGACCATAAGCCACTTTAAGTTAACATTGGAATCAGAAAATAATGAAATAAACTCGATTCCTACCATCGTCGTACCATCAGTAAAGTTATTATCTCATTTATTGTGCTTCTTACAGCTGCGCTGTCGTGGTATTTCGTCAGCGGAATACGTTGAATGAGGAGGTTAGTTTAATCAGATTATTTTCTATGTCCGAGTGGTATTCGTTACGATTATTTAATAAAAAAAAAACTGACGGAACTTTTTTTCTGACGTTTATTACCAATATAAATCTTTATTTGCGCTACGGGCTTTCTGATTCCTATACATATACAAGTAAACTTAACAATTATAATAATAAAAAAAACTAAATAAAATTCTCTATTTCTTCTCCCCTCCCCTTTCCTCTTCTCCCTTCTCCCTCCTCTTCCATACCTTTTTCATCCATTTAATTTCCCTTCCATCTACATTCAGTATTTCCTCTCTTTCTTTCCTCTCTCTTTGTTTCATCTCACTGCACTCGTTCCACATATGCTCAATCGTCTCTCTTTCCTCATAGCACATTCTACACATTCTTCCTCCATCTTCTGCCCAATACCTATTTTTCCTCTCTTCATTTCCGCACCTAAACCTCGCCATCATCTTTCTTTCTTTCTCGCTCTCCCTCCCCAAATACTTCGGTACTTCCTCGATCATGCATCTTCCGTACTTCCCGTTGTATCTGGATTCTCTAATTCTTTCTCTCCTCTCTTGTCTATCCGTATCCTTATCTCTTTCACTTAGTTCTACATTCATCCACACGCCTCTTTCTCTCAGTCTCTCTATTTCTTTGCTTGCATACCCACTCCTCCTGTAGTAATTCTCCCTATCATTCTCCTCTGAATTCTTCTTTTTTTCTCTCCAGCACTCCTTTAGTATCCTACATTCTTTCCTCCCTTTCATCCTGTCTTCGAACTTGACCGCTCTTTTTCCCGCTTTTACTCTCAACCTATTCCTCTTGCATTCTTCTCTCACTATGTACCCTGGCGTTTCTCTCTCCACCCCTAGCACCCACCTCAGATATTTCTCTTGCACCCTCTCTATCTCCTCTTGTTCTTTCCATCCCCAGACCTCTGCTACGTACAACACGCTTTCAATAAGACTTTCAAACATCATCATTCTCCTCTTAAAATCGCCTCCCCACCTTCTCTCTCCTATTCCCCATACACATCCTATCACGTTGTTCGCTTTTCTTGCCAGTTCTCTAATATGTGCCTTATCTGTGGCTCTTTCATTGAACACATACCCCAAGTATTTGAATTCTTTTACTTGTTCTATTACTTCTCCCTCCCACCTCCAATCACTCTCTTCGTTCTTCCTCTTTCTCTTATTGAACACCAGCATTTTTGTTTTCTCTACATTCACTTCTAGTCTTTTCTTCTTCACATATTTTCCTAAACTTTTTATCATTTCTCTTTCACTCTTTGCCACCATTACCACATCATCCGCAAACGCCAGGCTCCACACTTTTTTTCTACCTACCACACACCCCCCCGCTTGTGCTCTCTCTAACATTCCGTCCATATCTGCCACATACATCGTGAACAACAAGGGGCTGAGCGGGCACCCTTGCCTCACTCCCTTTGTTGTCACAAACCATTCACTTTCCCTCTCCCCTACCTTCACTTTACTTTTTGTCTTCTCATATATCTCCTCCACCTTTCTTACCAGCCATTCATTTACCCCTTTCTCCCTCAGGCACTCAAACATCTTCTCTCTGTCCACCTTGTCAAAAGCCGCCTTGAAGTCTAGGAATAATGCATACACCCTCCCCCCTTTCTTCTTTAACTCACTCTTCGTCAAATGGTTCAGGATGTATACATTATCCATAGTTCCCCTCCCCTCTCTAAATCCTGCTTGGCTGTCTGGTAATGCTCCCTTTTCCTCTATCTCTCTGCTCATCCTTTCATTCAGAATTGATGCATACAACTTGTACCCTGTGTTTAGGAGAGTTATCCCTCGGTAATTTTCTACTTTATTTTTCTCCCCTTTTTTGTAAATGGGGTAAATTACCCCCTCTCTCCACCCTACCGGGAATCCTTCTCCTCTCCACACCCCATTCATTACCTCCACCAGCCTCTCTAGCACTCTTCTCGTCCCATACATCCACGACTCATTCTGTATTCTATCCCTCCCTGGTGCCTTCCCTTTCTTCAGTTTCTTCACATGCCTCTCCACCTCTTCCATTGTAATTTCTTCTCCTTCAGGTTCTACTCGGTTTCTCTTCGTATCTATTTCCGTTTTCTTTTTTTCCTTTTCTCCCTCCAGCAGCCTCATGAAGTACTCCTCCCACTCATTCATCGTTATCTCCTCGCTCCCATTTTCTTTCTTCTTTCTCTCTCTATTAATATAGTTCCATACCTCCTTCTCTGTTCTTATTGCTTTTATCTCTTCCTCCTCTCTCTCTCCTTTTTCTGCCTCTTCTTCTCCCTGCATGTCTCTCTGTATCTTCTTTTCGCTTCTAAAAAGCCACTTCTGTTTCCTTTAGTCTTTCTCCACTTTCTTAGTTTTTTTATTGCTTCCTTTTTACGTTGCTCACATTCTTTGTCCCACCATTTATTCTTTCTTTTTGTTCCTCCACCTCTTACTATTATTTCTCTTTTTGTCGCTGCTTTTTCCAATATTTCTACCAATTCTTTCTCCATTTTCCCTACTTCTTGTTCTTTGAATCTTGCTTTTTCCAGTCTTCTCTTATTTATACTCTATTTCCTCTATTTTTTCTTCTCCTCCTCTCTTCTCTCTCCCCCTTCCTATACTTATCTCTATAGGCAGATGGTCTGACTCTACTCTTTCCCCTATTCTGAATTCTTCGACTTCTTCCCATGCTTCTTCGTTTACTATTCCGTAGTCTGTCACCGTCTCTCCTCTACCGTCTATGTAGGTCCATTCTCCATCTTCGTCCCCTTGTTTATTTCCATTCAGTACTTCCCATACTTTTTCTTCTATCCATTCCATCAACTTCTTCCCTTCCGCGTTTTCTTTCTTGTCTTTGGATTTTCTTTTTCCCTCTCCTCTCTCTTCTTCCCAATCCCTGGCTCCTCTTTCCCCAATTCTACCGTTAAAATCCACTTCCAGAAGCAAACATTCTTCCCTGTTGTCTTTTAATGTTTCTTCTATCTTGCTTATTGTTTCTATCATCTCTTTGCTGTACACTGTCATTATTTTCCACCATTTACTGTCTATTTTAACGTTTCTCACCATGTGGCCTTCCTTTTCTCCCTTCTTTTTAGTATTCTCTTTTATTCCTTTTTTTACCCCTGTTATTATTCCCCCTGCTGCTCTTCCTTTTTTCTTTTCCCTTCTCGCCCCTTGCCATTCCCACTTGAACTCCTTTGGTAACAGTTTTTCTATTTTTTCCCAGCTTTCTGACCATGTTTCTGTTAATCCAACAATATCGAACTCCTTCATATAGTCCCAAAAATCTTCTTCTTTTTTCCCTAGTCCTGCTACATTCCAAAATAGTTCCCTCACCCCTGTTTTTCTCGTTACCTTCTTTGATTTCCCCCTTCCTTCCTTAGTTTCCCTCCTACTTCCTTTTTTGTTTCTTTTTTCTCGCTTCACTGTCCTTTTTATTTTGCCGTTGTCCCCCTTTTTCCCTCCTCCCCTTCTTCTTCTTATTGGAAAACTTCTAGTCTCTCTCTCTTTTCATTCCATCTCCATTGCTCCCCGTCCACTATTAATTTCCTGTATCCCACGCTTACTTCTTTCCCTTCTTCCCTTTTTTCCTTAGCCATACTTCTTAGTTTCTTCTGTAAATCTCTTTCTTTCTTTGTGAGGTCGTTGTCTATGTATATCCCCCTTGTTTCCCTCTTCTCCCTCAATTTTCCTTTGTGCTTCATTATTTTTTCCTTCTCACCCCATCCCTCCATCTCCACCAATACTTGATCCTTGTTAATCCTGTAACAATCTTTTACTTTACTATCCTCTACATTTTCCTTCAAAAACTTCTCTACATCCTCTTTTTTTCCATGACTTTTTCTTTCCCCGTCCCATCCTGTTATCACGACGTTGTTCTTCCTCTTTCTTCTCTCTTCGATTTCCATTCTCTCTTCCAGCTTTTCCACCCTCTCCTTCCACCAGTCTCTCTCTCCTTCCCATCTCTTCTCCTTCTCTTTAAATTCTTCTCTCTGCCTCTCTATCTCTCTCTTGAGTTCCTTGTTTTCTCGTCTTATTTCTTTAATCTCCTCCTTCATCTCTTGCAACAGCTCCAATATTTTTTTCTCCATCTCTGTGTCCGTTTCCTTCTCTTTCTCTGATGTCTTCTGTGTTTTCTTTACTCCAGGAGACATCGCCGTCTTTTTACTTTTTTGAAAAAAAATTTCTTCCTCCTCTTCTTGTTTTTCTGTTCTACCCTCCCCTTTTCTCTTTCTTTTCCTTTCCTCCAGGTAAGAGTCCAGGCTTCCCTGACTGAGCGAGCTATCGTCTTTGTTCATCCGCTTCCTGTGGCGCCTCCTAGATGTCGTTATCTTCCGGCTTCGCCGATTTATTCTTTTCCCTGCCCAATTCTTTCTTCCTACCTTTCTCTAATACCTCTTCTCGCTTTTCTCAAAATCTTCTCTAATTTTTTCTTTATATCACCTTCTATTTCTCTATTTTTCGCTACGTAACCTCTCTACCACGTGTTTACCTTCAGCTCGGTAATACAGGAATTCATTCATTTCTGACGTTTATCAACAATCAACATGTAGAGCTCGTCAAAATAGTTTGACCCCTAAAACCAATATCCGCCTATGGACCCACGTTCATTGATTGTAAGGAATACACAAAAACTTTACCCGAAAAACGAATTGAAATAAAAACTGTTTAAATGGAAACTGTTTAAATAATAGAGAGTTATTGCAAGCTCCGTTTTAGAGACCCTTTATTAAAGTTTTCCTTTATTTGACAGCTACGCATGCGCATTGAAGATGCCGTTTAAAATTTTCCTTTATTAAAATACAGGCCGCCTGTATTTAAGTTAATTACGGGATAAGCTTTCCCTTATTTAAGGTTCCTTTATATTGACGTATGTAGGGATTTTAGTTCAATCTCTAGTAACATATTTAGGTGCTTTCAAAACTGGCAGTAGTGGAAAAGTCAGAAAAAGGTTTTCTGTTGATTTCGCTTCTTGAAATGAGGAAAGATAAAAACGTCGTTTCGGCCAGGTGCACGTTTTTAAGTTAGGTATACCCACAGAACAACAACTTTCTGTCTAGATAAAGTATCTCGACTTGTCAAAATAAAAGTGGAAAGGGACGTGTTAGACCCGTGGGTCGTATGTTCGAATAAGTCACTCTTTAAACATATTAATAATATTTATTGAGTCACACGGAGGACAACTATGTCCAACGGAAGCTATTTACAGACTTACTTAAAAACTAACTAAAATGGTATGAATTTGAAAACGACTGGTGGGGAGGGAGAAACCCTTACTCAGGTACAGACGCCCCTTGTAGGACTGTACATATTCCCCCCCTTGAACGTATCGAGTATCGAACTTCAAAATATTCTACACTACATACATACTACTTAAAACCTAAAGATATAATAAAATTTATTTACAATTAATAGCAAATTAATAAGCCTTGGATCATATACATGAACGCGACAAGAGCATAACATACGAGCAATAATAATTGTCACTTTAGTGTTTTCGTTCACTTCACTAGCGCACTGAATTGCTCTTTGAATCACCACTTCACTGTGTTGCGTCCTCCTCGATGGGTAACGGACATATCTTGGCCAGTGACCGCTTGAAGAATCCCTGACTGGTCTTGACCGTCACGACTCTCACGTGGCCGTCGTTTCCTGGGTGGGTCTGGACGATCCTGCCAATTTTCCAGGCGAGAGGTTGCACGTTGTCTTCCATAAGGATGACCATTGCCCCTTTTAGTTTGCCTTCTGATGAAGGTGTCCCCTTGTGCCATTTTCCGCGTGCTTGTAATGACGTCAAATATTCCCTGCTCCATCTCTTCCAAAAGTGGGCTCGAACCTTCTCCATTAGCTGCCACCTCGATAGCCGATTAATCGGTACTTCGCTCCAGTCATAATCTGGAAAGGTTGTCAGCGTCTCCCCAATGAGGAAGTGAAAGGGAGTTAGGACTTCGAGGTCGTTGGGATCTGATGTTAAGGGTGTTAAAGGCCTAGAATTTAAACAAGCCTCAATTCGCACTAAGAGTGTATACATTTCATTGTGCGTTAGATTTGTATTCCCAAGCACTCTTTTTAGATGCGTTTTCACAGTCTTTATGTTGGCCTCCCATAAACCAGCCATATGAGGTGACTTGGCAGGTATGAAATGCCAGTTTATACCTATGTTGGTTAGGTCATTATAAATTTTATTTTGAGTTTGCTGAAGCCTTAAGAAATTGAATAACTCGTTCAATTCATTCTTCGCACCCACAAAATTAGTTCCGTTGTCACTGTACAAATTACGCGGGTGACCGCGTCTGCTTATGAATCGCTTTAGGGCGCCAAGAAATTCTTGGGTTGTGAGGTCCGTTACAAGGTCAATGTGAACTGCCTTTGTGACAAAACATATAAAGAGGGCTACATATGCCTTATTCAATTTTTTACCGCGCCCTCTAGTTTCTCGGATATAAAAGGGCCCGGCGTAGTCTATACCTGTCGTTGTAAATGGACGAGCGGGTTGAACCCTGTGAGCGGGCAAGTTGCCCATTTTAAATTTTGATACTACGGGCCTTGCCCTAAAACATTTGTGACAGTGATGTAACACCTGTCGTATGGCACTGCGTGACGACATGATCCAATATTGTCGGCGAAGTGTTGCCAACGTGCCCTGGGGGCCAGCATGAAGTTGCTGTTCGTGTGTGTACTTTATGATTAATTTTGTTACAAAGTGGCCTTTTGGTAACAATATCGGATATTTTACATCAGAATTAATGTTTGCGTTTTTTAACCTGCCACCGACTCGTATGATGTTTTGGTTATCAAGAAATGGGTTCAACGGTAGCAGTTTTGAATTTTCGTTTAACGTTTTTTTGTTATTTAATAAATAAAATTCCTTTTGAAAGACCGCTCCTTGAACAGCCCGTACAATCGTCAGTGTGGATTTTTTTAATTCGTCGCTTGATAAGTTTGGTGTTAAAATTTTGTCTGTGCCTTTGCAGTTTTTTATGAACCTGATTATCCAAGCCGTGATTCTTTGTAGTTTTTTAAATTCTGAAAATCTTTGAAAGACTGCTGTTTCTATGTTTAAATTACATATTACCTCGGGAGCGCGCGTTTCGGTGATTCGGACTTGGCCAATATTGATGTTTGATTGTGGCCACTGGTGTTCTTCGTCCTTTAAAAAGGATGGTCCGTTAAACCAAGCCTTGTTTTCAATTATATTAGAAGGATATGCTCCTCGACTTAAAACATCGGCTGCATTATGTTCCGACCGAACGTGTCGCCAATTTTGCGGGGCGGTTAATGATGTTATTTCCGAGATGCGATTTCCAACAAAGGTTTTTAAGAAATTTGGCGGAGTGTTGATCCAGGCTAAGACAATGCTGGAATCAGTCCAGAAATATTGTTGCGTGATATTAATTGATATATTGTTTTTAATTTTTGTTACTAAACGCGCGAGTAGTAGGGCCCCACACAACTCGAGCCGCGGGAGAGTTAGGGTTTTCATCGGCGAAACGCGGGATTTTGAACAAATAAGTCTCGTATCGTACTGGTTCGATTCATTTAAGGTTCTCAAATAAATCGCGGCACCGTAACCTAATTGCGATGCATCGCAGAAGGCGTGCAACTCCATGATTCTGCTTTCTGAGTGAGAAATTATCCTGCGTGGAATTTTTATGTTTTTTAATCGTTGTAGTTCATTTATCATTTCGGTCCAAGCTGAGTGAACGGACATAGGAACCGATTCGTCCCATCCCAATTTTAATGCCCATAATTGTTGTAATAGGACCTTGGCTTTCATTATTACCGGACCAATAAGTCCGAGTGGATCGAAAATTTGCGACGTTACTGATAATATTATGCGTTTTGTGACCTTTTGCGGAATATCGTTTACGTTTACGTTATAATTTAATGTGTCCGAATTAGGGTTCCAAATTAAACCTAGAATTTTTGTTTGCTCGTTTTTGTTTAATTGGACAATCAATCTTGGCTCATTGTTTTCGCATGTCATGGGTAAAACTCTGGTATCGTTTGATTGAAACTTGCGCAATTCGAATTGACCCTGCTTAAGAATTTGAACAATATCATTTATAAGCTTTATTAGGTCTGCTATTGAGTCGGATCCTGTTAGCAGATCGTCCATGTAAAAATTGTTTTTTATGATTTCGCAAGCTTTAGGAAATTTGTCTGAATTGATATCGGCTAATTCCTTTAGGCAGCGCGTTGCTAAAAAGCTCGCGGGCTTCGTTCCGTAAGTTAGAGTTGACAACGCATATGAGCGGACCTGTTCAGTTGAGTTATCACGCCAAAAAATTTGTTGATAATTTCTATCCTCAGGGTGAACTAGAATCTGCCTGTACATTTTGGTGATATCAGCATTTAATGCGTATTTGAATGTTCTGAATTCTAAAACTATGGAAAATAGATCGCGTTGAATTGTAGGTCCACACATTAAATTGTCGTTTAAACTGTGACCATCTGAAGACTTTGCGGAACCGTCAAACACTACCCTAAGTCGCGTTGTCGTACTCGATTCCTTCACAACCCCGTGGTGTGGTAGATAAACGGTGGGTTTATGAGGAATCTCTGTTATTAAATGCATGTGATTCAGTTGAATGTACTCGCTGATGAATTTGGAATATTCTAACTTTAAATCTGGGTCTCTTAGGAACCTTCTTTCGGTGTTGTAAAAGCGCTTTAACGCTAAGGTTTTTGAATCGCCGATGTTGAATTTATTGTTCTTAATTGGTAATTTGATTACGAAACGACCGTTTATATCCCTAGTTGTGTTAGCCTTGAAATGTTCTTCGCATTGAATTTCTTCCGTAGATAAGATTTGTTTTTCGCATGAACTTATACCTGCCTCTTCAATTTGCCAGAATTTAGAGACTTTATTGTTTAGTTCTTCTAATGTATTATTGCGGATGCTTGTTGTTACCGACAAATTGCAGGCGGTCGTGTTTATTGGTAGCTTGTTTTGACCATTTGAATTATTGTAGGGACCGCCGGCAATAAAACCGAACTGGGTTTTCTGTAAAATTAGTCCCGATGGTAGAGTAATTTGCCCAATGCATAAAAGGGACCAAAAGAGCTCGCCGCCCAACAGAAGGTCGATTTTGCCGCTTTCATAGAATTTTGGATCGGCTAATTTAATATTCGAGGGAATTTCCAATGCACCCGGGTTTATTGACACCAATGGTATTTGCTCGGTTATTTTGTCTACCACGATGCATTTAAGTTTATTCACAGTGTACGCATTATGATTAGAATTTAAATCAATTAAAACAGATTGCGTGGCAGTACTAGCAGTGCCATTTACACCCTTAATTTCAAAGTTCTCGTTATGCGGTTTAAGACCTAATTTCTTAGACATTTCCCTTCTGATACAATTTGACATTGAACCCGGATCAAGAAATAGTCGACATGGCTTGAATTGATTTTTTGAGTTTTTTGCTAGGACAATGGCTGTGGCTAAGACTACGGTATTATTTGCGAATTTGGAAAGTGAGTGATTAGATAATGTTATTGCCGCGTTTCCATCCACCTGGTTTTGGGTTGCTTGTTCATTGTTGTTTAAATGTAATAAGGAATGGTGTCTTTTATTGCAATAACGGCAATTTGTAGTACTACGACATGCTGACGTGATATGATTGTTTCGAAGACAATTCAAGCAAAGCTTCATCAATCTAGACTTTTCATTTCGACCTTGAACTGATAGGTTTATAAATTCGGTGCATTGATTGATTGAATGTTTAGAAGCCTTACAATAAACACAACAGAAAGAGCTTGGCCTTTGATTCGTAGCAGCTAAGGCTAACGTACGTCTATGAGACTGATGATTTGTTTTTTGAAATGAATTATTTGATGATGATATTTGATTTGACGGCTTATTTGACATGTTATTTAACGATTCTAAGACCGTGCAACGTTTTTCTAAGAATTTCTTGAATTGGTCGTAGGTAGGTACTGACGTATCAAGGGAGGTTTGCCACTCTTTTTTGTTATTATAATCTAATTTTTCTGCAATTATTGGGATTATAAGCGCGTCCCATGAGTCGACCGGTATTTTTAGTGTTTTTAGTGCCGCTATGTTCATCGTTATGTTATCTAATAATTCGCGTAAGGCGATGTGAGACTGTTTACTTATGGTGGCGGCATTCAAAATTGACATCACATGATCTTGTACTATTAATCGGGTGTTTTTGAAGCGATCTTCCAAAATTTTCCATGCTGCGGTATAATTTTCGTCCGCTATAGCTAATGATTCCACCGCGCGCAGCGCTTCCTCCCGAAGACAGGATTTTAGGTACTGCAGCTTTTGTTTGTTGTTGAGACATTTGTTTTCATCAATAACGGATTTAAAACAGTTTTCAAAATTAGTCCAAGTTTTAAAATCACCCGAAAAAGTGCTTAAATTTATTACAGGCAACTTTAAACTTACGTCGTTAATATCGCTATATGAACTCGGGACCGATTTATTCTGAGAAGTAGAGGGTTGACATACGTGTTTTTGAGACGAATTTTCGGTTTTATCGATAGTGTCTATCATGTCAGCCATGATGTCACAGTATTTGTCTTCAAAGGCAATTCGTGAAGCACGATGAGTTTCTTTCATTTCCTGCGTTTTTGAATCTAACGTTTCATACTCGTATTGTGTTTCATCAAATTCTTTTCTAATATCTACAAGGATTTGTTGGCGCACCTTTAAGCGGCTAATACTAGTTTTAGTTATATCAAAAGCTTTTACGAATTCCTCTACTCTTTTTAATTTCTCGTTAACAGTGTTTATTTTGATTTTTGCATCGTCAAGTTTAGTCATTTTGAGAACGTTTTGAGACTAATTAGCCGTGAATGTTGATTTATTGAGTAATTGTTTTACACGGGTAAATGCAATTGCTTAAATGTATTATTTTGAGATGTATGCATGAATTGACTTGAATGAGTTTGAATTGTGGCTCTTAGTGCGAATCGAAGCTGTCTTGTATTCAGTGAATAGGAATTATGAATGATTTAGGAATAAAGAGAGACACTGACCTGACGACGTTATGGACCTCGGAGATGTTGGAGGACCTGCCTTGGACGTTGTCTCGGACTGCGTTTTCTCGAGTCTTGGGTTTCGATCTTCGGGGTGGCGCACTCTTTGTAGGGGTTTCCGACCACTGCTGCCGATGATGCTTGTTACCGAACTCGCGATTTGTTATACTTGTTCGCACTAGATCCGGTTCGAAGGACCAATGTTAGACCCGTGGGTCGTATGTTCGAATAAGTCACTCTTTAAACATATTAATAATATTTATTGAGTCACACGGAGGACAACTATGTCCAACGGAAGCTATTTACAGACTTACTTAAAAACTAACTAAAATGGTATGAATTTGAAAACGACTGGTGGGGAGGGAGAAACCCTTACTCAGGTACAGACGCCCCTTGTAGGACTGTACAGGACGTGCAATAGCACTCTTTTAAAAGGGCTGAAAAATTGTAATAAAGGATACTTTATTTCAGGATTCCTTTAATAAAGTGATTTTGTTTTCGGTTTGCAATAACTCTCTAATAAACTCCAACTTACAGCAGGGATAATCCTTGTTTATGTACCTACGTGCAGTAAACAATAATAAGTTGACACACCGACACTTCAAATACACTTAGAATATGTACTTAAAAATTTCAGGTTCAATTTCTAAAACGCGATTATATCTGGGACGTCTGAAATCTGGATTTGGAGAAAAGAATTTGCCATAATTAACGTTGCACTGTGTTCTCACAAAAGAACCTCACGTTGGAATTTCGGGATTTGAAAAACGTTCCATGCACAGACAAGCGGCAGTTTGAATATCTTTATGTAGAAAGTCAATTTTTATTACTTTAGTGAGAATTGTGAAAAACAACGAGACTGTTTATTTCATAACTAGTGCAATAACAGGTCACTACGGAAACTAATATTAGAACCATGCTAATGTTACAGGCGCGATATTTACTTGAATAAATATTTCTTGGATTTTTATACAATGCACCTGTAAGATAAAACGTATATCACACGTGATCGAAATGTCATTATAAAGCTCGTCAAAATTCTCACTCGCTAATAATGATGATGCATTTCTATCACTTATAATATAATGTACTAGTATTATTTATGGCCTCTCGCATTACCATAACTGCGGCCACTCTGCACCGAATCTTCATAGTTTTGTTTTATATTTTTGTAATTTAACAAAAAATAGACACGACACTTAAAAGATAATTTTAAATTTTTTTCAAAAATCTTACGACAATATGGAATAGTATCTGGACAAACAAAAGTATTAAAATTTACAGCATTTAAATAATTTTTTTTTAAATGGCGTCTTTATGTGCTCCAAAGCTAAGGCCCATATTAAATACAATCATATAATGATAACGTTGGATATATTAAGACGTTAGCTTTAAATTCTCTTAATTTTGCAAATTTATTTAAAATTGTGATTTTGTCTGGGAGCTCCTGTACTGTTACTATTGTATAGTGGTTCTTTATTTTCTGCAAAACTGCACCTAACAAATAATATAAACTAGCCTGCACTGCGCTTGACAAATCCAGTGACGACCATGATCATTCTCTACAAGTACCTGTTTCCAAATATTTCAGCTGATCTTCACTAAAAATCTGTTTCAAAATCAATAGATGGCGGGCCAAACAGACCAATTTCATGTTTTCGTAGTGTTTCCTCTGTTGGTTTTTTAATTTGTAAAAGGTAAACATTACTTATTTTTGGAGCTCTACAAAATGTATACCTTTAACCTTTTTAAAATTTTCAAGTGCTTTTCTTGCAGTATTTGTTTTCTTTTATTAATAATAACGAGTGAGCAACAAAATTCGTGATCGTAGGAGCCACTGAACCCAAAATTTTGAGTCGATTCTTCATCGATACGATTGTGTAAAATGTCATCGAGTAATGTGAATTGACGAACAGTAAAGTAAAAAAACAGATATACGTTTAGCCAACTGCGATCACGAATTTTGTTGCTCACTCGTTATAATTAATAACCAAAATATCAAAAACCAGGTCGTCGGACTATGAAACTGACGAACCTTGGGCAAAGAGCACATTGATGCATGCACGAAATCGGTTCGGATTATGATGCTAAATTTCCATCATTCTATTAATATTTCATTTCGGTACTTTTAATTTTTACATTGATACGATTACTAATCCAATACATACCACTCGAATTTGGAGTGACAGGCGATCACTAATGATTTTTTAAGTTTGACATTTGATAGACGTCAGGATCGAGATAAAGCAATAGGGGTGTCTCGTTTACCAAGGTTTTAAAAAGAGCAGTTTCGTAAAATGTGGTATCTATTAACTTTATCGATTACATAGTGAAAATAAGAATTAACAAAAATTTGTGTAACTTCTCAAATTAACACGACACGCGTAGTTACTGAAAATATACATACCCACTGTAATGCACGTCAATGATCTACGCTCGCCGACGACGTCCAAATTTGACTTCCAAAATGAAGACTTGATTAAAGTTATTCTGAATCACACGGTATAATAATATGCTGTAACTTAGCTATAGTTTCCGTGGTTTCAATAATTACATACTGTCTTTAATAATGTATTTTTATTTTATCTTCTACTCGAATATGTCGTAATTTTGTTATCACATAATCATTATCACTCATGAAATCTAAAGTCTAAAGCTATAACAGCTAACAGCTTTTGCTCTTTCATAGAAGTAATGCATCGATTGGCCGTAACGTTGCTAAGATACTACCACCTAAACTGTCCTCCTTCCACCCTTACAATAGCACTTATCCCATTATTCCTCTTCCATATCACTGGACGGTTGTAGTTCCAGGTGCACGCTTTAATTTTTAATACCTCCATATAACTCAGGTTCATTTGAAAGGTTTCATTATTCTTTTTAAATCAAATACATATCTTCTTACATCGGGATATCTGAAAAAATATGAAAACATTTTACGAAAAACGCTGGAGGAAGTTAAGTGAAAGTGTTAAAGGAGAGAGAAACTTTGCAAAATCGATATGCCAGTAATACATTATTATAATAATACGTTTTATTGTGAATATCTTCGCGAAAGAATTTTTCGTTTATTCCAAGTGGTAAGAAAGTTATAAATTTATTTGTAAATGGCTGCATGTGCGAGTGACGTCACTGTTACCCAAGCATCGCTTCGGCTCCAATTGCCTTGCCTACATTTTTGTAGTCCGAATCTGTCTGCTCTGTTACAGTAATTATTGTTTATCAAATACCAATTGATATTATTTTAATTATTGCTAGGCAAAAAGCTTTTGCATTGTTGTATAACTGGAACCCATAATAATGAGATGAATAATAATAAACTGCAAATATTTTAGCCTCGATTAACCTGTTAGTGACCACGATACAAATAACTTAGAGATAGGATGCTGCGCCGAAGGGGCGGTCCTTAATTTTGGCGCGTGAAACGTCACACTCAGACCGATTTTACAAAAGTTGCATTGCTGGTATATGGTGCTTCGCAGGTTATAGTGTGTTATTTGAGTAATATCAATCAAAATCGTCTCAAAATGCGTTGTGCCGTATTCGGATGTAATTCCAATAACAAGTCTAAAAAAAATCCCACTGATAAATCAGTGAAATACCATTCATTCCCAAAAAATTCTGACTTGTGCAAGCAATGGATCCTCTCCAGCAACCGAAGTGACAAATTTAATGAGAAAACCGCTGTTATTTGTTCAAAACATTTCCGAGAGAGTGATTATTTCGTAAATTTAAAGCATGTACTTCTAAATTACACTCCTAAAAATTATCGTGGGTTGAAAGAAGATGCAGTTCCTACACAAAATCTTCCTCAACGTCAACAAGTGTCATTGTCTTCTAAATCTGTTCAAAACCGAAAGCTTCTTGCTGATGGAAGGCAAAGAAGGCAACTGATTAATGAAATAATTATTACGTTCACAACTGCTAAAAATGAAAGATAAGTGTCTTGTTATGTAAGGCAGGTTTCAAAATAAACTGTGGTTTTGCATGAGGATTTCAATATATCTTTCTAACACAAACAATTTCTGAGATTTTATAGTTACCTCCCTTTTCTTTTAACATAAATGTTTTTTTAGTCGTTTTAAGTTAATAGGTACGTTTTTCATGAATAGGAATGAAAAAATGCATGGTGATGGTATTGGGAATCATTGTCACGAGAATGGTAATGCTAATAAAAATGGCATTTTTAATGAAGTAATGATGGAGGGTAGTTCTGATATAGTTATTCTGATAAAAGGTGCTGGTTATTACTTTTAGGCATTCCAACGCCATCAGGTACTGAGTGCACTCATGAATTAAATGAGCTCGAGTATGATGGGTTGGAGAACCTAGCAGGCTTTATTTGCCACAAGGTAAAGGATTCTACCTTGTTAAGAGGGTTCTCCAGTGGCATGTACATTTCTGCCGGTCGAAGTACATTTTCCCGCAATATATATTTTTTTATTTACAAATTTCAAAAAATCGCTCTGTAGCTGCAAAGATCTATATTTTATCAACACGCCCACAAAATTTCAACGAAAAATCTTCAAAAATAAAAAAGTTACATTCAACGGTGGGCAGAAATGTACAGCAATGTACGGCGTTGATTTTTTTTTTAATTGTGTCAAGCTTTATTAATGTTTGTTTTTAAATAAATATAATCGATGACATACTAAAATTTTTTTTTATATAATATATCAATAAATTTAAAACGAATTATAAGAAAAGTTTCGAATATTGTGTCGAATTTCTTATTTTACCTCTATTCGCTCATATACAACAACGGCTACGGGGTCTTAATGTGACGTCATGCGCGCGGCTGGCGCAAACGTGTTCACTGGAACATACGGGCCTGGTTAGTGACTACTAGGTTTATGTTGCCCAAAGGTTGTTTCCTAATTCGCGATTCAAATTAAGATTCCCGCCACAAACATGGCCGCCAAAGGCGGATGGTAACATAACCTTACTTTTTGGTTACATCTTACGTTTACGTTTATAGCAGTTAAACCTTCCGATTTCTGTGTTATTAACCCATTTATTGAGCAATAAGCAATAAACAATAAAGTGACAAATGTAAGTCGACGCCAATGGGGTAATAACGATTGGTTCTGTGAAGGAATATTCACATCAACTTGCACTCCTACATCTTTCGTCGACCTCTCAGCTTGAGCTTGTTCTGTATTAAGCTGAAACTTGTTCATGTACATCTTGCCTAGATATTTCCAGGAGCAAAAAACTCACGTGTTCATGGACATCTTCTTCAGCTATTTCCAGCACTGGCACATTATCCACGTGTTCTGGTACATCGGATTGATTTATCCGTATTCGTCTTAGATTCCGTCGTTTCCGCACAGAACAAATTGTTTCATGGCTTGTACTTGGCAAATTTAACGACGGTACTGCTGTCTTTTTCAACACTTCGTTTTCGCTCCACATCTAATAAAAACTAGTCATTCACAGGGGTTAACTTAAAAATTGGGAAACTTACTATCTGGAAGATCTGGGAAAAAATCCTCTGCTTTGAAATGCACGGAGCAGACTCTCATGTATTGTGTGATTTTTTTTATTTGATTTGATGGCTTTTTCTCAAGCTCTTCATCTGTAGATGAACACTTGACTCCCGAATTTGTTGACGATCATCACTTTTCTTTCGATTGGCAGAGGAAAACTGGAAACTAAGGTCCCTTTACTTACCGGCTTTTCAAAAACAATTAAAAACAATAGTTTCGATTGTTTGATTTTGATGGAGGTATAATTAACACGATATATTAACAATTCAACTCACCGCAACCGTTTAACTCAATGCACACAATCCAGCACTATCCGCCTTTGACCGTTTACAAACTCGCCACCAGAGGGCGGTCCGCCCTTAGCTGGAATCGCGAATATAAGGCTGATTATTATTTTCGAAGATCGAAGTAATGGACAAGGCACTGCCACAATGTCTATTGTCGAATAATCGACCCACATTTCTGACATAGTTGAAATAACTTGACAATTTCATCGTAAACCAAATAGTTATAATAGAAGTGTAAGAATCCTCGCCGTTTTGATATTTCAGTTCATTTTTTTCCGCACGATAACTAAGATCCTTATTATCATTCGTATCATCAATTAGCTGTTCACTATCTGATGCTGATGTACTCATACTTTCCTGTATCAAAACGGTTTTAAACGTTTCAACGCTCAGTTCACATTGAATTCCAATATCCGTACAGAGGTTAAAATCACTTACAGTAGTTGAAACATCCTCAAAGGTTTTTTTTCGTGAATTTTTAAAAGTGAATTGAGAAAGTTTTTCCTCACATAATTGTACGTTTTTCGTGTTTTTACTAATAGTTTCGGAATTCGAAGGCCCCATTTTGTTCTTACGTCTCTTCTTGATGTCTAGGTTTCAATAATAATGTTGGGATTGCTGTCTTTTTTACGTAAAATTTATTAACATTCAAATATCTTTTTTTCAACACGGTTATCTCATCAAACTCACAGGCGGCAAAATGTTTGGAACAAATACTGGCACTTTTACTAGGATAAAAGTCTTTTCGATGAAGTTGTTTAAGCCAATCCTTGAATCTGTTCGGCGACTTTTCTCTATTGGAAATTTTATGATAACTCACACTTTTATTATTATCTGGCTTATTATTACACCCAAAGACCCATTATTGAGGCATTTTACAATAATCAACACTTGAACACACAACACTCATGTCGGACGTTATAAAGTCGGCTTGGTAATTATGACGTCAGCGCTGTGATGCCAATATTTAAAAATCTCGTGAACGGCTTTGAATTTTTAAATACGCTATGATCTTATGAAAATCGGAGTACATAGCTGTAATAACGCAACATTAAAAAAAACGATTTTTAAAGTTTATCTCTCCTTTAAGTAATATTTTTTATTTATGTTCAATATACTTGCTTTTAGAATAGGGATTATTCTCACATATTAAAGCAATATATTTTTATTAAATTTAATAAAAACTTGATACATATGAGGAACTACATAGGAGGCAACACAAAAAGAATGCAATAAAATGCCAACTCTAGAAAAAACCTACGAGTCGGTTTCCAATGTTCAACTGTAAGCTCGCGGAGTATTATACAAGATAAAATAATTCATTAGATGCTGGAAGCTGTCTACTGCAAATGAAAACCTAATACATAAATATTATTCGTTCTGTTATAAAGGTTTGAAACTTTTATCACCTGACATCATTTGGCATGTCAGATTATTAGATTGGGGAGGTTTTTATCGTGGTGCCTCATCCACACGGCCAGATACCAAGTTTTTACCAACAGTTTTTTGCTCCAACTAGCCAGAGCTTTTGAAGACTCCTGTCGTTCTTCTATCCACATTTAATAATGTCATTGTTTACCCGTAATAAGCATTGCATGCGTGTGATCTAAATGCAGACAGGACTTGAAGATTCCAAGGCTTGCTTCGTCGTCGATTTTTGTTGAACGCACGTTATAAAACAAAGTCGGGTTATTTACACCATTCATAACTTAAGAATAACCGCTGGACCGATTTTTATGATCTTTCATTTGTTGGATTTGTCTCTGCCCCGAATAGGAGAATAACTATTAAAACATGTACGGGGGGCGTGGCGGGCCCCCTTGGGTTTATAACTCAAGAACGGCTGGACCGATTTTAATGATCTTTGATTTGTTGGATTTGTCTCCGCCACGAATAGCAGAATAACTATTAAAACATGGACAGGGGGTCCCAGAGAGACCCAGTGATATAAAATCAAGGGTTTTACTAATTTTTTACAGTGCCCGCAACCTCCAAAGAAGTTGTTCACGTACGGCTACAACCGGTCAGTTTTTGTTTTATTTGCACAGAAGTGGAAACACATTTTTCTTATAACTAGTTAGTACCTGGGCGACCGAGCTTCTCTCGTGCTTTTTCGGAAAAAGTACTAACACTTTGATACGAATATAGTGAATATAGTTAATGTATTTGTAAGACATATTAAATACAAATTTTAGCTTTTTGCACTTCTTCTCCATCTAAACTTTAACTATGCCAAATCTCACAGTTCTCCGTGCCCGCAATATGCTTAAAAGGGGTCCAAAGATTTCGCTTCACGTATTAATGTATAGATAGATATAGATGAGATATAGGGTGTCCCACGAAGTGTGGTAGATACTTAAACCTATAGTATAGTATAGTATAGTAGATTCGCAAGTGCAGATTCTTCCAAAAAAATTTCAGCGTCCTAATTTGAACAGTGTGGGTACAAGCATTGTTTTACAAGAATTCTTTGAAAACTTTGCCAATACTGTTTGAGAATCTCAACAGCAAAAATTTATTATTAACGTTGGGTGCCTTCTTTGGTCCGATTTTCAGCCGTTTACTATCAATGTTATCAGTCGTGGAATTTTATTTGAAGATAAGGCTTTGAAACCGGAGGATTTGCCTCGTCGTGTTCAATTTTGTGACTGGCTGTTGCATCAAACCGACGTCTATCCTCACTTTGTCAAAAATATGCTGGCTACAGATGAAGAAGACTTTACCCATGATGGGCTGCATAATAGCCAAAATACACACATTTGAAGCATAGAAAATCCGCACGCAAGAACATCAAGAACATCAATTTCAAGAGAAATCAATTTTCTGTTAATGTTTGGGTGGGAATTGTGGATGAACATTTGATAGGTGCTTACGTTTTACCTCCAAGGCTGACAGGAGCCAGTTATGAATTTTTATCACAGAATTTTAATGATCTTTTGGAAGACGTTACTCTACAAACACGCCGTGATATGTGGTGGTATTAAATGCTAATTATCCAAAAAAATGGATAGGACGTAGTGGACCTGAATCATAACATCCTAACAAAACTTATTGATATTGTGATTCTCAGATTTATTTGAGTTAGGATAATAAGATGCTGTGACATTAACTTAGTATGATATGGTACTTAAAAAAGTGAAAAAGTAACAGGATGTTACGTTTTATCAAACCATAACCTATCTTTTTTTAATAACATGTAAAACTTCTAATTTTTAGCTACATGGAGGTACAAAAATCGATAAAAATCGAGTTAGGATCTTTTATAATTCGCACGTCGATGTTTTAAGTATTCAAAGTGGATCCAAACACCTTCAAAACAGTTGCTAGTGACAAATCACAGGTTCAGACAGGCTGCCGGAAAGTTGGTAACAGCGAAAACAAGGTCACTTGACCTGCCGGTTGCTGGTAAAAAATCAGTCTCCGGCTGGTAGAAGCAGCGGCTGCTAAAGGCTAAAACCCTTTAAGCAGCAAGCACACTATTGCGGAACGGAACGGAACGGAACGGAACGGAATGGAATGGAACGGAACGGAATTTTTGAAAAGCATACACCATACGACCCATTCCGCGCTGTTCCGATCCGCGGTAGTGTGCGGACTTTTATTTAAATGTATGCGTTTAAAGAGTTCCGTTCCGTTCCATTCCGTTCCGTTCCGTTCCGCGATAGTGTGCTGCCTGCTTTAGACGGTCGCGGTCCCGTCGCATCGCGAGCTGAGCTAGTCTTGACCTCGCTCACAATCAGTGAAGATCTTTCCCATGTTTTATAACGCATGCATTTGCACTATAGACGTTCCCGAGCTCGTCTAGATCGCATCGCGGTCTTCTCCGATCGTTTCGAAAGAATCTCGGAGACCGCGATGCGATCGAGACGAGCTCGGGAACGTCTAGTGCGTGCGTTTTTGATGATCGCGACTATACTTGTGTAGAGTATACCAAAGAATCAATGAGATTGAACTTATTGTTAGTTCGAATCTCGGGTCGAGCCAACTTGAAAGATTGAATTATCCAGGGCCTTCAAATTATGGAGGGCCAAGTAATCAATATTAAGTTTTACGTTCTCCACTTTAGAATTAATCTCACCTGTTTTTAGTCCCTTAAATATAAATAAAACAGATGTAAACACATATATTTTTTTTATATTATTTATTTGCTTTATTAGCAAACTGAAAACGTGGACCAGCTTTTAAGTAAAATTAAAAACAAAAGTAATAAGTTTCTAAGCTTACCTTAGACAAACAGCTAGTCTTGCTAGTATGCAGCGTCTAAATTTTGTATTTTGCAGCTGAATGTCTTCGTGAATAATATCTAGTAGCTCATTATACTTTCCACAAGGCATACGAAAGTATTGGAAAAATCCCTGTTCGTCCAGTAATATTTTTTAAAATAAAGTTTGAAATTTACTCTCTACTTGTCTGCTTTCTGTTAATTGCATGAATCCAAAATTGATCTGTTGACCGAGAACAGTTGAGCTTGCGATGCGATGGGATCGCGACCGTCTAATGCGTTCTCTCCTTAAGGGTTCAGACAATGATGGTAAAACAGCCTAGTGTGACCGCTGCATATATGTTGCCATTCTTGTCGTGCTCTCGTTACACCCTTGTAGTACTATACGAGGGTGATGACGTGGAGTAAGTGGTAGGGTAGACATAGAAATGGACGGTAACTGCGAAGTCCAGAACTACGAATGCGGCCACAGATGTCACTTTATGAATGGAAAATAAATCGTTTTGGTTTGATTTTGATCCTTATTTAACATAAAAATAAATGTTGTTAACATAAAATTTCCATTTATGAGCTTTTAGACGATTTGGTTGCAAAGTTTTATCCCAGGGATTTGCCATAATTGAAGATATGTAACACAGCAATTAAGGAGTTTTATTCTTGTTCCAGAAAAGTGGGAAGGTCACCATGTGGACATGACCCGTCCATTGCAGGATGAAGTGCTTGGTGGGGATTATGTGGATAGTTTTAGTGCTTATATCAGGTAAGTCGAAGAACTAAAATGTAGCAAATGTAAATGTAGTAAATGACGTTTGAAGAAAATATTAATTGTTTTATTAGGAGCAAAAGTGAGTCTTTTTTTTGAAAAATATGTTTTCCTCCATCGACTACTTTTAACCAGTTTTTTTTCCCTGATGATGCCAACATTATTGGCGGAACGTGTGTTGGCAATTGTAATTAAATTGTTTTTGGTGTTTTAGGGAAAAAAACTGGTTAAAAGTAGTTATCTACCACCAAAAGTGATCCGACAATTGTTTTGTTTTTGACAATATGGCTCCATCGACAGAAAAACGTGACATTGTATAGGTACGTCAATAGGTAATGACAAATGTTCATTTCTCTGCCATGACAGATAAAGTTGTCTAGCGGCGCATAAAGTCGTCTGGCGGTGCATAAAGTAAATTTGAAATTACTTTATGAACCGTTGGTGGTCAGTTAAGTTTCATCAAATCAAAGAAATTGTCAGATTTTCGGTGTTTAAAGAAAAAGTAGCATGTTTTATTTCGAGATACGTGGCTTTTCGTGACTCGTCTGTATTATTTGTCAAACATACAGACTTGCCACGAAAAGCTCCACTTTTGCTCTTAATAAAACAATCTACTAATATAGACCCGACTTTAATAGTAGATTGTTTTATGAGGAGCAAAAGTGAAGCTTTTCGTGGCAAATACAGACGCGCCACGACAAAGCACTTTTCCCCGAATAAAACATACTATTTTTTCTTTAAACCCTGAAAATCTGACAATTTCTTTTCTAGTGCCGCCAGCTGACTTTATGCGCCGCTAAATAACCTTGTCTGTCATGACTACTTAATTGTCCACTAATTGATTCGACAGAAGAAGAACTATCTACAGAGAATTCGACTCTTTTTGATCGATATTAATTTATCTTTGATATTAATAAACAGATAGGCGCATGATGATTACAGCGAGTTATTAAGAGCTTCGTCGAAATCGGAAGCATTAAGCGTTTCGAGAACGGAAATAGGGCAACTTTGTTCCGTACAGTTCCTAAACTTAGTGTGTGATAAACGTTATCTTACGCCTCTATTTTTTATGGATATAATGTTGACATCGATTATCCTCTGAAAGTTTGAGACCACTAAATTACTTTATTAAGTTTACTTATTTGAGTAATATTCTAATTGTTTTGAGTGTTATGAGTAAAGGGTTAATTT
Organism: Diaperis boleti; assembly: GCA_963583935.1. Classification (NCBI taxonomy): domain Eukaryota; kingdom Metazoa; phylum Arthropoda; class Insecta; order Coleoptera; family Tenebrionidae; genus Diaperis; species Diaperis boleti. The sequence continues at coordinate 40,975,078 of OY757245.1, read as the reverse complement.
TAAAATTACGAGAAGCGTCAATAATTATTGCCACGAGAATTTTGAAGTCTGTTTGATGTTCTTGTCAACTGGAAATTAAAAGATGAATATGTTCATAAATAATAAATATTTTTTATATTATAAAATTGGAATTGCAGTCATTATTTAAAGCGGGAAGCCGCTTTCTGGATTCGCCGAGAATCGGGCCGAGAACTTCAAAACCTAGAATATTCGCGATCGTATTTACAATGAAATCGTCACGTCGCAATTCTTCGAGAACGTCACAATACTATTTTATCATCTTTTATACATAAATTATATAATTATATAGATGAATATGTATTACCTATCAAAACAAATTCAATATGAATCGAAAGTATGAAGCATAAGGAAGGTAAAAAAATAATATTGCCTACTTGTTTCCGTTCACTACTACTGGGCAAACAGTATAAACATGTAAATTCAAGCTCAATGTTTCTCTGACGTTGATGTTGAGGTGTACCTCGCCTGGAACCATCCTAGCTTTTTTCGACAATGGCTGGATGAGAGACAGGAATGAGGAACACGAGGGGGTGACACAATGGACCCGCGGTGTGGTCTAAGTGTCGGTGAGGGGATCAAATCCTTCACACCCCTCAACACCTAATCTATCTATCTATCTTCTCTGACGTTCTTCTTTTCTTGCTTGAATTTTGAATTTTTGAACTTTGAAGCCTTGCAATAGTAATTCTTGAACGGTTTTTCGCATGCAATATTATACTATCGCGTTCGCAATAAAATTATCTTTATTTCAATAGACACGCAAATCAGTGCAATCACCTGTATAAACTTACCTGTTTGTATCTGCTTGGGTGGTAGCAATGATTAGAAACAAGTAAGCAATAGATGTTAATTTTTTATGTTCCTTATGCTTTATACTTTCGATTTATATTGAATTCGTTTGCTAAGCAAATGTGTGAAACGTGGAACAAATTTAATTACAGTTTTTTTAATTAATTAATTCATTAAGGATAGCCTTCTTATTGACTTCATTAACTATATTCTCCTTCTTCCATTCACAAATCAGTCCATATTACTCTTTATGTATTATACCTTTCTGAAGATTTTGTTGGAATAAGAGAGCCAGTCCCTTCTTTAGGTTTACGAAAGATCTCCGAAGAATATTATAATTTTCTTCCATTTCGTTTTTCAAAAACAAGTTTGTGATAACCCCCCTGTACATTATCGCCACTTTTTGAATTTGAACATGAAATGAAATGCCAATGACGTCACTAAACGTCAAATTTGAAACAAACTGCGAAACTTTAAAGGTTGGCCAGTGATCGTCCGACAATGAAAGAAAACGCAGAACCCTACGTTGTGTTATTTTTTTGACAAGACAAACAATGGCGGGACATTCAAACTTACCCAAACGAAACAAACCTTAGATTCTGTGGATACATGGCGAGAGCTAATCAGGAGTGGAGCGTAAATTGATAACACAAAAATTATGGTTTAAATGTTTATTAATTTTTTTCGTCTTGTGCTTTTGAGTTTTGCGATCTCGTACTGTGATTAAAAATTTCTAGTGACTTCGTATTAAGTTGGGAACAATGCAAATTTGATGATTTTAACAATAATGATTCGAGTAACAAATTACAACTGACAATTTACAATTAGTTCAACAATTAACAATTTATTTCTTCAGAAACAGTAAACAATAATACAATTTAACAATTCTGGTGTACATGATGAGTGAGGTTAAGTCAGCTAATTTAATTCCACTATGAGCTTTTGCAGTTTACAGGAATTTACAACAGACAGATACAAGGAAATATCTACGCCCAAAGCGGGCCTCTTCATGGGGAAAAAAGCTTGTACATCCAACGGACCAGGAGAAATGAGTTTGTTACTGAATTGTCCTAGACAGGACTTAGTTTCTTGTCTGTTTTCCTGTCTTACAAAAATGAGGACATCAGCGGGCGCAACACGTAACGAGGCGCAACGTAACTACAAACATGCACAAACAAACTACACTAAATACCGATCTTTGGCTTCCACGATGTCGAATACCGCTAGATGTCAGTCATGTCAGTTACAAACGAACGATGGGGTCGGAAACCGCAAGGGGGCGCAAAACATAACGATAAGGCACTTTTTCAGAACTCGGACATTTGGCGTGGCTCTTTGCCGCTTTTTGCCCTTTATTCATCAGTTCTTACTCAGTGTTGGTTAATTCAAGTCAACAGAGACAAAATAGCTTTTAAACGACCGCAAGCTGCTGTCGGCCTCATAACGAAAGACAGGTAGTTATTAAAGGATTTATCTGACTGGCAAACTAGTGATGTTAAGTTAGGGAATCTCTTTGTTTCAACTTGAACGCGCCTGTGGTTCGGGCTCGGTAACTAGAAGTCAACAATACATTTGAACTTTCTGAAATTGACAACAATATCTAAAAACAAATTACAACAACGACTTTTAACAAGTTACTCGCGGTGTCGGTGGGTCATAAGCTTGGTAATTTATGCTACTGCAGAGAAAGGAAGGGCTGAATGCCACTGATACGAAATTTCTGGGTTCACGGAATACTTCGAGTAGCAATAGTGAACATTATTTTAAACAAAGGCTAGAATTCTTAACAAGACATGTAGATGCAAAGGCCGAACGACTCCATTTTCATCATGGCCGGTTTTATGACGTTCCTAGCAGACGAAATGGCGGAATAACGGTAAAATATGAACTGGCTGTTATCTAGCAGTTTCTGGTATGTACGTGGAACAAACGCCGGTCAATTTCATGGCATCCTCGTTATATTGAGTATGACAAAAAGAAATAGATAGAATAAAGGTTACCTTGTAACTACGTCAGTCGACACTACACACACAATTGTTAATTGAAATTCAACCGATCCTTCTGGTAATGTGAAATTTCGACAATGCAATTTAAACGTTAAGCACACTCAACTTTAAAAACAGGAGAACTCATAGTGGAATAAAATCAGATAAAACCAAAGAATTAAGCGTTAGTTACGTCTTGCTGCTTCTAACGTTAAAAAGGGAATGAATTTGTGTAATGGCCGCCGGTCTTCCTTCCACCACCTAGCAGGGATGCCAACCGACGTTCTAACCCCGACAACTTCATTGTGTTGCCAACCCCATGTTGGGTGTTGCTAACTTCAGAGCAACTTGTCGGATAGGCAACTCGAAGTTCTCCTATGCGTCGCATGGTATGATGTATTTTAAGGATATCTCAAGTTTAAAACCAACAAATCAAACAGTTGTCATGGATGTTTAAATTCTGAATTCAAATTTCATGCTTTAAAATGAATAAATGATTTAGTATCTGCAGTATGAAATAAAACGCATTACGACATACGTCCGGAAACTTTTACGGTAACTTGTCTCAAAATTCCAGACTCGGCTCCTTCGTCGCCTCATCTGTAAACATTTCGATCATTACTGTAAAAATGAGTTTTCCGGACTTTTAACGTAAACTACTATTCCCGGCTAGCAAAAAAATTACTTACCTGGTAATCGCGTCGAGGGTTGCAGAACCATATTTCCCCGCCACATCTTCGGCCACGGCCCACAGGTCGGGTGCTGTATACCCTATATTGTGAATGTGAATAAAATAGTATACAAACCTCGAAGAAAGGCTTGATCCCAGTCTCGACGCTTCGAGTCTCGGTTAAATAACATTTCGCTCGGCTGTAATCAAGCACTTCCTTACTCGGTATGTAATCTATATATACAGTGTGGAAATTAAGTAAGGAATAAATTCAGTAACTCCGTTAGTATTTGCACTAGAAATAGAACTTAAAAAGCATGTGATAGGGCTAATATAGCGCATCCGAGGAATGTATACTAAATTTTTTGCATTATTTTTTTTTGACAGTTATGACGTCATCAATATTTTTTTTTAATGGCAACCTATGTTTTTTATTTTACATTTGAATAGAGTTTTTTATTATGTTCTCAACGTTGTCAAATACTTGAATTTGATGAACTTCTAAATAATAATATTTGGTTGCAACAGGATGGTGCTCCAACACACTAAGCCCGGTGCGGCGTTATTTGGACGAAGTGTTTCTAAGAAGATAAAAGAAGAGGTCCAATAGAATGGCAGGTTAGGTCCCCAGATCGAACCCCATTAGATTTTTTTCTATGGGGGAACTTAAAAAGCAAGATGTTTCAAAACCGAGCCAACAATTTGGATGATCTTGAAGAAAGAATTCGACATGAGTGCAGTTTAATAGGTTCGTTCGTGCAGCGATTTCAAACCGATTTGAAACTGCATCCTATTGCGCATGTGCGTCTCAAAACCGTTGTGAACTGTTAACTGCTTGAAATGCTGCACGAACGGTTTGCGGATTGTTTCTGGTTACACAGCATAGCATTGGGTTGGCAGCAGGTTGGCAGCGCGATATACCCCAACTATAAAAACTATAAATTCGCTGTCATTGAACTGGGGCACTTTGATTTAATAAAAATCTTGATTTTTGAGCCTCATTCTTTCTTCTAACAAAACAAAAACTTCGTCGTCTAATTGGGAAATGGCTTCAAACTCGAAATTATCGTCACTACTGCTGCTACTATTACTATTACTACTACTACTGGTCATGTTGAATGTTCTAATAAACCCTTTAATAAAACACCGGACTATTAATCACGGATTCCAGTTTACGCTGCACGAACGGCAAATACAAACTGCGCATACTCCGTCAGTTTGCAAACGGTTTGAAATCGCTGCACGAACGAACCTAATAACTCCCAAAAAAAAATTCAAAACGTATTGGCTGCTTTTTATGATCGCCTTGGATTTTGTCAAATGATGCAGGGTCATCAGTTTGAACATTTGGTGTAATATCTTTAATTTATAACTCTTACATCAATAGTCTTTTTGTTAATTTTGTTAATTTGTTCGTCCTACTTTGAAATTTAGGGTTGTTTTCTTATTTTTTCTCATTGATTGTTTTTGGGCAATTTGTTTTGTTTGGATTTCTATGGTCTTTTCCTTAAATTCTGATAAAATTAGACAGCTCTATTAATTTTTTGAAATTTTACTAATTTGAAATTTTGTGCCGTTTTTATTTATTTTTTTCTTATGTAACCTATTCAGTATTTGATAACGTTGAAATCAGAATAAAAAACTTTATGCGAATGTAAAATCAAAAACATAGGTTGCCATAAAAAAAAATTGATGACGTCATAACTGTCAAAAAAAAAAATGATGAAAAAAATTAGTATACGTTCGTCGGATGCGCTATAATTAGCCCTACCACATGCTTTTTATTCCTTACTTAATTTCCACACTGTATAATGTTTTTATGGAAAGAAAAATTTGAAAAGTTGCTCGAAAAATTGGAAAATTTGGGAAAAACTGAATGTGCTTTGTCTATTTCTAAAGACAATTTTAAAAAACTAAATACAGACTTTCAAAAATTATTATTAATGGTCACAAAACAAGCGTATAACGAAAACAAAATTTTAGCATCATTAAACAAAATGAAAACAATGTGGGAGATTATAAACCAAAGTCGTAAACCCAATAAAGCAGTTACTAAAATACAAATCACTGATAACTTAAAACAACTAAATAATATAGACAAGAAGAATGTTCTTAAATCCAAGTGGAGTAAATTTAAATTAAAATTTAAATATATCTATGTCGAACTCCACAAACTTTAATAACTGTAAGATTACTAATGGTACATGTTTCGGCAGAACACTTCTGCCATCATCAGCCCTAATTTAACAAGAGATTAATGATACAATTGATGAATTACAAGAGGGGTTCTTACCTTAAAGAATATAAAAAATTATGACATTGACGTAATTTTGAATTAAATTTGACGTTTTCAAAGGGTTACATGATTTTTAAAAGATTTCGTAAAAACAACATTTTATAAATGTAAAAATTAAAAATGGATCAAAGAGAATCTGGTAAGTTTGTTTGAGTGAAAAATTAAAATAGTGAATTAATAATGGGATTATTGAAGTTATTCTGTTCATTTAAACAAGATCTGTTTTCCAGTTTCAAGGCTTTCCTTATTTCCAAAGTCTCGAGAAAATCTAATTTCCGGCCTTTATTGCATTTATGAATCAATTTGGAATTTGATGGTGAAAAACTATGTTTCGTTATTAATATATGATTGGCGAAAGAAGAAGGTGTTGATGGTGGAGGATCAATCTAAATTAGATTACAAATCATCATCAGGTGTATACAAATTAAGCTGCTCTACTTGTGAGTCATTCTACATAGGTCAGACAGGTCGCAAAATATCAGACCGTATTAAAGAACATTTCAGGCACATCTATAAAACACAGATCTTGATCCTCCACCATCAACACCTTCTTCTTTCGCCAATCATATATTAATAACGAAACATAGTTTTTCACCATCAAATTCCAAATTGATTCATAAATGCAATAAAGGCCGGAAATTAGATTTTCTCGAGACTTTGGAAATAAGGAAAGCCTTGAAACTGGAAAACAGATCTTGTTTAAATGAACAGAATAACTTCAATAATCCCATTATTAATTCACTATTTTAATTTTTCACTCAAACAAACTTACCAGATTCTCTTTGATCCATTTTTAATTTTTACATTTATAAAATGTTGTTTTTACGAAATCTTTTAAAAATCATGTAACCCTTTGAAAACGTCAAATTTAATTCAAATTACGTCAATGTCATAATTTTTTATATTCTTTAAGGTAAGAACCCCTCTTGTAATTCATCAATTGTATCATTAAGACTCCTCTCTACTCAAACGCGGTATGGGAATTATAATGTTAACTTCCGCCAGCCTATAAAGCACATGGCTGATTTTTTTGCGGTCCGACTTACGCCATTTAAAAATATGATTATTTATCTAAGTTTTGATGCAGAAGTTTTGCGATATCTATGATAACAAAGGCACAATCAGAATTATTGTATCGCATGTTTTAGGTGAAGCACATATCAGAGAAAATCTCCGCATCTAAAAACTTTTACAAAAAAAAAACTTGATCCATTAATTGATAACAGTCTTAAAAACACAACAAAAAATATTTGGCGTGAAAATTTGCGCCCGTGAACCCTCTATATTGGCGGTAATGTGTCAGAAATTGTCCTCTGGAAGGATGCGCCAGCTCGCGGCTTTGAAACGAAGCATAGGTATCAAGTTTAAATTTATGGGCCGTAAAAGTCCAGTTTCGTAAACAAACAAGACTGGAGCGTCCAACACAAAACTACACTGTTAATTCATATATTTAAGGTAAACATTTAACAGACATAGAGAGGTGGTTTTTGCGTAATGACATATAATAATAAAATTATTGTCTTTAAAAAGACACATTGGATTCAATAAATAAAATTTAATTATAAAAAAAACACAAATAAGTAATTAATAACTTAAGGTCCTGATGTGACGCTCGTAATAGGTGCTCTGAAACGAATGGAAATTAGACTTTACTTTCTTTCTTTGTTATTATTTTTTTAATTTGTCCGCCTCTTTTCTCTGTTGGGCTTCCAAAATAACTGGAGGATCGCGAATGGGCATGTTTCGCGTGTAGTGAGGATCTATTAGTTCTGGAAGCAAGCATTCGTGATAAAAAAACGAGAGCTTTTCTACCATTTTCTCTTCCCAAAAATCCTTGTCTCTTTTAATGTGAACGACTTTCACTGGATAATCCGATCCAGTCCACACCCCAAAAATACAAATCTCCCGATCGGTCACCTCCAACTGTCCCTGAACTTGATAATACCAGAGAGTAGGTAAACAATTAAATCCTCTCGGATAATACCAAAGATGTCGGAGATTTATCTCAACAGACTTGTCGTTTCCGTTGTGTTTCCAAAATTTTAATTTATTTTGAGCTATCACATCGTCGATTTGTTTATTAAATGCATTTATCGGACACTTAATTTAAACGATGGCGTTCTAACCAACGAGCCCATCAGGCGTCGCGCCGAAAAATGAGTAATCTTTATGAATAAAGAGACCGCAGTCCGCAATCAATATATTTTCTTGTGACTGTAATTGGTGCTTTGCCGTAGATTCGTATTTTCTTCCATGTCTGGTACTATCACAGTTGATGTTTCCACCATAGAGCAATTGTCGCACTTTGTTTTTACAGCTAGTTGTGAGTTGGTGTACTGCTATTTTATAAAAATTTGACGCTGTCAAAATCTTTCGGCGGTATTCCTTCCATTTTCCACTTTCAGCTTGAAGAACAGTTTCACGCTCTAGCGCCGCTCTTTCTTCGGTGTTCTTTTCTAAAAAGCGGAAAAATGTGCGTTTTTGTTCTTCAAAAAGTTCGAGTTCCATGTCCGGCACTTGACAAAACTCCCCATACTCGGCGTCATGTTGGGAAGTGCTAGGAGCAAATAAATTTCCGTGGTGTTTTATTTTTAGATTATCTTTTTGCCCGCGCCACATCATTTTTTTGCTTTCTCGCATTTTCCAGTCTTTTGAGACTTTTTTTAAATGGCAACTCCCAATTTTTTTTTTGGGTTTTAAATACATTTTTCAATTCTCTATTCAACAAGCGTAAAAAATGGCCACTTTGCATAACTTTTTTTTTTTTTAAATACGTTTTACATCAAAAATAAAAATTTCATTTCTTGAAAAAAATTTGAAAAATAATAAATTTGGAAAGCAAACAACGAAAAATGAAAAACCATTTAAAAAAATTTGACGCAAGTGCTCAACATTCCCATTCCCAGACGTGTTTTAACGCTATGAACACTTCGTTCAATCACTTCGGGATTAATCTGCGCCATTTCACCACGAATTAGTATTGAAATAGTACTTTTTCAAGGAATAAAAATTTAATTTTTTGAAGTAAAATTTGTAATTATTTAAAAAAAAAAGTTATGCAAGGTATCACTTTTTTACTCTTGTTAAATAGAGAATTGAAAAGTGCATCTAAAACCCAAAAAAAAGTTGGGGGTTGCCATTTAAAAAAATTGATGACGGTGTCATAGTTCAAAAACAGATGACGTCATCAACAAAATTATTATGTCAAAAGGTGGCAATTTAAAAACAAAAATCGACCGCTTCGAGCGTTTTTCGGAAAGACAGTACATAACTACATTATGAATTTTGTGCGGAACTTTATGTTCACTCTGTATATCGGGTGTCCCAACTAAAATTTGTACCCCCCAACAATTCCAATTTCGAAAGACTCAGAAGAAAACGCTCGAACAGGACAATTTTGTTATCAAGGGGGACCAAATTCTACCAAACTTTCAATCTTAGATCCCACCCCTTGAGCCAGGGGAGCCACCCCCTTAAAAAAATTAAGTGGAATGGGGGGTCGTGTGATACATCATTTTAAAGCTTATTCAATTCTCTATCCAAACCTGCATTTATCGATTCCTTTCTACAAAAAAATTCATGAATTCGATATTTTACAAATCTACATAAAATACTCAACTAAAATTTGTACTCCCCAACAATTCCAATTTCGAAAGACTCAGAAGAAAACGCTCGAACAGGTCAATTTTGTTATCAAGGGGGACCTAATTATACCAAACCTTCAAACTCTTAGATCTCACCCCTTTAGCCAGGGGAGCCACCACCTTAAAAAATTTAAATGGCATGGTGGGTCGCGTGATACATCATTTTAAAGCTTATTCAATTCTCTATCCAGATCTACTTTTATCGATTTGTTTCTACAAAAAAAAAACATGAATTTGTTATTTTCCAAATCAAGAGTATTTTATGTATTTTATGTAGATTTGGAAAATAACAAATTCTTATGCTCTTTTTTGCAAAAACGAATAGATAAAAGTAGGTTTGGATAGATAATTGAATAATCTTTAAAATAATGTATCACACGACCCCCCCCCCCCCGCCATTTAAATTTTTTAAGGTGGTGCCTCCCCTGGCTAAAGGGGTGAGATCTAAGACATGAAAGTGTGGCACAATTTGGTCCCCCTTGCTAACAAAATTGACCTGTTCGAGCGTTTTCTTCTGAGTCCTTCGAAATTGGAATTGTTGGGGGGTACAAATTTTAGTTGGGACACCCTGTATTGATTTATGCAATTCATAGTGCGGCCGACTCGTATTAAATGATCCCGCCTTTATGAAGAATATAGGTCAGATAACATTTTCTCGTCAGAATTACCGTTTTACGAGGAAAATGCAGAAAAGCTTAACGAGGTCACGCTAGGGGGCGTTTTTTACGCTAGGGGATGAAGCTCCCTCCAGGGGGCTGGGAACTCTTCGGATCTTTATTTGGGTCCCTGCTGGGAGTTCATAACCAAAATTTCAAAAGTTTATAAATTATTTCTTCTATTCGTCGTTTTTTCGTCTAATTTGTTCGGATTATAATTAGCCCCAACTGTTTGTCTTATATCGCAGTTATAATTGTAACAAGTTAACATCTTGAATACGTGGTACGTCCAAAATTATTTATAACATGTAGAAACTTTGATATAGCATGTAATTTTTATAACTTTTCCGCAAGGACCAAAAAGGGCTCCACTTTGAATGGCCGTAGCATCGTAACGGTTAATAGAAACAAACGGTAAAGACCTTTTTTGTTGCGAATTTACTCTAGATTATTTTTGCTAATCAGTATTTTGTTGATAAAGTTGATGCTTTAAGAGATATTTGCAAAAAACTGAAAAATTGTACCTTCTTAGGGCCATAAGGGCCAACGCCGACTTCGTTCTAGGGGCAAAACTTAGGAAGTAATAAGTAGGTCCAAATAAAGAGATTAAGGCTATTTCCAGCTTTCCACTAATTATTTTCTTATTGAACTCTCTGTCGCCTGGCCTATAGGTACTTGATAAAGAAGTGGTAGATATTACCAAAAATTTCCAATTTAAAGGAAAATATTCCAATATATGCTCTCTTTGCTGCATCCTGATTAGTCTCTACTGTTTGTAGGCGTCGGGTTTTACAAGAATGTAAAATTTTGTAAAGTAGCACAAAGTAGCATGTAAAAAAATCCTTATATATCTTCGAGTATATCGTGTTAAGAAGAGTTTACTGTATTTTTTTAAGTAGGGCTTTTTTTCGTATGTCTAATTTCGTATGTGTAAAGTTGACTAATTCCATAAATTTGCCGTTTAATGTGCCTAATAAATCAATCACATATTATACGTATTAACGCGGACTCGACTCGTAAAGTATAAAAATTAAGCTACTTACCCTAAGGAAGTCTTCGGAAAAAAAATCACTTTAAACACGACAGCTCTTTACTGTTTAGACGTCGCACGTATGCTTCGGCATTCTCTGATATTCTGTCATATTCTTTAACTAAAATTGTACATTATATTTATACACTAAAGGGCCCCTAAATAATAAAAGCTAAACAATGGCACAAGTGTCCAGGCCAAGTGTCATTGTTTTTTTTTAATTCCAACTGAAAAAAAACAGTGTTATTTTCAGAGCTGTATCGATATTTTCCAGCCAAAAAACACGAATAACGTTGATAGACCTACTTATTCCTTCCAAAGTTTTCCATGACTATACAAGAGAAACGCATCTAATAATGATTCTCTTCCAATATTCAAATTTCCATCTGAATACATGTTGTCATTCACAAAATTATCAAAAATAATAGGAGGAGAGGTCAAAATTTTGCCGACAATAATTTTTGCGTTTCAGATATAGTTTCTGTTGCGACTAAAATATTGACGAGTGCTTGCACGAGTAATTATTTTCTCAAGCAACAAAAATGAGTCAATCTGAAGAGCAAAAATTGGCGGTATATTTATACCTAGAGACCTAAGATTTGCCTTGACAATTTAAGCTTCTCGAAATAATTGTTTTAAATTTATTTTGAAATTGAAACATCTCATTGAAAAAAAAAACACAATACAAGTTCCATAAATGTATTATTATTATTAACCCATGTATTAAATAATTCAGTATATCCGAATGCGGATTTAATGTATTTATGGCTTTATTAGCTTTAATTCCTGAAAATTCTACAGAATTGTTTTTCAAGGGACGTCAGAACCGTCTTTCAGAACAGTGTAAGTTCCAAAAAAATATATAAACAGAATGAGCATCGGCGGTCTGTAAACAATGGAAACTCCATTTCACTTTTTGTTTCTTCACGTCTTTTTTCTACACGTCTGCTGCAGCAAATATCAATGTCTTCAAGTCTGACTCTGTTTCCTCAAACTTCCCACGACTATAGAGAGGACTCTTAATCTCTTGTTAAATTAAGGCTGATGATGGCAGAAGTGTTCTGCCGAAACATGTACCATTAGTAATCTTACAGTTATTAAAGTTTGTGGAGTTCGACATAGATACATTTAAATTTTAAATAATATAGAGTTTGCTAATTTATTTATTCACATTCATAGTGTAATTCATCAATTACCTGATTGAAGGAAGTAAGCGTTTATTCCAACTAGCCGGGAATTTTTTTCATTTCATACTGCCCGATAGAATCAGTTTCACGGGTCCATTTTGAGCCCGGAAAGTGATCTATTACGGTATCAGAGCCGGAAAGTGTAACCAAGCAACACTTCCCGGACTGTTATTTGTGACACAATAAAACCTCAAATCAAACCTTTTTGAAAAAATTTATTTTTAAGGAAATGCAACAACAAGAATTACTCAACCGCTGCGTTTGACGGATTATTATTAATGGTAATGTTAATTGTACAATTCGAATTTACGGAAACATTCATTCATTCCTGGGCTATGAATGGATGTAGACGTAGACGGAAGCCCTCCGATGGATCCCTACAAAAATCTTACACCGTGGGATAAGAAGTTTCACTTTAAAAAATTTAAAAAAATTGTTGCGTGTCTCACCTTTATAAGCACATGACTGAAAGTGAAGCTTGGCAAGACGATGGTAGGAATCGAGTTTATGTCATTATTTTCTGATACAAATGTTACGGTAACTAAAACAAAGGGGCCCCCTTGGGACAGAGGAGCGTATCGTAGATAGGCAACCTAGTATACTCTCTTGCGACATCCTTGAGACACCTGGGGACAGGGGTGCCCTCTGTGGACGCCTTCGGACACCCTTGGGACGGGGGCCCTCTTTTGACAATGTGGGGGCTTGGGACATCCTTTGGACATACATGGGACAGGTGGGCCCCCTTCGGACACCGTTGGGACACCCCTAAGACTCAGGGAGCCCAATTGGAAAAGGGGACCCTCTTTATTAGAGATCGTTGCACCTACAACTGTAAACTGACGTTTATAGAACACAACTTAAATCTAAATTGAGCAAAAACAGCCGAACCGAATTATTAGTCCCTACTACAGTCCTAGAATTGCCAGGATCGATTCCGAATCAATAATGAACCGTTCGATATTATCCGCGAACGCCGAACTGTTACAAATTCAGAATTTGGCGAACCGCGAACGCCGTTTTTTCCACTGCGCATGCGTAATAGTTCTGAACTCCATCAACACCTTCTTCTTTCGCCAATCATATATTAATAACGAAACATAATTTTTCACCATCAAATTCCAAATTGATTCATAAATGCAATAAAAGCCGGAAATTATATTTTCTTGAGACTTTGGAAATAAGGAAAGCCTTGAAACTGGAAAACAGATCTTGTTTAAACGAACAGAATAACTTCAATAATCCTATTATTAATTCACTATTTTAATTTTTTAGCACTTAAACAAACTTACCGGATTCTCCTTGATCCATTTTTAATTTTTACATTTTATAAAATGTTGTTTTTTACGAAATTCTTTAAAAATCATGTAACCTTTCAAAAGGTCAAATTTAATTCAAAAATAACGTCATAATTTTAAATATTCTTTAAGGTAAGAACCTCTCTGTAATTCATCAGTTGTATCATTAATCTCTTGTTAAATTAGGGCTGATGATGGCAGTAGTGTTCTGCCGAAACATGTTCCCATTGTAATTTATTAAAGTTTGTGGAGCTCGACTTAAATATATTTAAATTTTAATAAACAAGTGTTGGATAAAATAAATAAATATTTATTGTGTTGTTATGACAATATTCAAATAAGAGGTAATGTAATTGGTTCAAATGCCGAATGGTTCCGATTCTAATTGAAGACGGTTTTATTTTTAAGATCGTCTTGAACAAGGTTGTCTTGATGAAGACCAGCTTATTTAGTCATTATGAAATCATATCCTAAAGAAGATCGTCTTTTTAATTAAGATGAAATTCTTCAAGACGACCTTAAGCTTTAACTTAAGGCATGTCTATGAATACCGGCCGTAGTGTGGGTATGTGATGGTAAATCTGTGAAAAGTTCGGAGCAATCAATAGTAAATGGTACTGGTACCAATTTGTATAAAAATCATCACACACAACTCGCTTTGATTTATACCTCGTGGAGGATATTGCGAGTGTGATTTCAAATACACTGGCGAGCATAAAATACGCGTCATCAGCATTTTTTCAAAAAATGTGAATTCTGTCTTGTCGATTTTTCTACTGCTGCTACTGGTCTTTAGCTTCTATGTTTTTGAACATTATGTGCATTTGCGCGAGACAAAAATGTTCTCTATCTTACTCTTTTTTCGATTTTATAAAAATCACCAATCTACCACATGTTTTGGTTGCTCTTTATGGGCTACAGGGCTACAGGACCGCCGATCACTCGTGCCTACTGTGTTGCAATATTGAATTTTGCTCGGGAGTATTTGGTATGGTGTCTTGAAGACTGGGGAAGAATTCTTTTCTCAGATGAATCCCGTTTCTATCTTACTGGGTCTGACAAGCGTGTTCGTGTCTGGAGATATTCTCCAGCACCTATGGCCGAGCGACTGCCTTATCGTGGAGGTTCCGTTATGGTTTGGGCTGGACTTTCTGGGAGATGAAGCGGTATTTTTGCAAGATAGTGCCAGGCCTAACATAGCAAGATTTGTTTCTGCGTACCTTAATGAGGTCCAAATTTTGACCAGAGAGAGATTGACACATTTATGGGACGAGATGGGACTCAGACGCCATATAGCAGCTCCACGTAATGCCCAAGGTCTTCGAAAAACCTACTGGTTCAGATTTGGGCGATATCTCTCAAAATCTCACACTACACCTGATAACAAGCATTTTGTATTAACATTTTAAAATTTCTTTAAAACAGGCTATTGCCTATTCCGGAAACTTATTATAATTTTGTTAAATTGTTAAATAAAATGTTAAATACAAAGAAAGGTATTGGCTAATCCTCATGTGCTTATGCTCCCGAGAGCTCTTGAACAGGGGTTATTAACATGGGCCGGGGACAAAAGGGTTTAACTTGACCATCATAAAAAAAATCGCTTAAATCCAGGTGACCCGTATTTTATGCTCGCCAGTGTATAATAACTTTAAAAATTGTCCCTGGACGTTTTCTATATTCGAACTCGCATACTTATAAAAAGGTGACCACACTACAAAACAGTAGCAAAGACGACTCCTGACTAAGCTAAAATATAAACTTTTTAAAACATCTAAACTCCTGGACAAAATTAACGCAGCACTCAATTAAACTTGTATAATTACACTACTGAAATTAATATTGCAATAAAATGCTCATGAAAGCTTATTGTTAGGTACTGTCTAGTAGCTTGTAAATGAAGTCAGCGAAACATGGCATTATTTCAAATATTTTTTTTAGAGAACTAAAGGTGGGATAATAATGGGAGTGAAAGAGGGACTGGAAGGAGAAAATGGAACTGAAGCAAAAGAAGAAAGAGGGATTATGGAAAGAACGGTGAAAAGTAAACAGAGAAAATGGAGAATTGTACTGAACTGTACAAGAATTGTACAGCAGAACTATGAAGGAAACGAAGAGAATAATAGAAGAACGAGTAAAAGAGCAAGAAGAAGGAACTTTGGTGATTGGGGAGGATTTTAATGCAAGAATTGGGCGAAAAGGAAGACGGATAGAAGAGGAACAAGAAACAATAGAAGGAAGATTAACAAAAGATGGAACAGAAAACGCAGAAGGGAGAGTACTGATTAGCTCAGTAGAAGAAAGAGGGTGGGATATACTTAATGGGAACTGCACAGGAGATGAGAAAAGGGAGTACACGTATATTGAATCAAGAGGGGAGACAGTTATTGATTATGTTATGGTAAATGAAGAAGCATGAGATGAAATAGAGAAATTCAAGGTGGGAGAAAGAATGGAGTAGGACCATATGCCTTTAGAAGTGAAGACAAAAGGAAGAGAGAAAGATAGAGGAAGTGTGAATGAGTTTAGAAGAAAAATTGTGAAGAATATTTGGACGGAAGAAGGAAAAGAAAATTATAGAGCAAGAATTAGGGAGGCAAAATACGAAGAAACAGAAATAAACGAAAAGGTGAGGGAACTGAGCGATAACATAAGAAACGTAACAGAAAAAAAGAGACAGAGATAAGAGAGAAGATGGGGCTGTGGAAGAACGAGTGGTGGGATAAGGAAGCAGGAAGCAAGAAGGAAACTAAGAAATTGAAAAAAAAAGCAACCAAGAAAGAGTACAAGAGAGCACGCAAGAGGTACAATTTAGTATGCAAAGAGAAGTAGCAAAAGAAACGGATGGAACAAGAGCTAAAGATGAAGGGTATAAAAACGGAAGAAGAGGTATGAAGGTACATAAATAAGGAAAGAAAGAAAAAGAGAGAGAGAGAGTGAGTGATGGAATTACTATGGAGGAATGGAGAGAATACTTCAGTGAGCTGCTGGGGGGTGATGAAAACAGACAAGAAAAGGAAAAGAGACAACAAAGAGTGGAAAAAATAGAAGAGATAACAAGAGAAGAACTAAAGTAACAACTAAGAAAACTGAAAAGGAAAAAGACACCGGGGAGGGATGGTGTACAGAATGAAGCGTGGATATATGGAACGGAAAGGGAAGTTGACAGGTTGTTAGAGATAATGAATGGAGTGTGGAAGGGAGAGGGATTCCCCCAAGAGTGGAAGGAGGGGATAATATGCCCCATATATAAGAAAGGAGAAAAGGATACAGTCAGTAATTATAGGGGGATCACTCTCCTAAATACAGCATATAAGGTATACGCGATGATTGTGGAAGAGAGGCTGATGAAGGAAATGAATGAGATGGGGGTGTTACCAGACGGACAAGCGGGATTTAGGAAAGGTAGAGGGACCATGGATAATGTATACAGTGTGGAAATTAAGTAAGGAATAAATTCAGTAACTCCGTTAGTATTTGCGCTAGAAATAAAACTTAAAAAGCATGTGGTAGGGCTAATTATAGCGCATCCGACGAACGTATTATTTTTTTTTGCATTACTTTTTTTTGACAGTTATGACGTCATATATATTTTTTAATGGCAACCTATGTTTTTGATTTTACATTCGCATAGAGTTTTTTATTCTGATTTCAACGTTATCAAATACTCAATAGGTTACATAAGGAAAAAATAAATAAAAACGGCACTAAAGTTCAAATTAGTAACATTTCAAAAAATTAACAGAGCTGTCTAATTTTCTCAGAATTCAAGGAAAAAACCATAGAAATCCAAACAAAACAAAGTTCCCAAAAGCAATCAAAAAGGAAGAAAACAACCCTAAATTTCAAAGTTGGTCTGACAAATTAACAAATAGACTATTGATGTGAGAGTTATAAATTAAAGATATTACACCAAATGTTCAAGCTGATGACCCTGCATCATCTGATAAAATCCAAGACGATCATAAAAAGCAGCCAGTACGTTTTGAATGGTTTGGGGAGTTATTAAACTGCACTGCATGTCGAATTCTTCCTTCAAGATCATCCAATTTGTTGGGTCGGTTTTGACACCTTGCTTTTTTAGTGCCCCCATAGAAAAAAATCTAATGGGGTTTGATTTGGGGACCTAGCCTGCCATTCTATTGGACCTCTTTTTCCATCTTCTTGGAAACACTTTGTCCAAATAACGCCGCACCGGGCTTAGTGTGTTGGAGCACAATCCTGTTGCAACCAGATATTATTATTTAGAAGTTAATTTATTATTTAATAGAGAAAACAGTTGAGACACAATTATTTTGTACCAATTCAGATCTTGTCAACATTGTATTAGTATCTCTATGGTTTTTTTCTTAAATTCCGATAACATTAGACAGTTCTGTTAATTTTTTGAAACTTTACTAATTTGAACTTTAGCGCCGTTTTAATTCATTTTTTCCTTATCTAACCTATTAAGTATTTGACAACGTTGAAAACAGAATAAAAAACTCTATTCAAATGTAAAATAAAAAACATAAAAAAATATTGATAACGTCATAACTGTTAAAAGAAAAGGATGAAAAAGGGATAGTATACGCTCCTCGGATGCGCTATAATTAGCCCTATCACATGCTCTTTAAGTTCTATTTCTAGTGCAAATACTAACGGAGTTACTGAATTTATTCCTTACTTAATTTCCACACTGTATCGCTGTGCTAGAACAATACTAGGACAACTTGAAACACACAGTTTTGAGATAAACGAGTTTCAATGTTTCAAAACGACTTATTTTTGTTATTAACATAAATAATCAAAACATTTTTTTAGGATAAACTAACTCATAAACTGAGTTTATGCTACTATTTTTAAACTTTCATAAAGTTTGTTGCTTTTCCAAAAAAATCGAAAATTTGCAGTTGACCTTGTTTTGCACCAGATTTTTGTTTTAACATTTTGGTTTGTCGTGATATTCGCTTTAACTTATCTTCATATTGCACGTCAACTATGATTATTTGTTGTAAATTATACCCATTTTGTAAAATTTGTCTTGGTATTGCATATAAAGTTAATTAACTTCTACACAAGAACCAACCAACGGATCATTCACTTTCTTCATTCATTTCATTTAGTTGTCCTTTTTTCCTTTTGATGGTACTGTTGGGGAATATGCGGCAAAAGGCTTAATAAACTAGTTTTTTTTTTTATATATGCCAATGGCAGATTTGTTGCAACATTTTCTTTACAAGTGGTGATTTTGATTTCTTTGTACACGGTGTCTTGAAAACTTTCCTTGTAAAAAATTCTATTTCTGTTTTCCTTGTTTATATAAAAAACTCTAATATTAATCCACACAACTTTTTCTCCCGTTGTAGTTTGTGACAAGGGTCCATAGTTCTTGGCTACCGATTTCCAGTCTATAACATTATCTTTTTTTAAATTAACTTTAGAATTAAAAAGGTACCGGTCGTACTATGGTACAACTACTATCTTTCACATGTTGCTCTTCTTGCTCCTCCTTCTCTCTATCATGTTCATTGAAGGTATATTTTAGTTTATCTATAATACATTGTTTAGTCTTTTCACTATCTTCTTTATTGTTTATAAAATAAGTGCAAGTTTCATATGCCTTCGGATGCGAGGCTGTTGTTTCAGTCTCATTAACATTGCACTAAAATTTAAAAGAAAATTATAATACTTGCGAAAGTGAAGTTAAGATTATAAAACCCACCTGATCTAAAACGCAATCTACATCGGCAGACAACGCAATTGCCTTAGCTACTTCAACAAGTCGTTTTGCCCTTTAAGCCATTTTTATAATGAACAGTATAACTATTATTAAGCGAGAACAAACACTCTCTTATTTGACAACCCTTGGATGTTTACTGCATCTCTGGTGCAAGAAAAAGACAAGTTGAATTAAATGTAAGACATCATTGATAAATTACAGAAACTGTAAGCGCAATAGTAGGACAACTCGTAAAAAGATACAACTTAAAAAAATTCGTACACGTTTTGGCGCAGTATAAGGATATTTTAAAATGTCTTACTATTTTACTACAAATTGTGTGCTATTTAAAGAATTAATCTCTACGATAAAATAATTTTTTTAAAATTGTCTCTTTATTACACAAAAAATTAATAACGTTTGAAAAAATACAACACTAGGATAATTGTTTTTCAAACTTATAAAATGTCTATTCAAGAAGTTACACTATTGCACCAGCAAATATAGCAATTTAACATTCCAAATATAAGATTAACTCAAAAACGAGATTTTTAAGTTGTCTCAGTATTGTTCTAGCACAGCGGTATATCTTGAATGACATAGCAGGAAATGAGATAAAAAAGAGGGGTGGCAAGATATTATATGCATTCTTTGTGGACCTGAAGGCGGCTTTTGATAATGTGGAAAGAGATTTACTGTGGGAATGCTTGAGAAAGAGAGGGATAAATGAGCATCTGGTAACAAAAATAGAAGAGATATATAAAGAGACGATAAGTAGAGTGAGAGTGGATGGAAGGGTGAGTGAATGTTTCAAATCTTATAAGGGAGTAATACAAGGTTGCCCACTAAGCCCCAGCCTGTTTGCAGCTTTTATTGGAGATATAGAGGAGATGTTCAGGAAGGAGCAGGCAGGGGGGGTTGTGGTAGGCAAAGAAAAAGTGTGGTCTTTAGCATATGCGGATGATTTGGTGGTGCTAGCGAGAAAGGAGAAAGATATGAAAGAAATGATAGGAAACATGGAGAAATATATGAGGAGGAAAAAGTTGACGGTGAATGTAGAGAAATCCAAGATGATGGTGTTCAGAGAAGGGGATGGTAGAAGAAAAGTAAATGAGTGGAGATGGGAGAAAGAGAAAATTGAAGAAGTGAAAGAATTTAAGTATTTAGGTTATGTGATGAATGAAAGAAACACAGCAGCAGCACATGTGAGAGAGTGAAAAAAGCAAATAAGATAATAGGAGCTGTATGGGGAATAGGAGAGAGAAAATTTGAACATGATTTTAGAAGGAGAGTTGATCTTTGATAGTTTGGTGAAAAGCGTGATGAAATATGGGGACGGAGAGAGCAAGAAGGATTGGAAGGGGTGCAAGGAAAATATATGAAATGGGTGCTAGGGGTAGAGAGAAAGAGAGACACCGGGGTATATAGTGATGGAGGAAACAAAGAGAGATGGAATAAGAATAGAAGCAGGAAAAAGAGCAATAGGATTTGAGGAGAGAGTGATAGAGAGAGGAGAGTGCAGAATTTTGCAAGAGTGTTTGAAAGAAAAAAGGAAAGAAATAGGAAAGGGGATATGGAAAGAGAGGGAGGCATATTTCGAAAGAAACGGGTATGCAAGCGTGGAGATAGAAAGAATGCGAGAGAGAGGCAGAGTAATGACAGATGAATTAGTGCAGAGAGATAGAGATGTGCAAGTGCAGGAAAAAAGAACGATAATTAGGGAGTCTAGGTACAATGGGAAGTATGAAAAAATAATAACGGAAGAAATGCCAAAGTGCCTAGGAAGAGAGAGTAGAAAAGAGAGAGTGATAATAGCAAGATTTAGATGTGGAAATGCGGAGAGAGAATAAATATTGGAGTGAGGATAATAATAGAGTATGCAGGATGTGTGGAGAAAACAAGGAGACGATAGAGCATTTGTTGAAGGAATGCGTAGAATTGAGAGGGAGAGATGAGAGTAGAGAAGAAATTTTGAATGAGGACGGAAGAGGGATCAAATGGATGAGGAAGGTTAAGTGGAGAAGAGGGACAATAAGTGGGAAGGGATAAAAGCTGCTAGTTATTGTGTTGAATTATTGATTTATTTAGTTTTATGTATTCTATTATATTTTATTATATTCGCGCCTCTTACTCGAAGATCACAATGGTAGTATCCCGGCTTTACGTCAGACCTCACAACTTTAAACAAAAAATTTGCGCCGCCGCACCGTCCTAATGCGCCTCCTACTGTCACCTGTTTCATTATTCATTACTTGTCTTTGTGTCGGACTGAACGTTTGTACCGATTATGCCAATCGGTGTGTTGTGCTTGTGAGTGATCTGTTTATGTGTTCTTCGTGATATTCTTCGTAATGCCGAACCACAGACGATATCGCAGTTCTTCGACAGAATTTAACTCATCAAGGTGGAAGAATAAACTCCGAAAATTATAGTTTTAGTGAGTTAATCACAGATTTATTGTTTTTGTTGTAGGTCGTTTGACGATCGAAAAGTTTTTCTAAGGGAAATGAAACTCGACACATGACGGGATGTTGTATCTGTCAATTGTCAAACTTACGTTTGGGATAACGTTAAGTCAGGCGGGATCTGATGATGGGGATAAAAACTGGCTTCAGCAAGGAAGTTAATGACACATTTATTGTTTTTTGTTGAAGGTCGTTGGACGATTGGAAAGTTTTTTTGAAGGAAAATGGCGATTTTCAGGCGGGATCTGAAACTCGACACATCACGGGGTGATGTATCTGTCAATTGTCAAAATTACGTTTGGGATAACCTTAAATCAGGCGGGATCTGATGATGGGGATAAAAAAACTGGCTTCAGCAAGGACGTTGATTATACATTTATTGTTTTTTGTTGAATGTCGTTGGAAGATTGGAAAGTGTTTTGAAGGAAACTGGCGAGTTTCAGGCGGGATCTGAAACTCGACACATCACGTGGTGATGTATCTGTCAATTGTCAAAATTACGTTTGGGATAACGTTAAATCAGGCGGGATCTGATGATGGAGATAAAAACTGGCTTCAGCAAGGAAGTTAATACATAACACATTTATTGTTTTTTGTTGAAGGTCGTTGGACGATTAGAAAGTTTTTTGAAGGAGAATGGCGGTTTTCAGGCGGGATCTGAAACTCGACACATCACTTAATGATGTATCTGTCAGATGTCAAAATTACGTTTGGTATAACGTAAATCAGCCGAGATCTGATGATAGGGATACAATTGGCTTCTGTTATCGATAACAAAAGACAGTTCGAGCTCCAATGCTTCTCCAAAATTAGGGCCGTTCATTTTAAGTCTGGAATCTGAACGGCATCTGGTGGCACCACTTGATGACCCAAGAAAACAGGATCTCGCTCTGCGCGGGGAGAAGACTCAAGAAGCGGATTAAAGGAGAAGGAATGTACCGAATTGACCACAAAATATCCACCGTGTTTTTAAGTGTACACTGCTGAGGGATCCAAGACTCAATGAAGACGTGGCTGCTTCAGTCAATCGGAGCTAGCTTTGCAGCCCTGGGTAAACTTCTGAGCCTTTTATTGAAAAAGAAGGAGGGGGGGGGCAGAGAAGTCCCTCCTATGATAGAGTTGGCATCTGTTGCAGCGTGGTAACTTCTCTATTTGAATTATAAAGAACCAATTTCGAGGAGAATTTTAATGTTATGAACTTAAACAAGGACTTGAAGGATATTTTGAGTAAGGCTCCAGTAGAAGTTAAGCTGTTTGGCAAAAACCTTACAGACCGCTTAAAGGTAGCTAAAGAAATAGCAATATGTAGGGTAGAATGAAAGCCTGCACCTAGGAGAACATATGCGTCCACTTCACGCTCAAATACGGGAAATCTCAGAGGTCCACCCCGAACGCAGAACAGGAACTGGAAACTGGAACAACTGAAAGAATTAACCACGGACTTGGAGGTTTTTGCGCTGGTTATAAGTTATAAACCAGTTCGGTCTCAATCTCCAATGGAAATGAAATCGACTTCTGCAGAATCAAGGGATCTCTTTATTCCCATTTCGTATTTAGTCGAGTTAGGCGCTGTAAGAGGGTGTTCGCCTGTTGCAAATCAGTTCATTTCCCGAATATTTTTGGTGCCAAAACCAGATGGTAATAAACTTAAAGTCGTTACACAAATGTATTGAATGTACTGATTTTAAATTAGAAGATCATAAGACGTTTTCAAAAATGCTTACCCAAGATTGTTACTTGGTAAAAATAGATCTTCTAGTTTCTGTTAAAAGATCTTTTTTCGGAAATATCTTCGTTTTTACTTGTGAGAAAAAGTTATATGAATACACCTGCCTTCTTGTTGGCTTATGTACAGCTCCCAGGGTTTTCACAAAACTCATGAAACCTGATATTTTTACGCAAACAGAGCTACTCTTCAGTAATATACTTGGATGATATCTTGATAATAGGTTACTTATATGAAAAATGTATGCTCAATATAAAGTGTACATGTCAACTCCTTCAGAAACTGAGATTTGTTATTTATTATGATAAGAGTGTTCTTATTCCCAAACCCAAATGTACTTTTTTAGGGTTTGTGTACACTACAATGGGTGCATCAATCTTTTTGCCTGGAAGGAAACGAAAAGAGCTGTATGCTATCATTAAGAGGTTTCGTGTTTTTGTCAAGATGTCGAATTCGAGAATTTGCTAAGTTTTTAGGACTATTAGTTTCTTGTTTCCCCGCCATTAAATATGATTGGTTGTATAGAAAATGGGTTGAAAGGGCCAAGTTTTTGCTCTTAAACATCACCGAGGTAATTATGATGCTTTTATGTCACTATTCCAGATTTTATTAGATGATTTGGCTGGTGGAAGTCTCAGTTTTTACATGCTACTAATCATATTAGAACATAACATTTTGAAAAGGAAATTTATTCTGATGCTTCTCTAACAGGTTGGTGAAGTTTTTTCTGTGACAATAAGTGAGCTCATGGAAGCTGGAATAAAACAGAACAATTGCTTCACATAAATTACCTAAAACTAACCTTTTTTCGCTTTAAAGTGTTTTGCAAAATCTTTGTCAAATTGTAGCGTTTTACCACTCAACAGTTTTTACTCAGAATTGAACTCTACTGTCATTGCATATATAAACAGAATGGGGTGCGTGCAATTTTCCAAAATTGGGCAACATAGCAAGATGCATCTGGCAGTTCTGGCATCTGGTGTGTACAACGCAATTTTTATGTTAGATCCGTTGATAATTTTGAGGCAGATGAAGCCTCTCGGTGTTGGCACCGGAAACTGAATGAGAGATTTCAAACGACTGTTTTCAAGAAATTGTCAGGGTCTTCAGTATCCCCCAAATTAATCTTTTTGCGACGCGAAAAAATTCAGATGGGGCAGAAGGTTTGACGGTCGTTCCCAATTAGCCATCTCAACCATGGTTTCCTTTGTTCAGGTCATTTTTTGTACAAGAACCTCTAAATTTTAGACCCGATCGTAATTTATTGCTTTCTTTTGACAGACAACCTCATCCTTTGTGCAGAAGCTTTACCCTGGTGTTTGCTTATTAAGAAGACTGCCAGAATTAGCTATTACTAGTATGACGTCCAAAAAACACAAATTTTACGCTTAAACAATACTGTCATAATCAGAGAGGAACCTTTTATAAAACGTTTCTTTATGGGTGTTTTTTTTTCATGAAATATAAGGCCTACTGCTTCCAAGGACTCTGTGACCTGAGATCCGTCAATTGTTCTGGACTATGTTGGAAAGTTGTTTCCTAATGAAGACCTGTCATTAGAAATGCTCACTAAAACTTAACAGTGCTTCTTGCGTTAGTAAGAATACACACGGTACAGACTCTGTCGTTGATTAACATATATACTTAACAGTGTTAAAATCCCAGACAGGATAAAAACATTGGGCATACATCGTTTTCAGCCTGTTCTACGGTTGTCCTGTTTTTCAAGGACAATCCGTCTCAATGTATAGCGATCACCTTAAATAGATATCTATCAAGAACTAAAACTCTTCGGGCTTCAGACAATTTTTTGCTCTTTATCACTACTTATAAAAACCTTATAAAGAATCTTTTTCGCAAACTATCTGTAGATGGATTAGAGACTCGCTGGTCAAGAGTAGTATAGATACAAACCATCTTTCAGTAAAGATTAGCAGTCCCATAGTGCACGTCATGCAGCTACGTCAACTGAGAATAGAAAAGGCGTCGATTTAAATCTTTTTCGTACTAATGTCGGTTGGACAAAGCCTTCTAAAACATCTGCAACTTTTTATAATAGACCTTTAGTATCTAAACATTCGTTTGCTACAGGTTTGCAGGCTTTTTACTTATAAATAGCATGAGAATGATAACTTTTTCGTTTTCTTCTAATGAGTTACATTGCTAATAATATTATTATTAGCTTACTAGTTATTTTCTTGTTGTTTACATGAGCTGTGTTGCTCAAGTTAGGTTCAAATGAGCTAAATTGTTCACCTTAGCGTATAAGTATTATATAAGATTATTCCAGTATTGATCCACAGTCTTCACATTCTTAACTATTTTTATATAGTCAGCGTAAAGCAAACATCTAGAATTATGCACGCAATGAACGATATCATTAATATACATCAAGAACAGTAATGATCCAAGATTTGATCCTTGCGGTACTCCAGATGTTTGTGTGAATCTATCAGATCATTATAGACAACAACACGCTGACACCCAGATAAATATGAAGATAACAACAAAATTCGATAAATCTTCATTCTAACCAAGTAACAGACCGTATTTTCTCCACGACCAGAAAGTATGAATCAAAAACAATTGAAAATAACTAGGACGCCGCATTCACATCTGACACTGACAGTTTTGAAATCCATCGCAATGTTCAGCATAATTATAGAATATTCATTCTATAACTTGTTATAGAATTAAAATACATGAAAAACACATAAGTGTTCCAGCATAAATATTCTATCCCAAGAGTGGGAATGTTTCCCTTCTATTATTATTATTAAAAATGATTTCAGAATTTTATTATTACATTCACTAATGGACGTGGAGAAATGATATACCATCTACTACCGCTGAAGGACGCTCAGTAAATACTATCTTTGCAACCTTGGTTAATAGATTAATATAGATTTATTGCCATGGGTAAAAAAATACATCGGCATTATCAGGTGAACATAAAACAGTTTAAAAAATAAATATAACAATCACAATAATAATGCACGAACAGAGATCGACAAAAAAGGAAATAAAAAACAAGGTAGACCCGTAGGCGGACGTTAAGTAATAAATTCATCAATATTATATAAGCACTTACATGTTAAGTATTCTTTAAGAACACTCTTAAATATAGCGGGAAAAGTTATTCATTCATTATTCATGGGGTAATAAGTTGAAAACTTTTAGACCCAAGCGATTGGGTGCCGCACGTTCTAACTCAAGTCTGCTAACAGGGACGCGGAAGTTATCTTTGACTCTGGTATGGAATGGATGAACCTCACTTGATTTAATAAAGTGGTGTTTATTATTAAAAATGTGATTACATAATTCGAATATAAGGTTAGCACTTTATATTTAATAAAAAAATCTTTGCACGAATGGCGACTTGTGATGCTAGTAATAGAGCGTAGAATACGTTTTTGAGCTTTAAAGACAGTTGCCAATTCTGAAGATGATCCCCAAAAACAAATCCCGTAATGTAGGCGCTAAGCCACTAGGGCATGATATATGTTAATCAGCTGTTCAGATGAAAGGATAGACTTAAGATATTTGAAAAGGAAGTTTATTTGATGGAAATTTTAAGTGGTTTGCCCTGGCAATTTTATTATTATTGACTTCTAAATGTACGTAAGTTTAGATCTTTCAGTTGACGACTAGAATGGAAACGCATATAATGAGTTTTAGCCGAGTTCAGAACAAGTGAATTTGATAAGCACCACAATCTTAACTCGCGCAGATTCTGATTTGCGGAAGACTGAATAGTGGCCTCGTCTTTATCAGAGCCGAGCAAAGAGGTATTAGAATGGGCAATTTATTAAATTTGGTATTAGCCGACAAATAGAATGGGAGCGAAATTTTCGTCCAATGCGGTTTCTATGTCGTTTATATATGTTACAGTGTTCATTCCGTTAATGTATACACTGACTAGTCAATGTATACATTGACTCATTTGATTAGTAAATGCGTTCACAAAGAACAAAATGTAAGCTTTTACTAGCTGATGTATACATTAACGGATCTCACGTGGCTAAAGTGTAAACAAACGAAATCCCTAACATAACGTAAAAATTTGTGGTGGCTGATAATAATAATAGTTCTAGTTAATATACCTGGTTTTGGACACAATATAAAGTATGTGTTATATATTTTTGGTTTGTACTGTTCTTTAAACAGGTATATAATTATTATTTTTAGTATTTCATTCACGATATACAAAAACGAAATGAAAATACAGTTATATGAGAGCATCGAATAAATACCACAAAAGAGCAATATAAAAATAGTTGTAAGTGCCTAGTTCACCTGACTCTGAATTTTGTGAGCTTTGTTTGCTACAGAGCAAAATTGCCATGAATAGAAAAAAATCTAGATTTCAGAAGTTGATAGAGGTAGAGGGGACTCACGTTCAGTATTAGGCTGCATCTTGAAAAAACAGGTTGGCTCTTTTCAGATTTGGACGAAAAATGGCACATTAAAGTATGTACACGAGGTCGCAATTTAGTATATGCTTGGAAAAAATTATCACAATGTAAGAGATTCCAACAGAGGGAGGATTGACTCTGCGGAGTGTGGCAATAGAAGAATCTATAGGCACTGGGCAAGGGTTTACAAAATGCCTTTGCCAAACAAAATGCAATTCAAATAGATGTAAGTGTTTAAAAATAAATGTGTTGTGTCACTCACAGTGGCACCAAAGTTTACCGCTGAACTAAATCAATCCTATAACACTATTTGTTACTATTACCGAATATTTTTTATAATATTTTGTTTTTTATTGTACCTTTTATTTTTTATTTAATAAATTGTTTTTTTGTTAATATATTTTTAATCTACTTCTGGTGTTTACTTTATTGAAGCTTTTACTAACATCTTGTAGTAAATGCTTACATTGCCTAGCTGATGCATACATTACCTAGTAAAAGTCTCCATTTCTATACTCAGTTAACACTCTGACTAAAACCTAACGTTAATGTATGCATTAACTAGTCAGTATATACATTTGCTGAAATGTACGCTTTGACTGTAACATATACAATAGGAAAAGTGTAGGCCCCAGGATTGAGCCTTGGGGAACACCTACATTTGCATATCTCATTGACGACTTGTGAGATAAGAAATTGTGGCTTATTGAAACATACTGAGGCCTATCCGTAAGGTATTTTCTCAGCAAGCTCGAGGCATTTCCTCTAATTCTATAATTACGGTTACGGTTGCAAAGTAACGGTTTGCCCATTTATTAATCTGGGTGCGCAAAGTTTACTTGTCGCACGCAAATTATTCTTTGTACACGCAAATTCAGATAAACAAACTACTCAAAACTGAATTTGCCCCTAGAGTCCAATTTTATATTGGGATTTATTCCGCATTCGCAATAAAAAATAGTATGTCCAACTCGTGCGGCGTTGTCGATTGCCCCCTCAAGCTCAACTTCGCTTTCGTGGGCAATCGACAACTTGCCGCACTAGTTGCACAATATACTATTTTGTATTCGTTTTGTGAAACACATAATGCGTAATGAAATACATAGCAACATACATAAATATTGCATCGTATGTTTTTAATTTGGCAGCTGTCAACCTAACCTCAACATTTGATGTAAATTTGTACTTTTTCTCATTTTGCGGGAACGAATACAAAAAAACACTGTTCAATAATCGTGCCCTGTCACTTTTCAGGGGCTCGGGCTCATTGCGGCCCTCGGCATTCGCCTCGGTCTGCAAAAATTCGCCCTCGCCCCTGGAAAGTGTAATGACAGCGCACTCGTATAAAATATACTATAGGATATTTTCTTACAATCTGTCATTTAAAACCCAGTGACCACGTTGACGTAAAAATGATGTCAGAATGACATCATGCTACGTCTCAATTTACGTAAGATATAAGTCACACCTGAGTCATAGAAGAGTCATTATTTCACACTTTTTTACGTCACGCTCTGACGTAATAAATATGACGTGTATTTGACATCATCCTGACCTTATTGATTTCAATGTGACATAATAATGATGTAATCATGACGTCAAAGTGTTTTCGTCAATGTTACGTGAATATGACTTAGTAATTACGTCATTTTTACATCAAAGAAATATCAGTAAAATGATGGATTTGTATAATAAAAATGACATTAATATGACGTCTATGTGATATCATCGTAACTCACCAAAGTCAGTATGACATAATAATGATGGAATGATGACATCAAGTTGGTTACGTAAATGTTACCTGAATATGACTTAGTAATGACGTCATTTTTACATCAAACAAATATCATTAATATGATGGATTTGTAATAGAGCTGACATTAATATTTAATTGATTAAATTATTTTGTATCAACCATCAAAAGTTTTCGTTCTAATATTCGGAATTGATTATTTCAATTAAAATTAACAATTTACTTCACCCGATTCACCCCTTTACCTATTATTTTAACTGTTGGAAGGCAAATAGAAAGAAATCTGACTGCACACAATAAACCGACTTGGAAACAATCATGTTCCTCCTGGTTCTTTCCGTCTTCTGGCGTGCGAAAATACCCTTTTATCTGAAGCCGAAGGCGAAGCGTTAGTGAAGTATAACGCGTGGCGCTATCCAGCGAGTGTCGGCGGCACTTCAACAAATCGTTGGCTGAAACAAGGTTGCTAAAGTGTAACACAAGGATTCGTTGACTTTTTTACCTTGTTTTTGACGAATTTAACTTATAGATTGGTAATTTGTCGTTCGTTTGGTTGTAAAATTGCAATTTAATTATATTTTATTATAATAATAAGTTAATTATTGAGTGAACATAAAACTGTGACTTATCTAATACATATCCATACATAATAAAAAAAATTTAGTGATCTGTAGTTTACATATCCGTATGATGTTTTTATTATGTCAATTTTATGTAAAAGAAAAACGTATAGCTTATGTAACACTATGACAGATTTGTGATGTCAGTTTCACGTAAGAAAAGGACTTTTGACTTATGTAACACTATGACAGATTTGTTATGTCAGCTTTACGTAAGCAAAAGACTTATAACCTATGTAACACTATGACACATTTGTGATGTAAGTTTTACGTAAACAAAAGACTTATATCTTATATAACACTATGACAGATTTGTTATGTCAGCTTTACGTAAGAAAAGGACTTATTACTTATGTAACACTATGACAGATTTGTGATGTCAGATTTACGTAAGCAAAAGACTTATAACTTATATAACACTATGACAGATTTGTGATGTCAGTTTTACGTAAGCAAAAGACTTATAATTTATATAACACTATGACAGATTTGTTATGTCAGCTTTACGTAAGAAAAGGGCTTATTACTTATATAACACTATGACAGATTTGTGATGTCAGTTTCACGTAAGAAAAGGACTTTTGGCTTATGTAACACTATGACAGATTTGTTATGTCAGCTTTACGTAAAATAATGACTTTTATGTTACGTCACGATATGATATAAATATTACATATGATATATGTAACATGTAAGTCATTCTTTGCCATCATATGATTTTATGTCAATATGATGTCACAGTGATATAAAACAACATGACATCACACTGAGATCTTGAAAAGAATCAGTTTTATATCAAATTGACGTAAAATTGTATTACACACATATGATCTACGTGTGACGTAATTGTTAGGTCATGTGTTCACTGGGAAGTCACTGAGAAAAAATCCAATAATTGCGAAACAAAATTTACAAATTATAATTATGACGATAGCGTTTATTTGAACCATCCATTTCTTTGTAGTTTAAATGGTATCTCAATTACTACTGAAGAGAGCTCAAGAAATTTGCAAACTCAAGAATTTCTGACTATGTATATCTAATATAAATAATAAAGTAATAAAATCTAAAATATTATTTTAAATTGCTACAACTGACTCATCCAATTAATTGCTTATGTGTATTTGCATTTTTGTAGTTTAAGTGGTAGGTATATCGACTACCAAAGGAAGTTAAAGGGCTTATAGGTAAAATTCAGTCAAAAATAAGGGCAATTATCTCGAGTTTGGAAACTGAAAATTGAATAAAATTAGTTTCCATAAAACTTATCATGATTGTTATTCCATTTTTCTTAGTTTTACCTGTATACCGACGATATATTATGAGTTTAAATATTAAATCACAAAAAAAATTTATGACTTTTACTTATTTTTTACATGATGTATATATTTTTTAAATGATGTTAATGATAAATATATTTTTTTTTTGTTTAATTTTACTGTCAATGAAGAAAGGTTAGCTGATTTTGACATTTCTCGCGTGAGTTGAAAAATTCAAAATGTATCTAAATACTCAAATAAAGTGTTGAGAGTGTTGTAAATAAACTAAACCTCTGACATTGAAAAAAAAAATTACATCAACGTCATAATTTTTTATATTCTTTAAGGGCTGATGATGGCAGAAGTGTTCTGCCGAAACATGTTCGATTTGTAATTTTACGCTGATTAAAGTTTGTGGAGTTCGACTTAGATATATTTAAATTTTTTAATTACTCTAATATTGAGTTAAAAAAAGGAATAAATATTTAATTTAGTGTTTATTCCCCGCCTTGGGGTCGTTAAGAACGAGTGTTAGGTAATGTAAATATGTCGCCGGTTTGTCGGCTCGGTTGGGTTTTATTATGCCTTATGAATGCAAATAGCCGGTTTTTCCGACCATCGGCAACCCCGGCCAATTTGACCATAGGACCAATGGGGAATTCCGACCCCTGCCCTGCGACCACTGGACGCTTATTGTTTTATATTGTATAAAGGATGTAATTTTAGTGTTAGGAAAAAAAGTTTTGCACGAGTTTTGTAAGAACTCACAAGTACGACGGCTACGTAACGCCGTTCGTAAACAATAATTTAAGTCTCGTTTGTAATTAATCACTAAAAGTAAACGTAGCTAAAAACAGACTACAAGTTTAATACGTACAACATTAAGATTCAGAATTCACCAGCATTCAACCCATCAGTGGTTAACAACGAGTGAGGTTATGCCTGTTGATTGTTTATGTAGTAGTGTGCTGAGAGGAAAACAAATCAGAGACAAGACCGCTATTTACGAATCCAGGCAAGGAGGAACCCATTTAGGAGTGCTGTATGGTTGCAAACACAGCCCCTGGTGTTGAAGTTTCGGACCACACTACCAAAAACCGTCTGAGGGAAATGGAACTTCATAACTGCAGACCTTTGAGACGCCCAAAATTAACTAATGCCAATAGAATGGCTAGAATAGATTGGGTTAACCAACGATTAGCAGAAATTTTTAGTGGGAGCATGTATTATACACTGATGAATCCAGATTCTGATTATTTAGTGATAATCGTAGAATAAGGGTCTCTGATGCCTTTTAGCGGCGGTGATATCATAATTATGGTATGGGGGCGGTCAATACTTTGAATGGACGTACAAACCTCCACCTTTTCGCAAACAATGTTAACGGACATATCTACAGAGATGACATTGTTCAGCAATATGTGGTCGACTTTCGAGAGGTTGTGGATGAAAACATAGTTTTTATTGATGATAATGCACGACCTCATCATGCTCAAATTTTAATGCAATCAGTAAATAACCTCCGTATTAACCATTTACCTTTACCACCACAATCTCCGGATTTAAATCCAATTAAGCACACTTGGGACAGACTGCAATGAACATAATCCACCCCCAGTTAACGTGCAACACTTGCGGGAAATTTTACCGCTGTGTTGTAGAAAAGTGTCACAAGAACACATCAATAATTATTGTATTATGAATATGCCCCGAAGATGTACAGCTGTCAGAGATACACGATATTGGAGTTAATTTTTACATCAAAATGTTTATTTTAGCAGTTGGTAAAAAAAATTGCATTTATTATTGAAGATTTTTTAGTAATATAGTGACTTGTCTGAATAAATTTAATATTCTCGAAAATTTTAAATTGTAGTATACAATTATGTATCTTCTATATCTATATATAGACCGTTGAGCCCAGCCCAGACCACAGCCCAGACCGTTGAGTCTTGAAATGTGAAATTTGGTAGGTACGTAGTTTTTAGGGCGTATAGGTGCACTAAGAAAGGATTTTTCAATATTCCGTTTCTAAGGGGGTGAAAATGGGGTTAATTGGTGTCTCTAGACTCCAACTAAGTTGAAAACGAAAAACTCGACCCCTTTTTGACGATTTTCCAAAAAATTATTCACAGACGCTGAAAAAGGGGGGAAAGGGGAAAACGGTTTTTATAAAAAAATTCATAACTCGACAACTCGGCATGCTAAAAACGTGAAAATTGGGATTTAGATGATTTTTCTCAAAATGCTTATAACTTGAAGGTCGAGAATGTTACAGACATGAGAATTGGCACTCGGACTCTCCTCTTAAAACAACTAGACCCGTGTTTGACGATTTTGCAAAAAATTATTACAAACCCCGAAAAAGGGGCGTAAATGGGGAGGGTAGTTTTCCTGAGAATTCTCATAATAGGAAAACAAATAGTGTTACATACGTGAAAATTGGGATATAGATTCTCCTTTAAAAAAGACGGGACCCGTGTTTGACGTTTTTGGAAAAAAAATTACCAACGGCGAGAAAAGGAGAGGGTGAATTGGCGGTTGATTTTTCTCAAAATGCTTATAACTTGATGGTCGAGAATGTTACAGGCATGAGAATTGGCACTCGGACTCTCATCTTAAAATAACTAGACCCGTGTTTGACGATTTTGAAAAAATTTAAGAAAAGGGGCTTAAATAGGGAGGGTAGTTTTCCTGAGAATTCTCATAACTGGAAAACAAATAGTGTTACAAACGTGAAAATTGAGATCTAGATTCTCCTTTAAAAAAGACCGGACCCGTGTTTGACGATTTTGGAAAAAAAATTACCAACGGCGGAAAAAGAGAAGGGTCGATTTGGGGGTGCTTTTTCTCAAAATTCTTATAACTTAAAGGTCAAAAATGTTACAAGCATGAGAATTGGCACTCGGACCTTTAAAATTAACTAGACCCGTATTTGACGATTTTCCAAAAAAAATTTACCAACCCCGAAAAAGGGGCGTAAATGGAGAGGGTAGTTTTCATATACAATCTCTCAAGAGTCAGGCATATTGTCGAAAATTTTCCCGACCTGTCTGGCACAAGTGTTTGTTGCACCGAAAACTTCCCAAGCGCGCATCGCGCGGGAAGTTTTCAGGGGCAACAAACACGCGTGCAGACAGGGAGGGAAAATTTTAAACAATATGCCTGACCGAGGGATATTTGTTCAGACGCTCGAACAACATTAACAAAGAATTGAAACATCAAGATCCTATAAATCATGTCATAAGTTGGTTGTCATGGTGGTTCCAGTAGTAAACAAAGTTTTTCCAAAACGAAAAATTCAAAAAGCATGGCTCTCGTTCGATTTGGATCTGATTCCATACAAACAATTAACGAGGAAGTTAAGAAATGTGTGCCAGTCAACACCATGAAATCAGGAAAATCCGTATGGTCGCAGTTTAACAAGTTCTGTGCCGAAAGAAGCTACGATGTCACTACTCGAGCGTTACCAGCAAAAGCATTCAATGAAATTTTGATGGACTGGGGATCTAACATGAGGAAAGCAGATGGAAGTAACTATAAGGATTTCGTGGTTAAACAAATGTGAAATTGTACAGCCAAGCAGATACAGGAAATGTATTATGAAACATTTAACGTCAAAATTAACCCCTTTACTGACATCGATTTCAAAACCTCCCGACAAGCTCGAGATTCAAATAGAGAGAAATGCCAGTTAAACCTCGATTTGAGAAAAGTAAGTGCAGCTGCATTTTCGGAATTGGAAATTCAACAGTTGATAGAAGCTTGCGATGAAGCTATGCCGGATGGAATACAGAAAAAGTTTTACCATATTGCGGCCCACGAACTTGCCTGGTGTGGCGGAGAAGCCACTTATTGCTTGGTCACCTACTTTCAAGAAGAGCGGGATAATAAGAGTGTCTATACTGGAAGGATTGAATATAATCCGATCATTTCTAAGACTGCGCAAGGAGGTGCGAAAAGGCTCACAGATTCGAAGTGGCTAATAGAAAACAAAAATAATCCTTCGAAGTGTCCAGTAAGGTATTATTTTTAAAAAAGCGTTGCAAAAACAATAGTATATTTTATTACAAGGCCAGAAAATGTCATTTTGCAAGTGCGAGCACAGTTTCGACTATCCGGGGTAGTGTTTTCCCCGTTCGAAGAGAGTTTTTAGTAAGTCGTAAGATGGTCGTTGTTGGGACTCGTAGTTGTCGAGAGCAACGACTCTTTGTCTATTAGTGTAAACCTTTTGTTGTGCATATTGGTGCATTTTTCGTAACAATGAAAAGGTGCAATGGGCCGAAAAATAGAAGACAATCTACAGCCCAACGTTCCCCGGGGAAAGAAGATGAAGATCGCCCAGGTCTCCAACAGGTAGGATCTCTTTGCCGAGCGGAACACAAATTTGTTATCGTTTTATACAGTCCACTTTTAATAATCGTTTGCTAGTCTCCTATACGGAACAATACCTGTGCATTTTCTTTTTTGAGTCTCAATTAAATAAACTTAATAAATATGTGTTAACTAGCAGAATGCCCGGCGTTGCAATTGCTGTAAATCTTAGACAATACACCAGCCTTTAGATTTGGGTAACTATTAGGCTATTATATTGGACCATTGGACAGATTTCGAAACAACACAAAGGTAAAAGAGTATATTATTATACGAGTTCCTGTGCCGGAAAGCACCCAATTTACACAGGAACGAGTGTAATACAACGTTTTATAGTTTGACACAACCCTGGAAAGACTTTAAATTGCTTAAAATTCGTAAAAATAGTGTGACGTTTATCTAACATTTTATTATTGCATGACAGAGAGTGTTTACACAAGCAAAAATTTGAAAATTCTGACAGTGTCGAACTATAAGCAAATAGGAGTATAATTCAAGTGCCCCCCCCCCCCCCCCCTGGGGCAGGAGGGCGTAGTTACCATCGGGGGTTCCCCTTGGAGGTCCCCTTGGGACAGGAGCCGTATCTAACATCGAGGGCCCCTTGGGACAGGAAGGCGTAGCTACCATCGGGCCCCGCTTGGAACCGTAACCGCCGAACCGCCGGCGCAGTAATACCTTCTACTCTCATTCATCCGCATTCATTGATGATTCACTTTGCAAAAAATCATCCCTTGCTCTGTAAAAAACAAAAACAAATCTATCCCACGGGAACCGTACATTATTCCGGGATAAAAAAGAGAAGTCATCAAATCAGACTTTTTAGAAGAAAGTTTTGAAATTTTGTTATGAATTCCCAGTAGGGACCCAAATAAAGATACAAAGAGTAATAAATAATAGGAGTACATATTTTCAAAGTTATTATGGTCAAAAAATCATTGCATGTAACTCATTTTGGCACCTTTGGGTCAAACAGTATATTATGGATTTAACCCGGTTTGTTGCTTATTTACTTTACGTTTTGGCGTGTGGATCAATGCTTGATAGGAACTGCCAACTTTTAATCAAATTGTATTTCTTGAACTTAAACATTAATACATTGAAAAAGCGGTGTCAGAATAGCATAATATAGAACCATAGGCATATACGAGTAAAAGTGTTTAGTTATAAAGGCCACAATCAGTGTCTAAACAATTACATTACTCAGCAATGTCATCAACTGTTTTATCGCCAGGAAGATCTTCCTCTTGAATGTTATATGGATCTGGTAACAATATATTTTTGTACCAAGACAGATTATCGCCTTCGATAATGTTATGTTCGATATGTTTCCAAATTATTATTGTTGTAAAAGTAATTCAACAATGTTTATAATTCAATGCTTTAAATTGTGTCGGCTCATTTGAAAACTCGACTTGAATGTTCGCCCGAGAAGCTTTAGACCCCCTCGTAAAAGTAATTTTTTTGTCAGTTCCACTTCCTTTACAGAACGATTATTGTCTGTTTTGCTTCTCTTCAAAATACTCTTCGGTACCTTAAATTCACTTTCGTATTTAGAGTTTTCAAAACACTTCCTTTGCCAGTAGTTGTCTTTTTTCTTGTTTTAGGTATACTTGAATAGGTTAATTCTCTTGTAATCCGATATTCCAACAATTTTCTTTAAGTCATTCTCCAAAGATTTGATGTCGTTCAGGTTCCAATGGGTTCCCAGTTCCTTCACTAAATCAAATTGCTCAATCATTCAAAATAAATACACGACCAGACGCACGCGGCATAGGACAAAACAAAGCGTCTCCTGAATTTTGAGACAATGAGACGCGAGATGTCTCGGTTTTGCCTCATGACAACGCGTGATCCCCTCTACGTGCGCACAGCGCTAGGCGTCTCCTGAATTTTAAGACGCTAGACGTTGAGACGTCTTGGTTTTACCCCAGTTTAACGCGCGTATAGATGTTTCACATCAAAACGAATCAACCAAAAGTATGTCAGTTATGATCGGGTGGCGCTGTTAAAAAAAATCACATAATCATGTTGTAGAAGGGTTTCCCTGTAGGTTTTTCAACTTATAACAGGTAAACATTACTTATTTTTGGAGCTCTACAAGATGTATACCTTCATTTTTTCAAATTTATTTCAAAAAGTGCTTTTCTGGAGTTATGTGACCCATCTCCAAGACCTCGGGGTGATAAGAAGCTCCGACACCTGCACTTTCCGCCTACGACTTCCTTATGCTTCCATTACATAATTATATAAGTGTATTTTATAATTATATTCGTTATTGTTATTCTGTAATTGCCTGAGTGCACTCGTAGTTAATAATTTTTTTTAGAATTCGTTTCTTTAAGTGGCGCAGTCGGTAGGATCGCGTGTGAAATTGTGAATTGTCCGTATAACAAATTTCATAATTTCGTGAAACGCCAGTTTCTTCAGTGCGATCCGAAAAACGAACCTTGGTTTTCCCTACCTGCAGAGCAACGGAAGAGAAACCTCAGTACTTCTACGTGCAGTGCATCCCCAGTGCGAGAATTAATAATCCACGAGGAACTGATTCAACCCTCAGCATAAGGTAAGAATTGAGTACTTGTGTCCCACCGTTTGTTACTCCCCGCATAGGAACTAACAAAGACCATTTGCCCCTGCCCTTAGTAATCTTTTGAAGGAATTAGTAAAACAAACCTTTTTGTTTCATTGAATTTGAACCGAAAAGTTTAATTTAAGTTCAACTTTGATCTCATTGTATACGAGACAAAGAAAACAAAGTCGTTTAATTATTTCATGACCGAGTCAGATGACTCATCGATCGATTTAAATCTTAATTTTCTTGAACTAATCGATCCAACAGAACTAGATATTTTAACTAATAACATTAATTCATTAAATATTAACGAAGATAACGAATTGCCTCCACCACAAGCTAACCCTATCGATATTCCTCTCTTACGATATCTCTTCGGCCAATATGCAGACAGACCTGACTTGACCGACTGTTTAGTTGGAGCAATCATCGGAAAACTAACTGGTCGTGCCCTGATAATAATAATCGGTTCGCGAATAGAGTTACGAACTTGGCCACTTATTAGACAAGCCCTTCGCGATACTTTTGGTGATCAAAGAAACCTTAATTGTCTAGAGCAGGATTTCTTGACCCTTCGACCATTTAAAAATGAAAAGCCACTTCTTTTTGGCCAATGCATACAAATAGCTTGCAGCAGATTAGCTGCTAAACTTGCCAGTATCAACGAGCTCACGATTAATAACGCAACCAAACTCGTATACATGAATCAATACGATAAACTTTCACTAAAAACCTTTATCCGCGGTTTACCAGGTTCTCTCCAGAGCATAATCCTATTAAGAAACCCCCTGTCGCTAGAAGCAGCAATGTCCCTAGTCACAGAAGAAGAAAATTTCCTATACGAAAGCCAAACGTCCAAAAAATTTCAAAGTTCAAAACCCTACTCTTTTCTTCCACCTCTAACGTCCAAAAATAACCTAAATTATCAAACAAACTTTCGCCAAACTTATAGAACTCTCTCGATACCAGTTCAAACTATGACACCCCAAGGAACGTACAGACAAAATTACAATTGGAACCAACTACCCGAAAGTCTGAAACCACAATTCCCGTCACAACCGATACAACTAATTCGAAATCCGAATTATCAATATAAATTTCCCGATTCTCAACGAATATTCGGAAAACCACGCGATGTCTTTAAACCCAGAAATCAAATTCCTAGAGAACCAGTAACACCAATGTCTACTACTACATGACAACCCACAATTCGAAAACCCATTAATCGACCTGACAGACGTGTTTATTATCAAAACCCACAGAAACAAGGCTGGTCTTCAAAAGAGTTACACCACGTTGACAATTCAGACGATCCTAAAACACAAACGAATTTTGACGAATTTCCTGTCGAATATCATCCCGACAGAATTCCCAACTTATGAAGAACCCCCACCGGAATTTGTACCGTACGAATTAACCGATGACGAATCAGACCACGAAAAATTTTCTAACACAGGCCTCACGATCCCGGAACACTTAATTAACGATTTTTACATTCACCAATCCATAAAATTCCATACATCCCTTCCATAAATCCCCCCATAAAATTATTGATCGATATAGGTTGTCAATTTTCCACTATTAGACCGTTTATTGCAAAAAAAATTCCCACAATCTACTGGGTTATTCACGATACGGTACGACCCTGACGAAATTTTCGATGCAACCAACATTGCATTTGCACAGGTTACATGGATTGGAAAAACAATTTCTTTTAAAACTAAAACATAGTGTGCACATTAATTTATTAGATGACATTAGATACTGTCAGTGTCAACTATTTTGACCTTATTGTTGTTTTGGTAATAATGTATTCCAATGACGAGAAAACCGACATGCTTTTAATTTATGGCGAATGCAGAAAAAACGCTTCTCTTGCTGC
This sequence comes from Diaperis boleti, assembly GCA_963583935.1. NCBI lineage: Eukaryota > Metazoa > Arthropoda > Insecta > Coleoptera > Tenebrionidae > Diaperis > Diaperis boleti. The sequence goes on along the minus strand of OY757245.1, from coordinate 40,934,738 downwards.
AGGGTTTATGCATGAAGGAAGAGGACCAACAGATAAAATTTTCAAAAATTAGAGGCACAGTTGAGACTGAATTGGCCTCCAGTTACTACGCCTAGGGAAAGGACTGCAACTGGGGAACATAATGAAGTAGCCGTTTTAGAGATGGTGACAGAAGAATCACATATTGACCAGAAGGAAGTGGCACGAATGGTTGAGATAAGCCAGGCATCAGTATGCCAAATTTTGAGGGCCAATAAATTCCATCCTCACCACATCACCTTGGTTCAAGAACTAAAAGTGACCGATTTTCCCAAAAGGTTAGAGTTGTGCCGTTTCTTAAGAAAAAGAATCCATTTTAATGAAGACTTTTTGCAAAATGTCTTGTTTAGCGGTGAAGCTACTTTTAGCAATAACGGGGGTGTAAATTAGCACAATTGTCATTCCTATGCTCAAGACAATCCACGTTGGATTCGGGAAGGACATTTACAAAATATTATTTCCGTTAACGTCTGGTGTGGAATTTTAGAGGTGAAATGTCTTTACCAGTGGAGAAACACCACGTCCCTGAGCGAGGATCTCAAAAAATAAAAAAGTACATTATCGAATTTCATGATGAGATCATGATTACTATCACCAAATTCAAGGACAATTGCACTTTACGTCCAGAAATAAGGCTTTTCTGATGATCTGGACACCAGCAGACAGCATGATTGTGGAGATTAGTAGGACTGAAGCGTGAGTAAAGAACATCCATGGAAGTGTTTTATTATACTTATACATTTCTCGTGAATTAAATCTAAAATAAAACTTTATGTACAAACCTGTAATTACTTATTTACTACTTATACCTAAATATTATTCTTTGTACAACTCCTCCACTTCTCTTATTAAGAGAAACTGTAAATTAGCAAGCTTCGAAAACAACGGATTGGGCATCAAAGAGGCAGGTATGCAAAAAATAGTTTTCTGCTTTATTCATAATAGCAAATATTGCCTTTGTTGTTGCCACTTGTGGAGGCTGTTGTATTACAGGTCCTGGTTCTGCATGTGAAACAACAATCTGCTGAAACCTTTCAATTTCGTCCTCAATCGTCTCCTTAGGATCACTAGCTGCTTCTGTTACAAAGGAGCTGTTAATTTATTTTCTTACATTGAATTCTGTAAATACCCACTTTTTAATTGTTTTTCTCTTCTTCTTTGGGTTCTCAAAGCTAAATTGCTTCCCAATATTATGTTTAAATATGGTAGGACTATTAGCTCTATCCTCATCTTTGAACTGACAACTACACACGAGGGAATGATTTGTTGGTTCTCGATCAGCTCGTCTAAAATTTAAATAATGTTCTTGCAAGATGCAATTCACCGTCAATTTACAAAGTTTACCTTAACAGGCCAATCCACCTTTGTTTTGACCGTGAATTTTTAAAACAGCAAATTTAAAATTTTGACACTGACAATATCTATTGTTACCTAATTGCGCACACTATGTGTTAGTTTTTGAAGAATTATTTTTCTTAATCCATGTAACCTGTGCAAATGCAATGTTGGTTGCATCGAAAATTTCGGTGGGCTCGTATTGTTTCGTGAATAACGGTGTATATACTGTTCACCAATGGAAATTATAACACCGTGTCGCAAAACAACTATAAAAAATAGTGCAGACATACTTGCATTTCCCCAATTCGCAAGTAACAAGATCGTTACGTTTGCCCTTTACGACTTTTCCAATTATTATGACGGAATCATAGACATAGGAGAATTAAAACAATTCGGTTATATACTATCGACCTCATTAACGCCTGTTTGATACGCGAAGATAACATTATACCAATTCATTTTCGAAACCCCACAGATAGAACATTTGTATTCTCAGTCGAAGCAAAACAAATTAAAAGAGTGAAATTCCCCGTAAATATCTTAAATGGCTTCCATCTCAAAAAAACAATGGCGTTTACATCCCAGAAACATTAACCATTGCGAAAAACGGCTTTGATGAACTAGAAGTCCAAAACTTAATGAATACGGATCAGTTGATAACGACCGGACCCCTAAAAGTAAAATGGTTCAACTCCGAACCCTTCCAAATATTTTCAGTCGAATCTATTTATGATGGGACCAATACAAAAAAAGGCAAAACAAACACCAACGCCGATGCCTTATCGCGAGTACTAACATACGCTATCGAAAATGACCAGCAATCAATGATAGTTAAATTCGAGCCTAACGAATCAGAAGACCAGTTGAACGAAATAACACCCTCTCTGACCTATTTAGATCCAGAAACAACGAACTCACTGATTCAACGATATTTACCTTCAGCAACGACCTCCGATAAAATCATAATACATAGTGACATCCAAATTAAACCCCCAAATCATTCTGACAACGAAACCGTTCATTCTTCTTTAGAAAATCCTATACTAACAATCCCAATAAGCGAAAAAGCGATAAACGTTTATAAAAATCAAATAATTCTCAGCCAAAATGCGAATCTGATACAACCAAAAATTCAGAAACAAAACCCTTTTGGAAAAAAACGCCTAATCATACAACTTCCCTTACAAAGTCTAGAGCAGAATATAGTTGATATTTTGAAACAATTTGTAAACCCAAAAGAGACCTTTGCCTTTTACTTTCTTGATGGAAATTTAATTCCTATTTTCACTAATGTGGTTCAAAATCTTTTCGCGTACAACTCCTTTAAACTCGTCCAAACAAACAAAGCTGTCATAAATATCACTGAACCCGATGAACAAATGCTCAAAATCCGCAAGCAACTACCATAAAAAAACGTGCCACAAAGGCATAAACGAAGTCGTTAAAGATATCTCGAAAAATGTTTACTGGCCAAATTTAACTCAAGACGTGACCAATTATATAAACAAGTATGACATCTGCTTAAAAGGAAAATACGAAAGAAAACCACCCGTATTAAAATTTAGTTTAACCCCAACTACCAGTCGTCCGTTTGAATTAATCCATATCGATCTTTTTAGAATTTCCAACCAAATCTTTTTTAACTATTATCGATACCTTTTCTAGATATGCTCAAGCATACCCGATCGAACTCCATAGAGATCTTTGATGCCCTAACTATCTTCATTTCTCATCACGGAATCACCATTCAAATAACTGCTGACAACGGTTCGGAATTCAAAAACGAAACCTTTCAAGATTTTTGTGAATTGTACAATATCAAAATTCATTACACCACCTCAAAAAATTCAAACAGCAATTCCCCAGTTGAACGTCTCCATTCGACCCTTGCAGATGAATTACGATGTCTCAAAGTGCAGAATCCCACAAAACCTGTCAAAAGTTTAATGACACACGCCATATTAGGATATAACAACGCCGTACATTCGGTTACGAATCCAACGCCTTTCCAAATTGTACATGGTCATATAGATGGATGAGACCCTTTTTCCCTGAACGAGGAAAAAATTATTTCCGCATACGTTTCCATACACCGCGATAACGTTAAACAACTTTATAAAGCTGTACACGATAAAAATCATTCACGTAAAGAAAAGACCATCTCCATCTCAATCAATGTCGCGAAGAACCCGACCAATACGAACCACAAGAAACAGCCCACCTGAAAACAAAAGACCGAAACAAAATAGACCCTAAATTTCTGCCCGTCCCTGTACGAACAGACAAAGGCACGAAAATCCAAACACTCACTAAACAATACCATAAATCTACCCTTAGACGAAAAAGGAAATTAAAACAACCTTCTCAGTTACAGAGCGATGAAGACGACGATCTCTCTAATGATTCTCTCGACGATCCTTTTCAATAGAACCTTTACAACGAAGATTCAACTAACAACCCTTCAACATCCACTACTTCCATTCCTATTAGGTACAAGCCGTGTCATCCAACACACTCATACATTCATCGATCACGTCGTTATCAAAACTCTAACAACAACCCTTGATCAGACGATCACATCCTTTTATCGAATCAATCAATCATTAAAAAATTTCACAAAGAGTTCTAGCCCCATTGAAATGATCTATTCGCCCGTGTTATCACCTAAAACAAGTAAACTACATGATACATCAAATTAAAAGAAAAACCGACAATTTCCTTTCACACACACGCACTAAAAGAGGTCTCCTAAATATAGTACGTTGGTGCAACGCAAAAATTCCTTTTCGGAACACTAGACTCAGACGCAGCTCGTTATGACGAAGCCATAACTAAAATTGCGGATGATCAACAGACCCTGTCACAACAAATGCAATCTCAAGTTTCTATCATTACTAAACTTTCCAATCAATACGACACTGCTATAAAGACGATCGTGAAAAACCAACAGTTAGTTTCCGACCGAGTTAATACATTTCTTAACGACACAAATCGTAGGTTCAACACAGTATATGAATTAGCAAGCATACAGAGTACCGTCGAACAATTAACGCTCAACTGTTTAAGCTTAGTCAACTACCTAGATAATTCAGTACTCTCACAAAAAGAACCAAGAACAAAATGATTTTTATTACACGCAAATTGTTTCAACTAAAGTTCACCTTCATAATGATAAAATTATCTATGCGATTCAATTCCCAGAACAATTCCTTTTATGTCATCTGTATCCTGTTCCAATCAATAATTTAACAATAATTCCTAATAAACCCTACCTGGTACTCGATTCGAACCTGCATCAATACCAAGAGACTCTATGCCATCAAATCGAAGATTAATTTTTCTGTTTATCCAGACTAATACCGAATACAGAAGATTGCAACATTGCTCTCATCCATAATCAGCCTACGAACAGTTGCCAACCCTCGCACGTGCAACTCAAAACAACTCTCTACGAATAACTCTCAGAAGAATATCATCTGATCATTCCGGCCGAAAGCATTTCAATCACCCTTACCTGCGGACACATCAAATTGATGTACATTTCATCTCCAACGCTATGTAAAATACCCGAAGGTTGCGATTTGAAAGGTGATGCCTTCGAAATAAAACAGGAAAAAAATCCAATAGGTGGAGAGCCCCTCATCTTGCCAGCAATAGAAAAACTTTCTCTCGTCAACGCTCCGAACGAAGAGAAAATCATATTAGACCCTGTCAACCTGAACCAACTCCCAGAAATTCGACGACAAATAGAACACCTGAAGCCAATCACGATAGAGCCTCATTATTGGACACATCAAACATCATATCCAAATGTCCTCATCATCGTCTTAGCAGCCACTACCTATGGAAGTTATCGCCTATCGCCTGGTGGCGTTCAAAGAAATCGACCCAGCCGACGCCATCACCGACCGAGAAGAAGAGGAAGGCAACCCCCAAACCAAGGGACCAGACCGAGAAACTTCCCCAACCCAGTTTCTCCGAACTTGTCATGGGAGGAGTTATGTGACCCATCTCCAAGGCCTCGGGGTGATAAGAAGCTCCGAAACCTGCACTTTCCGCCCACGACTTCCTCATGCTTCCATTACATATTATATAAGTGTATTTTATAATTATATATATATATATTGTAATAACTAAAACGTTAAACAAACCCAGTGACTAGCTCTTAGTATTTCTCCTTATCTGGGGAGTGGATAAAATTTAATTAATAATTAATAAAAACTTAGTTCACAACTTTGTAAATAAAATCGAAACTACTCCAAAACTAAAACTGCCACTCAGGAACTGCCCCTCAGGACCCTGACAGCTATCCTTCCGAACTTGAGTTAGGTGGTCAACTCAGAGTGGGCTGGTTCTGGTGGTCGCAACTGAATGACCAGCCCGCCAAGTCCCAATGGCCGCTCAACCAGAGGTGGTGTTTGCTTGGGGGATTCCCGAGGTGGAAGAAAAAAGCTAGATGTTACGTTACGGATTAGTTCTTTTTTACCGGTTTTTAAGTTCTTACGTACCTAGGTGTTCTGGTTGACATTACCGCTGATACTCTCTAATAGTCCCCCAACGCAAATCACTTTCTTTTTAACCGCTGTCATTCAGTTTTTTTTTTTATAAACAAAAACCAATTGTGTAAGAAACATAAAACTTTATTCAGGAAAAAAAGAAAATTAATACAAAATGAAAAAAAGATACTAAATCATGAGCAATAATTTGACTGTGCGCCTCCACGTCTCGTTTCTTACTTCTTCTCTTGACCCCTTTGTGCTCGGACGCTCCCTACTCCAGCTGGGTCAGACTTCGGGCGCGATCGGCAACTGCCAGTCATCTTACAGACTCCCCCTCTGGATCGGAAACTCGTCCTCGAGGAAGATCCAGCACTGGGACGAGGAGTTTGCTTTGGTGGTCTCCCTCTTCTTCGAACAGCACGAACCGGATCAGGCAGCCCTTGCCCTTGATGAATAAACGGCTTCAAGTCGGAAACGTGGTAAAGACCCAGCGATACGTCAGTGTTGTCGGGCGAACAGATTTCGAAGGAAACTGGCGAATGCTGGCGTAGAATCTGGTACGGTCCGTCTCTTCGTGGCAAAAACTTTGCGGCAACACCCTTGTTTGCATTACTGAGGTGATAAGACCTGACTAGAACTAGGTCACCTTCTTTAAAAGGGGGTGCTGGCCTTCTGGATTGATCGGAAATTTGGTTCCTCTTGTCTTGTTCGTTCTCATGTACTTCGCGCACATTCTTCATGACGCCAGAAATCAACGACAAGTAAGGTGTAATCTCGGAGGAGAAATTCTCGTTTACTACGATACTTCGTAAGTCGTGTTTCACATCGTCTGCAGTTCTCATTTCTCTGGCGAACGTCAGGTAAGCCGGAGTGTGACCTGTCGATTGACATCTGGTGGTGTTCATGGCAAATCGTATTGACGGAAGTCTTGATACCCAAGAGTCGTGTGCTTCGGCGACGAGTATAGCCAGCTGCGTCTTCATATCCCTGTTTTTACGTTCAACCGGGTTCGCCTCAGGATGATGAACGGGGATCAACGTTTGATGGATACCAAAACAATGAGTGACGTATTGCATCAGCTCACTGACGAATTGCGTACTGTTGTCCGAAATCAATTTTCTGGGAACGCCGTTTCTCAGAAATATTTCGTCAATTAGCTCTCTTGCACAAGTTTCGGAAGTTGCATTTTCTAATGCGAACATTTCTACCCACTTACTGGCGATTAGGATCCATTTCTCACCGGTTGGATCTACCGGCAAGGGTCCAAATAGATCCACAGCAATAACTTCGAACCGTTGAGTAGAAGGAGTTGATTTTAAAAGTCCGGCGGGTTTCATATTTTCTATCGCTGACATTCAAGACAATTCTTGACATGGTTTGTTACGTCTCTTTGCATGGTAGGCCAGAAATATCTTGCGGCAATCTTCTGTAGAGTGCGTTCGGCACCATAATGACCTGCCGTAGGAGCGTCGTGATACTCTCGCAAAACGCTTGCTCTCTCGGTAGCTGGGACCACTAACTGAGGAGTGTCGCCTTCATGATCGGGAATATGGCGATAGAGAACTCCATTGTCCATGACGTAGCCACGGTCCATCCAGGTGGGGGTTTCTTGACTCGGGCAAGGAGCCTCAAAACAATCAATAATTTTCTTGGTTTTGGCGGATCTGTCGAGCTCCCAATCTCGGGGTCTCGATGTGGACGGAACATAGTGAACAAGAACGATCGTCGGTTTCTTGATGGGGTAGCCGCGAAAGGAAATCGGCTACAACGTTATTTTTGCCTGGAACATAAGAAATTTTCAGGTTACACTGCTGGAGAGCCAACGCTGATCTGGCAAGGCGTCCGGTCGGATCCTTCAAAGACAGCAACCATCTTAGCGTCTGGTGGTCGGTTCCAATAATCACTTCGTTTCCATCAATGTATCCTCGGAAACGTTGTGTAGCCCAAACAACAGCAAGGGCTTCCCTCTGGGTGGTGTCGTAGTTCCTCTCCGCTGGGGTTAACAAACGACTGGCATACTCGATGCGTTGTTCGTGAACTCCCTCCCCCTGCAGTAAAGCTGCGCCCAACGCATAACCACTAGCGTCGGTCCTGATGATGAAGGGTAGGTTTTCGTCAGCCTGTCGGAGTATTGGGGCATTAGTAAGAGCATGCTTAAGGTTAACAAAAGCTTTCTGTTGCAAATCACCCCAGTCCCATGTGGCGTTTTTCTTAGTTAAGTCCGTGAGCGGGCGCGCAATGTTTGAAAAATTCGGCACAAATCGTCTATACCACGAACAAGTCTGTATGAAGGTGCGTAAATGCTTCAGGTTGCGCGGGGGTTCCATTTCGATGATCGCGCTCACCTTCTGGGGGTTAACCCGTATACCTTCCGGCGTGATAACATGTCCGAGATACGAAACGGTTTTTCGAGCGAAAAAACACTTTTTCCTATTCGCGCGGAGCCCGAACACATTTAAACGTTCAAACACTAAAGTTAGATCGCGGATGTGGTCCTCGAATGAACTGGAAACTACGATTAAATCGTCTAAGTACGCAAAAATAATGACTTCAGATAATCCACTCCGGAAACGATCTATCAACCTTTGGAAAGTCGCCCCTGCATTCTTTTAAACCTAAAAAGTCCAAAAGGGGTAACAAATCCCGTTTTATCGCGGTCACTTTCGCATACTGCAATTTGATGATATCCAGATCGCAAGTCGATAGTCGACATGAAAAAATTCTGTCTGATTGAATGTAATAATTCTTCAATTCTTGGAAGCGGGTATTTATCTGCTGTCGTAATGGCATTGAGCTTCCTGAAATCGATACAGACACGCCAGCTCTTATCACTTTTCGGTACAAGTACGACCGGCGGCCCATGGCGTCTCGCACGATTCAATAATACCGTCTTCTAGCATCGCATCTATCTGGCGTCGGAGAATTTCTTTTTTATGTTTGGGAAGTGCGTACGGCGGTACGGCGATTGGAGGATGATCCTGGGTTTCAATCCGATGGGTGGCAAAGGGAGTTGGTTCGGTTATCGGTCCGAAAATCTCATCGAATTTATGCCATCGGCAAGCGTAACCTCCATAAAAACTTTTTGGAATGCTTGTTTGCGAGAAATCATTATTTGGTACAGACTGTAGCTGGCGACGCTTTGTTTTGCTGCGATATAAATAAGACCATAACCTTGGACACCGAGTATTTCCACTCGCAAAATTGGGCGACTGCGGGGTTTGATTGATATATTCTGGTCGTTAGTGCTCAAGGAACAAAACTGGACCGAATTGGCAGACGTCGAGGGCGTCGATTTTCATTTAGGACAATTACTTCTAATGACGCCGGGTGCGCCACATCCATAACAAAAGAAACTTGGTTGGATCACGCGGGTGTCCGGTTTAATTTTCGACTCGTTTTTTACATCGGGTTTAGTATTTGCTTTATCTGCATTTTTCTGTGAACGTAATCTCCGACAAACTTCGATCACGTGACCGGGTAATTTACAAAAACTACACCGAGGTTTTGCCGCTTTATCTTCTTGAGTTTTTGTTTCGACTTTTATCGTTTTCATCGTTTCTGCGAACGTTTCTTCGGCCGATCTGGTTGCTTTTAAAAGTTCCGAAAATGTTGTAACCGAATCCCTGGGTACCTTTTCCCTAATTCGCACGTTGATTAATCCATAAACCATGTCCAATTGTGTCGCTTCCGATATGCTATCTTTGGGTAAATGGGCCAGAATCGAGCGTGATTTACAAACGAAAACGTCGGTCGGAGTCGAGTCGTCCTGTTCTTTCGAGAACAGCTCGCGGTAAACGCGAAAAGCTGTTTTTTTGGGACCGAAAGTAAGGCGCAAGAGTTCAATAGCGTCCTTCCAATTCTCGAGGGTATCTTTTACTCCATGGAACCAAGATGCTGCGATGCCGTCAAAGAGCATCGGTAGCCCTCGCAACGCGTGAACGTCTGATACACTCGCGCAATCTTTATAAATCTCGATCGCGTCGATAAAAGCGTTTACGTCCGTTTCCGGTTTGCCATCGAAACGTGAAGAACATTTGATGAAACTGCCTGGTTTAGCAGCAGGCGGGGGTTGAGCCTCTGGTGCTGGCTGGGTGGAGCGTACGGTCTCCAATAATTGGCGGAATTGCTCGTTTGAAAGGGTGGTCATGTTTGCGTTGTCGACGGAGTCGTCTAAGCTAGGCCTTCTTCTTCTTAGGTTGTAGAAGGTCGACATGCGCGGGTTAATAACGAAAAGGCTACTTACAGTTTGTCAGTAGGAATAATGCTTGGGGGTAGTTTCACTGAAGAACTTGGAGAAAACTTGAGACTGATGCAACAGCTTCTTCTCCGGATTGATGGTAGTGGTGAAGAGTTACGGGCCGGGGTCTAAACTTGACGACGCTCTCGAGAAGACACTTGATCTGACGGACAGACGCTCTTGTGTTGATAATAGCCAGGGGAAGATCTGACGAACAGACGCTTCGCTGACGATGGGGTAACTTTTCACTCGCGATTCCACACTTTTACACACAACTTTTTGGTCGCTTTCGGCCACTAGTTAGGCGCAAGTTGTAAGAAACATAAAACTTTATTCAGGAAAAAAAGAAAATTAATACAAAATGAAAAAAAGATACTAAATCATGAGCAATAATTTGACTGTGCGCCTCCACGTCTCGTTTCTTACTTCTTCCCTTGACCCCTTTGTGCTTGGACGCTCCCTACTCCAGCTGGGTCAGACTTCGGGCGCGATTGGCAACTGCCAGTCATCTTACAATTGTTTTTTTTTTTAATTTATCTCTTCCAAAAGCAACATGATCAACAAAGTAACGGTGAACCGTTACACACTCCCTTTTCCTATTAAAAAAAATAATTTAAGCAGAAACGCAAACCAAACCAATTAGGAACATCAAATGCAGGCATCAAATTAAGGCGAAACGCTCAGTCGCCTCAACTTTGGAACTGAATTACGGCCTTCATTGTTAGGCTATCTTAAAGTATTGGGCATCAAAATTAGTAAAACAAAAACCTTCATCACGGCAAAAGGTTGTTTGTTCAGAAAAAAAAATTATTGCCAAAATGAGAAGCAAAAAATTCTTTTTTTAACAAACGTGTTAGTGCTTTATTTTTACTGATCTCTGTATTCGGTAAATGCAAAGTGTTTTTATAAATATTGAAAAATAAATTTGCAAATTGTCCCCAAAGTTCGCTAGTTTCAAGCAATGTTGGCGTGGCTCAATGTAACACAGGCCCCGCCCCTCAGCGGCAGGGAGACGTGTCGACGACTGACCGTATTATATTTCATGTGTGCCGCAGCTCGTTCTTAGAAAGATAACAAAAAAGTATAGTAAACAAAAACCACCAGCTTGACAAAGCGTTCGCCGGTAAATGGATTCAATATAGAGTGGAATGATTTTATTTAAAACAATTAACAATTTTTATCACTCTAATGGTGTACACTAATTTCTGTACATCCTCTAATTTACTATGTGGTATTGCATATCTGTAATTTTACGTTAATGTTATTGTTTAGATATGAAATTGTATACAAGCTGTCCCAACTAAAATTTGTACCCCCCAACAATTTTAATTTCGGAAGACTCAGAAGGAAACAGGTCAATGTTGTTATCAAGGGGGACCAAATTTTACCAAACTTTCAAGTCTTAGAAGTCACCCTTTTAGCGAGGGGAGTCACCCCCTTACAAAATTCAAATATTATGGGGCGGTTGTGTGATACATCATTTTAAAGCTTATTTAATTTTCTATCCAGGACATTCTACTATTATATATTTGTTTCTACAAAAAAAAATTGAATTTGCAGGGATTTTCCTCTCACCAAATACATACTTTGTCGCCATTGTAAAACGCTTCTTTTAATTCACTTGAATCCTGTTTGAATTAAAAAGTTGAAGATGTTTCAACTGAGAACCCAATGAATTCACACGATTAAATGAAATGAATGAAGGGGTTTACATATTCAATTCGTATTCTGATTTGCTGCTTTAAATGCTATACCTACATATCTTTTTTCTAAATTTGGAATATAAGGTTGCCAAGTTATTATGTATTTTTTTTTTGTGTACATTTTCGAAAAGTCATGTGATGATTTAAAGTTCTGTATCAGCATTAGTATTAAATAATGAAGAATGAAATTTGGCACGTCGATAAACAAAGCTTGGGTCTTTCGGATGCTGCTAATACAATTGGATACTATTAAAATTTGGATTGGTGAATAGTGGGCCCTAGAATAGTGACCAAATATTACTGAAAATAATCTTAGTCGATGCAGCTTTGATGGTAATTTAATATATGGTATCAAAACATTTTTTTTTATTTTCTTTAGTAACTAAAGCCACTCTCCTCCGTCGTCGCACTATTATTGACTCAGCCTATACAAAATATTATCTAGTATTATATTAATTGTATTCTCTACTCATTATTGAATAGAACTTTTAGAATGAACTTACATATTTCCGATTTCCCAAAAAACTATCAAACTCAAATTTTTAATTCATGTTAAATCATCATTTTATTCTTTCCCCTGGTACCTCATGAATAAAAAAATTGAGTTAGATATTTATTACTAATCTTTATTTAATATAACGAGTGAGCAACAAAATTCGTGATCGTAGGAGCCTCTGAATACAAAATTTTGAGTCGATTCTTGATCGATACGATTGTGTTAAAAGTCACCGAGTAATGTGAATTGTAAACAGTAAAGTAAAAGAACCGATATACGTTTAGCCAACTGCGATCACGAATTTTGTTGCTCAATCGTTATATATCTTATAGTACGGCGGCGAAGAGAGCTAAATCTTCATATGTAACCACTATTTTGGTATAACTCAGTAAGACATATATAGATTTGTTTGTAAAAAAAATTCTGCATTTAGAATGGAAATTCACGACAGTGTGGGTTAGTCACGAGAAAAGTTATTCCAAGAAAACCGTGAACATTGACAAAAATTATTCCAATAAAATAAATGCTCATATCTTTGGCTAAATAAAAGGTAAAAATATGCGGTTTGTTTCATTATAAAGCCCAGAATATTTACATACTTTAAAATGGATAATTGGAAAATTGAGCGAACTTATGCTTTTCGATCAAATTCTATTTTTTAATGCGACGGTGCATTATTTAATTATTAATAAATTTTCTAGATTCAAGTTGCTATAACTCGTGTAGCGTAGTCTTTGTAGTAAAAATTTTCACATCAAAAACTGCAGAATTTTGTTGTCTGTATTCACCTCAACTAATCACGTATCTATCTACAATAATAAATTCGCTACAATGGTGTTTCTGGGAAAATGTAACTTGCTCCTCTCGATCACCCGCCCGCGCCCGGCTCTCACCGCAAACGCCTATATGCTATACGCTATACTACCACCGAGCGCAATGAATTAAACTGAAATTAATTTTTATTTTTAACCAAATACATAAAGTTTTTAAAATTAACAATAATTCTTCATCGTCACTTATGTCTCTAACTATATCCTTATTAATTTATACATTTCATTTGATATTTACGCTATAGAACAAAACATAACCCTCGCGTTTACATGCACATTTGCCCGAAGAACAATTATTCTTCTCATTGCAAAATAATTATATTGCTTGTCTAATCGCATGCGGTATAGGTGTTTCATTAATTAATTTGGATACAAAATTCTTTTGATGTAAAATTTTTTACTACAAAGACTACCCTACACTATACGAGTTACAGCAACTTGAATATTGAAAATTTATAAATAAATCATGCGCGGTCGCATTAAATAATAGAATTTGGTCGAAAAGCACAAATTCGCGCAATTTTCCAATTAGCCATTTTAAAGTAAATATTCTGGGCTTCACAATGAAACAAACCGTATATTTTTACCTTTTATTTAGCCAAAGATTTGAGCATTTATTTTATTGGAATAATTTTGATAATTTTCACGGTTTTCTTGGAATAACTTTTCTCGTGACTAACCCACACTGTCGTCTATTTCCATTCTAAATGCAGAATTTTTTAACGAACAAATCTATATATTATGTCTCATTGAGTTATACCAAAGTAGTAGGTGGTTGAACGAATTTGACCCACCGGCCGCCGTACTAATATATGTTTCACTTTTTACACTCATAATATCAAAGAAAAAGAATGGGATCTGTTTACTGTCGGCAATCGAACGCAGCGATTACAGTTCCAGGAAACTTTCATTCTCAGTTTCCAGGCTTGTATTTCAGTCCACGTGGACTGAAAGATCAGCCAATTATAAGTCGTTTGAGGTAATAAATTTTCGACATATGCAACGCCCTATATGGTGTCATCGATTCGCCTTTTGTTTACACGCTGAACGGGCCAGTCGCCTTAAAACATAACATTCATCTATTCACACTTCCATTCACGAGATCACACACTCTTAACTACCATAACATTCTCATTCATTCCAATCATCATCATCCGGGTTGCTTTTGTGGCGTTTGAGGTCTTTTACATGCCACCTTCCCAAGTCCTTTCCATCTTTATCTACTAGTTCATATACCAATGGAGTAATCACTCTAGATATTCGGCATTTTAAATACTTGGGTTCCAATTTTGATGCATCCGACAACACATAGTTCTTTTTCCATACTACATCCCCCACGGCGTATAAGTCTGCTTCTTTTTTTCGGCTATTATAGTAATGGCTGTACTTCCGGTATGCGGCATTCAGCCTTTGCTGGACTTCGGCGTAGATATCTTTCATGCCTTGAAGATCTTCAGCATACACGTCTCTGGAAAATGGTTTAAGATCAATTTCATTTAGTTCATTAATTCGGCCGTATGTCTGACCATTAATAGGTACGTATCTTCCAAAATTTAAGTAGGATGGTGTGTATCCCGTGGACTCGTGTGGAGCTGTTCTGAGAGCAAACGCTATCTGTGCAAGATGTTGATCCCATTTACGATGGTTCTGGTCCTTAAGGATATTGGTCGCGACTTCATAAGACAGAGAGTTTTGCCCACGTCAAATTTTAAAGAAATCTATTTCACATGTCACATTGGCTTTTTCACTCCTACCCATTAATTGCTACACAGTGCGAGGAGAGAGATGACTGCAGTGCAGTCTACCAGCGCAGTTGTTGTTATGAGTCAGCGGAGTGACCATTCAGAAATGACTGACCGACTAAAGGGTCCACATGCGCTATCGACAGGGGCGGACCTGCTCCAAATATTAATAGATATTGCAATTAAAATTATTATGGGACAGTTCAAGTTTATTTCATAGTAAAAAAAATATCAGAAGTCAAGCCTATATGCATAAAAAAATAAACTAATAAAAATTTAAGGACTAACCAGTTTCGACACTAACATCTGAAACTCAAGTGACCATAAATCACTAGGCCACAATTCTGATGAGTGTCACCCTGTATTGCTTCGCGCCGAAAGTTGTGGGCCTAAGAAGTTTTTACCATGAACACGCGACGTTCTGTTCAGTAACGCTCGGACTGATTGTACGTCTCCAGTTCAAACGGTAAGAGATAACGCTATTGCATCTTATATTATGTACGACGGAGATAGGAAATTTGCATTGCAGTCTCCACAACGCGGTTGACCCGCTCCACCGGATTTACTTGTGGATGGTATTTGCAATTGAACCATAACTTACAACCGTAGCGTTCCGCCAAGCTTGTAAAAAGAGCACTTTTAAACTGTGTTCCATTATCACAAATCACTATTTGGAACTCCCAAACATCAGGATAACCTCTTCTTCTAGATACTTTGTAATGGCGCTAGCAGTGGCCTGTCTCAATGGCTTAAGCAGAGTAAATTTCGTAAAAAAATCGCATACAACTAAGAGGAATGTGTGACCACTAGAGGACCTTGGGAGCGGTCCGACTAAGTCTAGTGAGATGACCTGCCAAGGGTACGATGCTTGCTTTGGTTTCCCCATGAAACCAGGCCGTGAGGTGTTAGGAGCCTTTTGAGCAGCACATACCTCACAATTTTGGACAAAAAGTTTCACGTCGTTCCTCATTCTGGGCCAATAATAAAGTTCTTGAACTCTATGCAGTGTCTTGTAGACACCCAAGTGAGCTGCTGTTGCTTTCGCGTGGCACTCTGATATTACATCTTGACGATACTGTTTTGGAACTAATAACTTCCATTCTGGGGAAGAGCTCGTTGGTGTCACAGATGGAATGTGGCGATAAATGATATCGTCTTTGATTGCCCACTCAGACATGTCAGGATGAGCGGTTATATCGTCTCATATTCGCTTATATTGAGGGTCTTCAAAACATTTTTCTTGTTCCATTGAAAAAACAGCAACTTCGTTCATCATCGGTGCCCGAGAAAGTGCATCCGGTACGACGTTCAGGGTACCTTTCCGATGTTCGATTTCCATGTCATATTGTTGGATCTTCATGGCCCACCGTGCTAAACGTCCACACGGGTCTTTCAGTCGGTGTAACCACAGTAAACTGTAGTGATCAGTTATCACTTTAAACCTGACGCCTTCGATATATGGGCGAAACTTTTCTATACCGTATAATACAGCAAGACATTATTTTTCTGTAGTGGTGTACTTCTTTTCTTGAGGTGTTAACGTGCGACTGGCAAAGGCCACAGGAACTTCAAGCCCTTCTTCGTTTTCTTGGACAATTACACATCCTAATCCTAGATCTGACGCATCACACTGAATTGTAAATAGCTTCTTAAAATTTGGATTGGCTAAGACAGGTGGGTGCGCTTACAAGAGCCTCTTTTATTCTTTCAAAGCTGTTTTTGGCCTCGTCCGTCCATACAATACGTTCTTTCTTCTTCTTTCCCTTTATCAGTGCCGTTATTGGAGCTGTTAAGCTGGCAAAATTTGAAATGAATCTGCGGTACCACCCGCACAAACCGACGAAACGTTTGACTTGAGTCACATTATTTGGAAATGGATAATTCAGCATGGCCGTTACCTTGTCAGGATCAGTTCTTAGTCCATCCCGATCAATTAAAAAACCTAAATACTTCAGTGACGACATACAGAATTCACACTTATCCAAGTTGATCGTCAAATTAGCTTCCTTAAACTTTTGAAAGATCTTTTCCAAAATTTCTACATGTTCATCAACCATAATTATAACGTCATCAAGGTACACAAACACATACGGTTCAAAAGACGGACCTAAAACTGAATCCATTAGTCTCTGCTGAGTTTGAGCGGCGTTGTTCAACCCAAACGGTAAAACATTAAATTCAAATAAACCCCTTCCGGGTACTACAAAGGCGGTCTTTTCTCTTTGAGTGGGACCTGCCAGAATGCTGCCTTCAGATCGATCTTGGACAGATATCGAGCCCCAATCAATCTGTTTAAAATCTGGTCTACCATAGGCAAAGGATATGCGCCTTTCTTTGTTACTGAATTTAATCTGCGTCCATCAAAGCAGAAACGCAGTTCTCCATTTGACTTTTTTACTAAAAGCACGGGAGACGACCATGGAGATGACGATGGTTGAACCACTCCTAATGCCAGCATCTTATCCAGTTCAGTATTCAAATATGCCAACATGTACCTAATGTATGTTATATTTTTTACATTGTATGTACTAATTTATTTAGGAACTTTTGACGAGTCTGATAAGCATGTGCATATATTCCACGGGTATATGTATATGAACTTTATAGACAATAAACTTTTTTTTTGCGTATTGACCAGAAGGAGCTCCCCGTGATTCCGACCTTCACGAGGTTCCTTGCTGGTCAGGTCCTGTTCGTACATCATAGCCACTCCTCAAAACCATGAGGTCAGTAGCTATGAATCCCGTAAATCGCCCTGAGCAGACGCAACGACCCCAAGATGACCGCTTTCTGCATTCCAGCCGCAAGGTTCTCTGCCGGTTTACGGCAGGCAGGAATGATTTTCAGATTGGAGACGAGCGAGTCCTTGATGCCTCCCATGCACCCAATTACCAAAACGACGAGCTTCACTGAGTAACTTGAGTACAGCCTCCTAAGTTCAAAGAGCAGGTCTTGATATTTTGTCCGCTTTTCCTCCTCCTTGACGCAGATGTTATTTTCAGCAGGAGCCGAAAATTCAATAACAAACATCTGCTTGGAGGAGTGGTCCAATAGAACCACGTCAGGCTTGTTCGCTGTTATCTGCCTGACGGTGGAGAACGAGAAGTTCCAATAGATTCGGCACCTTTCGTTCTCCACAACGGACTCAATATCGTTCGGGACATAGGACAGCACTGGTGATGCCGCATTGTGGCGATGAATATAGGCCGAAGCTGCATACACCGGGCATGCCGCCAATGTATGCATTGCTGTTTCAGGGGCCCTGTGACAAGCCCTACAGCTCACATTCGGCACCTCTATACCCATCACGCGGCTGCGATAGACCAATTTGTTAATTACACCATCTTGCGTAGCGCAAATGACTTCAGACTTCAGTCCACTTGATCTCAGAAAGGCAAATGTATGCCTTTTGGATAAGCCAAGGTTTTCAATGTTCTTGAAGAAAACACTATGCATTGACTTATCCATATGCCTTCTCATGAGCATATCTTGCTCAGAGATTCTGACGTGGGCTGTAAGACGGAGCAAATTGAGCTCGGTAATAGAATGTGGCCGAGCTCGCTCAACGTCAAAGTCAAGACCGAGTTCATCTGCTGCTTTGTACCGCCCTAAACAAAAATGCCCCGACTCCCCGCCTCTCGTGATCCCCGACAAGAAGCAACAAGGGATCCGAACTTTGGATGATCTTACAGGCTATACCCAAGATTACCCTGTTATGAAGACACTCCAAACTCAAAAGTTCTCGGCCTCCCTGGTTTCGTGGAAGATGTAACCTCGGAACGGACGATTTTGGATGCAAACTGCGCTGTAGATGCATCATTTTTCGAGTATCCCGATCAATCTGCTTCAACTCATCTACTAACCATTTAACTGCTCCAAATGAGTAGAGCAGGATCGGAACGGCAAGCATATTTGTGGCAAAAATCTTGTTTTTCCCCGAAAGCTCTGACGACCAGATTCGTCGGAGTAGATTTTTGTACTTGCCGCAGAGAGACTTTTTTACCTGGTGTGACGCTTGGATGTGGCACTGCTCCACACCCAAGTACTTGTAAGTCTCTCCGGCGTTCAGATGTCTCAGAACGCTTCCGTCAATGAGTTGAGCATCTTCATCGAAATACTCGCATCTTCCTCTTTTGAGATGAACCTGAGCACATTTGTCCCAACCGAACTCCATGCCAATAGCATCTGTGTACTCCTGCACTATGCGCAATGACTGCGTCAGTTCTTGCTTTCCGGAAGCATACACTTTTAAATCATCCATGTAAAACAAGTGCGTGATCTTATGCTTCCGGTTACCGGGTGTACCACAGCTATAACCCTTTGCACCGCGCAGGGCTACGGACAGCGGCAACAGTGAGATGCAAAACAGAAGAGGACTCAAGGAATCTCCCTGGAATACTCCTCTTCTGAATGATATCAACTCTGTCTGAACTCGGTCCCGTCGGGATGTTATCGAGAACCGAGTCTTCCAGAGTGACATCAGTTGTTTGATGCATCTCACTAGTGTATCGGGTATCGCAAGACATTCGAGCAAGTGAATAATCAGCTCGTGAGATGTTGTGTCGAATGCCTTACGATAATCGATCCAAGCCATAGATAGGTTGCGCTTATATTGGACGGCATCCTGCGTGACGCACCTATCGATCAGCAGGTTTTCCTTGCAGCCGTCCACGCCCCCTTTACAGCCTCGCTGTTCAAAAATTTTTGAATACACCGGGTTAATGGCGTGGAATATTCGGTAGTACAGGAGTCTGGTGAAAATCTTGTAGCACGCATTTAGGCAAGTTATTGGCCGGTAGTTCTGAGGCTCAGACAAATCACCCGTTTTAGGTAGTAAAACGGTTCGCCCCTCGACAATCCACTCCGGAATGGGCCGCTCACCATTAAGCCAGGAATTAAATACCTTGGCCAGACGCTTGTGCGTGCTTCGGAATTTCTTCCACCAAAAGGTATTCATTCCGTCCGGGCCTGGTGCGGCAAAATTTTTGATTCCCTTAAGAGTCTCGCCAATTTCTTCCGGGGTTATCGGATTGCACAACACTGGTCTTAATTGAGATCTTCTTACGAAGTTCTCAAATTGTGCAAGGGCTGGAGTGTCTTCACGCAACGGTTTCGATCCCTCGTATATTTCCCTCCAGAAGACTTCGACCTCCTGCACCGCCGGCAATTTCTCTGGGATAGAGTTTGCCCGCTGGAAGAGCCTCGAAAGATTTGTCTTGAACTTGTTGTTCTCGACAAACCTTCGGCTACTCCTTACCAGGGACTTTCTTGCAGCCACAAGACTGCGAACTCTATCCATGCAGTGCTGCTTCTCAACAGCAAGCACCGCTGCATTCAGTGTATGATGGGTCCGGCGAAAAAGACGCGCGATGCGCCGGATTTTTGGTGTGAAAGGTTTCATCTCTTTGATGAATTCCATCACACACTGAATTCGAGAAATATCCTGCCTAGCGGTTTCTATCTTCTTGTCTATCTTTTCAAGGCGACATTCGAATTTCCTCTCAGCCTCAGTGCTCTCACCACGTGGGGCCGAAGAAGAAAGCCTCGTCGCCTCTCGATAGACCATTTCGTTCAGGAGCAGGATGTCTGGATCCTCAGGGAGGTTCCTATCGAGTGATTCGTCCGCTGCAACTACGTCGTTAGCTTTGGGTGGTGGAATTTTGTGGAAAGACTTTCTGTTCGGAGGCATCTCCAAAATTACCGGAACAGCGTGGCGGATCTCCGGCTCGTCCGGCTGTACCTCCACCAACTGCTCCGGTGCTCTCTCGTATTGAATGCGACGAAGATAGGCCACATAGTCGCGGAGTTTTTGTGGCGCGAAAAAGTGATGCTCTGGGTGTTTCTCACCCCACAGAGCATGCATCCTTGCCATGTAACCCCTTCGCCGCGGCTCGCTCGTCTCGTAGCAGTCGAGCAAGTCATTTCTTAGAGTGTTGGTCCACTCAAAGCGTCCATGGGCATTGCCAGAGTCGTCAACGGGTGAATCGTTCTCCGAGACCCCACCACCTTCACCTTGATCCCTATCCGACTGGGACCGGTCGTGGGGGTCTTTCCCTGCTGAGATAGGAACAACAGTTTAGGGTTCCAATTGGTTGTTAGCCAAAAGGAACCCCGGCCGGTATTGAGGTCAAGATGGCTTGACCTCCCAGGTGCGCCAAGAGCTACCGGTCCGATTTGCACCTTTAGCTCGGCAAGGTGGTGGCGCTACTCACCAGGACCAAAGATGTTATGTGGCCTGCCTGCCTATTATTATTATTATTATTATTGTGGTGTCGCTGTTTAATCGGTTCCGATTCACCAGTGTCGATCTTGTGAACAATTTTGGATGTTCTCCCTAATTTAGATCCATTCTCCCACGACAAACTTTTAAATTTATTGATGAGGTTCTTCAACAGTGCTTGTTGATTTTCTTTTAACTCAGCCCCTGATAGTATTTGGCTTAGACTGCACACTTCCATGTCTGGAAAATGATCCACTTCTTTTTCTCCAATAAAGAATGTATCTTCTGCAAAGTCTATCCTTAACGCAAATTGCTTGCAGAAATCACTGCCCAAAATCACACTCTGTTGCAGTGATGGTACAACCCAAAATTTTACAACTTTACAGACATCACTAATTTCACCAGGTATATACACAAATCCAGAAGCTTCCTGAGTTTTACCTTCAGCTGTTGTGAATCTTTTGCCTCCTGATTTATACAAATTCGCATTAAACGTTTTCAAAAGGTGCAACCCTCTTTTACCAATAACTGATTGATTCGCACCTGTGTCAAGGAGTCCTGGCTCTTTCCTATCTAACATGTTTATGTTGATATATGGTCGACGATCACCCATCACCGTCGCAAAAAGAGCTTCAACTTGACCAATGTAAGAACTACCAAGAGCGTAGTTTATCTTGACGTCTTTCACAGATATAGTTCCTTCACCAAAGTCTACTTTCAACCGAAAGTTTTTACAAAAATCAACGCCTAAGATGATCGGATGGCATATTGATGGTACCAAAAGGAAACGTACCAACTCATGAACGTAACCTATAGTCACGGGAAAGTTAACACAACCCGAGATACTTTGTTTTGATCCGTCTGCGGTGCTTATGTCCGGTTCTGTTGCTGCACAAACTGGTAATCTTGACGATTCAACGAGTTTCTCACTTCCTCTACCCAAGATCGAGTGACTCGCACCACTATCCAACAACGCAAGCACCGTACATCCAAAGATCTCAATCGCTAGATATGGTCGATTATCCCTTAAACGGATCCCGATGTTAGTATCACCTTGAACATCTTCATTACTAATATAACTACTGCGAGCATTAGATCGTAAAGGTTTGCAACTGAAACATGTAGCACAACAACTATCGCCTCTGATGGTAGCTTTAAGGCCGATTCTTACTATCGGTCAGGTCACGGTCAGGTCACGGTTAGATCAAATATTAGAACAAGCATTTTCTATGTGAGTTTGGTAAATTGGCAAGAGGTTACGACGTATTGTTTTGAGTTGAGATTCCTGTGACGGGATGTCAGTTAGTCTGTCAAATAAATTACGCATGACAGCAATAAAAATAATCACCGGTTCTTTCTGTTCTTGAGTTCTTCCATGAATCTCTCTCAGTAACTCTTCATCCTAATCAGGTGGTAGAAAATCTTTTTTTAAAACCCCCACTAATTCCTCCCAAGTATTTACAGACATTTTAATGGACCTGTACCACAGTAGTGCTTGACCATGAAACAAATCTACTGCTGATCTAAAAAGTTCTTCTTTGGATGTATTTCTAGCTACTCTCAGTTCTTCTATACGTTGGAGAGAAGCATTTACAGACTCAGTTTTAGGATTTCCGTCAAAACAGGAAGTTGAAAGTTGTTGAATTGGTTGTCATACTTGTCGTCGTAGGTCTGACTGTTTCAATTGTTCCAGAAGGTATCGACATTCGCTCTAGTATCTCAAGACGTTCTTCATCTAATGCTTCTGCGATCACCGAGTTGTCATCCCTGAACTGTTCTATTGCTTCGTCTTCGTCATCAATCTCGAAACGATGAAGTCGACCCATTGCATGATGATATTTGGTTATCAGACGCCGGTTTATGTCCCCACGCTGTCCATCAAAGTCTTGCAACAGCATTTTAATTTCGTCCAAGGTGTTCTCAACATCAGTTTTCTCTTTATTAAAATCAAATTCAGGTGTAGAATAGAAAATGTTTTCTCTAACAACATCCTCGCGTAATTTACGCCTTCCTCTTGACATTGATATCTAATCTAACAGGACAAACACCACGCACCTTTAGTTCATGGTCTATTTCGAAAACTTTCAACCAATTGGGTTCCATTTCGTACAAAGACATTATCGTATCAACAATAACAACTTAATCAAAATACATACACTTGAAATTCATACAAACAACGTGCATAAATGTCTCTAAACCATCCACCTCAAAGTAGTTTCCTAAGATTTAACCTTATCGAACCTGACGTAGCAATTTCATATTAATTCAAAATTTGAAGAATTAAAATCTCATAAAAAATGTAACCTCAAAAAATCGTTAATCAGTTCCTTCTAATTTAACTCAAAAATAGAAAAATTTCACAAAAAAATTAATTTCAAAGTTCTTAAATTTGTATGGCCCCACGTTTGGTCACCAAATTTGTAATAACTAAAACATTAAACAAACCCAGTGACTAGCTCTTAGTATTTCTCCTTATCTGGGGAGTGGATAAAATTTATAGAAAATAATTTACAACAACTTGGTTCGACACACAAAAATTTATAGGTTACTTTGTCGAACGGCCGTTAAACTCAGTTCACAACTTTGTAAATAAAATCTAAACTACTCCAAAACTAAAACTGCCACTCAGGAACTGCCCCTCAGGACCCTGACAGCTAACCTGGTCTATCCTTCCGAACTTGAGTTAGGTGGTCAACTCAGAGTGGGCTGGTTCTGGTGGTCGCAACTGAATGACCAGCCGGCCAAGTCCCAATGGCCGCTCTACCAGAGGTGGTGTGGGGTTTCCCGAGGTGGAAGAAAAAAGCTAGATGTTACGTTACGGATTAGTTCTTTTTTACCGGTTTCTAAGTTCTTACGTACCTAGGTGTTCTGGCTGACTTTACCGCTGATACTCTCTAATAGTCCCCCAACGCAAATCACTTTCTTTTTAACCGCTGTCATTCAGTTTTTTTTTTGTATAAACAAAAACCAATTGTTTTTTTTTTTTTTAATTTATCTATTTCAAAAGCAACATGATCAACAAAGTAACGGTGAACCGTTACATTATTCATTATTAGTATTCTGTAATTGCCTGAGTGCACTCGTAGTTGTGTTCGAAAAATATTTTTTTTTAGAATTCGTTTGACACGATTCTTTGAGGCGACTGGCCCGTTCAGCCTGTAAACAAAAAGCGAATCGGTGACACCATATGGGGTGTTGCATGTGTCGACAATTTATTACCTCAAACGACTTACAATTGGCTGATTACTCGAAATTGAGAATGAAAGCTTCCTGGAACTGTTATCGCTGCTTTCGAATACCGACAGTAAACAGATCCCATGGTTTTTGTTTGATATTATGAGTGTAAAAGGTGAAATATTAATATACAGATATATTAAATAAATATTAGTAATAAATGATGATTTATCATGAATTAAAAATTTGAGTTTGATAGTTTTTTGGGAAATCGGAAAAATGAAAGTAATAAATATATTAAATAATGAGTAGAGATTACAATTAGTATACTACTATTATGTACAATAATTATAATTATAAGTAGGTACCTGTTGTCTACAGGGTGCGTCAATAGTGCGAGGACGTGGATAGTGACTTTGGGTACCTACTAAAAAAAAATAAAAATAATGTGATGGATTACCATCAAAGCTGCATCGACTAAAATTATTTTCTGCGATATTTATATATTTTTTCATATTTTAATTTGCTCTTCTAAATGCTACAAATAACATCCAATTGTATTATAGCAGTGAGCGAAAGACGTGTTTATCGACATGTCAAATTTCAATCTTCAATATTTAATAATAATGCTGATACAGAATTTTAAATGATCACGACTTTTCGAAAATATTCACAAAGAAAATTAATAACTAAACCTGTTGTATTCCAAATTTAGAAAAAAGATATGCAGTTGTAGCATTTAGAACAGTTTATTATCAATTTTCTGTATTTTATTCAAATATTCTTTTTAGACTACCCCAAGTAGTAATTTTTGGCACTGCAGAGTAGCTATTTCGAAAATATTGTTTCAATACAAGAAAAAAAAAGAAGAGTGTGTGGTCGTCAAGCAAGTTAGAAATGAAACTTCTTTAGCTGATGCTAGGTCGAGAAGAGGTAATATTAAGTAAATAGAAGAATGAGTAGTAACGATTAGATTTATTTTGTAATTTCCATAGGTTCCTCTTTCGTCCGTTCTGCCGCGGTGTTTTAGCCATAGCACTTTTTGAATTACTTGTGCAATTTATTCAAAAATCACAATCCACTCAATTGTACAATTCTCGCCACAGAAAAATTACTTAACCCATCTGTCATTTACAGTCTGAATCTACCTATACCTGATTTAGATCACAATCAATTTATAAAGAACAAAAGTCCGACTGTACTTTGCAAAAATACCTGTAAAATCAGTTCAAAATGCGTTTAGAGCCGATATGAAATAATCCAAAATTCGTCCGATAAGTGTACAAATTATTTTTACAGTGCGACGCTGTTGGAATGTTCAAATTTTCGCTAGTGTAAACACTCTCTGTCATGTAATAATAAAATGTCAGATAAACATAAGTTTTATGAATTTTATCCTGTGTAGATTGGGAGCTTTCCGGCACTCTGGGCTTAAAAAAGCACCCGTTTCGCTAGTGCTTTAAACCTTAGTGTCGGAAAGCACCCAATTTATTTGATTTTTGAAAATAAAAAGTAATGTACCGGTCTATCTTATCAATGTCTTTCATTTAAAAAAAACTATTATAAAAATCGGTGCAGTACCCACAGTTTTATTTGCTTCAAACAATTCAACGATTAAATATATAGATTTCGGCCTCCCTCAAATTAGTTATTTTGCTTTTGTGTTCGTTGGATTTGTCTCCGCCCCGAATAGCAGAATAACTATAAAAACATCGAGGAAATTACGGGGGGAGGCCATGGTATAGGGCAACGACAATAACAGAAACCCCTGGTACAAAAGAACAAAAAGACAAAAGGGGCCCTTTAGACATGTAGGGTTCTTTGCGACAGGGGGGCCCAAGGGGGTTCTTTGAGACACGGAGGCCACCATGGAGAATGAGAGCACCTCTGCAACAGTGAATAATAAATAAAAAAAATTTTTTGGTCGAAAACGTTTTGTTATCACACGGCCAGAAACTGTTTTGCAACTGCTAACGCTTCGCCTCCACAAACTGTGCTTACACTTGCAAAATGACAATTTCTGGCCTTGTAATAAAATACATGTATACTATTAATAGACGGTATTAGGCCGTTGTACGTTGTTTTATAACTACCCTCGGGCAAGGCCCCCTCGGGATGGGGCCCCTGTGTTTAGGAGCCCCGTTGGGTAGGAGCCCTATTGGACTGGGGTCCCCTTGGGTAGGGGCCCCCTTGGGCAGGTCGTGTCGCCACGCGAATTAAGCAAACATGTTCAATTTTTTAAATCAAATAGTATTCAAGTGAATGAAAAGAAGCGACAAGTAGGTGGTCAGAGCAAAACTCCTGCAAATTCATTTTTTTTTTGTAAAAACAAATAGATAATAGTAGACCAGAAGAATGTTCTTAAATCCAGGTGGAGTAAATTTAAATTAAAATTTAAATATATCTAAGTCGAACTCCACAAACTTTAATAACTGTAAAATTACTAATGGAACATGTTTCGGCAGAACACTTCTGCCATCATCAGCCCTTAAAGAATATAAAAAAAAATTATATTCTTTAAGGGCTGATGATGGCAGAAGTGTTCTGCCGAAACATGTTCCATTAGTAATTTTACAGTTATTAAAGTTTGTGGAGTTCGACTTAGATATATTTAAATTTTAAGATAATAGTAGGTCTGGATAGAGAATTCAATAAGCTTTAAAATGATGTATCACATGACTTCCCAAGCTATTTGAATTTTGGTAGGGGGTGGCTGCCCTTGCTAAAAGGGTAACATCTAAATATAGACTTGAAAGTTTGGTACAATTTGGTCCCCCTTGATAACAAAATTGACCTGTTTGAGCGTTTTCTTCTGAGTCTTCCGAAATTAGAATTGTTGGGGTACAAATTTTAGTTGGTACAATTTTATATTTAAATAATAATATTAACGTAAAATTACAGATATGCAATACCACATAGTAAATTAGAGGATGTACAAAAATTAGTGTACACCATTAGGGCTGCGGCACACATGAAATATAATACGGTCAGCCGTCGACACATCTGCCTGCCGATGAGGGGCGGGGCCTGTGTTACATTGAGCCACGCCAACATTGCTTGAAACTAGCGAACTTTGGGGACAATTTGCAAATTTATTTTTCAATATTTGTAAAAACACCTTGCATTTACCGAATACAGAGATCAGTAAAAAACAAGCACTAACACGTTTGTTAAAAAAAAATTACCTTCTCATTATGGCAATAAATTTTTTATAATTAAATATTACACTATTCTTTGCAGGTTGTTCCGGTAATCCAGACGCTAAACGTCTCTACGATGATCTTCTGTCGAATTATAATAAATTGGTGAGACCAGTGGTCAACGTTTCCGATGCTCTTACTGTCAAAATCAAATTGAAACTTTCACAGCTTATTGATGTCGTAAGTATTAGAATTTGTTTTATTATTGCTGTATTTTTATTGAAACATTAAGGGCCGGTTTTTCAATCGTTGGTTAAAGTTAAACCTCTAGTTAAACGAAAAATGCAGCATTTTGATTGGTTAAATTGCTAAAATTTCCATAGAAACCTACTAACTAGAGGTAAACCAACGATTGAAAAACCGGCCCTTAGTGTAGAAAATCGTAGGACACTAATTAAGAACCAATAGAAAAATTAATTTTAGTATGGTTTCCGAGACAACAAAAAAATTTCTTGATAATCTTTTTTAGGTTGACTAACCTAACTGAAATTATTAGGCGATAATTTTTTGACATTCACTGCCATCATCGTGAACGTCAAAATATAAAATGTTTCAGAAATTACAATTTTATTTTTGAAATCAATACGATACAACATATTAATTAAAATTAAACACACAATTGTTATATACGTTTCCTCTGTAACAATAATCAGATGAAGTGGTAGCAGTAGAAGTACATTGATACCATCAGATAAGCATCCCTTTTCACACCTCATGCATGCTTTGGATGATTTTCTTATGATGGTCTGCATCCATTTGCAAATATGGTCTAATTGAGTGAACGTTACTATGCCCTTTAATTTTAATGAGTTGCTCCTCTCCTACTCCTTCTTTCACCAGATTTGAGACGGCGCTTGCTCTTACGGAATGATTGGTAATTTTTATCTTCTTCGTATCAATTCCAATCGTCTGAGCCGACTCCGACATCTAGGATGAAATACTATTTCGTCCAATTGCCATATTTTTGTACCATCCTTTGGAATTGATATTTTGCCAATTAGAATTTGCTGTCAAAAATAATTTGTCGGTTGCAATAAATCTGGTTCTTTTCTCAAGAAGTTTCCTCAGCAATCGATAAAAATATTATTTCAATACAATTTCCTACATTGTGATCTTCTAACTTACCGCACTGGGCAAATGTCTGTATTAGTTGTATTAACAGTCAACCATTTACTGTCCGCTGTCTTTTTAGCTCCCCCTTGAGTGGTTTTCGTAAAAAATGGGTTGTATTCCACCCGTCCCGTACTCACACCTTCATTGTTTTTTTCTTCTGAGAAATGGTGAACATAGCACGTGCTGGCTTCTCCCCCGCGCCATGCCAATTCATACCCAGCAATAAGAAAGAACTTTCTTTGCAAACCTGTTGGAGTATTTTGGTCCCACATTTTTACCATTTTTGTTAATTCTTTATTAGTTAAAGCTGCTAAACCTGATTTTCGTTTTGCAGGATTGGCTTGTAACTTCCGTCTCTTTGCATCTCTAGCAGCTCTAGCAGAAATTCTATATCTACGAAAGGATCGAATTTGACGTTGAATTCTTTGAAATATCTTTCTTGTAGTTGTTTAGCTGTAGAATTCCACATTACTTTCACTACAGCTTCCTTGTAATCTTCACCATTTATTCTTTTCATATTATAACCCCAATCTTTCAAAATTTCCGCTAATTTATCTTTCTATGTAGATCCATCCAGCGTATAATTTCTTACCTCACAAAAGGTCAAAAACTGGCACCATACAGAAAGTTTACTTCTTTGCACTGTAGGCTCTACTTCCGTATTAATATTTGCTAAGATTCTGTACCAAAGCGCGACATTTTTCTGGCCGTCACAATTTTTCGTTTATTTACAACTTTACTTACTATGGATACATTTTTGATATCACTCGATGTTTTATTTTAGAGTAAAATTTAAATTTTACTTTTTAATGGCCGTGTCGCTACGATTTTCTTACCGAATCTACATTCGATCATTAATTCATGTCCGGTAATTTTCTTATCGTGCACAGAACAACGTAATCGGCCCTCGCGTACCGCTCGTGCCGATTAATATCGTTGTTCCTGTGCACTCTAAAAAATTACCGGAAAGAATTAATGCTCTTATGAGATTATAAGTGATAATTTCCAGTGATAAGTTGACCTTCTGTATTCTTATAAAATCACGATTAAAGGGCGAGTTTTAATTAATTCCTAAGCTGTAATTTTGTTGTCGCGTGCTTTTCATTAGCCCTTCAAAAATGGAAGTTAAAGTGTTAACCGTCATGAATAATAATGACGAGCTGAACATTTACTTCTAATGTAATAAAAAATACCATAAAATAACAAGTAGTGTCAACATAGAAATAATAGTGGTCGCCCCTCTCAATTGAATTTGACGAATTCAACTATGGCATCTCGTAGATGTATCATGTGTTCATTTAAAAAAGTCATCAAGTCATCTATGAATTTGACATTACATTTTAACGTATGTCTTTTGCCAAA
Source organism: Diaperis boleti (assembly GCA_963583935.1). Taxonomy (NCBI): domain Eukaryota; kingdom Metazoa; phylum Arthropoda; class Insecta; order Coleoptera; family Tenebrionidae; genus Diaperis; species Diaperis boleti. The sequence goes on along the minus strand of OY757245.1, from coordinate 40,904,806 downwards.
TTAATAATGTAGTATGTATTGCTCGTTGCAAACTCTCAACTTGTAGAATAAAAAGACATGATAAGACGAAGTAATAAATAACAATGCGTTTTTCAATTCGTCTTTGTCACTCAAAAAATAAAAATAATACTGATTTTTTTTAATCTTGCTTTGTCTGCAGTCTGTTGTCGTTTCCCATCTAGAAATCTAGAAATCCTCAGTCCAGTACGTTCTATTCAGCTTCACACCACACACACATCACACATACTATCAGTCAGTCTTTTGTACATTTTTGGGGAAAAGGAAGCACCCACGGTCTCGGAAGCATGCACAGAACTGAGGTCAGATAACTGAGATCATTCTCCAAAAAGAGGATGACATAGCTTCTGTCTATTATTTATGAAGTAAAGACATATCGCAAAAAAATCCGTGCTTTCATTGCACCGAGTTATTTTATTTCTATAAATTTTATAGCCAAACCATAGAATATAAAAGACAGTACAGAAGCGACGTAAGAGAAAGACCATCTAAAGCAATAACGAGATGGAAATCACAACCAGACTAGGGTACGCACACACGCGATTATTTTCTTTAGACTACAAGCATACGGACAACTGTGAATAATGCCGTCGACTCGGTTCAATTCTCGATGTTTTGCACGTACTCACCCATCTCTACGATCACAGCTCGCATCTTTCAACCTGTGCGGAAACCCGTTCAAGGTCGCCAAGTTTTGGCGGTGCGAGATCAAAGGAACTTAAAAAAAGACCGCGAGCGTCGTTTCTGTTATAGTATTATTTTATCTATTCTGTGGCCAAACTTTAAAGAATTTTATCTCGATACAGGCAAACCAAGGGGGTTGCACTGTACTCATCCCAAGGTGTTCTTCACATTCTGATTTTCTGAATTACAGACTCACAGGTATCACCAAGAATACAGACAATACAGACTATCGGTTAACGTCAATGGAAAAAACCGCTATAACATGGGTTGTGGAAAAACGTTTTAAAGCTCTACGTTAGTTAGCCTAAGATTAGTGTTAGGGTTGTGGATTAATAGTATTCTTCCGATGAAGAGTACGAGTTCCACTGCGTAAGTACCTGTATAGCGGCGACCGCGATTGCTAAGGGTTTGGACCTCATAACGATCGTGTGGTAAATACTTGGTCACTCGGTAGGGACTTCTAAATTGGGGAAGAAGCTTCTTGCTTTCGCCTTTAGTTACAATGCTGGCAATTTTTACGACTATGAGTTCGTCGACTTTGTAGATTTTGGGTTTGGCGCAACACATATTTTTTGAACAAGAAGAATGTTCTTAAATCCAAGTGGAGTAAATTTAAATTAAAAAATTTAAATATATCTAAGTCGAACTCCACAAACTTTAATCAGCGTAAAATTATAAATGGTACATGTTTCGGCAGAACACTTCTGCCATCATCAGCCCTAATTTAACAAGAGATTAATGATACAATTGATGAATTACAAGAGGGGATCTTACCTTAAAGAATATAAAAAATTATGACATTGACGTAATTTTGAATTAAATTTGACGTTTTCAAAGGGTTACATGATTTTTAAAAGATTTCGTAAAAACAACATTTTATAAAATGTAAAAATTAAAAATAGATCAAAGAGAATCTGGTAAGTTTGTTTGAGTGAAAAATTAAAATAGTGAATTAATAATGGGATTATTGAAGTTATTCTGTTCATTTAAACAAGATCTGTTTTCCAGTTTCAAGGCTTTCCTTATTTCCAAAGTCTCAAGAAAATCTAATTTCCGGCCTTTATTGCATTTATGAATCAATTTAGAATTTGATGGTGAAAAACTATGTTTCGTTATTAATATATGATTGGCGAAAGAAGAAGGTGTTGATGGTGGAGGATCAAGATCTGTGTTGTTATAGATGTGCCTGAAATGTTCTTTAATACGGTCTGATATTTTGCGACCTGTCTGACCTATGTAGAATGACTCACAAGTAGAGCAGCTTAATTTGTATACACCTGATGATAATTTGTAATCTAATGGATCTTTATTTTTAATAAAAAATCTGGATAAGTTGTTATCTGTTTTAAATGAAACTTTAAAACCGTTTTTCTTAAGTATTTTAGAACATTTCTCTGAGACGACGCCAAAATATGTTAATGAATTTGAAAAGGAAATTGTTTCTGAAGGATTTTTAACCAAGTAGTGTGTGTATTTGAATTTGTTATAGTATCTATAGTATAATTTATTTATAGTTTTTAACGAATATCCATTATTTGAAGCGATTTGTTTAATGTTATTAAGTTCTGTTTGAAAAGATGAAACTGATAGTGGTATAGAAAATAATCGGTGGAAAAAGGAATGAAAAGCTGCAAATTTATGGGAAACAGGGTGACAAGAGTCAAAAGGTATTACGCAATCAAATTTAATTCAAAATTACGTCAATGTCATAATTTTTTATATTCTTTAAGGTAAGAACCCCTCTTGTAATTCATCAATTGTATCATTAATCTCTTGTTAAATTAGGGCTGATGATGGCAGAAGTGTTCTGCCGAAACATGTACCATTTATAATTTTACGCTGATTAAAGTTTGTGGAGTTCGACTTAGATATATTTAAATTTTTTAACATATTTTTTGACAAATCTGCGAGTTTTCTCACTGCCAAAATGTCCCGCATCGTCGTGGAACAATCGCAGAATCTGCTAACAGGAACGTTGGGGGAGGACGGTGCGAGGGCCGCTTGTGGAATTAAAGTACAACTTGTTACCCTTTACACTGTACATGTTAAACAGTTCTTTGTGATTATGTCTTTTCCCGGATATAATTTTAAATATGTCTTAAGTGGACAGATTGTTGTAATATGTTCTTGCGGACCAATCGCAGAAACAGACTCAAAGCATGCACAAATGCAAGTTGTTTGGCCTGGTTTTTGCACTGGGGTAAAAGTAAACTTTTGAAGATTAATTATTATCAAACGAGCAATGCGATGACTCAACTCTTTTTTTGCAAAGGCGTTTTCAGGGAATTACAGTGCGTAAACGGTAAAATAATGGTAAGGGGTAAAATGATGCGCCAAAAGATAATGACGAAAACGCTTCACAGTTTGAAAAACCGCCAAAGTTCCCAATTCAAAAGAAGTGTGTCGAGATTCCGCCGGGGTCGTTTGCCGGCTGAACAATGCTACCGGTTTTTCTGTACCGTCAACCACATTGCGCAATTGGTTGCGCACTCAAGAATTGTTTTAAGGTTGCCAGAATGCCATAAAGTGCCAGAACGGAGGAAATGAGTAAAGGCCGCTGCACAATTGATCAGAAACACGAACAGTAACAGGAACGAGAGCAGGAACAAACATAAAGTGTATGCTTTCAAATGACTCCATACACAATACGTTTCGTACATCAGTAACGGGAACATAAGCAGAAGCAGTAACAGAAGACTTGGTCAAGTTCCCGTTCCTGTTTCTGCGTCGCACATGCACATTTACAAGAAGCTCTAGTGAATCTGGGGAAATTATAATTTGACATTGGCAAAACTATATTTTATTTATTCCCATTTTTGGTTATCATGTTTTTATTTACATTATGTTACAATTTCCCTCCATTAATATAAGCATTTTGCCACGGTATTGCACCTGTTGCACTCATGAGGTAATTTGAGAGAGTTTCCCGCATGTCACAAACTAGCCGAGGTGCTATATTTAAACCTAACCTGTGTAATGGGCCCAAGTTCGTGTCATTTCTTATATTTCCACGCCGATGACAGTAATTACTGTCAATTTCATCGGCGCGGACAACGTTTCAGGCCATTCCCAAAAAATTAGAATATAAATATTTCAAACTCCCTCAAAAACAAGTTTCAGTTTTAGGTTATAATGTTATCTGTCATAGTGACATTTTACTCTAACCTTACTCCAAAAGAATATAGGGGGCGGTAAATGCTCTTTAAAATGTTAAAACAGGAAAGAAGCATCGAGCGGTTTACATATTATTTAATTCGCTGAGAAGTCACTTGAATTCATGCGACTTGATCAACCCTCTTGAATAGTGTAAACGCGGTTTAATTCCTAGTTTAGAACTAAACAAATTCAGCTTTCGACTTTTAGATGTTGATAACCGAAAAGGTCCTCTCGGGCCCGCCTGTCTCAAGCCATGTTTCAAGTGGACCCCTCGGGCCCCCATGTTTTAATTACCCCCCCCCCCCTCATCGGGCCCCCATGTTTCAAGTTGGTCCTCTCGAGCCCCCATGTTTTAAGTTGGCCCCCTCGGACCCCCATGTTTCAAGTGTGGCCCTTTGGGCCCCACGGTTAAAAGGGGGCCCTCGGACTCCCATATTTCGACGGGGACACCTCGGACCCCATATTTCAAGAGGGGCCCTTGCCCCCCCCCCCTGTTTCAGGGAAGCCACCTCGGGTCCCCCGGTTTCAAGGATTACCTAAACTTCCGAGTCATCAGACGTATTGTACCGTGCGATCATTTAAATTATAAATTAGAGTAGGCGGCTTTTTTATTATGCAGGCCCAGCCTGCAAATTGACTGACAGTTTAGACTGACAGTAAAATTTGAGGTTATCGTAAACATTGTAACGTTTATCTTTCTCATGGTAAATTATTTTAATTTAAAGAAAATAAAAGACTAATGTAGAATAATTGAGAATTACAGCAAATGTTCAAAGTGTTCTCCCGCAGCTTCAATTCAGCTGTTAGCTCCATTCACGATTCTGTTGCCATTTTTTTGAAGTCACTTTGACATTCAAAATTTAAATGAACTTGTCAAAAGTTAGTAGTGCCAACCTAATTCAAATTTCACAGCCTACTCTAATTTATAATTTAAATGATCGCATGGTATAATATGACATGTATCTAATGCTCAAGATGTTTCGATTGTTGTAGTTCTAAACGCTGCTGTTGCGCCATCCTGAGTTCATGCTCGCCCCAATGGCATCGAAAAAGATGATTTGAAAGCCTGTGGGCTAACATAACATGATGCTTGTTATAGGGGCACACCCTAATGTCCTCCAAAACAAAAACAAAAAAAGGTTAAAAACTAAAAACGTAGTTTATGTGTCGCAAACCTTCCACCGGATCATAGTAGAAGTTGGCTTTTATGCCTCTATTTTGTTTTGAACTCATTTTGTTGCGAGTATAAGTACTTTAATGCTCAAAAGCTAAGTGATTTTATTTCTAAACAAGACGGAGGTTTTATAAGTGACAAACATCCCAAAATTAGTGGGTGTTACGCGTCAATCGACCAATGACTTTAGGGCCGTTAGGGATTTCTTAATCGCTCAAATAATTACCCTTCGTGTACATAAAACGGATGTGAATTTGTCAAAGGCGTGGAGATAGGGGATTGTTTCAAACTAACGCAAGAATGTCTGTACAATTTATTTTTAAAAACATTCCTAAAAGAACTGATTTACAAACATGTGTCAAAAAATAAACGCTTATATCGAACGATCAAGATAATTTGTAATCGAGTCATCCATGAATCCGAAAACGTATGGCGTGCACTTAAACTGCACTTATAAATTTTAAATAATGTGTCAATTGAAAGATAAAATGGTGGAAATTCTCAAACAGGATTTTATTGCCAACAAGACGAAACATTTTAAGGAAAATACATTTATTTCATTCAACTGTTATAAAAAATGCTGAAAATGTTCTCCATTTTGGTCTAAGCACAAATGAGGCCTTCGTCTAACACCTTGAATAACTTGTATAGGCTATTTTTTTATTATTTGTCCACTCATGTGGCAACCTCGATCGAAAATGCAAGTGGCAACATGGCTGGTGTTTTTTCTGTCAGTGTAAACAAAAATTAGGTTAGGCACTAAAAAATTGTAATAAATTTAAAAATTAATTATTATTCAATCTACTAATAAAGTGTAACAACAACAAATGCAACATAAAGTGTGCTTCTCAGTGTGTAGTGACTTCATATGAACAGCAAACGAATAACAGTGGGACAAAGCGCAACGTCGTCGTACTGTTTAATTTGTTGTTACTGAAACCAGTCTGAATGGTCTGAATCTTCATCTATTTCATCAGATGAAACGTTACCATCAAAGTCAGTTTCTGAATCTTCAGCTAGATTTATAATTATTATTGGTGGAATATTTCGGACATTCTGCAGTGATGATATCTTCACAGTGCTTTATACTATTTTCCCAAATTGGAGTGTACTTAGTTAGATATTGCCTTTGCCCACAAGTTCATTGTTAGTTCCCTGTAATTCGTTGTTAAATTAATGTGATTATTATATTTTTTGCAAAAATCCCAAGCCAGTTCGATGGGGTTATACTGACAATGATAGGGAAGGAGCCGCAAAACATCAATACCGTGACTGTGACAAATTGTATCTATTTCATATTTTGCTGTGATATTTGTGAGTGTCAGTTCTATCAATGCCCATAACTGTTTTTTTGTAAAACCAACATCAAAAGGTTGTTATGTTTGTTTAAGTAATCCTGTCAAGCCGACGTGATAATAAAAAATGTCATCTAATGTCATCCAAGTTATTACCAACACAATTTTTTATTTATTTCAATATGGGGTTTTTTGTTTTAACAAACATAATGCAACAGGTGGTGGACAAATAATAAAAAAACAGCCTGTAAATAATTATAAAGAGGTGTTCGGTAAATGGAATTTTTTAAATAAGGCCACAAAAAAGTCCGCAGGTGTTGAAAATAGCCAAGTGCCAATTCGTCTTCATGAAGTTTGTTAATAAAAGTTTCCAAAATCACTTGTTGTTAGGCGAGTGCAGTTAGGTTACCTGAAGGAGGATTAAAAAATGTTTAGGTTTAAATAACGAATAATGAATGATTTACCTTCAAAAAATACTGGTCCTATTATACGTCATCGGCTAATAATTACTTCCCACCAATTTTTGCGGATGTTCTGGGGCCTCACATAAACATGTGACTTTTCACTGCTCCAAATTCTCATATTTTGTGCATTAATGTATCCACTTAGATGAAACCATGCTTCATCTGAAAAGAACGTTTTCTCCAACAAATCATCGTCAAACGTGTTCAATAACCATTGACAATATGCAGCCCTTAATGGAAAATCATCCTGATGCAGTTCTTGTACACATGTTAATCCATACGGAGACAAAAGTAAATCTTTTTTAAGTATTACTTGACATGTGCCTATGACTATGATAAGTCCACTTGCTCTGCCAATTGTCGAATGGATGTTCTAGGGGCTTCGTCCATTACGTGTTGGACAATCTCAACGTTTTCGGGCGTTCTTTTATTCTTTGATCGATCACTTCCTGTTTTTTTTTTTCTAAAGTGGATGTTTGTCGAAACTGGGTAACACAACGATTTAATGTATTGGAGAAATTAGCATAATCGACGATATCAATGGGAAACTGCTCACGAAATTCTGTCCATGCATCTTGTCCTTGTCCATTTCGAAAATACGACTCAACCATAAACGCATTGTGTTCTAATGAAAATGCCATTTTTAAGCAGTGACTAATGAAATTCTTAAAACAATTGATTTTATAGAGTAGAGAGACTGTTTCACTAGACAAAAATAACACAACAGAGATCAACAACGCAAGATACTGAAATTTGAGGTTAAGAGCGTTCATTACCAGACGCCATCTTGGATAATTTGTTTCTTCGAATAAATCGATTACCATATTGATTTATCGATTTTTAAAAACGCGGAAAGTTAGAATCTTGGACCGACGCGTTTACGAAAGTCCATAATTTTTTGTTTCTAAAAAAAATTGAAAAAAAAAAAACGTTAATTGACAGAAAAATTTTGTTTAGGGGAATTTCGAACGTTGCTAAGACTTATTAAAAACGTTCCGTGTAAAAAAACAAATCATTTACGCAAGTACTAAGCACATGAATGGAAAAATTTGTTTTAATAATTTTCTAAGCGGTTGGTGTCGCCATCTATAGCAGATTGAGGGTTGTGAACAATTTGGCAACAAAGCTCTCGGTCCTACGGCTCTCACAACGCACTGTTGCCACAGCCAGCGCTCGTAGAGGATGTACTTGTCTTGTAGATCGATGATCGATAAATAAAGACCAACATCGATTGAAATTTCAGGGCAATTTTAGAATGAAAGAAGAAGTTATTACCCACATAGTTAATTTTTCAAAAACCAATTCAAGGGTCCTTTTGAATTACGTCAGAATTTTAAAAATCGTGTATTTTTGTTTTATGGGTTGTGAGAAAACGAATCAAATTAGAGCAAAAATTCACAGGAATTCAATAAATTATAACAGTAACTGCGTATAGCTGCGTATTAGCTTTATGATGAATTGTTATTGAGTTGCCTATTAAGGAAATAGGTATTTCCCAAGACATACTTTTACATTGATTTTTTTTCTGGAGATCAGTTTATGATATCAAAAGGGCCATTTTAATAACGAATTAGATACAAAGAAACGCCGAATACACATAATAATTTTGGCAGTTCTTAAAAAAATACTTCTTGGTTGTCAAAGAGACCGCCGGCGCCTTTCAGTATGGCGTTAAGAAACAAAATAAAAAAATTAATAATGCCAGTTATAAGAGCACAGAATCTGAGAACAGTCTTGACTGCAGTAGGCTTTTAGTGTTTTCAAGTGTTGTTACTTTTGACTAATTGTTAGTGTAAAAACTAGACCTTCCGTCATATTGACTCCAACAGACTTTGCGTTTTTTGTATTCTTAGTTTTGACTATTGTTATAGTGTTAATAGTATTGTTAGTGATAGTTTTTTGTGATATGGGGGGTGTATGTAAAAGACGCGATAGTGGTAAGGGTAACAGAACTTTATCGGGGAAAAGAAAAAACCGGCGATTGGCCCAATTGAGGTGGGTATTGAGAATTTTTTTTTAGATTTGTGCACGGATAAGTGTAGAATCGATATACAGACCGTTTCAATCGAAACGAGCCACCCTCAATAACTTTTTAGGAAAAGATATTTAAGAAAAATTTAAAAACAGGTCAATTTTTATCTCGAGGGGGACATGTTTTGATGCAATAGTAAGCAGGCTTGGTGCAACCCCATACGCCTGACAGGAGCAACCTCGATTTTTTAAATAGGGAATAGGGGTCGAGCAACATGTCGTTTGAAAGGTCTTTTAATTGTCTTTTCGGCCACATAATAATTTTTTTATTTGCATAGTCTATAAGTTAGTAATTAAAAATGAAACATTTTTTTACGGATTTGTTTTGTATTTAGGAATGCCTGCAATTAACGATAAAAAGCTTCCAATAAACATTATTAGACAATTTATTATTGATCTGAATAATGCTGTAATCAAATTTGTCGCCATCCATACTCATTTATACCAATCCTTAACAATAAGTAAATAAATAAACTGAAAACAAAATAATCATGTTAATTTCCTGAGCGATAAAGCAACTGTAGCATTGAACTATTTTTCACATAGACATGGGGGCCCAGGGGCCCCCCTTGAGCTGGACCGATTTTTCGGGTCGACCGATTCTTATGATTTTTTTTGTATATTTGATAGGTATGGGAATAGGTCGGTAAGTATTTTTCAAATGGATATGGGGGCCCAGGGGGCCCCCTTGGGCTGGACCGATTTTTCGGCTCGACCGACTTTTATGAAGTATTTTTTTTATATTTGGTAGGTATGGGAATAAGTCGTAAAGTATTCGCCCCGAATAGCAGAATAACTATTAATAAATGGGCATGGGGGCTCAGGGGCCTCCTTTGGTTTATAACCCAAGAACGGCTGGACCGATCTTTAATTTGTTGGATTTGCCTCCGCTCCAAATAAAAAAAGTGAATTCAGCTAATAAGTTAACACAACATTTATTGATTCTGAGGCGATACAAAGTTCGCCGGGTCAGCTAGTTTTTTATATAATTGTATACCTGTTTTTTTTATTATTTGGAGTCCAAAAGGAATTCTAAATGAAGTGGTAGTTTTATTTGACTGTATAAAATGTACAAAATAACCAACATTTGCAATTTTTAGATTAATTTTGACGAAGAATTCTGGAAAGAACAAATGTACCCGCATTTAAGGATTTTTTATTTTAATTGTTTTTTACCTGAGTTGTTAGATCCAAGGCAGAAGCGAGGAAAAACAATAAGGAACCCCCCAAGGAATGATGAATTAACTTTTGAAATTATTAGACAATACTAAATAGTTATTATTATTGTTTTTAAAATTTATCAGAAGGAAATCCTCGTGATTCCGACCTTCACGAGGTTTCTTGCTGGTCAGATGTTTTAATCGCACATTTTGCCACGACGTTTTACCATGACAATAATACAAAATTTATTTTATGCATGAAATTATCTAGCTGAATTGATTATTTACTTTACCTCTACGACAAAGTTAATTTTTGTAATCTCAATTTTGTTGCTCTACTTTCGGTGTCACGTTTTTGTTACGTTGACAGGTTGGCAGTTTTACTTGCAAAATTTCCGGGGAACAAAATTTCTTTCAAAAGTAAATTTGATCCGGTAGAACAATAGCCTCTCGTGTAATTACATAGGTACGATTAATTTTACGCATTTGGCAGAACCCTTATTGGTCAGAAAATACAATGTTTCTAGAAAACTATAATTTGTTCGATTAAAAGTTAGTTTTCACTGTCAAACTTAATTCAATTCAATACATCATTTGAAATTATGATTATTTTAAAATTATGTTCCATTCCTAACAGTGCACACCGCTTTGCGATTTTCCAACTTCCATCGCTCAGTCGTTCAATGATATAAAAGCAAGCGCTACAAGCTGTGTTGTCAGATCGTTTTAAGAGTACGAACAAGCTCAGCACTCCCACTATTTAGTCTCTGTCTTCGACGCACGCTTGTGGGATGCAACGCAAGGTGCATTCGTGTCTATACGTAGTACAGATGGACACACCGACAGCATTAGGGCATGTGGTTTCTACAGAGACGGAAGACGAATGTTTGTTTACATTTGAAAACTTGACCGACTAGAGAACGCTCTTAACAGGGAGGTCTATTAATGACTTTTGATGGCAGTGGTTCAAGTCACACATCTGGCGACAAATTGAAATTAACAATAAAAAAATAGGTTGTGGAGGCTGCATTTTTTCGCATCTGTTTAAAAATTTATTTCCTAAATTTTTTGAAACCTCAAAATTATTTTTTAAACTTCTTGAGTGACGTAACTTTAGATGCCACAATTAAGCATATCAATAGCGAAAGACACACAGATTCGAATTCATGGATGACTCGATTACAAATTATCTCGATCGCTCGATATAAGTATGCACAAAAGTTGGTCGAAAAAATTCTCACTTATGACTCGTACGTCGTCTTTAGGCTCATAGGTTCTAACTTTTTTTCAATATTTGAATTTCTCAATTTACAGGTTTAAAGTTTCTTAGATTCTTGTTTACTCAGGTCCTGAATGTCTTAATTTCTTAGATTTTCTGAATTTGTAATTTCGCAGATATATATTCTTCGCCTCGTTTTTATGTTTTCAAATTGCTCTCGAGTTTCTAACTTGTCAGTGTGTAACTTTTCGTCTCAAGCTCTTAAGTTTTCACTTTTATGGTTCTAACTTTTCTCAACATTTCAGTTTTTCAATTTATAGGTTTAAAGTTTCATAGATTCTTATTTACTCAGGTCCTGAATATCTTAATTTCTCAGATTTTCTGAATTTGTAATGGCGTAGATATTTAGTTCACCTTCAGACATTCTGCTTAATTTCTTATCTAGGAATTGTAAAATGACGTCCAGTCGTCTGTTGAAACTTCAGTAACAAATTTTCATGTTATTTTATTATTTATTTATTCATGAATAACTTAGAAGATCAGTTTTTAAGTTCTTCTCCCTTTAAAGATCATTTTCTCTTTTGGTACAGATATGTAGATGACATAATAATTGTTTTATTCAAAGGATCTGATTCTGAACTTGATAACGCACTCAGCAACTTAAATTCTTTAAACCAATCCATTAAATTCACCGTTGAAATTGAAATCAATTCCCAAATTCCCTTTTTAGACTTGTTAATCACTAGAAATAATAATATTTTTAAATTTGACATTTATAGAAAACCTAGTATCACAGATTTCGTAATACCTTTTGACTCTTGTCACTCTGTTTCCCATAAATTTGCAGCTTTTCATTCCTTTTTCCACCGATTATTTTCTATACCACTATCAGATTTATATTTTCAAACAGAACTTAAGAACATTAAGGGGGCGTCCCTACGCCACAACGGCCATATTGAGAACTATGGATTTAAATTGGCCACTAGATGGCAACCGAACGCAAAATTCTTTAATTATTCAATTCCCTAATCGTCCTCACACTTCGGCAGCCATCGGGCTTACTCGGACACGTTATCAAGTCGACGGAATGAGATTATTTTTGATTGAAATGCAATTTGTCGTATCGGATGCTTTGTTTATGTAGTAGTAGTAGTAATAGCACGAGAGGTCAAAATATTGCCGACAATAATTTTTGCGATTCAGATACGAGTTTCTGTTGCGACGAAAATAATGACGAGTACTTGCACGAGTCATTATTTTCTCAGGCAACAGAGACGAATCAATCTGCAGAGCAAAAATTGGCGGCAATATTTAGACCTCGAATGGACCTCGAAAATTTTACTTGTAAATTGTAATGCCAAATAGTTACAAAAAAATAGTCGCTGGAACAAAGCTTGGCGAAAAATTACCACTAAGATAATTGTCCGATTGGTTGTTTATTTTGAAATATTTTGAACATGTCATTGGTCAACATTTTGACCTCTCGTGCTATTACTGTTGAAAACTTTTCCAGGATCATAACGAACAAAATTAAATCGTTCGAATCCTGAGCCGAGTTCATACAAAAATCACAGAAAAAAAGCACTTTCAGTTTTTTTCCGAATTTTACAATTTCCCGGGAAGCTTTTCCAAGTTGTATTTCCTGAAAAACCTTATTTGAACTATTATGAATACTAAAAAAAAAAATGCAGATCGGTCTACCTGTTCTCAAGTGATGCACTTACCAACGAACACCATTTTATTCTTATTACATAAATTTAGGATTGAATGTGTTTTCCACATTTTTCCCCACAACATATATATAATAAAGATACTATCTGACCCAGTGAACTTCGTATCACATACTATAGCGTTCTATTAAAAGTAATCCGAAGTAGCGATTCAAGAAGAAATTACAGTTTTGTATTTTGTCTCATCGTTCCATCACGAACGCCATCAATTAAAAGTAATCTGAAGTAGCGACTTCCATACAAAATTACCTATTTTTAATTTTTCGATTTTTCAGCTGAACTTTAGGCTTGAAACCCAAGAGGGCGCCCCTGGACTCCCATATCCATGTTTTAATAGTTATTCTGCTATTTGGGGCGGAGACAAATCCAACAAATCAAATATCATAAAACTCGGTCCAACCCAAGGGGACCCCCTGGGCCCCCATGTCCATGTGAAGAATACTTTACGACCTATTCTCATGCCTACCAAATATACAAAAAAAAAACACAAAAATCGGTCGACCAGAAAAATCGGTCCAGCCCAAGGGCCCTCCCTGGACCCCCATGTTTATGTGAAAAATACTTTACGACCTATTCTCATACCTACCAAATATACAAAAAAAAAAATTCATAAGATTCGGTAGACCCGAAAAATCGGTCCAGCCCAAGGGGCAAATTTGTATAAGCTCGGATGGCTTAACTGGATAAGAGCTCTCGACATCTAATCGAAGGATTCTGGGTTCGAGTACCAGTCCGCAGTTTTGGGGAAAAAATTTGAAAGGAAAAAGAAAACTATATCTGACAGCGCCACCTACCGGGTTCAACTGTAGCTAAGAACCATCAGTATGAAGTGACACTATAAGTACAGAAAAAATCATCAAAATCGGTCAGACAATTTTAAAAAAATCTGGAACTCGACAACAGCGAGTCCAACTGTTGCTAAGCACCACCCAGGTCAAAAAAAAATGACGCCCTTGTCTTTGTCTCAGTATATTAGCTCGAAGTCGTTCATTGCGTTGCTCTTGACTTTCATTTGCACCTGCGTTTGGAACCCGGTCTCTTAAATTTGCATTGTTAGGTCAATAATTCATCTTCTGCCGTTCTATTTAACCAATAACGGGTGTAGACTTATTGTAAATTTCGTGTATGTCGCCAATATTTCCTCATCGTCCACGAAGACGTGGCACTGTTCTTTAATAAATAGACTACACATAAATATAAGTAACTTAAATTTGAATTTTATGGATGTTATAATATGTTGAACAAATATTTTTGTTTATTTTCGAAGAGTCGTTTAACACTCTGTAAAGTCTATTCGACACAAATAAACATTGAAAAAGAATTGTGCGTGGAGTTACCGTTTAGGAGAAATATGGGGAAAAGCTTCTGGGGGCGCATTTTTGGGCAAAAGGGGATAAAGCTCCCCCCGGGGAGGTGGGAACTCTTCGGATCTTTATTTCGGTCCTAATTGGGAGCTCGACCAAAATTTTAAAACTTTATAAATTATTTCTTCTATTCGTCGTTTTTTCGTTTAATTTGCTTGGACTATCCCCTCCCGGTCTAAAATATCCCCCCACTTATATATTGCATTTTTCGGGTTCGTGTCGGGTTCGTGTTGGGTTACGCGCTTACCCCGTACAAAAATCTTACACCGTTGAATAATGAGTTTCGCAAGTATGCCTAGATACAAAACAAATCCGTATTTTTTTTTAATTACTAACTTATAGACCATGTAATTAAAAAAATAATTGTGTTGTTGAAAAGACAATTAAAAGACCTTTCAAGCGACATGTTACTCAACTCCCATTTAAAAATAGGGGTTGCTCCTGTCAGAGATATGGGGTTGCACCAAGTGTGCCTACTATTGCATTAAAACATGTCCACTTCGAGATAAAAATCTGTTTTGCTTAAAAGTTATTGAGAGTGGCTCGTTTCGATTGAAACGCCCTCTCTATTATTCTGTCTACAAATTAAGCACTTTTCCTAAATTAGCCCCCTTTGGAGAGGGGGGTGTAGCTACCATCGGAGCGCCCTTGGGAGAGGGGCGTACACTGTAAAAAGTGTTTATGTAATTTTACACGACCAATCATTGGCAACTTTGTGACCAATCATTGGCAACTTTGTGACCAATGATTGGCACAGTAAAATTACAAGGTGCTGTAATATTACTATCAGAAGTAAATTTCCAATTTGATTTTGAAAATTTCCGTAGGTGCTTGTAAATCTACACACTAACTAATTAAATTTACATTCCGCTTATTGATTATTACACACAACGTCTGTATTTCTGCAAGTTGGTTTAGGATTTGTACAAAACTATTATGAAATTTTACAGAATAGATAATTAATTTAACAGGCCTACTGATTTGTTTTACAAATTGAAACAGAATTTTTACAGGCTTTCTATTTATTTTTACTCACAGAGTAGGTAATAAATTTACATTTTATTTATGTAATTTTACGTACCACTTTTAGAAAATTTATTTATACAGCTTTAGAATATAAAGGCATATATACATAAAATGTAGCACATGCTTGATACTTCATGTTTTTAAACAAATGCTTTTTTAATGCACTTTTATGCTATAAAAGTGCATAAGAATCAAGCATTTGATTGAAAAGGTCAAGTATCAAGCATCATGTGCTAAATTTTATGCATATCAGAGATTAAAACAGTAGACAAAATAAAATGTTTCAAGTCATTTATATCATACTTACGGGAATATGTTTAATGTAATGTTATATAATATGACCAGTAGTATTTTTTTGGATTTTTGCCATTGCGCACGAATAGATTATGATGCGAAAATAAAACAAACATGTTAGATATAAATTTGTAATAGGTATTATCTTATATAATACATACATATAGATAACAAAAATAACTCAAAAATGTCTCTCTAAATATAAAAACTACATATTATATAACAGTAAATTCATATAGGTAACAAAAAGAACATAAAAATGCTTCTCAACATAAAACTATATTAGATTTTTAATAGAGTTTAATTAATAATTTTTATTATAAAAAAGCGCAAACATTATTTGTAGACTGTCAATAAAGTCGTCGGTTTCTTGGATTTTCTGTTCATCCACGAACATGGAAAAACTGCGTTTGTTAGGCTCTAGCAATTACAAAAATTATCAATTTAATAAGTGCAAAAGATAAAAAAAAATAACATACCATCTAAGATGAAGGTGATTCATGGGGCATGAATTTTTAAGAAAATCCCATTAACTGTTCATAAGCTTTCTCTAATAAGACAGCTTTAATATCATTAATTGATGGTGGATTTGGATTATTCAAAAATAATAATCTTTGCATTGAATAAGTTTCTTTAAAAAGGTTTATAAGATTTTCGTCAACATGTTTCGAAGCGTGCTCTCTCAAGAACTGTTTCTTTTCTTCTAAAGTCTGAGGTTCCAAGCTAGATTCATCAGGTTGACAATGTTTGCACCCTAAAAATAACAATAAAAAGTTAAGTGTATATATTATAATATTACAACATTAGATTTACCAGCTTTAGATAACAACATTATTTTTTTCTGTTTCGGGGAAATGTGTAAATCATGTAACAAAGACTTTGTTTTATGAGGCCTATTGAGAAAATTGTTCCTTTTGATTAATTTTTGTGTTATCGTATGAGTTCCATCTCCCAGGACAAAATTCTCTTCATCAGCGTCTTGAAACATTGCAGAATACTTGTCAATAATTTTAGTAGCAATAACTTTCATTACTTTGCTTGGAACAAATTTTTTCACATCACGGATTTTATCCACTACGGCATGAGCTATTGCTTTAATTGATGCATCGTTTTTTTCTCCTAGTTCACAATCACCAATTACATTTTGGCTCAACATCTCCCAGGGAATCTCAAAACGCTTCCAGCTGTTTTCAGAAAATCCTGTTGGTGAAGAACTCCGTGAAGAAGTTTCAGATAAAGGGCCCTATTCTTGAACATGTGAGAGGGTGAGTGAGTGAGTTGTGACGTCACGTCGACTAGTCGAGGATTCATTTTAAAGTAAGCGCATTTCACAATCACTGCAGATTCGAGCGGTATGAGACGAGCGCTTACTTTAAATTGAATGCTCGACTAGTCGATGTGACGTCACAACTCACTCACTCACCCACTCACATGTTCAAGAATAGGGCCCTTAGACCTAAAACTAGACAATGATATGTCGCTAGTGCTTTCGTAGGTTTCTTTTCAACAAGTAGACAAACTTGGTTCACTGCTCCATTTTTCCCCATTAGCAAGCAAAATCAAGATTTCTTTGCGTAAATTCCATAAAACATCGTCTTCATCAACAATTGTACCGTCACATTCAAGAACTAGACAACTGCCATCTATTTGTAATTTTTGTGATGCTATAAAAATTAATAGAGTCTAAAATATTTTTAGATACCCACCCGTTAAAATAAAATTCACATATAAAATTGTTCCTGGTCGGCTTCCAAGATCATTTTTTGATCCCAAACTTTATACATCAGCGACATGGTTGCAAATACGTATGCAGTAAGGACCGAGCAATGTTAGAAAAGCTGCTTGTTTATAAAAGCCAAATATTGCCTTATTGCCTTATCGACTTCTCTCTACTATTCATGTGTCCGTGTTATAAAATTAGCAGAGCAAGATCAATTTGAGAAGAAATTGGTTCATTAGATAAAAGGTGCTTTCTGTATAAATGTGAAATGTAAAGTAGAAACATTTTTGAAGATTCTAGTAACATTTTTACAATCCAAATGAGGGCATTTTACATCTTCATTGCATTCTAATGTTGAATCATGTGAGCTCTTATTTCTTTAAAGATTGTGCACTGAAATTTACAACCAAGTACATTACAAGGATAAGATCTCGGATAAGATATTGTTTCACAAACTGACAAAGTTGGCCTGGAGTGATTGCGGTAAAGGTGCATTTTTAAATTAAAAACTCACTCCTGCAATTTTCAAACAAACATATAAATCGCCTATTAAGTGCATTTCTATGAAAATATAAGTGTGAGTTGTATTTTGCAATTATTTGAGATTTAACGGACACATTTGGCAGTGATATATTTTAACAAATTTATTTAGAGAAGTAGATACCTCCATAAACAGCTTTTAAAAGTTAGGTAAACAAGCCAAACCGTTGGTTACCCTGGAAGAAAAAATACAGTACCTTTCAAACAATTTCTGATCACAAGTCCGCATCCAGGGGAGACAACGAGTGCAAGCAAATTCGAAGTATTTTATAGGTAAATATAGGTAAAATCAGGAAAATGTCCTCCCCTAAGCGGAAACTGCCCCGTCACTGAAATCCTGGATATGCACCTGTTTTATCTCAACACTACCTTGCAAAGCAAGTTCAACGGAATGCAATTTTGTTTCTCAAAACAAAAAGATTTCAATAGCAAATAACTTTTAAAATAATTTAAAAAGTTATTCAATACCTGGAATCGGTCATTAACAGAACATGGTACAACCTAAGAAAACGTTATTTCGAATATGTACCATACCGTTCAAATCGATCCAGAGATTGATTACCTCATAAACTAACTACACATCAAAAGTAATTATTACTGTAGTATAGAGACGGATACTCACCCTTTTTTCTTACTTTTGTTCTGTGACGCGATCACATTAACAAACAAATCAGTAGAACTCGTGGAACTCTCAACAAATGAAAATGCCTAATACATGCAAATTGCGCAGCCGCGTTTCGGAACTCGAGTAGGGATGATCATGATCAATGTAATTTTAAAGAAACATTGAATTTTTACACATACTTTGTAAAATTCCATCCCTGTTATTAGTAAAATGACACTTTTAGTGTAATTTTACTTGAATCAGATGCTAATTTACACTACATTAGTACAATTACCGTGTAATAGAGTAAATTTACTTGATTTGAAATTTATATTTATATTTTTTCTGTAATTTTACATGAATTTTTAATAACTACATAACCAAGTACGTTTACTTTTATTTTTATGTGAATTTACAATGATATTTGCTGTAATTTTACCCACATTTTTAACAGTGTAGCTACCATCTGAACCGTCGGCGCCGTAATACCTGGTAATACCTACTACTCTCATTCATCCGCATTCATTATGCATACACTATGCAAAAATCATGTCGATCTGTGAAAAACAAAAAAAAAATTAATAGTAAAAAAATATTTTTAAAAACAAGCTTTTATTTAAATACTCTGAAAAGAAGAAAATAAACTTTGAAATAAATCAAAACAAAGCAAACCCATAATTTTTGCAATTCCATGATGTAACAAAATTATGGGTTTGCTTTAGTTTGATTTATTTCAAAGTTTATTTTCTTCTTTGCAGAGCATTGTTAAAAGCTTGTTTTTAAAAATATTTTTTTACTATTTTTTTTTTTTCGACTTTTTAAAATTTTCCGTGGCCATATTGAACTTAGTGTGATGACACTAACTTAATCGTTTTCTACTCTTCAATACCTTTCATTTGATACCCATATTAAGGGGGTTGAAAAGAAAATCTAATCCGCCATTTTAGAGCGGCGGTCATATTAAATTTAGTGTGATGTCATTAAATTTATCGTTTTATACTCTTCAAGCCCTTTCATTTGACACCCATATTAAGGGGGTTGAAAAGAAAATGTAATCCGCCATCTTGGAGCGGCGGTCATATTGAATTTAGTGTGATGTGACTAGCTGTATCGTTTTCTACTCTTTAACGCCTTCGCTCAATCGGATGTCAAGAAGTGGTTTTAATTTAGCTTGCAAGATTTGACCCACACATACTAATAAGGCAAGTTAAATAAAAGCTTGTAACAAATCTATCCCACGGGAACCGTATTTTTCCGGGGCCAAAAGCAGCCTATGTGCTATTCCAGACTATACTCTGTGCCAAATTTCATCCAGATCCGTTCAGCCGTTCTGGCGTGATTGAGCAACAAACAATCATCCATCCAAACTTTCGCATTTAAATTTTATTTAAGTGTGTAAATCTTTGAATTTGTACAAATTCTCCGCCAAATTCTTATACAGCGCCACCGCATAATATGATGACCAACAGGCTCAACTAAAACAAGCAAGATGTCGGAGATGTCAAGTACCGTTTTATTTTGGCTATTTTGTCAAAACCAAAGCTTATTTCCTTTTTACAATTTAGGATTCACTTTATAATTTCATATTCCATCGAACTTGTATAAAATTATCGCCAAAGCTGATCCAAAATGCTTGCAACTTTTTTTTTTTTTTTTTGGGATTTGACTCAATTTTGGACATAACGGTTGAAAAGGTGTCTCACAATAATTATTTACAACATGCCTGATAAATCAAATTTCGTCTAAAGTGTTTAAATTTTTAAATTTGTATAAAACTGTGATTTGGGTATCAATCTCCCGCCATTTTAGCTACAAACGCAGCTTTAAACAAATTGCTTCAAATAATGGATATTTTTTAAAAACTATAAATAAATTATACTATAGATACTATAACAAATTCAAATACACACACCACTTGCTTAAAAATCCTTCACAAACAATTTCCTTTTCAAATTCATTAACATACTTTGGTGTCGTCTCAGAGAAATGTTCAAAAATACTTAAGAAAAACGGTTTCATTTAAAACAAATAACAACTTATTCAGATTTTTTATTAAAAATAAAGATCCATTAGATTACAAATCGTCGTCAGGTGTATACAAATTATATATTAATAACGAAACATAGTTTTTCACCATCAAATTCCAAATTGATCCAAATTGAAAGGCCGGAAATTAGATTTTCTTGAGACTTTGGAAATAAGGAAAGCCTTGAAACTGTAAAACAGATCTTGTTTAAACGAACAGAATAACTTCAAAAATCCCATTATTAATTCACTATTTTAATTTTTTACCACTCAAACAAACTTACCAGATTCTCCTTGATCCATTTTAATTTTTACATTTTATAAAATGTTGTTTTTACGAAATCTTTTAAAAATCATGTAACCTTTTCAAAACGTCAAATTTAATTCATAATAACGTCAACGTCATAATTTTTAATATTCTTTAAGGTAATAACCCCAATTGTATCATCAATTGTATCATTAAACTCTTGTTAAATTAGGGCTGATGATG
Organism: Diaperis boleti; assembly: GCA_963583935.1. Classification (NCBI taxonomy): domain Eukaryota; kingdom Metazoa; phylum Arthropoda; class Insecta; order Coleoptera; family Tenebrionidae; genus Diaperis; species Diaperis boleti. The sequence goes on along the minus strand of OY757245.1, from coordinate 40,883,812 downwards.
GCAGTGTGTTCTGCCGAAACATGTTCCATTTGTAATTTTACGCTCATTAAAGTTTGTGGAGTTCGACTTTATAAATTTACTTCACTTCGATTTATCAACATTATTCTTGTTTATAATAATCTATGTTGACTAATGTACAAATAAAAATAAATATTATAAAACATTATGTTTTCTTACAAAAGATTTCTGTATGTATATTATTATAAATCTAATGCTTATTAATGGTAACAGCTTCAAATCAAAAGTTGATGCTGAGGATTAAGCACGTTCGCTACCGTGTGAAATACGGAATATCTTGCACCTTAAAATTTCAATACCTAATTACTTAATTAAAAATATTACTTGCTCAATTAAAAAGTTACAAATTTTTCTGTTTTTTTTTTTCTAATTTTTCACATATTGTGAAGATGTAACTAAACTTTGTTTAGATTAATTAAAATATCAAATATAATTATTATTGTTAACTTTGTTATTTCTTTTTTCAGCAATTTTTCTAAATTTGTAAGAAAACGTGAAGTTAGTTTTTTCTTAAGGGTGACGTCTAGTAAGGTGGCGTAAGAACCGAAAACACGCTCGCGTTATAATTTTTTACGCAAGTTTGAGAAAATTAATTGCTATTTGAGAAATGAACTGTGTAGATGCAATGTCTATCTATAGTGCCACACAAGCCAATCTGGTGTAGCTTCTTTACGTGAAGTGGCGCAATTGTTCGGCACACGTTAAATGGACTGAAAAACAGGGAAAATATGTAAGTCGGGTGATCGAACAAAAAAAGCTGCCGACACAGTATTTGTTACGTATTAAATGGTCCATCCTACAAAATTGGTTGATAGTAGAGTCACAACGCACTAAAAAGTTGCTCAAAACTGATGTTCGTCCGTCATTGAGGGGTAAAAAGCAAACAATTGCATTATTTGATGTAAACAAGAAGAATGTTCTTAAATCCAAGTGGAGTAAATTTAAATTAAAATTTAAATATATCTATGTCGAACTCCACAAACTTTATAACTGTAAGATTACTAATGGTACATGTTTCGGCAGAATACTTCTGCCATCATCAGCCCTTAAAGAATATAAAAAATTTTTTATATTCTTTAAGGGCTGATGATGGCAGAAGTATTCTGCCGAAACATGTACCATTAGTAATCTTACAGTTATAAAGTTTGTGGAGTTCGACATAGATATATTTAAATTTTAATTATTTGATGTAGTTTGGTTTAACTGCATTTTCCCAAAATAAAAACAGACACCTTCATACACCTTTTCACAGTTCCACTTTTCAATTAACTATCCTGAACGCAAAGTTATTCAAGTTTTTGGTCGAGCGCTTTACATTGTTTAAACGGGAAGAGCGCGAACAAAATTGGCCATATTCCGCTTATAATGCGACTTTAATTTTTTGCCATATGGGGTAATTCGCTCACACCGCAATATCTCGGAGATGAATGAAGGTATGTAAAAATGCTTAAACAGAAGTTTTAGCTGATGGTTTCGGTATTCGATTGATGTTTTTGTATTAATTATTGGATCACAATTCACTGAACGGAGTTATTATTTAATTTGTACCACCATGTCAAGACGCGAGAGCCGGTTCCCGAGATTCTACATGCAGTCCCCACTACTCCAACCCGTTTTCTCATCCACTCCCACTCGTTTGAATTGTATCATGCTCTCGCTGTCGTGTACGTTCTTGGAGGGGTGAATTGATTTGGCGGATTAAATAATAATAAATATTATACACGTAACGTAACTATTGTTTTTATTAATTAATGTATTTATTACATACAATCGACTGAAACTTACTACCTCAAAAACCATATTCGCTATTTTGTTCTTCATTTATTTCACTTAATATGGTAAATTCATTAGAGAAATTTTTGCTATAGCACCCACAATTCGACAAACAAGCCATTTTATTTTCTTTACATAAGCACCGTGATGTCACACACCCTAAAAACAGAAATTTTATCCAATTGCTGACGGTTCTATTATTCCAGTCCGGTATCCCCCAGGGGCTTCTTCCAACTCTGCCAGCACGATCTGTTCCGAGTTCTTCTGTACACGGACCGTTTCGGAGACTATCACTTTCACTTCGTTGACGGATGGTATCGCAGAGTGCAGGGAGATTTCTTCGTTGCCAACTAGCAGCATGCGATTCTTGATGTCCAACACGAATCCGAACTTCATCTTTTACAACTTATTCAATTTCCAGAAGTTTCCTTTCCACAACTTGAACCTTCTCTTCCACGTCTTTTTTAAAAGTGTTTTGCAAAATGTCCAGCTGTTCGAAAATTCTCTTCTGTTCCTCTTGTCGTCGATTTTCTTGTTCTTCTTTTTCTTCTTGTCGTCGCTTCTCTAATTGTTCTAGAAGTGCCATTTGTTCTTTCCTTTCTTCTTGTCGTCTCTTTTCTTGTTCTTCTTTTTCTTCTTGTCGTCTCTTTTCTTGTTCTTCTCTTTCTGCTTGTCGTCGCTTCTCTAGTTATTCTAGAAGCGCCATTTGTTCTTTCCTTTCATCCTGTCGTCTCTTTTCTAATTGTTCCAGAAGAACGGCCATTTGTTCTTGTAGAGCCTCCATGGTTTTACTTCTCGTGATTCTTCCAGAAGGTTGCTTTGACATACGTCACGTACCGGTTGGTTCGATTTTTCTTCTTCTCTTCTTTTTTTATGTCCGCTTCTTAAAATCCCACTTCTGACACCAATGTAACGTAGCCTGAGCCGGGCGGGTTCGAGGATTTAAAGAAATATTTTGATGCACACCGTAGTTACAAACTTTTATTAAAAAGACTAACAATAAGACTAACTTTTCACTATGTGTAAACTTTCGCAATAACACGCGCTGACCACTTGTACACGATGCTCCCAACAGACTGACTCGCTCTGTCGTTTGATCCCTTCTTATACCGCTCCTGGCGTTTTCGATTCTTTCTATTCCCGAAATCATGAGATCATGTTTTCGGCGCAATGGATTATTCTCGAAGAATGAGATCATTCTCTTGTACGAGCGTGGTATAGTATGAGATCACCGCCACAGAGTCTTCTAGACTCATGAGAGCATCCTATGTAAACAATTATTCCCAGACGTTCTCATGTGGACTGTTCCAGATTAATTACGTTACCCTAGGTGGTGAGATCATCATGACATCATTCGCTTCCGATGCGGTCGCGCCGTCGTCTCAGTATGAATGAGCCCCATTTAGCTGGTAAAGGCACGTTATCACTGTCAATAATGCGTCGAATAAAGACAAAAGTTGAAATGAAGAAACGTTTACTAATTTGCAGAAGTTTTGTATGTCGCTCTATCACTCCCATATCGATGACTGCAACTATAAATGATTTGGGTGAGAAAATAGCTTCTAAAGTCGGCATTGATAAACTGCCTCCGTCAGTCGATGCTCTAAGACAACACTGTTTAAGAGCATTTTACCAACTACTTATATGGCAAAATGCGTTGAATGCCACTTTAAACTTTTCCGATATTAAGGACTTTGAATGGAAATTAGAGGAATCTGACGGATCTATTGCCCCCGTCTTTTCTACAATTCCTGCATTACCTAACCAATATGATCGAAATATGTTTTTGCTCTTGCAAAGCTTAGCGTTGCTGTCAGCAATTGGATCAAATTTAAAAAATAATAGTATATTACATAACGAGCACGGAAAGTGATAAATAACGCACAAGCGGGAAAGTTGCCCACGAGGCGTTAGCCGAGTGCAGGCAATCCCGCGAGTGCGTTAGAAACTTTCCTGCGAGTTTTGTACACTATTTTTCCTACGACCATAAACGTTTCATTGCTCACTCAACCAATAAGTGAGCTCCATAGCATAAAATAATGCACATATAAAGAATTAGGCCTAACCTCCTCAAAGAGTTCTCTGAAATATGCTAAGAGCACTTTTTTCCGAATAAGAGGACTTCAATCCATGAACTGCTTACCCATTATGCTATTTTATCCCTCTCGAGATTTTTCTCGGAGTAAGTTTGGTAGCGTGCACTCTATTTTCTAATCACGAGCTTTGACGTCAGGGAAAGCTCGTCTAATGAGTAAGGTAAACTGGCTTCAGACGGACAGATCAGCTTGACGATTAACAAAATATGTATTTAAAAGTTAGTAAGGGAACATTCAAACGATCAGAAGAGTCGGAAATAAATCGGTTTTTAAACTTTGGCAGTGGTCTACACGAGAGCACTTTCTTACATTGGTTTAAAATATACTATATACTTCCAAGTTCCACGTGTTTACCGACTTCAAAAAAGGAGGAGGTTCTATATTCGGCTGTATGTATGTTTTTTTTTTTCCTTTTATGTATGTTCACTGATATCTTCGTTAATTGTGGACCGATTTTGAAAATTCTTCTTTTATTTGAAAGGGTATACTCCAGAGGTGGTCCCATTGTCACCAAGTCCGGATCTGAGAAAGGGCTCCTATGGAAATAGAGTAAAATTGTCAAATCTTTACTTTTATGTATGTTCACCGATTTCTTCGTCAATTGTGGATAGATTTTGAAAATTATTATTTTTTTATTTGAAAGGCTATACTCCGGAGGTAGTCCCATTGAGAGCAAGTCCGGATCTGATGAGGGGATCCCATGGAAATCGTGGGAAGTTCTCAAATTTTTCCTTTTATGTATGTTCACCGATTTCTTCGTCAATTGTGGATCGATTTTGAAAATTCTTCTTTTATTTGAAAGGCTATACTCCGGAGGTAGTCCCATTGACAGCAAGTCCGGATCTGATGAGGGGATCCCATGGAAATCAAGGGAAGTTCTCAAATTTTTCCTTTTATGTATGTTCACCGATTTCTTCGTCAATTGTGGATAGATTTTGAAATTTTTTTTTTTATTTGAAAGGCTATACTCCGGAGGTAGTCCCATTGAGAGCAAGTCCGGACCTGATGAGGTGATCGCAAGGGAATCGGGCGAAATCCTCACATTTGATAATTATTATGAACTCTCTCAAATGTAGTCGTTTAGTAATAATTATGCAGGTGTTTGCGTCTGGGAATCATCATTGCCTTAGATTTTTCAGCCGTCGTTTCCTCATTCGAGCAGCGTCCTTACTAGGTCTACCCATCACTTAAAATTGTAAAATAATTAGCTTTTTTTAAAAAAAAAAGAAACCGACTTCAAAAAGCAAGAAATAAGTCAGTACATGTATTATTACATGTGCTACCTACTGATCTGGTTGAAGTCATATCATATCGACACGTACTTAATCCAAGAATTTTAAGAAAAATTTCCTAGGATTTATTTGAACCGCATTGGGTTGTTCAAATTGTTTTGTTAATTATTATTTTACTCGAAATGAGGTATCAGCCGTGACTGCCACTGTGTTCAGGTTGCTAGGCAGCTTTACCTTCAGTTTATAGACTTCAGTTTAAAATCTTCAAAATTAAAGAAAAAACCGCTTAATTTAAAACAGGTTGATTAAAATGTTTGACTGTTTTAGTTTTCTGCAGTTGCAAGATAAGCAAAACCAGTCTAGACCAAAAATATTCTTCTCCAAACAACTTACTAGAGAAAATCACCTCATGGGCACCCCATGGGTTAAAATTGAAAAAATGTAAGTATCATCAGAAGAGACTACGACAGAACCAGCTTTGGAACTGAACGTGTTTTTACATGCGTGTATCGCCTAGAAAGAACAACTTTTGCCCTTATCCGATATTAAATATAACGAGCGTTCAAAAATAAACCTGGTTAGAGGAGGCTGGGCATTTTCATAACAGTGTACATTGCAATTGTTACAAAATCTAACTTGTCATTTAATTCAGTTTAGGTTAGGCAATGAGCACTAAATTCGGACAAATTATTGAAATTTATATTTGAAACGTTGTTGCTTTGTCAATGGACGTTCTTTCGTTGTAGTTCGAGTTAAGTATTGCAACTAGCAAGATGGCAAGTGATCAAAAGACACGGAAAGGTGCTGCTACAAAGCACATGGACGTTGCAATGACAGTCGGTACAGCAGCCGTTTCCTAAACCTTGTTTGCAAGTACGAAATGGTACGAAAACATGAATTTAAGACGGTCCCAACATATCAGAAAATGCGTGAGTTGTGCCAAAGCTGACCGGTAGCCGGTAGGTGAAAGTGTCGTCAAAGAAAGAATGTCCGAAGCATAGAAATATCACTAAGGACACTTACATATTATGCTCTACACTTTCTTAATGAAATTTAGTGAGGCGCACCCTGATCTAATAACACCTGCAAAAAAAAAGGTTTGTCTTTTGCTTCTGAAACTCAAGAGTTAAAACTTCTACCTAACTATACTTTTCAGATTTGCGCATTTAAGGGAACAAGTTTGAGTGTGAAATATGATAAAGTAACAAGCGAAACTGCAAGTGATTTCTTCCTTTGGCCACATTAAAAATTTCATGTATGTACCAAGCACGGCTTCCTAGGTTAGAAAGGGACGGTGTCCCTTCTCCGGCTGGTCGAGTTTGTAGTTCAGGGCTTTTTTTGCGTTCCGTAGAGAGCGCCACAGTACTCCCCCATAATGATTGACATGATTTTGAGGTTTAAACAATTTGACAATCAAAAAATTGTCAGTTTTTCAATAAAAATCATAATTAGCATTTTTAAACAGAAAAAGGTCTTTAATGCATTTGTTATCTGCAAGATTAAGAATAAAACACGGTAAGCAAAAATCAAAAATCAATTTAGTTTCAAAAGTTTTCGTTTTTTAGAGTAAGCATTAGTACTTCTTTTTCTGAGGTTCTGAGTTTGTAGGTTGCAAAAGTTTACTAGTAAAGGGGGTATCAGTTTGGATATTATGAGATGACAAACTGCGTTATAATGAAATTGACACTGGAATAAAGGATTGGAAGAATGGTCCGAAACAATTATTTTTCTTAGAATTGCTTCCACATTTTGTTTTGGTAAACTCGGTAAAATTTATATATATTGGGTCAAACCAACAAACCTCTCATTTGAATAATTTAGCTTTCCCCTGTCTTGATTGTAAATTAATTCTAACAAGGGGCTGGTTCTTCGGTTGACCTTGTCACGTAGAAGGGACAAACAGAATACACAGTTTATGGATTCTTCTACTTTCACTATAAGGTAACCACAGAGAAAAGCAATGGCTGGTGATTCAATCTGCAGGTCACCAGAATAACTGCCTGTGAATGTATTAATGATGTGTTCCAGCTTTTCCAGACTTGATTTAAGGTAATATCAATTTCATCATTAGCATGGGATTTTTGAACAATTATAACAAATTTTGCAGTGCCCACGTACTTAACATCAGGCACTGTGTTACTGTTGCTGATACTTCTTATCAGACCACTTCTTAAAATTTGACGCAATGCATATTCGGCTGCTCTGCAATCCACTAAATCATTGGATCCACCACGAAGTCGGATATTTGTAAAAATCGATTCAATAGCGTCAGAGCTAAATCGTCTGGTTAAAACATAATGAAAATTTAGATCCTTTATCAAATATTGAATGCAGAGATATGTGCTGCGTGCAGTGAAGACTAAGGCCTCTTTTGTTAAGCCACGAATATCTGTTTCAGCCGAAGTAGATTCAATGTCGGGGAAAGTCTTCATTCAACCAAGATAATCGTGGGTCTTCAGTGTCAGTGTAAGGAGAGCGGTATTGGGATCTTGTCGATGGACATACTTCAAAGCGGCTGTTACTGGGCGAGAAAATATTTGAATGGCCAAATTTGCTTTTATTTTTTCCAAATTTGAAGGACAAAGATTTTTTTTTTTGTTAAATATCTCACTGGCTTAATAATAAAATTTTCTCGAACTCATCTTTGAGGTAATTTGCCGAAATTATTCCATTGGATGCTTGAAAGCTTGAATCCAGGATTATATGAATTAGGCAAAAATTTTTGAAGTGAACAAAAAAGTTTAAAAAGGATGTACAAATTTTTGCTGTTTAATTTGCCATAATTACTTTGGCGGTTCGTTTTTGATTTGAAAGACGCTGTCAAGGTAACAGTTAAAAGTTCGGTTAAAAATTCGCTAGATGGAGGTACAGTACAGTACATTGTCAGAAACAGCTTTTTTTCAAACTCGACCAGCCGGAGAAGGGACACCGTTCCTTTCTAATCTAGGAAGCCGTGGTACCAAGCATCCGTAGCCGATGTAAGAAAAAATATGAAACTGAAGATTTTTTGCACTGTTTTTAATGGGATCAGAAAAAAAGCACAATTCTCTACAAGAAACATCGAAAACATTTTCACCATTAATTAACTGTAACTGTTTTGTGTCCTTCTAAGGGATTGTAAAATTCTCAATAAACATTTGTAGAAATTTGGTTAGAAACTGTCAGTTGGTCATATCCTTCGAAAGAGTGTTTTAATTTCTACATTTTGAAGAAATAAAGGTGTAAAACCAAATCATAAAGTGTCTGATATCTAAAAATAACTCGATTAACATCACACCCAAAGGTCTGAACTTTTTACCAACCGTTGTAGAAACCTTGGAGATAACTGCAGGACATTGCAGCCCAAACCCCCAAATCGTGTCGGTCTATATAAAACCGCTAACTAATACCCTAAAACACTTGCCAACACTTCTTTTTAAGATGCATAATATTAATTATTAATAATACTGCAGCTTCTCTGAAATTTTGAGGTTATGTTATCTGTCATGGAGAGTTTCGTGTTCATCAGTCAAGCTCTACACTGTAAAAAAATAAAACAAAAACGCAATTTCAAAGCCTACTCTAACCAGGGTTTTTATTGAACGCTCGTTAGAACCGGTGCGGTAAACCCTATCAGAATCCTCTGGCACCTTGATTTTCATAAATTTTCGAAATAACAAGTTTTGGAAGTAAAGGCCTCGTTTAATTTATTTTATTAATCAATTAACTTGTTTACTATTTCAGAGTAGAAATGGTTAAAACAAATGTAGCCGAAATTAGTCGTGAAGTATCACGGATATACTAGGCGAGTCGTAAAACCCCGAAGCTGCAGTACGAGTTGAGAAGAATTTATGCATTGCTTGAGCTTTTTTGACATACAAAAAATACTAGAAATCTTTTCTGCCTCCAACTTTGAAGAATATCTATCTACGTGAACTGGGTAGATGATGATAATTACGAGTCGTCGTACGATTCTGATGAAACTGTAGCCGAAGACGGTTGAAAACATTATCTTTTTTCAATTTTTTTACTTAAACCCTAAACGAGTTAAAAGAAACTACCGGACGTGTATCGTAATGCATTTTATTTAATACTGCAAGCTTGTTCTTCATTATTTTATTTCAAAAACCGGGCGCAAATTGATCCTTTAATGAAACATCTACCGGACAGTATGAAATAAAGATGTAAAACTTTGTTTAGATTAATTCAAATATCAAATACTAGCTGACCCGGCGAACTTTGTACCGCTTCAAAATCAATAAACGTTGTGTTAACTTATTAGCTGAATCAAATTCCGTTTTTAATGCACACAACGCCATCTACTGGCATTACCGAAACCAGCATACAACGCCATGTTAATTTTTATTTTTGTCATGTATCAAAGATAGTGTTATATACGGTTTCCATACAAAATGTATGAGAATTTTTTTTCCTAATATTTCCGATGTTTAAATAGTTATTTGCACCCGAAAAAAGTCAGTCAATCCGTTTTCGAGATAACATCAGAATTTTTTTGTCTGGAGTTGATTATCATTTTTAAAGCCCGGTACGACAAATTTTGGTGGCCGGCGTTATTTGTTATTGTTGCCCTGTACCAAGAGGGCTTTCGTTATTGTCGTTGCCCTGTACCAAGCTCCCCGTAATGTTTTAATAGTTATTCTGTTATTCGGAACGGAGACAAATCCAAGGGGGGCCCTTGGGCCCCATGTCCATGTAAAAAGTACTTTATAAATATACCAAAAAAATATTAAAAATCGGTCCAGCCGTTCTTGAGTTATAAACCTAAGGGGGCCCCTGGGCCCCCATGTCCCAGTTTTAAGAATTATTCTGCTTTTCGGGCGGACACAAATCCAACAAATCAAAAACCATGGAAATTGGTCCAGCCGTTCTCGAGTAATAAACCCCCTAAGCCCCCTAAGCCCCCTTGTCCATGTTTTAATAGTTATTCTGCTATTCGGGACGGAGACAAATCCAACAAACCAAAAACCATGAAAATTACTGGGCCCAATAATTACCCCCTGGGCCCCTCTGTCCATGTAAAGTATCCTATGTCCTTCTCCTGGTTCTAAGCTACCTCTCCACCAATTTTCAGCCAAATCGGTTCAGCCTTTCTTGAGTTATAAATAGTGTAACTAACACGACTTTCTTTTATATATATATATATTTTATTTATATATATATATATATATATAGACATATACGGCGGCAATGACAAGCCCAAAATGCTATGTTGGAAAGTAATACCAAGCCCGACACCTACTTACGAAGCCCGACTTTGGGCTTCGTAAAATTCACGTGTATATCCGAGTTATTTCTCGTTAATACGACTAAAGCCATCTACTGGCAAAATTTTCATTTGGCGGGTAAAGTCAGCATATATCGTAAAATACACACGTTTAGTTTTTGAAGTTCACTGTAGGGGGCGCACGACAGATTTGTATAAAACTGTATATCTACTGCAGATACTTTGTCGATGATGCCCGACCTTAAGATGTTTAATGGATAATAGGAATCCCGTTCATGTGACAACAGCGCATTCACTCGATTATTCATTTAATGTAATATTGGAGATATTAAACGCTACGAGCGAAAAGATGATTTAGCGGTAACAATTCAGAAAGCTGTTATCTGAGTATTTTAAAATTATATTTTAATGTCAAACCACCCTTAAAACATTTTTTTAACTCTTAAATACTCCGTTTTTTGATTACAACCAAATTTAAAAAATGTTTTTTATAGAACAATTTAAAAATTATAAACAGTGTCAGATATTTAAAAACGCCCTTAAAACGGTTTTTGAACCCATCATTCCAGTCACAAAAGGTTTTAGGTGTCCTGCTTAACAAATTTTCTTCTAGTTTTGGGTTTTTGATACTTTATGTTTTTTGAGGTGGAATACGAATTGGGTCTAACAGGTCTAACCTACCATATTTTTTTGTCGGGTGAACCGTTTAGGCGCAACAGTGCGTTGAAATGGGATATTATTGCCAGATTTTTATTTTTCCGGAGGCGGATTATGTTAATTTTGTGTTTTTTTTTTTTATTTAAAATGGTACCCTTTTACCCTTTTAAATTATGTTTAATATTTGGTTGTAATAAAAGCAAGGGTGTATTTATGGTTGAAAATAATTGTTTTAGGGGTGTGTTTTACACACACTGTTTTAAATTGTGTTGTGTTTTTAATTTGATTGTAAAGCAAAGGTGTATTTATGGGTTAAAAACTTAAAAAATGGTGTTTTTTAAATATTTGACACTGTTTATAATTTTTAAATTGTTTTAGACAAGGCCAAATTTTAAAAGCATCCTTAAAACTATTTCTTAACCCTTCAATACACCATTGCTTTAATTACAACTAAATTTTTGAGACATTTTTTATGACAACTTAAAACTTATAAAAAAGCTCACATCCCCGGAGCAGAACGAACAAAACAAAAAAATAGGTCTTTCCTATCGTCAGTTATGATCGAGAATGCATACAAATATCATGATTTTGCAGTATTTCCTAATTTTCCGACTTTTATTTATAATTGGCTCGAATTTTGTTTTCCCGAAAACTTTTCCAGGACCATAACAAACGAAACAAAAAAAGAATTAGGCATATCCATCGTTCGAATCGGGAGTTATGGTTTTGAATTTATATAAAAATCCCATGAAAAAATCACTTTCAGTTTTTCCCGAATTCTCCAATTTTTCGGGCAACTTTTACAATTTTTATTTCCGTAGGAACCTTATCTGGACTATGACGAATATGAGGAAAAAATTATTAGCGAAATGGGTTCATCCGTTCTCAAGTGATGCGCCTACAAATACACCATTTCAACATTTACGCACGTGCAGTGTATTTCAGTTTTTCCCGAATTTTCGAATTTTCCGGGTAAATTTTCCATTTTTGCTTTCCGTAAAAATCTTATTTGGACTATATTACAAATATTAACAAAGAAATTAGCCAATTCTGGCCAGCCATTCTCAAATGATGCGCTTACCAACGAACAGCATTACATTTTTATAGAGTCACTGGTGGGGGAACCAAAACCTTTCCAAACCTTTCCTTTCCATTTCATGCTTTGAGCATTTGAGGTTATGTAAAAGTGGTTTAAATCAACGTTCATTTTCTGGGTTTAAGAACACATTTTGTAGTCATGGTTAAGCGTGGGTTAACCCAGGGAGGTTAAAGCTAACCACATTTGGATGAAACGTAAAGTAAATGAGAACAAAAATTACAGCGAATGACAGTAATCTCACTATTTCCAGCCAGCTGTTGACACGTCACTAGCACGTGCGTTTGTTTTGAGAAGTCCCCACTCTCACTGACGTCACGACTTCTCCAGTCTATTATATAAAAATGAAACGCTATTCGTTGGTAAACGCATCACTTGAGAACAGGTGGACCGATTTGGCAATTTTTTTTTTGAGTACCTGTTCGTAATAGTCTAGGTAATATTTTTAAGGAAATAAAGATTTTCCAATTTTCCGGCAAACCTTTGCCAATTTTTATTTCCGTAAGAACCTGACCTGGACCATTACGGGGATTCTAAAAAAAATATCCAAATCGGTCCAGCCGTTCTCAAGTGTTGCGCTTACCAACGTAGGTACAGCATTTCATTTTTAGGGTTCCGTACCCCAAGAGTGCTATTACTAAGGCTCAGCTGTCCGGCTGTCCGTCCTTCCGTCTGTCACAGGGCTGTATCTTTTGAAGCGTAATAGTTAGACACTTGAAATTTTCACAGAATGCGGACAACTATGGCCGCAATAACAACAGATAATAAAAATAATAAAAAAATGTAGTGTTAAATAAATAGTACCTGGCGACCGAGCTTCTCTCGGTACTTATTTTTTTGGAAAATTGTGTTTTTTTCCGAAAAAGTATTGAGATACGTTATAATATACGATACGTCTCATGACTCCGAAGTTTAGGCAAGCCTTGAAACCGGAGGGCCCGAGGTAGCTTCCTTGAAACAAGACGACCGGAGGGGCCCCCCTTGAAACACGGCGTCCCGAGGGCCCCCCGTTTAAACATGGGGGCCCGAGGGCACCTTTGAAACAGGAAAACTCGACCCAAAAGGGAGCCCGAGAGGGCCCCCAAAACGGAGCCCGAGAGGGCCCCGAATAGGGAGCCCGAGGGGGGCCCCGATAAGGGAGCCCGAGGGGGGGGCCGAAAAGGGAGCCCGAGCGAGCCCCCGAAAAGGGAGCCCGAGCAAGCCCCCGAAAAGGGAGTCCGAGAAGGGGCCCATCGAAACAGGCGAGCCCGAGGAGCGGCCCCTCGCATCAGGCGGGCCCGAGGGGGCCTCATCGGTTATCAACATAATTATAGAAGTCGAAAGTTGAATTTGTTTAGTTCTAAAATAGGATTTATGTATGAGACAAATTTAATTGAATTGAAATCTTTAGAAAGGAAAGCCCATGGGGGGCCCGTTGAGACAGACAAGCCTCCTTGAGATATCCTTGGGACAGGGGGGCGTAGCCACCATCTGAACTGCCGTAATAGCTCCTACTACGCTAGTCGCAGTCGTTTCATTCAAACGCGTTCCCGCTCTCATTCATCCCCATCACCAAGGTGTTTGAAATTGTCACATGATTGTCAGTATGACAGCGGATAAAGGATCTTAAAAAAACCGTATTTTTGTCTAAAATTGCGTTTCTACAAGAAATCGAACTACATAGGTAGACTTAAAAAGCAAAACTTTATCTGAATACAAAATTTCATCCAAATCGTTAGAGCCGTTTCCGAGATCCACGAAATATATAAATAAATAAATAAATTTACAAGAATTGCTCGTTTAAATATATTAGATTAGATAGATTGTACGGTAGTACGAAACCCTTCGAGTCCGACTTGCACTAACACGACTTTTATTATATAGATATGTAAACTACCAAGTCCCTACAAATTTAATGTGGTATAAATAACCATTCTGGGACTGTAATAAACACTGTTGTCAAATGTGCAAATACGTGTCTTTAAAATAAATAAATAATAGAAATTTCAGCCAAACGCTTCAGTTCCGATTTTTTTTCTGTTTCGACAGTTGAGGATTTTTAGTTAAAATATCAATAGTATTTTACTAAAAAAATAGCTTAAGTCACAGTAAATTTTCTATAAAACGCTTGTTTGTACTGTTTTCTTTGTACAGACAAAAGCTTGACTTGGTTTCCACGCAAATAAGCGCAGGAGAGTTGTTAAGAACATACTCTATTAATTTTAGAATTTAGGGTATTGTTGGAGACATCAAACCACCTTGACTTTTAATTGAGCAATAACATGTAAAAAATGTCTTTGTAAGTATTTTAGCACAATTTGGCTGTAAATAGGCGTTATAAAACGCCGATATATAAAAATTTTACCGAAACGCTTCAGTTCCGAAATTTTAGCAATAATTTTGTTTTTAAGAGCTTGTTGTCTAAACTTGACTTAGAAAGTAGTTTAAAGTAGTATTTAGCATAAATCTCAAAATTAAACAAAATATTTCTTACAGGCCTCACCCGTGCGACAAGGTAACTTGTTTGCACCAAAATTATTCCCTCTTGAAGCCTTTATTGAAGCTTCATTTTACCATAAATTATCGTAATTATTTTTAATAAATAACAGTTCTTGGACGGTAGTAATAGTATATTTCATACGAGTGCGCTGTCATTACACTTTTCAGTGGCGAGGGCGAATTTTTGCAGCCCGAGGCGAATGCCGAGGGCCGCAATGAGGCCGAGCCCCTGAAAAGTGACAGGGCACGAGTATTGAATAGTGTTTCTTTTTGTATTCGTTCCCGCAAAATGAGAAAAAGTACAAATTTACATCAGATTTTGAGGTTAGGTTGACTGCTGCCAAATTAAATACATCCGATGCAAAATTTATGTATGTTGCTATATATTTCATTACGCATTATGTGTTTCACAAAACGAACACAATAGTATATTTTATTACAAGGCCAGAAAATGTCATTTTGCAAGTGCGAGCACAGTTTGTGGAGGCGAGGCGTAGCCGAGACTTCACAAGTGCAAGCACTTGCAAAACAGTTTCGGGTCTTGTGATAAACGAAACTTTTTCGGCCGACAAAAGATTTTCATTGTTCACTTTTGTAGGGGGGCCTCATGCCTCATGGGGGCCCACGTGTCGCAAAGAGCCCCCTTGGGCCTCCACATCGCAAGGCCCCCCACAAGTCTAAGGGGGCCTCATAACGCATGGAGGCCCTCGTGTCTCAAAGAGCCCCTTTGGGCCCCCCTGTTTTAAGAGCTCCACATGTCAAAAGGACCCCCCCCATGTCTTAAAGGGCCCCCTTGGGCCCCTCTGTTGAAGGGGGTTTTGTTATTGTCGTTGTCCTATACCAAGGCCCCCCCCTGTAATTTTTCCGATGTTTTAATGGTAGTTATTCTGCTATTCGGGGCGGTGACAAATCCAACGAACATAAAAGCTTGCATTGAAAAATCCCTAGTTTCCATGTTCTAGCCTAGGCAGGCAAATATCGTTTTCCAGCCGATTTGGACGACTGGAAAATAACTAAATTGAGACGAAGGCCGAAAAAAACACAATATTTGCTCCGAAAAATTCGTGAGATGGTATGAGGGGAGGCAGAAATAGAATTCCCTCAAGAACAGCAGAAACAAAAGGGGATGTTGTAAATAATGTAAGAGGCACAAAACTTTGGACTTTAGTAAGTTGTTAGTTTTATAAACAGTACTTTTATAGTTTATAAATGACAAAGGCCTATTTAAAATTGTTTACCCAGTTAAATATTATAGCAATAAATAATTTGTACTTGATAGGCCTCACCAGTTGGCTCCTGTTATTCTGCACCTACCTGTGGGACGACGGGTAAATAAAACAAATTGGATCTACCTTCATGAATAATTTTGCTGTCATTATCATTGATTATTATTATTCATTATCAATATATTGTCAAGAAAATACAGGTGCCCGATTCCAAACAAATAATTTAAGAAAAACTTTAAAAAATACAATTTTGTTGAATAATAAGTCAGCATACAATATTAATTTAGTCTACATTTGTGGTGGAAATGCTGGCAACACCGCTTGGCGTCGTATAATACGTGCTATACATTTTTTTATACAAACGGGATTGTTATAGTAAGCAGAGCATGTGTGGTTTCGTAAAATCTGAGAAACATAGAATTATTTGTATGTCAACAAAAAGTTACCCCTCTCAGGTTGCGCTGATTAATGTGGTGATATAAAACCTATATATCCAGCAAATATATCTGTAACTATAAAGGAAAAGGCGGGCTTCTGAGTGCCTGTGGTGTTTGTCGGGCTTGGTATGGATAGCTGGGTATGTATATATATATATATATATATATATATATATATATATATATAAAGCCCGACAAACACCACAGGCACTCAGAAGCCCGCCCTTTCCTTTATAGTTACAGATATATTTGCTGGATATATAGGTTTTATATCACCACATTAATCAGCGCAACCTGAGAGGGGTAACTTTTTGTTGACATACAAATAATTCTATGTTTCTCAGATTTTACGAAACCACACATGCTCTGCTTACTATAACAATCCCGTTTGTATAAAAAAATGTACATCACGTATTATACGAAGCCAAGTGGTGTTGCCAGCATTTCCACCACAAATGTAGACTAAATTAATATTGTATGCTGACTTATTATTCAACAAAATTGTATTTTTTTTTAAGTTTTTCTTAAATTATTTCTTTTCTTGGCAATATATTGATAATGAATAATAATAATGAATGATAATGACAGCAAAATTATTCATAAAGGTAGTTCCAATTTGTTTTATTTACCCGTCGTCCCACAGGTAGGTGCAGAATAACAGGAGCCAACTGGTGAGGCCTATCAAGTACAAATTATTTATTGCTATAATATTTAACTGGGTAAACAATTTTAAATAGGCCTTTGTCATTTATAAACTATAAAAGTACTGTTTATAAAACTAACAACTTACTAAAGTCCAAAGTTTTGTGCCTCTTACATTATTTACAACATCCCCTTTTGTTTCTGCTGTTCTTGAGGGAATTCTATTTCTGCCTCCCCTCATACCATCTCACGAATTTTTCGGAGCAAATATTGTGTTTTTTTCGGCCACCGTCTCAATTTAGTTATTTTTTCGGCTTCCGTCTCAATTTAGTTATTTTCCAGTCGTCCAAATCGGCTTGAAAACGCTATTTGCCAGCCTAGGCTAGAAAATAGAAACTAGGGATTTTTCAATGCAAGCTTTTATGTTCGTTGGATATGTCGCCGCCGCGAATAGCAGAATAACTACCATTAAAACGCCGGAAAAATTACAGGGGCCTTGGTATAGGACAACGACAATAACAAAACCCCCTCAAACAGGGGGGTCCAAGGGGGCCTTATAAGACATGGTGGGGGCCCTTTCGACATGTGGAGCCCTTGAAACAGGGGGGCCCAAGGGGGCTGTTTGAGACACGAGGGCCCCCATGCGTTATGAATCCCCCCTTAGACTTGTGGGGGACTTTGCGACATGGGGGCCCAAGGGGGCTGTTTGAGACACGTGGGCCCCCATGAGGCATGAGACCCCCCTACAAAAGTGAACAATGAAGATCTTTTGTCGGCCGAAAAAGTTTCGTTTATCACGCGGCCCGAAACTCTTTTGCAAGTGCTTGCACTTGCAAAATTACATTTTCTGGCCTTGTAATAAAATATACTATTGTATTCGTTTTGTGAAACACATAATGCGTAATGAAATACATAGCAACATACATAAATTTTGCATCGTATGTATTTAATTTGGCAGCAGTCAACCTAACCTCAAAATCTGATGTAAATTTGTACTTTTTCTCATTTTGCGGGAACGAATACAAAAAGAAACACTATTCAATACTCGTGCCCTGTCACTTTTCAGGGGCTCGGCCGCATTGCGGCCCTCGGCATTCGCCTCGGGCTGCAAAAATTCGCCCTCGCCCCTGAAAAGTGTAATGACAGCTCACTCGTATGAAATATACTATTACTACCGTCCAAGAACTGTGATTTATTAAAAATAATTACGATAATTTAGGGTAAAATGAAGCTTCAATAAAGGCTTCAAGAGGGAATAATTTTGGTGCAAACAAGTTACCTTGTCGCACGGGTGAGGCCTGTAAGAACAAAATATTTTGTTTAATTTTGAGATTTATGTTAAATACTACTTTAAACTACTTTCTAAGTCAAGTTTAGACAACAAGCTCTTAAAAACAAAATTATTGCTAAAATTTCGGAACTGAAGCGTTTCGGTAAAATTTTTATATATCGGCGTTTTATAACGCCTATTTACAGCCAAATTGTGCTAAAATACTTACAAAGACATTTTTTACATGTTATTGCTCAATTAAAAGTCGAGGTGGTTTGATGTCTCCAACAATACCCTAAATTCTAAAATTAATAGAGTATGTTCTTAACAACTCTCCTGCGCCTGCGCTTATTTGCGTGGAAACCAAGTCAAGCTTTTGTCCGTACAAAGAAAACAGTACAAACAAGCGTTTTATAGAAAATTTACTGTGACTTAAGCTATTTTTTTAGTAAAATACTATTGATATTTTAACTAAAAATCCTCAACAGTCGAAACAGAAAAAAATCGGAACTGAAGCGTTTGGCTGAAATTTCTATTATTTATTTATTTTAAAGACACGTATTTGCACATTTGACAACAGTGTTTATTACAGTCCCAGAATGGTTATTTATACCACATTAAGTTGTGGGGACTTGGTAGTTTACATATCTATATAATAAAAGTCGTGTTAGTGCAAGTCGGACTCGCACACGAAGGGTTTCGTACCACCGTACAATATTTATTTAAGACTACATTTTTTTTATTATTTTTATTATCTGTTGTTATTGCGGCCATAGTTGTCCGCATTCTGTGAAAATTTCAAGTGTCTAACTACTACGGTTCAAAAGATACAGCCTTGTGACAGACAGGACGGACAGCCGGACAGCTGAGCCTTAGTAATAGCACTCTTGGGGTACGGAACCCTAAAAATGAAATGCTGTACCTACGTTGGTAACACACTTGGCAACACTTGAGAACGGCTGGACCGATTTGGCTATTTTTTTTAGAATCCCCGTAATGGTTCAGGTCAGGTTCTTACGGAAATAAAAATTGGGAAAGATTTGCCGGAAAATTGGAAAATCTTTATTTCCATAAAAACATTACCTAGACCATTACGAATAGGTACTCAAAAAAAAAAATTGCCAAATCGGTCCACCTGTTCTTAAGTGATGCGTTTACCAACGAATAGCGTTTCATTTTTATATAATAGACTGGAAAAGTCGTGACGTCACTGAGAGTGGGGACTTTTCAAAACAAACGCACGTGCTAGTGACGTGTCAACAGCTGGCTGGAAATAGTGAGATTACTGTCATTCGCTGTAAGTTTTTTTTGAAAATTTACCCGGAAAAACTGAAATACACTGCACGTGCCTAAATGTTGAAATGGTGTATTTGTAGGCGCATCACTTGAGAACGGATGAACCCATTTCGCTAATAATTTTTTCCTCATATTCGTCATAGTCCAGATAAGGTTCCTACGGAAATAAAAATTGTAAAAGTTGCCCGAAAATTTGGAAAATTCGGGAAAAACTGAAAGTGATTTTTTCTATGGGATTTTTATATAAATTCACAACCATAACTCACGATTCGAACGATGGATATGCCTAATTCTTTTTTTGTTTTGTTCGTTATGGTCCTGGAAAAGTTTTCGGAAAACAAAGTTCGAGCCAATTATAAATAAAAGTCGGAAAATTAGGAAATACTGCAAAATCATGATATTTGAATGCATTCTCAATCATAACTGATGATAGGAAAGACCTATTTTTTTTGTTTTGTTCGTTCTGTTCCCGGGATGTGAGCTTTTTTATTATTATTGATTATTAAGTTTTAAGTTGTCATAAAAAATGTCTCCAAAATTTAGTTGTAATTAAAGCAATGGTGTATTGAAGGGTTAAAAAATAGTTTTAAGGATGCTTTTAAAATTTGGCCTTGTTTAAAACAATTTAAAAATTATAAACAGTGTCAAATATTTAAAAACCACCTTTTTTAAGTTTTTAACCCATAAATACACCTTTGCTTTACAATCAAATTAAAAACACAACACAATTTAAAGCAGTGTGTGTAAAACACACCCTTAAAACAATTATTTTCAGTTATAATATAATAAGAGTTGAGATTTCGTCGGAAAAATTTACTCATTGTTACGAGAGTTCGCCTAGCAATTTTGCGAATGACATTGTTATAAAAATCACGAAACGCAGTTGAGTGATTTTTGATCAATGTCATGTCGGGCTTCGTAAGTAGGTAGACATATACGGCGGCAATGTCAAGCCCAAAATGCTATGTTGGAAAGTAATACCAAGCCCGACACCTACTTACGAAGCCCGACTTTGGGCTTCGTAAAATTCACGTGTATATCCGAGTTATTTCGCATTGATACGACTAAAGCCATCTACTGGCAAAATTTTCATTTGGTGGGTAAAGTCACCATATATCGTAAAATACACACGTTTAGTTTTTGAAGTTCACTGTAGGGGGCGCACGACAGATTTGTATAAAACTGTATATCTACTGCAGATACTTTGTCGATGATGCCCGACCTTAATATGTTTAATGCATAATAGGAATCCCGTTCATGTAACAACAGCGCATTCACTCGATTATTCATTTAATGTAATATTGGAGATATTTAACGCTACGAGCGAAAAGATGATTTAGCGGTAACAATTCAGAAAGCTCTTATCTGAGAATTTTAAAATTATATTTTAATGTCAAACCACCCTTAAACCGTTTTTTCAACTCTTAAATACTCCGTTTTTTGATTACAACCAAATTTTTAAAACGTTTTTTATAGAACAATTTAAAAATTATAAACAGTGTCAGATATTTAAAAACGCCCTTAAAACGGTTTTTGAACCCATCATTCCAGTCACAAAAGGTTTTAGGTGTCCTGCTTAACAAATTTTCTTCTAGTTTTGGGTTTTTGATACTTTATGTTTTTTGAGGTGGAATACGAATTGGGTCTAACAGGTCTAACCTACCATATTTTTTTGTCGGGTGAACCGTTTAGGCGCAACAGTGCGTTGAAATGGGATATTCTTGCCAGTTTTTTTTTTCCGGAGGCGGATTATGTTAATTTTGTGTTTTTTTGATTTAAAATGTTGGTACCCTTTTACCCTTTTAAATTAGGTTTAATATTTGGTTGTAATAAAAGCAAGGGTGTATTTATGGTTGAAAATAATTGTTTTAAGTGTGTGTTTTACACACACTGCTTTAAATTGTGTTGTGTTTTTAATTTGATTGTAAAGCAAAGGTGTATTTATGGGTTAAAAACTTAGAAAAAGGTGGTTTTTAAATATTTGACACTGTTTATAATTTTTAAATTGTTTAAAACAAGGCCAAATTTTAAAAGCATCCTTAAAACTATTTTTTAACCCTTCAATACACCATTGCTTTAATTACAACTAAATTTTGGAGACATTTTTTATGACAACTTAAAACTTAATAATAAATAATAATAAAAAAGATCACATCCCGGGAGCAGAACGAACAAAACAAAAAAATAGGTCTTTCCTATCATCAGTTATGATTGAGAATGCATACAAATATCATGATTTTGCAGTATTTCCTAATTTTCCGACTTTTATTTATAATTGGCTCGAACTTTGTTTTCCCGAAAACTTTTCCAGGACCATAACGAACGAAACAAAAAAAGAATTAGGCATATCTATCGTTCGAATCGTGAGTTATGGTTGTGAATTTATATAAAAATCCCATAGAAAAAATCACTTTCAGTTTTTCCCGAATTTTCCAATTTTTCGGTCAACTTTTACAATTTTTATTTTCGTAGGAACCTTATCTGGACTATGACGAATATGAGGAAAAAATTCTCAAGTGATGCGCCTACAAATACACCATTTCAACATTTACGCACGTGCAGTGTATTTCAGTTTTTCCCGAATTTTCGAATTTTCCGGGTAAATTTTCCAAAAAAAAATACAGCGAATGACAGTAACCTCACTATTTCCAGCCAGCTGTTGACACGTCACTAGCACGTGCGTTTGTTTTGAAAAGTCCCCACTCTCAGTGACGTCACGACTTTTCCAGTCTATTATATAAAAATGAAACGCTATTCGTTGGTAAACGCATCACTTGAGAACAAGTGGACCGATTTGTAAATTTTTTTTTGAGTACCTATTCGTAATGGTCTAGGTAATGTTTTTATGGAAATAAAGATTTTCCAATTTTCCGGCAAATCTTTCCCAATTTTTATTTCCGTAAGAACCTGACCTGGACCATTACGGTTCTAAAAAAAATAGCCAAATCGGTCCAGCCGTTCTCAAGTGTTGCCAAGTGTGTTACCAACGTAGGTACAGCATTTCATTTTAAGGGTTCCGTACCCCAAGAGTGCTATTACTAAGGCTCCGCTGTCCGTCTCTCCGTCCTTCCGTCTTTCACAGGGCTGTATCTTTTGAACCGTAATAGTTAGACACTTGAAATTTTCACAGAATGCGGACAACTATGGCCGCAATAACAACAGATAATAAAAAAAAAAGTAGTGTTAAATAAATATTGTACGGTGGTACGAAAGCCTTCGTGTGCGAGTCCGCCTTGCACTTGGCCGATTTGTATTATATACAGTGAGCGGCAAAAGTATGGAATAAATTCATTAAAAACAGTCAAATGGTACTGTCAGTCTCATTAGTATGTGTAAATTGTTTTACAAAACGTTTTCGAAAATGGTTCATTTAACAGAAACACAACGTATAGAAATTTTAATTATTGTGATTGGGTGCGGTGATAAAACTAGAACCCAACAAGAAGTCTGTAATTTGTTCAATGCAAAGTACCCAGATACTCATCAGCCAATCTACAGTCAATAAAATTGAAAATAAATTTAGAAGAACTGGGCATGTTAAAGCGATTAGAAGAACGGGTCGTCCAAAAATTAACGAAGATACGTCCTTGTAAAAATTTTTCCAAATGGCAATGATCAGACCTTAGTAAATGATGATTTGTAGTTTAAGCAAGACGGTGCACCCCCACACTTTGCACTTCCTGTTTGCCATCACTTGAACAATTGGTTTCCTAGGAGGTGGATTGGGAGCCGAGGACCGATAGAGTGGCCTGCAAGGTCTCCAGACCCCTTGATTATTTTTTATGTCGTTATTTAAAGTCTAAGATTTATGTTAGACCACAGAATCTAGAAGATTTAAAAATTAGGATTCGATACGAAATAAGTAGAATTAGTGAAGAAGTAATTCATAATGTCCAAAAGGAATTTCTTCATAGACTTGCTTATTGCCAACAAGGTTTCGTTATAAAATGTATTTTTTCCTTATGTAAGATAACAAAATTTTTACACTGTCGTGTAGACAATTAAAGGGGCTATCAGAATCAAGAAAAAAAATAGGGGGTTTCTATTTAAAAAAAAATATCGATGAAGTCATCACTCGAAAACAAATGACAAAAATATGTATTTTTATAACTTAAAATTGACCCGTCTAAAGATTTCTTTGAAAAAAAATTTGTTTAATTTTTAATGAATTGATGCCATAATTTTGCCGCTCACTGTAGATATATATATATAAGCCGCGTTCGCGGGTGCAGTTCTGAACCAGTTCAGAACTATTACGCATGCGCAGTGGAAAAAACGGCGTTCGCGGTTCGCCAAATTCTGAATTTGTAATAACAGTTCGGCGTTCGCGGATAATATCGAACGGTTCATTATTGCTTCGGAATCGATCCTGGCAGTTCTAGGACTGTAGTCGGGACTAATAATTCGGTTCGGCTGTTCTTGCACAATTTCGATTTAAGTTGTTTTCTATAAACGTCAGTTTACAGTTGTAAGTGCAATGATCTCTAGTAAAGAGGGCCCCCTTTTCCAATTGGGCTCCCTGAGGCTCCTGACCAAGAAGGCCCCGACCAAGAAGGCTCCTGACCAAGGGGGCGGGGCCGTCGACCAAGGAGGCACCCGACCGAGGGGACCCTTGACCAAGGGCGCTGCCGACCAAAAAAGCTGCCGACCAAGGGGTCCCCCGACTAAGGGGGCTCCCGATCAAGGGGGCTACCGGCAAAGGGGTGTCCCGACCAAAGAGCTCCCGGCAAAGGGGGCTCCCGACCAAATTGCCCCCGTCCAAGGGGGGTTACGGACCAAGGGGCCCCCCGACCAAGGAGAACGCCGGAAACCAAAATTTGTCGTATCGCGCATTAAAAATGACAATCGATTCTTAAGGAGTAAACTCCAAAAGTTTCACTTCTGTCGTGCGTGGACTCCACACACAATTTTATTTTTATTTTAAGTGAACGCACCTATCCCCGATATTTTTAGCATAGTTCTAAGAAAGTATTTTGGTGAGTCCACTGATGAGTTTCTTCCTCCTCTTCAGGTCTTTCCGGAACGATTAAAAATTCGGTTAAGACTTCTAAAATTGGTTGGTTTAAAAACACATCTTATAGACAATCGTTTATTATTTAGATCCTTCGAACTCACTCATTTTCTGATAGACAAATCAACAAACAACGCTAGTTTGTTGGTTCATCTAAACTAGCATTTCAGAATTTTTCATGGAACAGTTCAAAACTATCGTTCGCGGTAAAATAAAATTTCGAACCGGTTCATAATCGGGCATGCGCCTTATGACAATCCGGAATAGTTCTGAACTAGTTCGGAATCGATTCAAAATGTGAACCGCGAACAAAGCTATAAACTTCCAAGTCCCTACAAATTTAATGTGGTATAAATAACCATTCTGGGACTGTAATAAACACTATATATATTGCAGGAACAAAAGGGGATATTCTAAATAATGTAAGAGGCACAAAACTAGGTATTTCTGAAGTTTCAAGATTTTAATTTGGAAAATATACTGTAAAAAACACCTACATTGGGCTCATTTGTAATACAAAAAAATGTGGCCACGAATTTGCAGTTATTGACAGTGTAAACAACTGCAAATGTCCCAATGTTATCAAATGTTCAAATACATGTCTTTAAAATTAATAAATAATAATAATAGAAATTTCAGTCAAACGCTTCAGTTCCGATTTTTTTTTCTGTTTCGACAGTTGAGGATTTTTAGTTAAAATGTCAATAGTATTTTACTGAAAAATTAGCTTAAGTTACAGTCAATTTTCTATAAAACGCTTGTTTGTACTGTTTTCTTTGTACGGACAAAAGCTTGACTTGATTTCAACGCAAATAAGCCCAGGAGAATTGTTGAAAACATATTCTATTAATTTTAGAATTTAGGGCATTGTTGGAGATATCAAACCACCTTGACTTTTAATTGAGCAATAACATGTAAAAAATTTCTTTATAAGTATTTAAACACAATTTGGCTATAAATATGGGTTATAAAACGGCGATACATATAAAACCTTAACCGAAACGCTTCAGTTCCGAAATTTTAACAATAGTTTGTTGTCTAAACTTGACTTAGAAAGTAGTTTAAAGTAGTATTTAGCATAAATCTCAAAAAATTAAACAAAATATTTTGTCCTTCCAGGCCTCACCCGTGCGACACGGTAACTTGTTTGCACCAAAATTATTCCCTCTTGAAGCGTTTATTGAAGCTTCATTTTACCCTAAATTATCGTAATTATTTTCCTGATGTGGCATAAATAACCGTTCTGGGACGGTAATAAACACAATATTTGCTACGAAAAATTCGTGAGATGGTATGAGGGGATGCAAAAATAGAATTTCCTCAAGAACAGTAGCAACAAAAGGGGATGTTGTAAATAATGTAAGAGGCACAAAACTTTGGACTTGTTGTTAGTCAGTTTTATAAACAGTACTTATAGTTTATAAATGACAAAGGCCTATTTAAAATTGTTTACCCAGTTAAATATCCTAACAATTTGTTCTGCATCCACCTGTGGGACTACCTACTTGAATAATTTTGCTGTCTTTATCATTCATTATTATTCATTATCAATATATTGCCAAGAAAATACGGGTGGCGGATTCCAAACAAATAATTTAAGAAAAACTTTCAAAAAATTACAATTTTGTTTATTGTTTTTGAAGGACACGGAATAATAAGTCAGCATACAATATTAATTTAGTCTACATTTGTGGTGGAAATGCTGGCAACAGCGCTTGGCTTCGTATAATACGTGATATACATTTTTTTATACAAACGGGATTGTTATAGTAAGCAGAGCATGTGTGGTTTCGTAAAATCTGAGAAATATAAAATTATTTGTATGTCAACAAAAAGTTACCCCTCTCGGGTTGCGCTGATTAATGTGGTGATATAAAACTTATATATCCAGCAAATATATCTGTAACTATAAAGGAAAGGGCGGGCTTCTGAGTGCCTGTGGTGTTTGTCGGGCTTGGTATGGATAGCTGGGTATGTATATATATATATATATATATATATATATATATATATATATATATATATATATATATATATATATATATATATATATATATATATATATACTAGCTGACCCGGCGAACTTTGTACCGCTTCAGAATCAATATACGTTGTCTTAACTTATTAGCTGAATCAAATTCCGTTTTCAAAGCATACTGCACACAACGCCATCTACTGGTATTACCGAAACCAGCATACAACGCCATGTTAATTTTTGTTTTTGTCATGTATACGGTTTCCATACAAAATGTATGATAAATTTTTTTTCCTAATGTTTCCGATGTTTTAATAGCTATTCGCCCCCGAAAAAAGTCAGTCAATCCGTTTTCGAGATATCATCAAAAAAATTTTGTCTGGAGTCCACGCGCAACCGAAGTGAAACTTTGGAGTTTGCTGCTCAAAAATTCATCATCATCATTTTTAAAGCCCGCTACGACAAATTTTGGTGGCCGGCGTTATTTGTTATTGTTCCGGCGTTATTTGTTATTGTTGCCCTGTACCAAGCGGGCTTTCGTTATTGTCGTTGCCCTGTACCAAGCTCCCCGTAATGTTTTAATAGTTATTCTGCTATTTGGGACGGAGACAAATCCAAGGGGGTCCCTTGGGCCCCATGTCCATTTGAAAATTACTTTACCACCTATTCTCATACCTACCAAATATACAAAACAAAATCGGTCCAGCTTAAGGGGCCCCCCTGGAAGCCCATGTTCATGTAAAAAGTACTTTACGATCTAATCTCATACCTACCAAATATACAAAAAAAAATTAAAATCGGTCCAGCCGTTCTTGAGTTATAAACCCAAGGGGGCCCCTGAGCCCCCCAGTCCCAGTTTTAAGAGTTATTCTGCTATTCGGGGCGGACACAAATCCAACAAAAAAAGATCATAAAAATCGGTTAAGCCATTCTTTAGTTATAAAGCCAAGGGAGCCCCCTAAGCCCCCCTGTCCATGTTTTAACAGTTATTCTGCTATTCGGGGCGGAGGCAAATCCAACAAATCAAAAACCATGAAAATTGGTCCAGCCGTTCTCAAGTAATAAACCCAAGGGGGCCCCCTGGGCCCTCATGTCCATGTTTTAATAGTTATTCTGCTATTCGGGGCAGAGCCAAATCCAACAAAACAAATATCATAAAAATCCGCCCAGCCTTTCTTGAGTTATAAAACCAAGGGGGCCCCCTAAGCCCCCTTGTCCATGTTTTAATAGTTATTCTGCTATTCGGGGCGGAGACAAATCCAACAATCCAAAAACCATGAAAATTTTCAGCCAAATCGGTTCGGCTGTTCTTGAGTTATAAATAGTGTAACTAACACGACTTTCTTTTATATATATAGATATATATATACGGGCGTTCGGTAATTTGACAGCCATCGCTTTACTGTGGCCTCACAGTATTTAGTAGAGTGCTCACGGGCATTTATTTTCACTCCCGTGTGACTCGCGAGGTTAAAAGCAACGAATTAGCCAGAATGCAAGCTTGTGCCCTTGTGACTCAAAATCCGAAAGCCATCAAAAATCGTCCTGTGCAGAAGGGCACTAGAAACGAATTGCTACCCGCTAAAAATTCGTTAAATTTGCCGCTTTTTTTCGTTTCCACTCTATTTCATGTACAGGAATAAATCGTGTTGTTTCATCTCGTCCAATTTTCATCCATATAAACCATAAAAAAAGCATAAAACCATCACATCAGTGTCATTGTATTTGATAATGCACCTAATGTAGTCTGCCTTTTTGGCTGACAATATTTCATTAATTCTTGTTATACATTTTTATAATCATAATTGTATCTATGTTTAATATCCATAAGATTAAATTGTATTTCATATTACATATTATTAATTTAATCAGTAATTAAATAAAATTCTCCCCAGCCATAGGCGAAATGCGGGAGGAGTGCTGTGCAGGGGAGGCTATTTAAACGGAGTGGGGAAGCGAAGGTGTTCGCGCCGCCGGCGCCGGAGCGGGCGGAATAAGACATCGAAGTACATTATTAATTGCCGGACAGTTACCATACTCTCAAAAATTATGGAACAAAGACGGTTGGCATCCACATACTCGGGGCAAACTTTTTTCAAGAGACGAATTTTTTAAGTTAGGCTTTTGTTTTTGAGATAATCCAGTGGAAACGAAAAAAAGCGGCAAATTTAACGAATTTTTAGCGGGTATCATTTCGAGTTATTCGCCTCCGAAGTTATCGCTCGCCTAAGACTCTTAGGGGTTTTGGAAATTTCAAAGAATTAAAAAAAATATAACCCGCACAAACTTTTTTATGAAACTACTACCAAAAAATCACATTCAAAATCTAGTTTCCCCCCATATGCGTAACTCGCAATTCGTTTCTAGTGCCCTTCTGCACAGGACGATTTTTGACGGCTTTCGAATTTTGAGTCACAAGGGCACAAGCTTGCATTCTGGCTAATTCGTTGCTTTTAACCTCGCGGGTCACACGAAACTGATTTCTAGAAGACTTTTCAAGCGTTGAGAACTCTACTAATTCAGAGAAAGCATATTTTGCAATTACTTGATTTTTTTTTAACATCCGATAAAGAACTAGAAGGATTTTAAATAGGCCAATCAGAGAAATGG
The DNA here is from genome assembly GCA_963583935.1 of Diaperis boleti. Taxonomy (NCBI): domain Eukaryota; kingdom Metazoa; phylum Arthropoda; class Insecta; order Coleoptera; family Tenebrionidae; genus Diaperis; species Diaperis boleti. The sequence goes on along the minus strand of OY757245.1, from coordinate 40,854,771 downwards.
TTTCATCAGCCCCAATTCTATGGAATCAAGTATTCTGTTTAAAAAAAAGAGACTTTCACATTTGACGGCTAAAGTCAATCAAAAATCAGTGGCGTATACTGGGAAAGATACTAACATAATAACTGCATCATTCAAAGTGGTTTATTATTAAAGAAAGGTAACTTAAATATTTAAAATAAATGTTCAAATCGGCGACCATCGTTCTGTATACAAAGACGGGCCCGTCTCAACAACGAACTTCTAGCGTTTTCAAAAACCTCTGGGGTATTCCTGATTTGATCAGACGCTAGGAGGATTCTGTGTTGCAATTTGTTCACATCAGGAATATCGATACCATAAACAACCGATTTCACATGCCCTCAGAAATAAAAATCTAACGGAGTTAAATCCATACTCCTGGCCGGCCACGGAAACGGGCCATCCATCTCTCCGGAAATCATTCACAAAACTGCTGCCTGACAACACTGTTTGACTCGTAGATCTGATAGTAGAACAAACATTATTTTCAGATCATTATTGTAAGTCGTTTCTATGGTTACATGTAGTAAAAGTAAACTTGAATAGGATTAAGAGTTATTGGTGTAAGCAATTTTTCATTTTTTCATTTACCAGTTGTAAAAATCCTCGTAAGTTAACAGTATAATAACAAAATAATAGTAGTAGCAAAATAATAAGAAAATGTAATTAAAAAACAATTAAACACAACCAAAACAATTAAATCACTATTTAAACGATTTAGAGTGAATGTTCAAAATGTCTTCCATTCATATTTGCACACAACTCTGCTATATGTAGAATGTTCCTTTGAAATCTTTGTAACATTGGAGCGTCTATCGTGGCTACCGCTTCATCAATTCTTCGTCGAGATTCAGCAACATCTGCGATGGGAGTTGTATAAACAAGAGCTTTTAAATAACACCAGAAAAAAACATCCCAAGGTGTGTAAGATCTGGAGACCGCGCAAGCCAAACAACAGCACCCTCTCTACTGATCCATTGGTTTGGGTAGGTTTGCACTGGTGTCTTGCACTACTCTAGCAAAGTGAGCAGAGGCTCCATCTATTTGCAACCACATTGTTCTACGTACTTTCAGTGGTACCCCATCAAGTTAATTGCACAAGTTTACTTGTAAAAAGTGCAAAAAATTATCCGCAGAGCATCTATTTGGTAAAATAAAAGGACCTATTAAATTGGATCCCTCAATTCCAGCCCACCTTTGATGAGCACGGGGTCTTTTCAAAGTGGCATTCTTAATAGCCCAAACATGATTATTTTTTGTATTGAAAATGCCATCGCGAGTAAAAATAGATTCATCCGTCTACAAAACACTTTCAGCAAAGTTGCATCAACCATTGGCAATATTGTTCTCTGGCTGGAAAATCCTGAGGCAATAGTGCTTGTATTTTGACGTAGCGGTAAGGATGTACTCGTTCTTCGTGCAGTATTCGGTGAATTCTGCTATAACTAACGTCAAATTTGCGTGCTAGCCCTCTAATACTTCGTCCAGGAGCTTCTTTGATTGCCACAAGAACGTTTTCGTCAAATTCTGGTGTTCGGACGTACCGAGGAGGCCCACGGTTAATGTTAATTGGCATCAATTTGCCGGTTTCTGGAAGTCCCTTCAGCCGCCACACCATTAGTTGCGCCCCAAGACACAACAACATACATATTTGAGTATTCCTCAAATTCGTATTCCATTTGTTTTCTTTTTGACTTTTGCAATTTATTTTTGACACCAGCTTTTTGTCAATACATAACTATAACAACCTACACAGCAGTAGCAGTGGTTCCAGATTGGAAGGCATTATTAGATTTACAAAATGTATTATTTAAAAACGGATTTAAATCGCATTGTTAAAAAAAAACTTGGACGCGTTGTTATTAATATTGCTAAACGTTTCTAATTACGTGATAATACAGGCCAGAATTCTTTTAATTTACGTCTAAAAAAATGTTTTTCATTTAAACAAAAAAAAATCATATCTCCGTAATAAAATTGCATATTTCATTTTGGTTTTGAATTTCCTATTCTTTCCAGCGTCCACTACAACGCTGTATACACCATATGCGCCATTTAGGAATCACCCTGTATATATAAACTCCTGGACAGAATTAACGCACCACTGCATTTTTTTTGCGTTATTCCAAAATAACGATCATTTTTAGTTTTCTACCTATCTTACAAGTAGGCTGTGGACCTACTTCGACAGTTCATGTAAATGCAGTCAACAAGGTTTTTGTTTCAAAAGTACAATTGCAAATAAAAGCCTTTTTGGCAAAAATTGATAAACAATTTGATCGGATTTTTTTTTCTTTTTAAGACTAGTTGTCTTTAGCTACCAAGTTTTTTTGTTATTGATAGTGTCAGTGCGAGTGTACTACATTTTAGTAATGAATTGCAGAACAAATTTTTCAGCGGAGGAAGCAGTAAGAGCATCAACTTTGCTGAGTGAGGGATATTCGATGCGCCATGTTGCTAATGTGATGGGAAGAAACCATTCCAGCATAAGTCACATGGTTAAACAATTTAATAAGACAGGTTCTCACTTACGAAGACCGGGACAGGGCGAAAAAGGTGTACTAGTCCAATAGATGAGCATTTTCTTAGACAACCCGCGCTAAGAAACAGGATAACGACTAGTACCATCTTAAAAAATTAGCTTTTAGCTGTTTGCAATCTTCTTGTATCTTCTCGAACGATTAGAAGGCGCTTAAATTAAGTTAGATTGGACAGCAAAAAACCGTCCAAGAAATCCCTGTTCACCAGAGAACACAAAATTCAAAGATTGCGTTTTGCGAAAAATCATCAAGTTTGGACTCTTGATGATTGAAAGAAGGTTTTATTTTCAGATGAAACGAGGATTAGCCTTAAAGCTCCTGATGGACTTGAGCATGCCTCGAGAAGGCCAGGAAAGAAATTTGCTAGTTGCAGCATCTCTCCAAGAGTAATGTTTGTTGGTGGCTTTGCAATGTTTTGGGGAGGCATCTGTTTCGATGGCCGCACAGAGTTGGTCCCTAGACGTGTTAGGTCAATGAATGCGGATTGTTATCTTGAACACATCGTTCTTGCCCATGTAATGCCATTTACTCCTTTTGTGGGGCCGAATTTCTTGTTTATACAGGATAATGCTCATCCTCATGTGGCTAGGCAAGTTATTTGCTACTTAAACGCTGTTGCTATTCCGTTCATGAGATGTCCTGCCATGAACCCAATAGAGCATCTATGGGACGATATTAAAAAAAGGGGTAAACGTCGTACATCTCCACCTACCAACCACAATCAACTTATAGACACAGCCACTCAAGAATGGGAAAATACTCCTCAAGAAGTCATTCAAAATTTGATCTCCAGTATGCCAAGACGCATGGAAGCAGTAATTAGGAGCAGAGAAGGACATACACGATATTAGAATAGCTCTAAGTCTATAAATTCTATTGTCTTCGTTTATTTTTTTGTTTACATATTTGCGTTTTTACTAGACAATACCTAACAATAAGCTTTCATGAAAATTTTATTGCAATATTAATTTCAGTAGTGGAATTATACAAGTTTAATTGAGTGGTACGTTAATTTTATCCAGGAGTTTATATAGATATAGATAATTATTATTAACCACTCCTATTTTTTTTTAATTTAAAAGTAAGTAAGAAACCTTCAACGTAATGCAAATACAAATGAAAATGTCCTGTAATTATTAGGTTAATTAGAAAGTTTTTAATGAGTGCTTTACTACCTTCGATAGTGCCCTGATTAACGTAATTAGAAGGTCGTTAATGAGCTCTTAATTACCCCTGTTAGAGCCCCTTTGTCTACTAACTTATATTAAACGAAACTAAAACCCAATCTCTTACATTCTCCTTGAGAAACGAGTGTTATAGAGACAATTCGAATCCAGTCAAGTGTCTTGGCTTTATGTTAGACTGCTAGCTGGGGGATCATGTTCCTGAACTGGCCAATAGACTGAGCTCTATTATGTTCCAGTTAAAAAAAATTCATATCATTGTACCCAAAAAGCCACTTTAGCCTTTTACTACTCAAATTCTAATAGTCTGTTAACTTATGGAATTATTCTTTGGGTAAATTCAGCTCAAGCTCTGTGTTAGGTAATGTAAATAATTTTTAGATTAATGATGTAATTGTTGAAGTTTGACAACTTCAAGGGGGCAGTATGTTAGGTAATGTAAATATGTTGCCGGTTTGTCGGCTCGGTTGGGTTTTATTATGCCTTATGAATGCAAATAGCCGGATTTTCCGACCATCGGGAATTTGACCATTTGACCATAATGGGGAATTCCGACCCCGGCGACGCTTATTGTTCTGTGTTGCATAAAGGATGTAATTTTAGTGTTAGGAACAAGTTTTGCACGAGTTTTGTAAGAACTCACAAGTACGACGGCTACGGAACGCCGTTCGTATAAAATTTAAGTTTCGTTTGTAATTAATCACCAAAATAAAGCGTAGTTAAAAACAGACTACAAGTTTAATACGTACAACATTAAGATTCAGAATTCACCAGCATTCAACCCATCAGTGGTTAACACTGTGGAATCTTTAAAAATCAAAAAAGGGCAGTGCGCACCCTGTTAGAAATTTGTAGTCAAAGAGTGACCTGTAGACCACTTTTTCGTAGACTACAGATTCTTCCATTACCTTGCCTTTACATCTATGAAACAATCATATGTTTTTGAACATCAGAATAAATTTATAAAAAACTTAGACCTTCATAAATATGACACACGCAATAATAACAACCTTGTAACGCCGCACTGTCATCTGGGAAAGACTCAAAAATCAGTCAATTTTAATGCAATAAGGCTATTTAATGCTCTCCCACCGGAAATAAAAACGTTAAGTCTAAAAAATGGAAAAAATGCTTTCAAAGAGTTCCTGAAACTACACTTACGGTTGCGATGAGTATATAGATTATTTTAAGAACAGACGATATAATAGTGGATACCCCTCTCTTTTCAAGACACTCATTATTATCGCTACTGCTATCTTTTGTTTAATTTGAAATATGTATTTTTTGTAATAACTTTTAATTTATATCAGGTGTCCCAACTAAAATTTGTACCCCCTACAATTCCAATTTCGAAAGACTCAGAAGAAAACGCTCGAACAGGTCAATTTTGTTATCAAGGGGGACCAAATTGTACCAAACTTTCAACTTTTAGATCTCACCCCTTTAGCCAGGAGACCCACCGCCTTAAAAAATTTAAATGGCATGGGGGGTCGCGTGATACATCATTTTAAAGCTTATTCAATTCTCTATCCAGATCTACTTATATCGATAAAAACAAATTCTTATGCTCTTTTTTGTAGAAACGAATCGATAAAAGTAGGCTTGGATAGAGAATTGAATAAGCTTTAAAATTATGTATCACACGACCCCCCATGCTATTTAAATTTTTTAAGGGGGTGGCTCCCCTGGCTAAAGGGGTGAGATCTAAGACATGAAAGTTTGGTACAATTTGGTTCCCCTTGATAACAAAATTGACCTGTTTGAGTGTTTTCTTCTGAGTCTTTCGAAATTGGAATTATTGGGGGGTACAAATATTAGTTGGGACACCCTGTATTGTAAAGTGAGTGACGTATCAAGAAATTCCCTGAATTTTAACGCGTTTATTGTATTGTATTGTCTGTTATACCTTTATATTGATAAAATGACATGTGTAAAACAATGTAATAATTGTTAATGCACGAATAATAGTATATTATAGATAGAGGGAGAGAAATGCATGATTTTTCCTGAGGTGCAAAGCACCGAGGGAAAAATATCATTCTCTCCTGAGGTGTATATACTATTTTTTACACAAGCGAAACCACAAAATCCCGACAATTCAAGAGAAGAATTGCGTCTAGCCCGTACCATATCACAAAGGATCCATGGGCGCGCACACAAAGCGCGGACATTTGACATTCATGGCAAGGCGTTACGTTACTGTAATTTACACTAGGGCGACCCCACTGTACGAAGGGCGCTTGTAACTTATTTTTTGCACAAGCGAAACCACAAATACCTGACAATTCAAGAATATAACTTTTTGGTAAATTCGCACGTAAAAATATAATAATTATTCTAGTAGTTGTACCTTGACAACAACAAACTAACTGACATGTTCGTGAAATTCAGTGAAATTGTCTTGGAAAATCTAGAAAACTGTATGATGCAGCTTATAATCGCTCTAGAGCAGAATGGTGTTCCGAAAAGAAAGCGCAAACTTACAAATGTAATGTTGGCGTATATGATACTATGATATGTTTCTGTTTACTGGTGAATGATAACACTGATATAAGCAAGGACTCGAAATAGGTCAGTTTCTTGGCTGCAGTGCGCATGCCCAAGAATCTGTTGTGGCGGGATGTTTGAAATTTCCCTCCAAACTGGTTACTTTGTTAAAGAATTTACTTGTAAAAGTGTTAGTCATGCCGCGCATTGTGATGAATGTAAGAACAGAAGGTGTTGTTCAGCATCAATAACAAAAAATGGTTCGTTAATCTCAGAAATGCCGATTTGGATGCATTGAAGGAATTACTTTTGCCTGTCTTTAGTGAAATTTGGCGATCGATGCGATTGACGTTTAAATGACACTTGAAGTCTGGAGTCAACATGGCTTCTTCATTACCCTTTGCAGAAGTCGTTTTGACTGAAAATGACGTTCCAGGGGCCATTTTACCATCGCGAAATATCGGGTGTCTAAATAAAAATGTGGTCAAGATTGCCATGAAACAAAAACGGTTCACATTCGGCACGTCGTAGCCAAAATCTGTGGTAGCCAATGTCAATGTTAAAGTGTCAAAAATGAGAATGTGGCAAACGCCGAATGCTGTATTTGAAGGGACATCCAGTGGCAGGAATTCAGGCACGGATGTCACGCGGTATGGGTATAAATTTAAATCCTTTTTGAGAATGGTCCGGCACGTCTTAACACAAATATAGACCTGTTGAGATAGACGACGAAGGGAAGTTCGAGGTTCCTCCATCATAATTTGTTCAATATCATCAAGAACATGTGCAGTCCTTTTTGTTGACCGTCCAATTCCGGGATTTCTTGTTAAGGATCCAGTCTCACGAAATAATTTTACACTACGATTGAGACATTCATTAAAAGATTTGTAAGCTACCGCAAATTTCTGGAAACTGGGTTTGAAATTCTTCTAAACAGTCCTGAGTGGAATAAGACCATTTCTCCATTTATTCTTCGCCCGTTTCGGAAATAACTTTCAACCATGAATGTTTTTTGTTCAAGTGTAAAAGGCATTTTTCAATAATTAAAGAACTGAAACTTTAATTTTTGACACTTTAACATTGACATTGGCGGTAGATTTTGGCTACGACGTGCCGAATGTGAACCGCTTTTGTTTCATGTCAATCTTGACCACAATTTTATTTAGACACCCGATATAAATGAGAATAGCCCTAAAGGGGTTTCTGGCATGTCGGAAGTTAGCAACGGCTGGCAAGAAGTTGGTTTTAATAAAAAGGTAATAATGGAAAACAGAGTAAAATGGATATTCAACTATCAGGTGTTTTTCTTTGTAAGAGTACAAGATGCGTTAGAGAAGAAACGGCCAATATACTCTTATATAGAGAACGGTGCCTGGTTAGAGTCGAAAGCTAACACAACGCGTGAATATTATTTAGGAAAAGGAAGAAACCAGCAGTGTTTCCCATCATTTGGAAAACATTCCCAACGCGAAATATTATGCCTCGAGAGTTTTGCTATGGGCATATACTGCACTATATAAAAACATTTAGCATAACTGGAGCAAGAAAATAGTGATAGTGATAAGGAAAATGAGATAACTGTAGTGTGGGCAGTTTTTGCGAGGTTTTTCTGTCACCAAATAAACACATGAATGAATTTTAATTGATTTATAATTTTCCGTACTTTTTTTGAGTTTTGATGGAGGTTTTGCTCGATTGTTCTTTTTCTTTAACGGTCAAACTTCCCACTTGTTAACTCGTCAACTGTCAATTTGCACTTCACGCGTACTAACTTATTTAAGTTTAATAGTTTGGATTAGCGTTAAAATTAGACATTTGTGTTGCCATTCTTCGTCATTACCATTTTTGCACCTATCGTCATTATTTCACCCGAATATACGCACGCGGGCGAATCATTTCTATGCAAAATTTACCAAATGAAGGGAAAATTCAAATTTACCGCACACTGGACCATGCGCGAACATTATGCGCACCATACACCTGTGATAGGAAACACTACTATTGTTGACTTTTTTAAGGAGGAATTCGCAGGGATATCAAGCAAAAAAATACAAAGTTTTAACATCTCTACGCAGATCTTCCGCTACTTTACTCGCAGACTCTGGAGCTCTAGCGGAAGGATACAGGATTCCGTTCAAAATAAAACGAATATTGCAAAACAAGTACTGGAAGGTGTAAGTTCGAGCATGTGTGTCAATCAAAAAACTGTAAATCTGACATCCGACGAAAAAGTTTTGTGATTTTCCAGCTTACATTAATTTTAATAATTGTGCAAATGTATTGTTTATAGTTAATGTAAATAAATAAGTTCTTTATGTTTTATTTGAATTAACCTACCACTATTGTATTGATAGTGTCAACCTCGACCAAGTTTTTAATATGGTACGGGCTAGACGCATAATTATCAGTAGTACTTCTCTCCCTAGAGAGAGAATGTAGCACTTCTGTTACGATTTTGACACCAGAGAAACTGATTTCTACACCCGCTTGTGTAAAAATATTATTATTATAACCCCTTGCACCGCGCTAGGCTTCGGACAGCGGCAAAAGTGAGATGCAAAACACAAGAGGACTCAAGGAATCTCCCTGGAATACTCCTCTTCGGTCCCGTCGGGATGTTATCGAGAAGCGCGTCCTCCAGAGTGCCATGAGTTGTTTTATGCATCTCACCAGTGGATCGGATACCACAAGGAATTCGAGCAAGTGAATAATCAGCTTATGATATTATGTTGTGTCAAATGCCTTACGATAGTCGATCCAAGCCGTAGATAAGCTGCGCTTACATTGGACGGCATTCTGCGTGACGCACCTATCAATCAGCAGCAACACGGAGTCAATAGCTTTCTGTTAAAAGGCATAAAATCTACCCGAACAGCCTAACGAGTCTCCGGCTCGACCGGCTGTACCTCCGCCAATTGTTCGGGTGCTCTCTCATATTTGATTCGACGAAGGTAGGCTACATAATCGCGGAGTATCTGTGGCGCGAAAAAGTGATGCTCTGGATGTCTCTCACCCCACAGAGCATGCATCCTTGCCATGTAACCCCTTCGCCGTGGCTCGCTCGTCTCGTAGCAGTCGAGCAAGTCATTCCTGAGGTCGTTGGTCCACTCAAAGCGTCCATGGGCATTGCCTCAACCGGTAAAACTCCGAAGACCCCACCACCTTCACCTTGTCCCCTATCCGAATGGGACCGGTCGTGGGGGTCTTTTCCTGTTGCGTTAGGCACCCCAACCGGTAATGGGGTCAATATATATGTTGAGGTGCGCCAAAGGGCTACCGGTCCGATTTACACCTTGAGCTCAGCTAGGTGGTGTCGCTACTCACCAAGGCTTAAGATATTGTGTGCCAGCCTGCCTAAAATTTATTATTATTATTATTTTCTTAAAAGTTTTTAAAACTTAATGAATACTGAGAGGTGAGGACAAGAGGTTTATATTTAAACGCCTTCTTTCTCACTTAACTTTTATTTCCACATTTTCCATTATTCAATTTCTTTAGAAAATTGGTGGAGAAAGTGTAATATCTTTTATTTCATATTGTCCGGTAGATGTTCCATTAAAGGATCAATTTGGCTCCAGTAGGTGAGCTATTACAGTATCAGAGTCGATAAGTGTCGCTAGGCAATACTTACCGGACAGTTTCATCTTTATAAACCAAATCTGACATGTTCAAACGTATTTGTCGGCCACTGATGAAGTTTTACATGTACAACAAAGGTGATGCGATTTTCACAAAATGTGTTTTTTTGATTTTTGAAATAAAATAATGAAGAACAGGCTTACAGTATGAAATAAAATGCAACTCGTTTAGACATTCTAGACTCGGCTCCTAACGTCGCCTCGTCCATAATGTCTAACTCGTTACAAGTAACCTACCGGACTTGTAACGTTAAATACTATTTCAAAACTTAAGGAAAGTTAAACAATTCCAGTAAAATTTCCAAACCTGAAAGTTATGAACGGGAAAATTGAAAATGCTGCGTCCCAATCATAATTTTAATATTCATACATAATATTAACTTAAATAGTAGTAGATATATCAATTTTTTGTTTCAGAACCTGAAGAATCAGATCATGACAACGAATTTATGGGTTGAACAGGTAAAACATCTTTTTGTAAATAAATGGCCGACTTATAGAGTTCTCCATTTTCATTATTTGAAACCATTAAATGTCTGCAGTCGTGGTACGATTATAAGCTGAAATGGGACCCCAAGGAGTATGGAGGCGTAGAAATGCTTCACGTTCCTTCTGATCATATTTGGCGACCAGACATCGTACTTTACAATAAGTAAGTACAAATTGTAATAGAGAAATATGAATAATAGATAGACATCCGCAATTTTTCTGACCCCTTATTTCCCTATCCGCCTATTCCGACTTGAATAACTATGTATTGTTATGATTGTGTGCTCGATTCTTGTGCTCGCTGATTATTTTATTATGATTTCGGACGTCCCAGATGTAATCGCGTTTTGGAAATTGATCCTGATAATTTTAAGTATTCGAAGATGTGCTTCGAAGTGTATTCGAATTGTATTTGAACTGTATTCGAACTGTTGGTGTGTCAACATTTATCCCTGATCAAAGTTAGAGAGTTTATTATTACATGCTACTACATACTTCAATATTATGTACATTATGGTAGGTGAGTACAGGTTTCCATTTAAACAGTTTTTATTTCGATTCGTTTATCGGGTAAAGTTTTTGTGCCTTCCTGATAATGAATGAACGTCGATCCATAGGCGGGTATTGGTTTTAGGGGTCTAACTATTCTTAATTTTAATTTCGTAAGGTAGCGTTTGCGAAAAAAATGATAAATAAAAAAAATGTTTATTTTGACGAGTTCTACTTGTGGTTAAATCTTCTGCTAGGACTTCCATAACACCCTGTATAGCATTCTCTATAATTATTATAATCAGTAGTCGATTAGGGCAAAATTAGGGCCACATTTTCTGTTCTTCGCTCTGGACAGATCATCTGTTAATTTAAGTTGGGTGCATCGGTATTTAAACTCCACCAATGGAAGATTACTATTTTAAACACCGCGCGCGGTTTTATAGCTCTATCTGTTGGGCGATTTATTCTGAAGGGGTGCGGTTTAGACCCCGCTCCATTGAACCTTCAGCTTATTGTACCCCACTTAGCTTCCTTACTAAAATAAGGCCTGTGCTGTTAATGAACTTCAGCACAACAGGCATATTATGTTTTATGTCATTCGGTTCAACATATGTCAACAAAGTCTCGAACCCTCCCCGCCTCAAGCGCTAGACACTCGCAAAGTGTATGTAGTGGAGTATCTTCCTCCTCCCTACACCTCCAGCAATCAGGATCTTGCTTCACCCCGATTATGGTAAGATGTTTCATGAGACAGCACTGTCCCGTGAAGAGTCTAACTGCCTTTCTCAGTTGTCTCCGCCCGCTTTTTCGGCCCTCCATGAAGATCCGCGATTGCCTTTGTCCAGGATCGTCAGTCCAATGGGTATGGTGTTCATTGTTGATATAGCCCTGAATCACCCTTTTGCGGCCTCATGTGTGATCCCACAAGTGGGTTGTGGGTCTTTCAAAGGTGTTTTCGCTCCCTCTTTGGCAAGATCAGCTCTTTCGTTTCCTTCAAATTCCTGCACCCACCACAAAGTCACAAATGTCAATTGCAGTAATTTCTGCTTGGAACACGGTGGCTCAGGAGCCCACGTTGATGCTCATGTTATCCCCCGGTGTCTCTCCGGCTACCCTTGCCCCAGTGCTCTTTGCTGTCTTGGACTCTGTGTACTCTGTGTACCAGATCGTTCCGTTGTTATTCCTCCCTTTGCGGTATGACTACCTAGAAGGGTTTACAAAAGTCATACTCGGTCCTGAGTCGGTCCGATTGCTGGCTCATTACGCAATATTTCCGTAGTTTCCCAAATATCTCTGATTTCTGGTTTTAATCCCCACGTCTTTCCCACCATGCCTTTACAGGCCCATAGTGCCCGAGTAGCCTTAGTGGTAATGTATTCTAGATAGGGTTTGAAGCTAACAATAAGTTTGGTATCTAGCATAAGTCCCAAGTACTTGATTTATTTCCCTATCCGCAGTTCCTTTCCCCACAGTCAGAGCCTCTTCAAATCGTTGAGATTCCTCCTTCTTGTAAAGACCATAACTTCAGTCTTATCGGGGTTAACCGACAGCTGTTTGTCAGTTCATCATCCCTCGATGACTGTCAGAGCCCGCTGCAGAGAGATTGTCCACCACGAGTGACTACAGTAAAGGCGACAGAACGCCTCCCTGTGGCCGCCCTCTGGGCGCCACCACCCCCCTAGTCACAGGGCCGACGATGCAAAAATAAAATCTTTGCCTTTTAAGGCATAGTCGATCCATTCCCCTACCACAGGAGCTATGCCTCGCCTCTTAGTTGCTTTCGCAACAGAGTTAAATGATGTGTTGTCTAATGCACCCTCTATGTCCAGAAAGGCTCCCATCGTAATCTCTCGATTTTCCAAGGTTCCTTCTATCCTGCGAGTTAGCTCGTGGATGCTCATCTCGCATGATTTTCCACATTGATAGGCAAACTACTATTGATGTAAAGGCGCGTTTATCAGAACATCGTCCTTGATATACCTGTCAATCAGCTTTTCCAAGGTCTTCAGGAAAAATTATGTATTATTATATATTATGAAAAATACCAGTTTCACTTTCTTCCAACCTATTGGCACATACATCAAGGCCAGGCTGCCTCTGAATAATGCGCATAGGGGGGAGGCTAATTCCTCGAATCCCTGTTTAAGCATCAGCGGAAGAATTCCGTCGATTCCTGGAGACTTGAATGGTTTGAAAATTTTCACTGCCCAAGTCTTGTTTTGTTAACCAGCCTGACGGCTAGTTTCCACTCCTCCCTGGACGCCCGATGAATCAGTATGTCTAGGTTTGGAAAGTTTGTTGTGTTTGCTGAGGATGCACTCCCCGGAAAGTGTGTCTTCAGAAGAAGTTCCAGAGACTCCTTACTGGATTCAGTGTATCCTCTACGAGGTCTTTGCAGCAAAGCTTTCTGGAGTCTGGCACATTCCGGAGTTCTTTCGATTTCCTGGCAGTGTCTTTTCATGACGTGTTTTTCGCCTTCCTAACGGCGTTACAAGTATAATTTCCAGAAGTATATACAGATGATCGTAAAGTTCTGCACAAAATTCATAATTTAGTTATGTACTGTTTTTGCGAAAAACGCTCAAACAGGTCTGTTGAGAACCACTGAGGGGCGTCATCCCCACTCACCCTTCCTGGAGGGTGGGAGAGTGGATCCGTTTACCGCACCATTTTTAGTTGTAAGAAATATTCATTCATGCATTTCCATTGATTCAATTCTGATCATGCACTCAGAAAAGAGTTCTAGTAAACGAAAGTAAAAGCTTCACTCGTGTATTATTTCTGATCCTGAGCCCCATTAGCTCAAGGAAGTCTTTAGAGCCCCATTAGCTCTAAAGTAATCAAGTTTATAAGTGACAGACGCCCCATTAGCGTCCCAGTGCAAGGTGCAACAAAGTGCATCATCAAACATTAACAAACAACACCACAATTCAAGGTCAATTTTTGTTTTTAAATTGCCACCTTTTGACATAAAAATTTTGTTGTTGATGTCATCTGTTTTTGAACTGACATTATGACACCATGACATCAATTTTTTTAAATGGCAATCCCAACTTTTTTTTAGGTTTTAAATACACTTTTCAATTATCAATTCATCAAGAGTAAAAAAAAAAGTTTTTCATCAAAAATAAAAAAAAAAACTTGAAAAAATTGAAAAATAACAATAAATTTGAAAAGCAAACAACGAAAAATGAAAAACCATTTAGTAAAATTTAACGCAAGTGCTCAAATTGCCACCCGCCAACTATTAAAAAAGCTATGCAAACTATGACTTTTTTACTATTGTTGAATAGAAAATTGAAAAGTGAAAAAACTGATGACGGTGTCATAGTTCAAAAACAGATGACGTCATCATGAAAATGGTTATGTCAAAAGATGACAATTTGAAAACAAAAATCGACCTGTTCCAGCGTTTTTCGCAAAAACATTAGATAACTAAATTATGAATGTTGTGCGGAACTTTATGATCACTCTGTATTATACTATGTTAACAAATCAGTCAATTTTTGGTGTGACGTAAATACACCAATGTTTTTTACTATAATGGTAGATTATTATGTGACACAAATGCTTCATTGTCAGCGAAGGTACACATCTCACCAAAGCCAGTTGATAATATAAAGTACCGACACGGATGACATTTAGTGACACTGACAGCACCATTAACGATTTGAATTCCGCTCGGGGCGCTACGGTCGCGAATCTGTCACATTGACGCTCGAAATTTAAAAAGTCATTCAGCAATAATGCCGTCTTGTTATGCCGTTAATTGCCGTAGCTTTTCTGGAGTAAGCTTTTATCCGAAATAGGCAAACGGTCGGCAAAATTTCGAGCGTCAATGTGACAAATTCGCGACCGTAGCGCCCCGAGCGGAATTCAAATCGTTAGTGGTGCTGTCAGTGTCACTAACTGTCATCCGTGTCGGTACTTTCTATTATCAACTGGCTTTGCATCTCACGAGCTTACAGTGACATTTCGGTCACGTGCAGAGATACGACGTTTTATGCCCGACGTGTAATTTCTTGTGAAACGTTAAAAATAAAAAAAAATATGAAATTGTCAAAATGACGTTTCAAAAAATTACTACAGTCTTACCACCGCGTAACCACAGTAATTCACCCCTTTTATCATATTTATCCAACACCTGTTTATAATGAAGTCATAACGTCGGTGAAATGTGTTAACCTGCTAACTCCATTTGGCAAAATTTTGGAGTAGACTATTAAAACGCTTGAATTTCGGAGTTTATGTTAAACCATTTGGAGACAGCAGGTATTATTGTGAAAAAACTGTTGGAAAATACAGCAGGGTCCACCGTCGGGGACATTCGGAACGAGTCGAGCCACGACGAGCGAGACGGCTGCGCAAACGGTCGGTCCGAGTGGAACGAACAGTTTGGGGATTACTACGCCACTAATAATTACCAATGTTAATTACCGAACCTAAAAACTTTTGTAATATATTCAATACATTTTTGTGAGTTGTTCAAGTTTTGCTTAATCTATCTTTACAAAACATAAAACATTTTGTCTCAATAATACCTGATATCTTCAAATAGTTTAATGTAAACTCCGAAATACAAGCGTTTTAATAGTCTCTTCTAAAATTTTGTGAAATGGAGTTAGCAGGTTAACACATTTCACCGACGATAATAATTCCGATTTTGAATGTATTATGAGGTCCATAAAGGTGCCCACAGACCAGCTTACATGTTTGTGCGTCATACATGTATGTCATACGTGCTTGCACGTTGATGTTTGCCAGTGTGTGGTCCAAAAGACGTAAAGATGTTTGTCAGACAAGTATTCTGGTTTGACCGGAAGTCATCAACGCGCAAGCATAAATGCATACAAGATTGTCGGTGTGTGGCCAAGTATCACGCTTCATTCGCGTACATTTTCAGTACAGTGTCTTGCGTATTTGGGTTAGGTTCAGTTTGTTTTTGCCGGTTGGACAATGGCTTTTCGAAAAATTTCGATATTCAACCAAATGCAACAAAAATAACTGTAAAAGCTAAAATAATAGATTAATATGGGTATATTCTGAGCGTTTTAAAAGCCATTGCCTCAGCCATTTGTTTCTGTTGAACTTATTTATTTATTTTCTTTGTAATTAAAGCATCGTACTAATAGAATGCAATAGTCATCACTGTTCATCGTACAGTTCCAAACTAACTTGTTTGACAAGCTAGTGTATTAAGTCTGTGGGTAAACTCTATTGTTATACATGTACGTCACACATGTATGACCTACTGTTACAGAAGGAGGTGTTGGATAAAACTATGTATTAGACACGTGTCTTAACAACAATAACTCATTTATAACAACTTATTTGCCTTATATTTGTATAACTTGTGTAATAAATAGCTATAATATACTACTTGTGAAAGAAGTCCTCCATTATACCTTCCTTTTGCGTGGTAAAATAGTCATCTAGATGTTGGTCGGGCATAAAATAATAAATAGGTCATGACTCTTAGTCTGACACAATCTGCTGAAAGAAACCTTCTATTGATTGTTCCTAATATTTAATTCTTCCTCTTTAAGGATTTTAGAAGTTATTTTTGATATTTGTCTATATTAGATAATTTATGTTGTTTAATTAGTGAAACTCAATTTCTAAATGTGTTAACGACGTTATTTATAGTGCCGATGGTAACTTTGAGGTAACGCTGGCAACTAAAGCGACTCTCAATTACACCGGAAGGGTGGAATGGAAACCGCCTGCTATTTACAAGTCTTCCTGCGAAATTGATGTTGAATATTTTCCATTCGACGAACAAACGTGTGTAATGAAGTTTGGATCGTGGACCTACGATGGATTCCAGGTTATGTCAATTTAATTTCTTTTTATATTATATTGATTTCAATGTTCCCGCAAAACTTAAAAGTTAAAAGAGAAAGTTTATTTATATATCTAAAATATCTGTTTTTCTTCACTGATATTTGTATACTGAACTGGCTTTATTACCGCAGTTATCAAAACGGTTTTTTTTAATTTTACAATAATAAAAAAATAATTACTTCAGTTCCCTTATGTAATGATCATTATAATGATAGTAAACACCATAACAACCTAAACAAGTTGCCAGAGTCTTCATAAATGATTCATACATTATCTTGCCTCTGAAAAACAGAATTTACATGTACATATTTAGTATGTAAATTTTGTTTTCCAGACCAAACATGATGTATGAATCAATTGTGAAGACCCGATAGTATTTTGATAAGCAACGTTATCAAAGAAGAATCGGAACTGAATTTCAATGGGTCATCATACAGCCATTCCACGGGAAGTGCAACTTTTTCCGAAATTTTAGTAAAACCTTATGTGTCAAACGCACCGTATATTCTCAAGTGACAGATTATTGTTCAATTTTTCCATTAGTAAATGATCTTGTGGAGATATTCATGCATTATTTTCATCGATAAAACCGTTATATCTTTGCAATAAATAAATTTAAACTTGAGTTGTCCCATCGGTCATATCTCATCCGTAATCGTCCTATTTTGAATTTGTATCAAAAATTTCCGCTGAATTTATTTATATTTTCACGGCAGAATAAATCACAACATTTTTATTATCCTTAGACTGATATAGTATACCCGCAATACTTTTAGTTTTCTGGAAAGATTTTTATAGTTATTTTACAAGTAACTTTTACTATGGCGCATTTATGTTCCATCCGTTATCACTATAAATTACGTTTTTTAGAGAAATCAGCGGCATATATTTGAATTGTCAATCATGCAATACAGAGATAATTGATAGATGTTTCAATTAATATGATCACTTTAACTATTAATTTCTGACTTGAGAGAAAAATTGATTTTGAAAATGAAAGTTGACAAAATGTCCCGTCCGTAATAATGGAATGGCTGCATAGTCAAGGATTGGAACTTTATCCGACGCACCCATCATGTTTCGTGTAAATTCAATTCGTGTAAATAATAGTCTGGTTAACAAGTTGGAAAAAATGCGTGTCGCGAGATTTTCGTATGTAAATTTTTTTTCTAGAAAAATACAATTTCTATTTAATTTACTTTCAAGATATATAAATTCCCGCGACAAGCTTTTATATCATACTAGCTGACCCGGAGAACTTTGTACCGCCTGGGCCCCCATATCCATGTTTTAATAGTTATTCTGCTATTCCGCAGAGAAAAATCCCACAAATCAAATATAAAAGCCGTTCTTGAGTTATAAACCCAAGGGGGACCCCCTGGACCCATGTCCATGTTTTAATAGTTATTCTGCTATTCGGGACGGAGACAAATCAAATATCATAAAACCCATTCTGGAGTTATAAACCCAAGGCGCCCCCCTGGGCCCCCATGTCCATGTTTTAATAGTTATTCTGCTATTCGGGACGGAGATAAATCCAACAAATAAAAAATCATAAAAATCGGTCAAACCCAAAGGGGCCCCCATGAAACCCAAGGGGGACCCCATGTGCATGTTTTAATAGATATTCTGCTATTCGGGGCGGAGACAAATCCAACAAATCAAAGATCATAAAAGCCGTTCTTGAGTTATAAACCCAAAGGGGTCCCCTAAGCCCCCATGTCCATTTTTTAATAGTTATTCTGCTATTCGGGGCGGAGACAAATCCAACAACTCAAAGATTATAAAAATCGATCCAGCCCAAGGGGCCCCCCTGGGCGTCCATGTCCATGTGAAAAATACTTTATATTTTACTGAATAATTATTTTGTTTTTTATACATTGACAACGAGCTAATATTTAGTAAAGCTATAATGCCCTAGGGCGTATAAATCATAATGCCCGCTTATTATGCCCTCAGAAGATTTAACCATGTACTATTATTATTTATTTAAAGTTAAAAGTGCAATTTGTAAATGAGGATCCAATAATTAACCAATTAATCAATTTATAGTATGTTGAAATGAAGAAACATTCAGATTGGAGGCATCAGTTTTATCGAAAATTCTATTTTCGCCGGACGTTCCAGTTTCACGGGGGCTTCCAACTTCATAAATACAAGCCACCGGGATAAATACAATCTAGGGAATTTAGCAAAATCTAATTCACACTCACCGGCACAAAATTCGATCCAATCTTTTGATTGAATTAAATTTTTTAGAATTTTTGCGGTCTAGTTATTTCCTCTCTTTTTGCCACTTTTTGTGCAATTTGAACAAAATCTTACCGTAAGAACAACTAAATTGGTCTTGGTAAAAACAAATTATGGTCTTAAAACCATTCAACACAGCAGGGGCAATTGCTTTAATCCAAGATAGGCGGTCGCAGTATTCAGCATCTTTTTGAAGGAATGCGACGAAGAATAGAAGCTGTAATTAGGGGTCAAGAAGGCAATACACGTCATTAAGTTGCTAGTTTAGTTAGATTTTTTGTTAAATTTTTATTTATTGTTTAGTTTATTTTAAAGGAATTTTGCATTGTTTTTGTTTTTTGTAAAATAAAGTGTGAATATTGGGTTGATTACGATAAAATTGTTCTACATTCTTCGAAATCTATTAATAAAGAAAAAACAAAATACGCTGAATAGAACAAAACATGTTTGAAATGTTTTTTAAATGTTCACAAATTCAAATACAGTGAAATATAAAACAATGTATGCACCACGGGCATAAGGCGAAACGCTCAGTCGCCTCAACTTTGGAACTGAATTACGGCCTTCATTGTTAGGCTATCTTAAAGTATTGGGCATCAAAATTAGTAAAAAAAAACCTTCATCACGGCAAAAGGTTGTTTGTTCAGAAAAAAAAATTATTGCCAAAATGAGAAGCAAAAAATTCTTTTTTTTTAACAAACGTGTTAGTGCTTTATTTTTACTGATCTCTGTATTCGGTAAATGCAAAGTGTTTTTATAAATATTGAAAAATAAATTTGCAAATTGTCCCCAAAGTTCGCTAGTTTCAAGCAATGTTGGCGTGGCTCAATGTAACACAGGCCCCGCCCCTCAGCGGCAGGGAGACGTGTCGACGACTGACCGTATTATATTTCATGTGTGCCGCAGCTCGTTCTTAGAAAGATAACAAAAAAGTATAGTAAACAAAAACCACCAGCTTGACAAAAGCGTTCGCCGGTAAATGGATTCAATATAGAGTGGAATGATTTTATTTAAAACAATTAACAATGTTTATCACTCTAATGGTGTACACTAATTTCTGTACATCCTCTAATTTACTATGTGGTATTGCATATCTGTAATTTTACGTTAATGTTATTGTTTAGATATGAAATTGTATACAAGCTGTCCCAACTAAAATTTGTACCCCCCAACAATTTTAATTTCGGAAGACTCAGAAGGAAACAGGTCAATGTTGTTATCAAGGGGGACCAAATTTTACCAAACTTTCAAGTCTTAGAAGTCACCCTTTTAGCGAGGGGAGCCACCCCCTTACAAAATTCAAATATTATGGGGCGGTTGTGTGATACATCATTTTAAAGCTTATTTAATTTTCTATCCAGGACATTCTACTATTATATATTTGTTTCTACAAAAAAAAAATTGAATTTGCAGGGATTTTCCTCTCACCAAATACATACTTTGTCGCCATTGTAAAACGCTTCTTTTAATTCACTTGAATCCTATTTGAATTAAAAAGTTGAAGATGTTTCAACTGAGAACCCAATGAATTCACACGATTAAATGAAATGAATGAAGGGGTTTACATATTCAATTCGTATTCTGATTTGCTGCTTTAAATGATATACCTACATATCTTTTTTCTAAATTTGGAATATAAGGTTGCCAAGTTATTATGTAATTTTTTTTTTGTGTACATTTTCGAAAAGTCATGTGATGATTTAAAGTTCTGTATCAGCATTAGTATTAAATAATGAAGAATGAAATTTGGCACGTCGATAAACAAAGCTTGGGTCTTTCGGATGCTGCTAATACAATTGGATACTATTAAAATTTGGATTGGTGAATAGTGGGCCCTAGAATAGGGACCAAATATTACTGAAAATAATCTTAGTCGATGCAGCTTTGATGGTAATTTAATATATGGTATCAAAACATTTTTTTTTATTTTCTTTAGTAACTAAAGCCACTCTCCTCCGTCGTCGCACTATTATTGACTCAGCCTATACAAAATATTATCTAGTATTATATTAATTGTATTCTCTACTCATTATTGAATAGAACTTTTAGAATGAACTTACATATTTCCGATTTCCCAAAAAACTATAAAACTGAAATTTTTAATTCATGTTAAATCATCATTTTATTCTTTCCCCTGGTACTTCATGAATAAAAAAATTGAGTTAGATATTTATTACTAATCTTTATTTAATATAACGAGTGAGCAACAAAATTCGTGATCGTAGGAGCCTCTGAATACAAAATTTTGAGTCGATTCTTGATCGATACGATTGTGTAAAAAGTCACCGAGTAATGTGAATTGTAAACAGTAAAGTAAAAGAACCGATATACGTTTAGCCAACTGCGATCACGAATTTTGTTGCTCACTCGTTATATATCTTATAGTACGGCGGCGAAGAGAGCTAAATCTTCATATGTAACCACTATTTTGGTATAACTCAGTAAGACATATATAGATTTGTTTGTAAAAAAATTCTGCATTTAGAATGGAAATTCACGACAGTGTGGGTTAGTCACGAGAAAAGTTATTCCAAGAAAACCGTGAACATTGACAAAAATTATTCCAATAAAATAAATGCTCATATCTTTGGCTAAATAAAAGGTAAAAATATGCGGTTTGTTTCATTATGAAGCCCAGAATATTTACATACTTTAAAATGGATAATTGGAAAATTGAGCGAACTTATGCTTTTCGATCAAATTCTATTATTTAATGCGACGGTGCATTATTTAATTATTAATAAATTTTCTAGATTCAAGTTGCTATAACTCGTGTAGCGTAGTCTTTGTAGTAAAAATTTTCACATCAAAAACTGCAGAATTTTGTTGTCTGTATTCACCTCAACTAATCACGTATCTATCTACAATAATAAATTCGCTACAATGGTGTTTCTGGGAAAATGTAACTTGCTCCTCTCGATCACCCGCCCGCGCCCGGCTCTCACCGCAAACGCCTATATGCTATACGCTATACTACCACCGAGCGCAATGAATTAAACTGAAATTAATTTTTATTTTTAACCAAATACATAAAGTTTTTAAAATTAACAATAATTCTTCATCGTCACTTATGCCTCTAACTATATCCTTATTTATACACTTCATTTGATATTTACACTATACCTAGAACAAAACATAACTCTCACTTTACATGCACATTTGCTCGAAGAACAATAATTCTTCTCATTGCATAATAATTCTATTGCTTGTCTAATCGCATGCGGTATAGGTGTTTCATTAATTAATTTTGGGGTTAAATTGGAAACATCTTTAATCCAGCCAAATTCCAAAGGATTCAACGGTTCAATGTGTTTCAATGTCTTACTGTTTATCCATATTTGGACTTGATAATAGCGTCTAGAAACAAAATTTTAAGCGATAAGTATAGACCTAGTAAAGACGCTTCTCCAATAATGAGGTCCACAATAAAATTTACGAAGAAATCGGTGAACATATAAATAAAAGGAAGGAAGAATTTCAGAATTTCCCTCGATTTCCATGAGATTCCCTGATCAGACCATGACTTTTTGACAATGGAACCACCTCAAGAGTATACCCTTTCAAACAAAAGAAGAATTTTGTAAATCGGTCCACAATTGACGAAGAAATCGGTGAACATACATGAAGTCGGTTAATAAAAGGGAGCTAAAATTTGAGTATTTTTTTCGATTTCCATGAGATGCCCTCATCATATCCTGAAATGGTGACAATCTGTAAGTATACTCTTTCAAATAAAAGAAAAATTTTACAAATCGGTTTATAAATGACGGGAGTTCTGAGGTAACAAACACTAAAAAAAAACAAAAAAAAATATACAACCGAATTGATAACCTCCTCCTTTTTTGAAGTCGGGTAAAAAGGTCAGGATTCAGTTTCCACAAATAAAAGAAGACTTTGTTGTTGTTGTAGTTGGGGATTTCTGCAGAAGCTTACCAGCGTTCCATATTAACAGGAGGTGATACAACTAATGCTTTATTCAAAATTGGTAAAAAATCAGCACTAAGTACTTTGTTGAAAAAGGGTGATGACATCCAATTGACTGATTTTGCAGCAACCTCTATTTTGAACAGCAGAAAAATCAAAGAATCTGAATGAGGCTAGGTTAAAGTTGACACTAAACACTAAAAAGTCTGCAAAATGGGACTATTAAGGTACAATTACATTAGATTTAAGTA
The DNA here is from genome assembly GCA_963583935.1 of Diaperis boleti. Classification (NCBI taxonomy): domain Eukaryota; kingdom Metazoa; phylum Arthropoda; class Insecta; order Coleoptera; family Tenebrionidae; genus Diaperis; species Diaperis boleti. Next base: position 40,831,654 of record OY757245.1, on the reverse strand, counting down.
AATTTAATAATTTAACATGCTATAATTATCAAGTCCACATATTATGCATTGGACTCATTGAACCGTTGAATCCTTTGGAATTTGGCTGGATCAAAGATGGTTCCAATTTAACCCCCAAATTAATTAATGAAACACCTATACCGCATGCGATTAGACAAGCAATATAATTATTTTGCAATGAGAAGAATAATTGTTCTTCGGGCAAATCTGCATGTAAACGCGAGGGTTATGTTTTGTTCTATAGCGTAAATATCAAATGAAATGTATAAATTAATAAGGATATAGTTAGAGACATAATTGACGATGAAAAATTATTGTTAATTTTAAAAGCTTTATGTATTTGGTTAAAAATAAAAATTAATTTCATTTTAATTCATTGCGCTCGGTGGTGGTATAGCGTATAGCATATAGGCGTTTGCGATGGGAGCCGGGTGGGGGCGGGTGATCGAGAGGGTAGCTAAGCAAGTTATATTTTCCCAGAAACACGATTGTAGCGAATTTATTATTGTAGATGGATACGTGATTAGTTGAGGTGAATACAGACAACAAAATTCTTTTGATGTAAAATTTTTTACTACAAAGACTACCCTACACTATACGAGTTACAGCAACTTGAATATTGAAAATTTATAAATAAATCATGCGCGGTCGCATTAAATAATAGAATTTGGTCGAAAAGCACAAATTCGCGCAATTTTCCAATTAGCCATTTTAAAGTAAATATTCTGGGCTTCACAATGAAACAAACCGTATATTTTTACCTTTTATTTAGCCAAAGATTTGAGCATTTATTTTATTGGAATAATTTTGATAATTTTCACAGTTTTCTTGGAATAACTTTTCTCGTGACTAACCCACACTGTCGTTAATTGCCATTGTAAATGCAGAATTTTTTAACGAACAAATCTATATATTATGTCTCATTGAGTTATACCAAAGTAGTAGGTGGTTGAACGAATTTGACCCACCGGCCGCCGTACTAATATGTGTTTCACTTTTTACACTCATAATATCAAAGAAAAAAAATGGGATCTGTTTACTGTCGGCAATCGAACGCAGCGATTACAGTTCCAGGAAACTTTCATTCTCAGTTTCCAGGCTTGTATTTCAGTCCACGTGGACTGAAAGATCAGCCAATTATAAGTCGTTTGAGGTAATAAATTTTCGACATATGCAACGCCCTATATGGTGTCATCGATTCGCCTTTTGTTTACACGCTGAACGGGCCAGTCGCCATAACTCAATGTTTACAAATCTCGGGCAATTTACTGTTGCCCTCGAATATAAACATCCTCATTATGCCCTTGGTACATAAATATCTATTACGACCTATTCTCATACCTACCAAATATACAAAAAAAGATCATAAAAATCGGTCGAGCTAAAAAATTGGTCCAGCCCAAGGGGGCCCCCTGGGCCCCCATATCCATGCGAAAAATAGTTTACCACCTATTCTCATACCTGCCAAATATACAAAAAAAAAAACATAAAAATCGGTCTAGCCGTTTATTGGTTTGCTTTGGTTTGATTTTATTTTAAAGTTTATTTTCTTCTTTTCAGAGCATTTTAATAAAAACTTCTTTTTAAAAATATTTTTTTAATATTTTTTAAATATTTGCTTGTTTTTGCTGGACATGTTTTTAAGGCTAAACCGGACGGTGGTTTAGTGTGTTTCTGATCCGTAAGATGTCGTTGCAAAAAGTTCAAAAGTTCTAACGCTTTTTTGAGAAAACGGTACACTTTTTTTTTATTTGAACATTGCTTTGTACTTACATATGTATATTTAAGAAAAAAAGTTTGAAAACTTATACTTACAATAAAAAAAAGAAAAAAGTGGCACACAGCGACGAAAGAGCGATTTTTTTAAAGAATTTACACGTTTTTTGTTTTAAAATCTAACAATTGCAACCCTATCAAAACAGGATTTTTAAGTTTGCCTTTGATCCAGCCGCCGCGTGCTGATTCCTTTCCCCGCGCCTAAGCATAAGTTAGTATTTGGCCGGACTGCTCTCTGTAGGCGATATAGGATTTCCAATTAGAGAAATCTGAATTTTTTGCAAGCACTTTTATTTTGATGACCTTGGCCTAAAGAACATTAAAATGATCATTCTGCAGGTAAATTATTCTTCCTGACACCCTAGTTTTTGATTCTCGTAACTAAAATAAATACAATGTGGTGATAAAGTAACGAACAAAATTTATAATTGTGTTATTTAATGTTTTTAAGCAAAACTCTCGGCCAGGTCAATTTTATTTTTTAATTAGCCACTTTACGACATAAAGATTTTACTTATAATGTCATCTATTTTTGCACAATGACGTCATCATTGGTTTTTCTCAATGACAACCTCAATTTTTATTACTTAAACCACTTAAATGTTGGTGTAGAAAAATTTGTATTAGTTAACTATTTTTTGAGAAAATAACACTTAAAGATTTAAACTTATTTTTTCAAATTATTGCAAACAAAAACTAATACTCGTAAATTTGACTTAAAATTAAATGTTTCAATTATTGTTAGACTTTTTGCGGTTTGATTTAGTACCTCCAAGTGACGTCTTTAGAGCGGGACAAAATAGAAGAAAACTTGAAGTAACAAAGCGGCACAGATTTTTGGTTCAATACTAAAAAATATCGAATTTTAAATACATTTGTAAACGTCGCAAAAAATCTTTATGGGGACCTGTGGTTCGATCACTTCTTTATAAAGATTCATTCGAGAATGCAGCCACAAAATACGGCAAACTCAATGAATCAAGAGTCAAAGAAGTCTACAAGAACCAACCCGGCGTAGAAATTAAACCATGTAGTCTGGTTCACAAGTCCCTTTTTACGAAATTCGAGGCACCAAGAATTTTTTAGTTGAAAATCAATATCGCCAAATAAAAATTACAAAATGTATAAACAATTAAGTAAACAAAAAAAAAGTAGTTACGTTTTTTGCAAATACACTGACCTTCAAAAAATTTGGGACACCTCAAAAATTTGTGATAAAACCTTATAATCCTAATTTTTAAACATTCTGGCACTATAATATCTTAGATCATACATATTGCCTTTATTCTAGTTCACTTTATCTAGCATAAAAAACAATTAACAAAAAATGAAAAAAAATTGAAGATTGAAGTCTGGATTACGGGCGGGCCATTCCGTTCGGTAGAATACCCACTTCATTCAGATATTGGACTACTGCTTGTGCTACTTGTGGACGAGCATTATCTTGCATTAGCTCAAAGTCATTTATAAAGTGTGCATAAGGAACCACTGCTTCTTCTAAAACCTCCCTCACGTATCGGTCAGCGTTCAGACGGCCGTTACCAATAAAAATAAGTTCCGTACGAGCATTCATTGAAATCCCAGCATACACCATAACTAAACCTCCGCCATATGAGACCCGCTCTGACATGGTACAGTCAAACTATCGCTCATTTCTACGTCTCCATACTCTTTCTCGTCCATTTTCATGAGCAAACTGCAATCGAGCTCGTCTATGATGTAAAAGTAATTTTGGACCAGTGGCGGGTCTGTAAGACCCCAAATCAACTTCCTGAAGTCTTCTCCTAATGATGCTTTCACTGATCATCACTCCACGCATATTTCTGAGATGTTATTGTAAATAAGGTGCCATACAACGTCGGTTTCGCAATGTGTTTAACGATAAAAACCGATTATCTCTAGCAGTTGTCGCTCTTTTTCGTCCAGAACCTGGTCGCCTGACAAATACTCCAGTCTCTATAAAACGACTCCAAGCACTCAGTACCCTGGAGCGGGGTATGTTAAGAGTTCTTGAGACGTATCGCCGACTTCTACCATCTTCAATTAAAGAAACGATTTGGCCTACTTGAGCTGTAGCTAAAGGCATTTTTAAGAAATAGAACTCTTTTTAATTACATTACAGTACCCTAGTGAAATCAAAAATTACAAATCCACAGGAATCTTGATGAAATTTTTTAACCGCCATTAATCGGAATGTGATATTTTTACTGTTAAGGCGAATTAACTAAACCAACAAAAAAATTATCAAAACCAAATGCCAAGCACACGTTAGAGAATTGTTTAAACTTAACATTAAAGCGTTTAAACAAATCTTTTAGCTAACCAGATTCATTATTTTTGAAAATATTTATGTGTGCCAACTTTTTTGAAGGTCAGTGTATTTCAAAAACTATTTGCGATTATAAAATTTGAAAAATAGTAGATATTAGATATTACAAGTGACAGAAATGCTTCATTGTCAGCGAGTGAGATCTTTGACACATCTCACCAGCTTACAATGTCATTTCGGTCACGTGTAAGATACGAGGTTTTATGCCCGACGTGTAATTTCTTGTTATAGTTAAAAATCAAAAAATTAATGAAACCTCCCGGAATTGTCTCGGCAATATTAATTTATAATTTTAATTTAGCGTCGAAAAAATGCAAAAACGCTCGGCTCAACTACCGTCCGCGCCGACCGAATCTGACAGATGAACAAAAAAATTTTTTTTAACTCAGTAAATATTAACTTTGGCGGTACAAGATTCCTTATTTGTGGTGCGCACAACGGCCAAAAATACTAAGATACTTGCATATATGATAGCTCTCGACCCATTTCGTAAATTCTACAAAATCGAAATTATATTTTCCAGTTTTATAGCTCTGTCGTTACACGGATCGGATCGATGACTCATTCCACTCGCACGTGTCCCGCGGCGGCAAAAATTGTCAAAGGAAAGTCAAAAATCCTGTTTCGGACGAATCTATCAGACCAAAATTAAAAATTCAAACGGTTTTGTAATCTGTGGATTATGTAGAAGCGTCGCTGGCTGGCAGATTTTTGTTTATTCTTTGTTTACATAATTTTTTTTGAAAAATTTTCACTTATAATATCCCAAGTGCATTGATTATTTCCGGAAATTTTTTCGAATGCATTTCCAAAACGTATTAATTAGCCCGAGTGGAACACGAGGGCTAATTACGTTTTGGAAATGCATGAGAATAAAATTTCCGGACATTAATCAATGCACGAGGGCATATTTGGTAAGAAAATCGCAACGACACGGACATTATACTTCTTAAATTCTTAAATTATAAATTTCTGGCAAAAAAATCAAGTTATATAACAGAATTATCCCTGACAACGGAAAAAAAGTTGTTTAATTTCAAAAAATGTCACGTTTTGGTTCTACATCTTTGCTAAATAGTGATGAAGCGGTAGAAAATACAGTACCAATGAACACAAAACGCAGCAAAACATGTGTGTGGATCCAGTTTACAAGTTTTTGTAAAGAAAAAAGGTATAACATTGAAAATTGCGTATCGAAAGAAGAGCTCGCAATTATATTGAAAGACTGGGCTTTTAACATTAGGAACAGGAATGGAAATTAATAGGAGTCAGTGGTAAAAATCATGTGGAACTCTAGTGCCAAACAATTACAAGAAATGTACTATAAGAAGTTTAATATGAAGTTTGATCCATTTACCGACATTGAATTCGGCAGCTCTAGAGCCGAATAAAGATAATTCAGATATTTGTCCAGTTCGGTAACTACAATCTTGCAATTTGCCATACATTATAAACAACCCCTTCTTGTTTTCAGATTGTTAGAAAAAAAAACAAAATTTATTAGCACAGACAGATTACTTTTAACTCCTAACCCAAATTGGCAAAACCAACAATCTCAGAGGATGGCTGAACCGGCAAAAAAAATTGGTATCGACACAAAACCAAAAACAAAACCATTTGGAAGCAGTTCTTGTAATGAAACTTCATCACTATCAGATATGATTACTTACAACAATTGTGTGTTCAATTTTAACAGTAACTAATTAATTATTGTTGAAGTTAATATTAATTTTGTAATTTGAGATTTTTAATAAATAAATGATTTTGATTGGCTGAAAAAATTTCCACTTATTAATTTCATGTTGACTTAGCTAGGTGCAAAAAATTTCCAGGAAATTTTTATATTGTTATAGAAACGACACCGAATTCTGTTTTTCTATTGGCTATTTTTCAGTGTCGTGCGATTTTCAGAAAAAAATTTTTTTGTAGAAAAATGGAATGGTGGCGCAAATTCTATTCAATCATTTCCATATAAATGCGTAAATACTTTTCCGATAGGGTTGTCTTTGTTGCACACTTGATCTCCTGTTTAGCCTTAAGTCTACTCTTCAATCCCTTTCATTTGATACTCATATTAAGGGGGTTGACCAGAAAATATAATCCGTCATCTTGGAGCGGCGGCCAAATTGAATTCGTTTTATACTCCTCAAACCCTTGCATTTGATACCCAGATTAATGGGGTTGACAAAAAATACATCATCCGCCATCTTGTGGCGACGGCCATTTTGAAAGTATTACAATATTTGACCTACACATACTAACATACCAACAGGGCAAATTAAATAAAAGCTTGTAATAAAAACGTATTAATTAAAATAATTAAAATACGTGCGATAGCTCATTGGATTCGTAGTCACCTCTAGAAAAATGTAGAAACCCGAACATAAAAAATTACAAAAGCAATTAAAGAATCTCAAAAAGGGGGTCTATTTTTCTCCAAATAATTCGAAAACGCGGGAAAGTTGCCCACGAGGCGTTGGCCGAGTGCAGGCAATGCCGCGAGTGCGTCAGACACTTCCCTGCTATTTTTGTACACTATTTTTCCCACGACCATAACAATTTCATCACTAACTCAAATAATTTTTATTAATTGATTTTTTTATCATCTACAATAGTACATTATTATACGAGTTTAAGAAGAGGCTTCATTGTGACATGAGTGGGTTTAATACCAACGTAATACGTATAAAGAAAAACACCAAAAACAGTTTCACAAAATGTTCCATTCTGACACTACTTTTAGTTTCACAAAAACTCAATTATGACACCAAAGTAGAAAAAATTTATAGTAATGGTGTTATTTTGACAATTACACTACTCAACAAATCTGAAGGAAAAATTTGCGACTGATGTGCTAAGAGCTCTGTGGGGGTATTTGAGGTGTCCTGAATACGAGTCTGAGTTGAAAAATTTTCCATCACGTACAGATTTTGTGTTACAGAGTACATGTTTTTTATTTTTTTTTCTGAAAATTTCGTATAATTTATACTGTAAGTTGAAAAAAAAAGTTATTTTAAAAATAACGGGTTTTATTTACTATAACGGATCCCAAATACATTTATACTAAATCTTTTGTAGACAATTTTTTCGCAAATGCTGACTTTCGCTTATACTGCTGATCGCTTTCCCTCATAAGGAACCAACAGTAATCTCCCATCATTGCCGGATCCCCATCTGCCTTGGTATCGTTGCTCCATTATTAGGATGTCCTGGTGGAACCTTTCTCCTTGCTCATCGCTAACCGCACCCAACTTACGCGGGCAAAGCCGCGGGTAATTGCTAGTCTATATATATATATATATATATATATATATATATATATATATATATATATATATATATATATATATATATACAAATTTTACTAAGGGCCGGTTTCACCAACGATTAACTTTAACTGATAAATAACTGCATAGATACGTTTGTTAAAACTTTAGCAACAATTGTTCCTAACAGATGATTAAGTTTAACGGAGGTTGGTGAAATCGGCCCTAAGACCATTGCCTTCGGAATTACGCTTTCATCAGTTCTTCCATCTCAGGCTTGAAAATGTGCGAAATGCAGTTTGCGAAATGTTGTTATATTGAGCAAAGTTAAAACGTGAATATTTTGTAGAGGGTAATTAAAAAAAAATTACTTACTCCAAGGGGTAGGGTGTACCCTGAACACGGAATGCTATAATTTTGAGACAGCCTGTATAGTCGCATATCTAGTACTTAATCACGCGAAACCGGTCTATGGAGGAAGTTACTAAGCACCTATCTTTTCATAATAACATATGCTTAATTTGTAAAATAAGAATTTCTATTCAGACATTTAACAGGGTTAATACATTTTGAGAATTTGGTTTAAATTTGGACGTAACAGTTTTAGATAGATAGATTGATTTTGACACCTTTGAAATTCAAATATTAAACCAAATTGTCAACAGTTAGTAGTGCCAAACTAATTTAAATTTCACAGCCTACTCTAATTTATAATTTAAATGATCTCATGGTATGGATCACTAAGTAGTAAAATTTATTATGATAAAGTAACTTTTTAATAAAATCCCAATACAGGGTGTCAAGGATATATCTGCAATAAAATTAGGGCGTAATGGAGAAAAAGAGTGTGAAACATTCCAGCAATTTTTGTGTAGCAATACGTCTAAAATGTCGAGAATGTTTATCACGTCACTTCAAGAAACTTTTTCACAAAAAATTGATACCACGCAAAAAGTTTAAAAACATTTTCAGTCAGTTAATTGTTTTCCATAAAAGCTAGGCTGATTTTTCAATAATACTGATAAGACATTTTTATGGCTGAGATACTGCAAAGTTACCCAGACTTAATAAACAAAATTTTGAAAACAGGTCGGACGTATTTGCATGGCGTCGCACGTTCATCAACGTTTTAAATTGTGTACGAAATAGCATATTATGCCGTTGTGATAATTATAGTAATAGGAAGTACTTTACTTTGTTCAAATTTCGGTGTATAAAATTATTGAAGGTATTTCCATAACACCCTGTATAATAATAATATTATAAAAGCCCAGCTATTGCTTTTTTTAAATTTTCTAAATTTGGTGTTTTTTGTTACTTAAAGGTGGATTTACGCCACGTAGATGAAATGAAAGGGTCTAATGTTGTAGACATAGGAATCGATTTAACCGAATTCTACACTTCAGTCGAATGGGATATCCTGGAAGTTCCCGCTGTCAGGTAAGGTGTCTTTCCGATTTCTAGATTTGGCACAAATTTTCTATTTATGACAAATTTAACAACAGATTACATTATACATACTATTATTATTTTCAATGACATTATATACACAGCTAATATAATACTAACTATATGTATACCTACAGAGTGAACATAAAGTTCCGCACAAAATTCATAATTTAGTTATGTAATGTTCTTGCAAAAAACGCTCGAACAGGTCGATTTTTGTTTTTAAATTGCCATCTTTTGACATAAAATTTTTGTTGATGACGTCATCTGTTTTTGAACTATGACACCGTCATCAATTTTTTTAAACGGCAACTTCCAATTTTTTTTTGGGTTTTAAATACACTTTGCAATTCAATTCAAAAACAGATACGTCATCATCAAAATTTTTATGTCAAAAAATGGCAATTTGAAAACAAAAATCGACCTGTTCGAGCGTTTTTCGCAAGAACATTACATAACTAAATTATGAATTTTGTGCGAAACTTTGTGTTCACTCTGTATATAAACCTCCTGGAGACAACTAATGCACCAATATATTTTTTTTAATTCATAATATTATGTAGCACATCAAGTAAGTTTAGGATCTCCTTTGATATTCCTAGTTAATATGTTTTTTGTTTTTTAAACTACCCTTCAGAATTTACGATATTATGAAAAATTATTTAAAGACCCTTTGAAAGGTAAAAAGCTTTCGAAATACAAAGCATATTAAAGTGAAAAAATAAATCACTGGATGGTTGATACTCGATACCTACCATTTGTTTATAACTTAATATTTTTTTTAACAAATGGTTTGAAAAATTGTCAACAAATTTTTTTTGTACGATCAGTAGGCAGCACATGTAATAATACAGTTATTTTTCGCTTTTTGAAGTCGGTTTCTTTTTTTTTTAAAAAAAAGCTAATTATTTTAATGTTCTGGTTGCATTGGTACCGTAATTTTAACTAGCAGCTCAAATTAATGGATGATAATTTGCATCTCGCTTAAATTATCAAAACTGTCACAGCAGACATTTTAAACTTATTAAAACATTAAATTACAAGTTTGAACATTATATTATGATTTACAAAATGAAGTACAATTGGTAAACTCGAAAGTACAGTTATTGTAAAGGATTTTTTTCTCTGCATCATCGTTCTCCGAACTTCCCAATCTTGCATCCTCAGAAGAAGAGTTTCCGCTTATCAAAATATTACTTCGTGTAGCAGTGCGACCCTCCATACAATCTACATTTTTTTATGATGGTCCTGGTCCACTTTAAGATCGGGTTTTAGCGCAGTTGTGCTCTTATGACCGGTAAATTTTGTGAGCTGATGTTCACTAACTTCAGCTTTGACGAGATATGAGACCACAGTCGATCTGGCACTATGGTTTGTTATTTTGACTTTCTTTGTCTTCTGTAGCGAACCTGGTCCACTTGTTAATTTCATTACGTTCTACTGGTACGTTTTTATACCATGCCGATGAATTATTTTTTTTCCAATACGGTGTTCTTTTTGACTACATTAAAGTTAGAACAGATCCACTTGCTTTCTTATACGATGATTACCCCCATGTGCTGTTTTACCAACAATAAATATTGGATTGTACTCGATTCGCCCTGTTTCTTTCCCTTTGTTGTCCGCTTCATATTTAAAGTAATTAGTTATAGACAATAGTGGATTTTACTTGTCAAGAATGTGTCAAAATGTCAAGTTTTGGCGTTACATTATTGTTGTCTTGAACGAGAGAGAATTTGTTAAAAATTAAACATGGACACAGCTCGTGCAAAGCAAGGCACCTCCAGGAAGAAAGGACCTGGGAAACATTGTATTTTTGGAGTGTGCAACAGTGACGCTCGTTATAGTGATTCGAGTAATTACATACACATTCTTGCCGCTTAAAAAACCGTGCATAAATGTAAAAATATAAACTCCCACTCCGCAACACATATCGATGTGTGATATGTGCTCAAAATGTATGCGATGGCTTAAAAACTGTAATAGAGGTGATGGTCGTTTTCATGAAATTCAACACATCAAGCAATGGACCTACATAATATGCAGTTAACACTTCGTGAAGCAAGGCTATTTTAGAAACACTTTAATGAACAGAGTCGTTATAAGGGGTGCTCTACAACCGGGTATTGATTTGAAGCACATTAATAAATTGGTAGTGTAGCGGAGCTCATTTATGTTTGAAAAACTTTTGTTATTTTCGTTATAGACTAGCATGATGGAAAAACCAGTAGCAGAACGTGATCGCATAAACAATACGCTGTTTATGCCGGCAACAGCAGAAACGCATTCGGAACATTCTAATTAGCAGACCAGAATAGGCAAGAAAAGACAATCTGATGCAGTGTTGAAGACAAAAAACCTTACTTATCAGGTTAATGAGAAAAGGATGAAACCTCATTTTGTCTCTAGTACTCAGCAAACAACGTTCACTTGGAATGATGTTCAGACGTTGAAGTTGGAAGTAAAAGAGTCAAAAAAGAAATCAAGTCACTAAAGGACAAGCTAACATCAAATGAAAAAAAGAAATGCAACAGTTCCCTTCTCCGAATTTACGGAAAGTCTCCGCTTGAACGATAAGAACTGCATGTTTTATACTGGAATGATTTTTGTACAAATATTAGCATTATTTAATTTCTTGTCACCTAATGAAGCAAACATTCAATATTGGGGTAAAACAAACTTGATGAACTTATTTTAACAATTGTTAGAGTAAGGTCTGGATTATTAATTCGTGATTTGCGATATCTATTCAACTTGTCAGAAGCCTTCATTTCCCAGACCTTCACGACGTTTATACAATTATTGATGTATAATAAGTTTGATGGTTTGCTTCGCGTGACAAAAAAAATCTACCTGCACTCTTTTCGAAATTGAAGAACATTCGTATTATAATTCATTGTGCAGAATTTTTCTGTGAAACGCCGACCAATTTTGAACAGCAAGGCAATCTCTATTCGTTGTATAAAGGTCACCACCTTCAAAGTTCTATTGGGCTGCAACCCCAATGGTGCAGTGATGTTTGTCAGCGATTTGTTTGAAGGGTCAATCGCAGATAAACAACTGGTTATTGCTTCAAAATTAATGGACCTGTTAGAAGAAGGCGATTTAGTATTAGCGGACCGCTGTTTTACTATAGATGATCTTGCAAATGCCAAGAGGGTATCTCTCAACATTCCTCCATTCTTAAAGGGTAAAGAACCTTTGACGGCTGAAGAAGAACGAGCCACGAAATAAATAGCAAGCAAGAGGATATACAGCGAGCATGTTGTCGGCAAGTTAAAACAATTACGCCTGTTGAAAAAACTCCTTCCATTATCTATGAGGGGTATTGTTTCACGAACTCTCTTCGTCTGTGTGTGTCTCTAGAATTTTCACACCACAATCCTTCCTCGTCGATAAATTATACGCCGACTAGTTAATTTATTTTTAAAACATTAATATACAGGGTCTATCAGAACTGGCGGACCAAAATGACACGGTGAATTCACGATCTTCTGGGACTGATTGGAAAAATGTTTTAAAAAATCTATCCTTAATAGTGATCAGAAAACGAACGATTTAAACTAACCAATCGTGTTGCCGATGTTAAGTTACCTGTAAATTAGTTTCTCCTGCTTTTTTTGTAACCATGGATGCATTTGAAATATTTTTGCATTGTTATTACACTGACGTAATTTTTTAGGTTATTTCTCATTAAAATTTTTGACAAGTTTATTTAGGACCAACAAAATAAAATAATAAACTCAATCTAAATGGGTGCATTTTTTCGTCTTTAAGAATACCTTCAACAGAAGAGGTGGACACATAAAGATTTCTAGTCACAACACTAATGCTCGTTTCAGGTTCCTCTTCAAAAAACACAATAACCGCCTCCTCATTGTGAACGGTTCTCGCAGTTCTTGGAGCACCACCAACCTCCCTTCTGCATACTTTTAAATTATCAGATTCTCTTCCCTTTGTACCAATCTTAAAATAACATTTCTGCTAGGTTGTTCCCTATTTGGAAAACTGCGTACTCCTGAACCGTCGCTGTTGCACTGTGATTACACTCTCCATATAACAGGACCATATCAAAATAAGCCTCCGGATTAAACATTATTATAATTATTAAATGAAATGAAAGCCCAAATCAACGTTTTGAATGACGTTTATAACTGTCACAAATACTTTATTATGACATAATAGTCATTATGTTTTTCAACAATCAAATTTGTTTCTATAGTAGTTAAAAATACATTTTTAAGGTAATTTTACATCTACAACGCGATTGGTCAATTAAAAACGTTCTTATTTTAAAATCCAACAAAGATGGATTTTTTAAAGTTTTTTCTCCTCATCTCCAGAAGATCGTTTATCCATGATATCATTTTGGTCCGCCAATTCTGATAGACCCTGTATATTGGTGGTAAAACAAAACATTTTTTCTTTATTTCACTACAATGAAGTACAAACGAAACCTAACAACAAACAACAAATAAAATAATTGCATCGCTTAATATTAAAAGGGACTAAGCCACTTTTTTTGAAATTTTGAGTCACATAAGCTATCTACGAAAATGGCCAAAACGGATCATTTGGTGAGCGTATTCTAGCTCAAAAAAGTTACCATGAATTAAGACGAATCATCAAACAGTAACTTAATTTTCTGATTAATTTTCATATTGCTATAGTAATAAAGTTTTCCGTTTTTCTCAAAACCTGGTAAAATGACCGATTTCCGATTTCATGATGATTTGCGATTGGTCGCAAATGCCGCTTGCTATGGAAACGTCTTAACTAAAAACCAGGCAGTAAGGATCAATTTCATGTGAAATGATCACACTTGCGACCACTCGGGCTGTAAGTTTCTTTTAAAAATAAACAATTCAATTGTAAAACTGGTTTAGGTACTGTTAGGTATTGGATATATTTATTAATTCTAAATTGCGGGGAAGTCTGTGCTCAAAATACTCTAAACACACAGATGTATTTATTCAAAATTGTTCATTAAAGTGTACCCTCTCTATATTTATTCCTTTGGAGGTCCAAATAACAAAATCTCACCAACCTAGTTCTACAATTGCCATTTTCATTTGCACCTGATAGTAGTACTTATGGTTGGTTTTCAATTGCAAGTTCTTATGTGAGAAAGAAACAGCAGCAACCACTTTTCTGTGTCTTACTAAGCTTGTCTAGTTCATTTGGCTAAAAGTTTTTCAGGATATATGGACACTTTATCTCTAATAATAAACTTGACCATTCAGTCTTACTAACTAAACTAGATGCGTATGGTTTTTCGGGTAGTCTCATTCACTTATTTAACTCTTACTTATCTGGTCGTCAATTATACGTAACCTTTAATGGTTTTCACTCATCTAAATTTAGTGCCACATCGGGTGTTCCACAGGGATCAAACCTGAGACCACTCCTTTTTATACTTTTTATCAATGATCTCTCCGAAAAACTTAACTCTCCACATTTAATATATGCTGATGATTTAAAAATATTTTCTGAAATAAAGAGCGTTGAATGTTGTTTAGAACTTCAAAAAGATTTGGACATATTACTAAATTGGTGCAAAGAAAATCATCTACGCTTAAATACGTCTAAATGTAAGAGTATGTCGTTTAGTAGGAAATTAACTCGTACAGACTTTGAGTACAGCATAGATGGCACTCAACTCGAACGTTGCTCGGAATACAAAGATCTAGGGGTGACCTTCGATTCTACATTATCTTTCATTAAGCACATTAATTCTACATGCAACTCATGCTTGAAAGTTCTTGGCTTTATTGTACGAAACTGTAGAGAGTTCACGAATGAGATCGCTTTGAAAACATTATACTTTTCACTTATAAGATCTTAAATGGAGTATTGTTCTACAGTTTGGTCGCCCATATATGCCGTTCACATAAACAACCTTGAGTATGTACAAAGAAAGTTTCTGAAGTGTTTGTCCTTTAAATGTACAGGTGTATATCCACCACAGAATTATGACCATGCTTCTTAATCAGTTCAATTTTGAGTCGCTTAAACTGAGGAGAGAGCTTCAAGCCTTGTTTATAGTCGTTAAACTTGTTAGGGGACATATAGACTCCCCACAACTTTTAAGCTCCCTGAATTTCACCATACCCTCCCATCCCTCACGATGTCAACCGAGGTTTTATCTTCGTACTGCCCGAACTAATATGTTGTTAAAATCGCCAGTGCATTTGATGTGTAGTTTGTTCAATCTGGTTACTCAAAGGTGCGACATTAACGTCTCTAGCTTTCCCATTATTAAGAAAGTGTTTATAGAAACATCCAATGCTTGATCATTTTGTTCTAATTTCTTAATGTCTCTTTTTTTTCCACATTAGACGTTTACTTCAATTTTTTAGGAGGACCCTCATAATTTTTCTTCTTTTTTTTATATAATGTAGGTATAGGTTTTTGTCATTATTAAGTTTATTTTCTTACACTTAATTTGCCCTGTAAATGGATTTGTATTCTGTTGGGCAATAAAGCTTTTTTTTTTTGCGTATTGACCAGAAGGAGCTCCCCGTGATTCCGACCTTCACGGGGTTCCTTGCTGGTCAGGTCCTATTCGTACATCATAGTCACTCCTCAAAACCATGAGGTAAGTAGCTATGAATCCCGTGAATCATGTGCCCTGAGCAGACGCAACGACCCCAAGATGACCGCTTTCTGCATTCCAGCCGCAAGGGTCTCTGCCGGTTTACGGTTTATGCCTCCCATGCACCCAATTACCAAAACGACGAGCTTCACTGAGTAACTTGAGTACAGCCTCCTAAGTTCAAAGAGCAGGTCTTGATATTTTGTCCGCTTTTCCTCCTCCTTGACGCAGATGTTATTTTCAGCAGGAGCCGAAAATTCAATAACAAACATCTGCTTGGAGGAGTGGTCCAATAGAACCACGTCAGGCTTGTTCGCTGTTATCTGCCTGACGGTGGAGAACGAGAAGTTCCAATAGATTCGGCACCTCTCGTTCTCCACAACGGACTTAATATCGTTCGGGACATAGGGCAGCACTGGTGTCTGGTCTATCGCATAATGGTGTCTTAAATGAAAGTATAACACTCTCAATGCCGCATTGTGGCGATGGATATAGGCCGAAGCTGCATACACCGGGCATGCCGCCAATATATGCATTGCTGTTTCAGGGGCCCTGTGACAAGCCCTACAGCTCACATTCGGCACCTCTATACCCATCACGCGGCTGCGATAGACCAAGGTGTTAATTACACCATCCTGCGTAGCGCAAATGAATCCCTCAGTCTCAGACTTCAGTCCACTTGATCTCAGAAAGGCAAATGTATGCCTTTTGAATAAGCCAAGGTTTTCAATGTTCTTGAAGAAAACACTATGCATTGACTTATCCATATGCCTTCTCATGAGCATATCTTGCTCAGAGATTCTGACGTGGGCTGTAAGACGGAGCAAATTGAGCTCGGTAATAGAATGTGGCCGAGCTCGCTCAACGTCAAAGTCAAGACCGAGTTCATCTGCTGCTCTTTGTGCCGCCCTAAACAAAAATGCCCCGACTCCCCGCCTCTCGTGATCCCTGACAAGAAGCAACAAGGGATCCGAACTTTGGATGATCTTACAGGCTATACCCAAGATTACCCTGTTATGAAGACACTCCAAACTCAAAAGTCCTCGGCCTCCCTGGTTTCGTGGAAGGTATAACCTCGGAACGGACGATTTTGGATGCAAACTGCGCTGTAGATGCATCATTTTTCGAGTATCCCGATCAATCTGCTTCAACTCATCCACTAACCATTTAACTGCTCCAAATGAATAGAGCAGGATCGGAACGGCAAGCATATTTGTGGCAAAAATCTTGTTCTTCCCCGAAAGCTCTGACGACCAGATTCGTCGGAGTAGATTTTTGTACTTGCCGCAGAGAGACTTTTTTACCTGGTGTGACGCTTGGATGTGGCACTGCTCCACACCCAAGTACTTGTAAGTCTCTCCGGCGTTCAGATGTCTCAGAACGCTTCCGTCAATGAGTTGAGCATCTTCATCGAAATACTCGCATCGTCCTCTTTTGAGATGAACCTGAGCACATTTGTCCCAACCGAACTCCATGCCAATAGCATCTGTGTACTCCTGCACTATGCGCAATGACTGCGTCAGTTCTTGCTTTCCGGAAGCATACACTTTTAAATCATCCATGTAAAACAAGTGCGTGATCTTATGCTTCCGGTTACCGGGTGTACCACAGCTATAACCCTTTGCATAGCGCAAGGCTACGGACAGCGGCAACAGTGAGATGCAAAACAGAAGAGGACTCAAGGAATCTCCCTGGAATACTCCTCTTCTGAATGATATCAACTCTGTCTGAACTCGGTCCCGTCGGGATGTTATCGAGAACCGAGTCTTCCAGAGTGACATCAGTTGTTTGATGCATCTCACCAGTGTATCGGGTATCGCAAGACATTCGAGCAAGTGAATAATCAGCTCGTGAGATGTTGTGTCGAATGCCTTACGATAATCGATCCAAGCCATAGATAGGTTGCGCTTATATTGGACGGCATCCTGCATGACGCACCTATCGATCAGCAGGTTTTCCTTGCAGCCGTCCACGCCCCTTTTACAGCCTCGCTGTTCGAAAACTTTCGAATACACCGGGTTAATGGCGTGGAATATTCGGTAGTACAGGAGTCTGGTGAAAATCTTGTAGCACGCATTTAGGCAAGTTATTGGCCGGTAGTTCTGAGGCTGAGACAAATCACCCGTTTTAGGTAGTAAAACGGTTCGCCCCTCGACAACCCACTCCGGAATGGGCCGCTCACCATTAAGCCAGGAATTAAATACTTTGGCCAGACGCTTGTACGTGCTTCGGAATTTCTTCCACCAAAAGGTATTAATTCCTTTCGGGCCTGGTGCGGCAAAATTTTTGATTCCCTTAAGAGTCTCGCCAATTTCTTCCGGGGTTATCGGATTGCACACCACTGGTCTTAATTGAGATCTTCTTACGAAGTTCTCAAATTGTGCAAGGACTGGAGTGTCTTCACGCAACGGTTTCGATCCCTCATATATTTCCCTCCAGAAGACTTCGACCTCCTGCACCGCCGGCAATTTCTCTGGGATAGAGTTTGCCCGCTGGAAGAGCCTCGAAGGATTTGTCTTGAAGTTGTTGTTCTCGACCAACCTTCGCCTACTCCTTACCAGGGACTTTCTTGCAGCCACAAGACTGCGAACTCTATCCATGCAGTGCTGCTTCTCAACAGCAAGCACCGCTGCATTCAGTGTATGATGGGTCCGGCGAAAAAGACGCGCGATGCGCCGGATTTTTGGTGTGAAAGGTTTCATCTCTTTGATGAATTCCATCACACACTGAATTCGAGAAATATCCTGCCTAGCGGTTTCTATCTTCTTGTCTATCTTTTCAAGGCGACATTCGAATTTCCTCTCAGCCTCAGTGCTCTCACCACGTGGGGCCGAAGAAGAAAGCCTCGTCGCCTCTCGATAGACCATTTCGTTCAGGAGCAGGATGTCTGGATCCTCAGGGAGGTTCCTATCGAGTGATTCGTCCGCTGCAACTACATCGCTGGCTTTGGGTGGTGGAATTTTGTGGAGAGACTTTCTGTTCGGAGGCATCTCCAAAATTACCGGAACAGCGTGGCGGATCTCCGGCTCGTCCGGCTGTACCTCCACCAACTGCTTCGGTGCTCTCTCGTATTGAATGCGACGAAGATAGGCCACATAGTCGCGGAGTTTTTGTGGCGCGAAAAAGTGATGCTCCGGGTGTTTCTCACCCCACAGAGCATGCATCCTTGCCATGTAACCCCTTCGCCGCGGCTCGCTCGTCTCGTAGCAGTCGAGCAGGTCATTTCTTAGAGTGTTGGTCCACTCAAAGCGTCCATGGGCATTGCCAGAGTCGTCAACGGGTGATTCGTTTTCCGAGACCCCTCCACCTTCACCTTGGTCCCTATCCGACTGGGACCGGTCGTGGGGGTCTTTCCCTGTTGGGGTAGTAACAACAGTTTAGGGTTTCGATTTGTTGTTAGCCAAAAGGAACCCCGCGGCGGTACTGGGGTCAAGATGGCTTGACCTTCCAGGTGCGCCAAGAGCTACCGGTCCGATTTGCACCTTCAGCTCGGCAAGGTGGTGGCGCTACTCACCAAGACCAAAGATGTTATGTGGCCTGCCTGCCTTAGGCAATAATTTTTTATTATTATTATTTTTTTTTTTTTGCGTATTGACCAGAAGGAGCTCCCCGTGATTCCGACCTTCACGGGGTTCCTTGCTGGTCAGGTCCTATTCGTACATCATAGCCACTCCTCAAAACCATGAGGTAAGTAGCTATGAATCCCGTGAATCATGTGCCCTGAGCAGACGCAACGACCCCAAGATGACCGCTTTCTGCATTCCAGCCGCAAGGGTCTCTGCCGGTTTACGGCAGGCAGGAATGATTTTCAGATTGGAGACGAGCGAGTCCTTGATGCCTCCCATGCACCCAATTACCAAAACGACGAGCTTCACTGAGTAACTTGAGTACAGCCTCCTAAGTTCAAAGAACAGGTTATTATTATTAATATTAATATTATTATTATTATTATTATTATTATCCACGTGTATTGGTTTTTGTATCGAGGACTACTCCATCTGGCGATGCCCCTAGACCATCAACATAATTTGGTTTCAACCACAAACCATCAATACTCTTGACACTATTTCCCGTCGTTACTTGGTATGATTTTCTTGTAGAGGAACACTTTTTGCAATACTTTGTCCAATGTCTGATAAGGATTTATCACTGAATCGCTTATTCATCTCAACTTGAAAAAGCGTCTCAAAATTAAATTTGACATAGGAAAAATAATCAGTGGCTTAGTAACCGCATACAAAACCAACTTTTTACTTTGTACAAAAAAAATCATCATGCAATTCTCTAACCGAATTTCCTTCGTTCTGGAAAAATTATCAAATAATTACGGAATGTCAAACACTCGTGCTTGCTGAAACATACAAAAAGTACGAATGCACTACGTGCACTCGTACTTTTAACCGGTTCAGCAAGCACTCGTGTTTGACATTTCGAAATTACTTGATAACTTTCCTCGCACTAAGGAAATTATACAGTGTGGAAATTAAGTAAGGAATAAATTCAGTAACTCCTTTAGTATTTGCACTAGAAATAGAACTTAAAAAGCATGTGATAGGGCTAATTATTGCGCATCCGAGGAACGTATACTAATTTTTTTTTCATTACTTTTTTTGACAGTTATGACGTCATCAATATTTTTTTTAAATGGCAACCTATGTTTTTTATTTTACATTTGAATAGAGTTTTTTATTCTAGTTTCAACCTTGTCAAATACTGAATAATATTAGAATTGTCTAATGTTATCGGAATTTAAGAAAAAACCATAGAGATACCAATACAATGTTGACACGTTCTGAATTGGTACAAAATAATTGTGCCTGAACTGTGTTTCTCTATTAAATAATAAATGAACTTCTAAATAATAATATCTGGTTGCAACAGGATGGTGCTCCAACACACACACAACAAGTCCGGTGCGGCGTTATTTGGTCGAAGTGTTCCCAAGAAGATGGAAGAAGAGGTCCAATACAATGGCAGACTAGGTCCCCAGATCGAACCCCATTAAATTTTTTCTATGGGGGCACTTAAAAAGAAAGGTGTATCAAAACCGACCCAACAACTTGGATGATCTTGAAGGAAGAATTCGACATAAGTGCAGTTTAATAACTCCCCAAATCATTCAAAACGTATTGGCTGTTTGTTATGACCGTCTTGGATTTTGTCAGATGATGCAGAGTCATCAGTTTGAACATTTGGTGTGATATCTTTAATTTATAACTCTCACTTCAATAGTCTTCTTGTGAATTTGTTAGCCCTACTTTGAAATTTAAGGTTGTTTTCTTATTTTTCTCATTGATTGCTTTCGGGAACTTTGTTTTGTTTGGATTTCTATGGTTTTTTCGTTTAATTCTGATAAAATTAGTTAGCTCTGTTAATTTTTTTAAATTTTACTAGTCTGAACTTTAGTGCCATTCTAATTCATTTTCTCCTTATCTAACCTACTAGTATTTGACAACGCTGAAAACAGAATAAAAAACTCTATTCAAATGTAAAATAAAAAACATAAGTTGCCATTAAAAAAAATAGTATACGTTAGGCGGATGCGCTATAATTAGCCCTACCACATGCTTTTTAAGTTTTGTTTCTAGAGCAAATACCAACGGAGTTACTGAATTTATTCCTTACTTAATTTCCACACTGTATAATATAATCATTTTATTTTTCTGCAACTGTCTTTAGACGTAATTAATAATAATAATAATTCTAATAATCCCTGGGGATGTGCTCCTGAACGAGATGGTCTATCGAGAGGCGACGAGGCTTTCTTTTTCTGTCCCACGTGGTGAGAGCACTAAGGCTGGGAGGAAATTCGAATGTCGCCTTGAAAAGATAGACAAGAAGATAGGAACCGGAACCGCTAGGCAGGATATTTCTCAACTTCAGTGTGATGGAGTTCATTCAAGAGATGAAACCTTTCACGCCAAAAATCCGGCACATTGCGCGTCATTTTCGCCGGACCCATCATACACTGAAAGAAAGTCCCTGGTAAGGAGTAGACGAAGGTTGGTCAAGAACAACAAGTTCAAGAAAAATCCTTCGAGGCTCTTAAAACCTGCTGATCGATAGGTGCGTCACGCAGGATGCCGTCCAATATAAGTGCAACCTATCTATGGCTTGGATCGATGCTAAGGCATTCGGCACATCTCACGAGCTGATTATTCACTTGTTGGAATGTCTTGCGATACCCGATACACTGATGAGATGCATCAAACAACTGGAAGACGCGACATCCCGACGGGACCGAGTTCAAACAGAGTTGATATCATTCAGAAGAGCAGTATTCCAGGGAGATTTCTTGAGTCCTTTTCTGTTTTGCAACTCACTGTTGCCGCTGTCCGTAGCCTTGCGCGGTGCAAAGGGTTGTAGCTGTGGTACACCCGGTAACCGGAAGCATAAGATCACGCACTTGTTTTACATGGATGATTTGAAAGTGTATGCTTCCGGCAAGCAAGAACTAACGCAGTCGTCCGGATAGTGCAGGAGTACACAGATGCTATTGGACCAGACCAGCACCATTTTAAATCATCTTACTTTTAAATAAGATGGTTTTAAGATGTTAGATGGAAATATTAACGAATGTTCACTTCCACTTTTCTTCCGGAAATTGCAAGCTACGTATTGTATCAATTCCCGGAAAATTTGTGGACCTAATTAACTTAATCAAGTAAAGCATACTAGTAGTTAAGTTTTCATTCATAAACAATTTGATATTAGTTCAAAATTGTTTTCTGAAGTTAAGTCTCTTTTACACGTTTCTAAATATAATTTTCTCTAAATATAAAAAAGCTTTTACAAATCCAATTGAATATGTACCTAGCTGAAACACATACTTTTTCCTCACTATTTTTTAATTGCCAGAGAAAAAAAGTATAAGTTACTCATTAGTGTATCTGCTTTGCAACGTTGGTGGCAGTTGGTGACGGTAAACTAATTTCTCTATATTTTCCCTTCTCTTAAAATCTGTACCATTGATAAAGGCTCCCATATTATGTACTTCATGCATACTGATTTTAATAGTTATTTATGTATTAAGGGAATTATAAGGATGTTAATACCCGTGAGCAACGCGGTTACAATGTTGCCCAAGGTTATTAACATCAAATAATTCCCGTAATACATAGATAATTTTATTTTTTACCATTTCTTGCAAAACAAATATAGATCTTGGTCTTTTTTAAATTCTGCCTGTTTAATTAAGTAGGCATGAATTTATTTATTATAAATAAAAATTTGTCAATTTGTAAAAATGAGTCAGAACGCGACAAGCAGCGATATTTCGGAAGAACCATTAAACAAAGCTGAGAAAGCTCCAGCTGTATTGGTTCCAGCAAAGTCTAAAGTATTGTACAAGAAGAAATATGACCGATTTCAAGAATGGTTGAAGAATAACCATACGAGAAAGAAAGTTGGAAATGAAACGATACTGCTAGTGTATTTTCAAGATATGGTATGTATTTAATCTTCCACGTTTTTTATTACTAACATTGGTTTACATTTCTTACAGTCTGACTCGTGTAGTCCTAATTCCTTGTGGGTTAAGTAGTCCATGGTTAAAGTGATGCTGACAATACATGATAATGTAGAAGTGAAAAAATATCATGAATTGCAAGTGTTTCGAAAGAGTAGAGGTTACGAGCCGAAAAAGTTGAAAGTGTTCACTCGAGATGACGTAGTCAAGTTTTGGAAGGATGCTTCTGATGAAGCGCACTTGCTTCATAAGGTGGTTTTGATTAGGATGCACAAGTCAGGAACTTTTGAATATGAAGACTAGTGATATTAAAGATTGGGGTAGTGAATATTTCGGAAACTGAAACAGAAATTCGTAAGCAATTTACATAGTGCGAGAAAAGCAGTTCTCCGCATTGTCTCTGTTGAGAAAGTGTATGTCTCTACGTCCGTTGGGCCCTGAAACATTTTTTTAACGTATGCACGGTGTAGCAAGTTGGGAAAAATACATTAGGAAAAACTCCAAGCAAAATTGCCAGGTTCTTGGGTGTACCAAATTCAGAAGCATACACAGGACATTGTCTACGACGAACTTCTACTGCTTTAGTTTAGTCAATGAAGGCGCAAGTATGACAAGATTGAAGTGTGTGGTGCAGTTGTACTGTCTGTCGCTGAAGAGTATTTGGCCGACAGTATGGAACTGAAAACTAAGACAGCAAGAATGTTACGACGGAAGCGCTACATCAACGTCATGTTTGAATAGAGTCTCAAATATCAACAGCACTTCAAGGGAAATTTAAATTGCAAAATCTTTCAATTGTAACAATATGGGATAGACTTTCAGTGGTAAATTCAAGAACTATCGTTTTCATTTTTGTTGATTCTTTTGGAACCACATTGAAGGGAGTTATGAATTCATAATAGCTTTAGTAGCTCCCAAGGGAGTTATGAGTGTATTTATAGTTACGGTATCTAAGGAAATATTTAACTGTATTTGATTAGTAAGAAATAAAGTAATTTGTCGACTGCCGCTAGGGAATATTTATACAGGGTGTTATGAAATTTAATATAGATATCTTAACGCGTAGTATACGTAACTTGTCATTTTAAGCAACGTTTTCATATAAAATGTTTTGGAAATAGCAATTTAAAAAAAAAAATTCAACCCTTATTTTCCCTAGTCGTTCAGGAACATCACTCACGTCATTTTGACCGAGAAAATCTTAGTAATAAAAACTTATCGAGCGGTTTTGTCGCAAAAACGTAGGTAGGTATACAATTAGTGCTAGGGGTCTACCATTGAAACCGGTGAGTGAGTGACATGGTATAATTGGTTGTCTATATTACCGTACTTAGTCTAACTTAACTTAGTCTAAAGGGATTAAACCTAAACTAGTATTACATAAGTCCTTTTCTTACATAAAGTTGACATAACAAATCTGTAATAGTGTTACATAAGTTATAAGTCGTTTTCTTACGTAAAGCTGACATAACAAATCTGTCATAGTGTTACATAAGTTATAAGTCTTTTTCTTACGTAAAGCTGAGATAACAAATCTGTCGTAGTATTTCACAAGCTATACGTTTTTCTTTTACATAAAATTGACATAACAAAAACATCATACGGATATGTAAACTACAGATCACTCTTTTACATACAGCATACATAACAATTACGTGGCAACTGTATGTAAGCTACAATTTTTTTATTATGTATGAATATGTATTAGATAAGTCACAGTTTTATGTCAATAGTTAACTTCAAATTGCAATTTTCCAACCAAACGAACGACAAATTACCAATCTATAAGTTAAATTTGTCAAAAACAGGGTAAAAAAGTCAACGAATCCTTGTGTTACACTTTAGCAACCTGGTTTCAGCACAAAATCTCTTTAATCCAAAAAAAAAAATATTCCTTAATCCACAAAAAGACTAGGATACCAACGATTTGTTGAAGTGCCGCCGACACTCGCTGGATAGCGCCACGCGTTATACTTCACTAACGCTTCGCCTTCGGCTCCAGATAAAAGGGTATTTTCGCCCGTCGTAAGACGGAAAGAACCTGGAGGAACATGATTGTTAATAAGTTGGTTTATTGTGTACACTCTTGATTTCTTTTTAGCTGCTGTTTGCACTTGCCCCCTCGTGAAAGCTCGGTGACCCCTTCCAACAGTCAAAATAATCGGTAAAGGGGTCGCACCCAACTCATCAACGGACAAATCGCCAACTGCCATTTCATCAACGCCCAATTGATCAACGGGACATAACCTCAACGAACCAATAACACATCAACGACCCAACTCACTAATTAAGATTTTCATCAACAAATTGTAACAACTGGAGATATGTTAGTTTCATCAACTCTATTGTTTTTAACTGACTTCAAAAAAGGGAAGTGGTTATTAATTCGGTTGTATTTTTTTACTGTTTACCTCAGAAGTCCGTCATTTATAAACTGAGTTGTAAAATTCTTTTTGAAATAAAACTTCTTTAGGGACACTGACTTGGGGAGTAAGCTGGTGAATGCCTGACGAGAGCGTAAAGTGTGATCGGGCGAAGCGAACGGAAGTAATTAATTCATAAAAAAAATGTTTGCCTTAGCGTGATTCGAAACCGCGCTTCTAGGTTCTAAATTCACGCTTCAGTCCACTCAGCCATTTGCGTGTGTCAGTTTTGTATGCAATTGCGCTACTTATCTTAATCGCTGCACATGATTGCCGACTTTTCGCTGACTGAAACATGCATTATCCAATACTGCAGACGGTATTAATTCAGGATTCTTTAGCTCCGTTTATAAACTTACATAAATTAAGAGCACTTTCACAATGGCGAACTGAAGTTTTACTTCAGTCGTGTGGTCTGAAGCACACTCGTATTTTTTTATTTGAAAGAGTATACTTCCAGATTGGTCCCATTGTCACCAAGTAAGAATCTGATCAGGGAATCTCATTGAAATCGAGGGAAATCCTCCAATTTTTCCTTCCTTCTATGTATCTTCACCGATTTTAATTAAAATTTATTCTTTCAGTTTATATGTAATGTCAACTTTATTTTCGTTAATTCTTACATTGTCTAAAGTATTTACATTTAATTTTAATTGAAACAATAATCTTTTATTAAATACGTATTGCAGTTTGAAGCATAACTTACAAAAAATTGCCCTACTTGAGTTGTACGTATATTGCACTATTTGTGTGTGGCCTGGATTGTCAGAAGACAGATTTCGTAATAATTAGTTGGCGTCCGAATTTGACGAATTCTGGCTACTAACCTTTCAACCCTGGAGTTTCTGCTGGACGCCTGTGGCGATCACTTTCTTTTTCGTATTTCGGATTCAATCGCGCTCGAAGATGTTAACCAATGGGGTTTGATAAATGTTGCACTTGTAGTTTGATTACACTATCTTGATTTTCATAGTATGAACAATGTGTGCCTGGATGGGGTGTCCATGAGATGATTTTTTTTAGTAAGTTGTTTGGAGAAGAATATGTTTGGTCTTGACTGGTTTTGCTTGTTATAAAATTACGAAAAAAAAAAGATAAAACATTGTAAATCTTTAGTCGGAGAGTTATGTGACACTGAACCCTGACACCGCTAGAAAAAGGAAATGGATCAGCATCCGCTCGCTAGCGATAATATAGTTTATATAAGCCTTTGCATTGTAGAATTAATTAAGATTAATATCCTGAACGTTGTAGTATGCTTGTCGCTGTTGTTTAAAAATATATTTTTTTATGTCTCAACTTGTTCCCGAAACATAACTGGCGCAGTCGGTAGGATAGTGCAGATTATCCTTGTGTCCGAATAACAAAAGTGGTAATCCTGAGACTCCTGTCTCTTCAGCGCTATCCGAACAAAGAAGAACCAACGATCCGATCGAAGAGTTAAGTGTCAAACTCCTGCTACCTGTCCGAACAACAATTAGTAACCTGTGCGACGCTTATCCATCGACGAATCAGACGAGCCGTACACACCAGGAATTGATCTTCCAGAAGGCACCAGTTCCACTCCTCTGAATAAGGTAAAGAATTGAGTACTGTCCCTTTTCCTTAATTTTGTTATTTCCTGATTAGAACTAACAAAAATTCCCCCTCTTATTAACTCTTTGAAAAAGAAGTAATAAAACCCTTTCTACAACGTATTGCACGAATAGAAAGTAGATTTAAGTTGAAACAAAAGCGTCATTGCAAACTGCTGTACGCAAAATAATTTAATAATTTAATAATCAATCAAACAATCATTCATCAATTAGTTTAGTAATCATTCAATCTCTACTCATATGGTAGAAGAACTCGTAGCTCAAATCAGTAGTTTAAATTTAGATTTAGATTTAGACATGGCAAATCAAGAAGCATCACCATTGAACATCCCTCTCCTTCGCCTTCATATTGACACCATCCCCACATATAACGATGATCCAAGTACCGTTGAAATTTTTATAAATGCATGCGATCATCTGTTTAGATATTATGCCGCCAGATTGGACGCGACAGATATCTTAGTCAGAGCTGTAATCGGAAAACTAACTGACCGTGCACTTCTAATAATAGGTACGCGACCAGAATCAAATACCTGGCAATTAATTAGAGAATCACTTCGTAACACCTTCGGCGACCAAAGAAATTTAGATAGTTTAGAACAGGATTTGTTATCGCTTCGCCCTTATAAAGACGAAAAATCAAATTCATACGGTCAACGAATCCAACTAATTCGTTCTAAATTAGCCCCCAAAATTACGAGTCTCAACAACATCCCCCTCGTAACAAAACAAATTTATTTCGAACAATACGATAAATTATCTTTGAAAACGTTTATCCGAGGATTGCAACCATCACTTCGCAGTACTATACGCTTACGTAATCCAGATACGCTTGAAATCGCAATGTCATACGTGACCAAGGAAGAAAATTATGAGTACGAAATTCAATCACATTCGCAACTCTCGAAACAACAAACACTTCCACCCCTTAGCGGAAAAAATAATTTGAATTATCAGACTCAATATAGACAAACCTATCGAACTTTACCTGTCCCTGTACAAACAATGACACCTTATGGTACTTATAGACAAAATTATAATTGGACGAACCCTCCACAAACATTTCAACCCACTTTTCCAAGTCAACCTATACAATTAATCCCGAATAGAAATTATCAACCCCGATATCCAACAAATCAAGTTTTTGGCAAACCCCAGAACGTGTTTAAACCCCGAAATAACCCACAAAAAGATCCAGTAGTACCTATGTCAACCACATCTCGACAACCAACGATTACTCGACCTAATGTCCCCTATAGACAGTTTCATCAAAACCCTTACGCTCAAGGCTGGCTATCCAAAGAAGTACATTGTACCGACAACCCTAATTTTGAACTACACCACGTAGACAATTCACCCACAATTCGAAATCCCTTTGATCAACCTGACAGACGTGTTTATTATAGAAACCCCCATGTAGACAATTCACCCACAATTCGAAATCCCTTTGATCAACCTAACAGACGTGTTTATTATAGAAACCCACAACAACAAAACTTGTCTTCAGACGATCCTAGAACACATACGAATCTTAACGAATTCCCTGTCGAATATCATCCTGACGAAATTCCAGAATTCCCAATTCATGAAGAACCCCCACAATTTGTACCATACGAATTGACTGACGACGAATCAGATTTCGACAATTTTATAATACAGGCCTCACGATCCCCGAACACTTGATTGATGACTATGACATTCAATACAACGAAAACAAAACAAACACAAATACAGACGCACTTTCAGGAATCGAAATTCACCCTATTGAAAAAGATAATCAATCCATGATAGCAAATTATGATCCGACCGAACTCACTGATCTATTAGACCAAGACGAATTCGATATATTTCAACTACCTGAAATTTCATTGTCCTCTCTATTTCAAGAATATCTTCCACCTAGTCCAGATAAAATAGTAATTCACGAAAACATTCAAGTCAGACCACCTGATATTTCTGATAACGAAACAGTGCATTCCTCACAAGAAAATTCAATATTCGAAATCCCAATCACCGAAAAACCAATTGATATTTGTAGAAACCAAATTCTTCTCTCTTTGGACCAAAACTTGACCCAACCTAAAATACAGACACAAAAAATATTTGACAAAACCCGCCTATCAATTCGAAAACCATCTCAAAAAACAGCCCTTTACTTTCCAGACGAAAAATTGATAACAATCTTTACTTCGGCAGTACAAAGCCTTTTGGCAAATTCCCCGTTTGATTTCATAAATCCACCCTTAGACGTAAAAGAAAAGTAAAATCCAACCCTCCATTACAGGACAATAACGACAACGACGATCCTCCTCTTGACGATACTCTCTATTAGAATCTATGCCGTAGACATTGAACTTACCCAAATTTCAATTATTAGAAAACTATCTACAAAATATACACTTGCCATCGAAACAATTACTATTAGTCAACAAACGATTACTAATAGAATTAATGATTTTATTAATGACACCAACCGTAAATTTACCACCATATATGAACTGGCAAACATGGTACGATCGAGCAACTAACTTTAAATTGCCTTAATTTGGTAAATTACTTGGACAACCTGGAAACCGCAATCCTATTTGCTCAATTGAACACCCTTCATAACTCCGTTTTGTCCCAAACTGAACTTGCCAATCACATTCAAAATCTCTCAGATATTTACAACAAGAATCAGATCATCCAATTGAAAAATCACCAATCGTACACGCAGATAGTTTCAACTAAAGTATATTTTCTAGACAATAGAATATTTTTCGCGATCAAAATTCCAATTGTTTACCCAGAGAAATTTCTTTTGTACCACCTATACCCTATCCCAATAGAAAACCAAACCATAATTCCAAGGAAACCCTACCTTGTACTCAATTCACGCCTTCACCAATACCGAGAGACGTTTTGTCACCAAATAGAGGAAGAATTTCTCTGCACATCCGGCCTCAGCCCTAATGCTGAAGATTGCAACATCGCTCTAATCTACAATCGAAAACCAACTTCTTGTGACTTGACACCTGTTTACCTTAAGTCGACCATCTATGAAGAATTATCCAGCGACTATCATCTAATTCTCCCGGCTGAAGAAATCCAAATCACCCTTGAATGTGGACATTCGAAAATAACATATGTCTCAACACCCACCTTGGTCAAGATTCCCGAAAAATGTTCGCTACAAAGCAAGAAACTCAAAATTCAACATGAGATGACACACATCAATGGAGAACCGTTGATCCTACCAATGATTGATAGAATACACCAACTACAATCACCTGACGACAAACACCTCATTCTACACCAAGTCAAACTCGATGACCTGGTAACCCTACAGCAACAAATACAACAACTACATGGACCTATGGTCACGCCGTTCCAGTGGATACACCATATTACTTTTCCACTTGTCCTTGTTGTTATTTTAGTAATCACCGCCTATGGAAGTTATCGACTCCTCACCTGGTGGATCAAGAAAAAGGAAGCAATATCTTCGATACCCCCGAAAGAGGAACGACCCAAGGAAGAACCAAATCCTGCCCCTAGGACCGACATCGAAAAACTTCCCCAACCCAGTTTTTCTCAACTTGTGATGGGAGGAGTTATGTGACACTGAACCCTGACACTGCTAGAAAAAGGAAATGGATCAGCATCCGCTCGCTAGCGATAATATAGTTTATATAAGCCTTTGCATTGTAGAATTAATTAAGATTAATATCCTGAACGTTGTAGTGTGCTTGTCGCTGTTCTTTAAAAATATATTTTTTTATGTCTCAACTTGTTCCCGAAACATAACTGGCGCAGTCGGTAGGATAGTGCAGATTATCCTTGTGTCCGAATAACAAAAGTGGTAATCCTGAGACTCCTGTCTCTTCAGCGCTATCCGAACAAAGAAGAACCAACGATCCGATCGAAGAGTTAAGTGTCAAACTCCTGCTACCTGTCCGAACAACAATTAGTAACCTGTGCGACGCTTATCCATCGACGAATCAGACGAGCCGTAATATTTTTGATCAAGCTGGTATTTAAAGCCGAACAATGCCTAGCAATTTAAAACAGGTTGATTAAAATGTTTGACTGTTTTAGTTTCCTACAGTTGTAAGATAAGCAAAACCAGACTAGACCAAAAATATTCCTCTCCAAACAACTTACTAAGAGAAAATCACCTCATGCGCACCCCATCCAGGGACTGTGTATAAACATTGTATTGTAACTGACTTCAAAACAAAAAAAAAACACAAAAGCAAGATATTAAGTTAACTAAAAAGCAAAAAATAAATGCTTTTTATACAACAATTTAATACTGATTTGTTGTTCCGGTTAATGTAATGAGTATGGATTGCTTATAAAATGAGAATATTGCGACTATTTTTGTTTTAACGATTTATTAAGTACGTAAGTAAATTGTTTAGTGTTTTTTGAGACCTTTTCACAAAGTTTTCTACATATTTCAAATAAATTTAATCTTCTGTAAATCCGATGTGTTTTTACAATTTGTTGGTTAAAATCTTAGTTGGTGAGTTGGGTCTAGATGGCCCACATTGTTCACATTCAACAAAATAATATTGTAACGGTACTTAAACCACTCGATGGAACTACTCAACTCTAGATGGGGTGTTTTCCAATATTTTCTATCTTTTACAGCGAAATCTATCTGAGACCCTAATAATAGTAAATAAAGGCATGCGGTAAATAAATAGTAAAGTACCAGAAAAACCCATCTTGCTGCTAGCTACGGCGGTCCCTTGACGACCGCTCCCTCATTCAACAAAATTTCCTAATGGGAATTGAAATGTCTGTTTTGACCGGACTATTATTAATTATATATATATATATATTATAATTATTAATTGTTTTATAATTTTGAAGTTGCTGTTAAGTAAAACATAAAAACAAATTATAAAGTGTGGAAATTAAGTAAGGAATAAATTTAGTAACTCCGTTAGTATTTGCGCTAGAAATAAAACTTAAAAAGCATGTGGTAGGTGCTAATTATAGCGCATCCGACGAACGTATACTTTTTTTTCATCACTTTTTTTGACAGTTATGACGTCATCAATCTATTTTTTAATGCGTTTTTGATTTTACATTCGCATAGTTTTTTATTCTGATTTCAACATTATCAAATACTCAATAGGTTACATAAGGAAAAAATCAATAAAAACGGCCCTAATAAAGTTTAAATTGGTAAAATTTCAAAATGACGGGAATTGGGGATAGACTGACCAAAGGAAAACTATCTTATTCAGAACAACACGACACACAACTTGTATTTTTATTAAGTAGACGTTCGACTAGATCAGACGCACACTATGCTATTTATTCTATAGCTCATTTCGATATTCTAACACCCCCTCTATCGAAATGCGCTCTTCTAAATCAGTTTCTAACATTGTCTAAACATAACATCTCTACACATCGATTGTACACAATTTCTTTATCTTCTACCAATTCCCGAGTAAATTTACGAAATAGATTCTGGATCGGATTCTTGGACGACCCTGTCCTCGTTGTGGCTCATTAACTTGTTTTTCTTCTTCATCAGGCTGCTGGATTTGGTCGTCTTCGAAATGTACCTCCTCTTGACCAGGTTCGAGATTTCTGTCTTCTTGGTGTTGATTTTGTTGATTATCAAGATCGGGATTTGACAATTCAAAAATTCCTTCCGATAGTTTTTGGGGTTCTTCAATTCTTTCAAAAAATTTGACATCTCGAGCTTTAATTACTGTTTTTGTTCCTGGTTTCCATAGTCGAATGTTACCATGACGCAGTATGTAATAGAATTTAAACGGAAAGCGGAACAACTTGAAGAGGCTGGAATTGTAATTCCTGAAGATTTATTATCAATAATGTTGCTAGGTTCTGTCCCTCAAGTTTTTTTGAAAGTATCCTCCTAGCAGTTTGAACAGATTTATTCAGGATGTTTGTTAGTATTCTCTGTACATTTGTTGCTTAAAAATCTACCTAGAGATATTTGATTTATTATGAGCAATGTGATGCTGCCAACATAAAGTTGAATTTCCAGCGCGTGCCACGATGCCAATTCATTTGAAATTAAGTATAAATAATAATTGAATTTTTCAAAAAGACCATTGCGTTTCGAGCTTTTTGGCACTCATCAGTACGATGCACTGCTACTAGCAGAATCGCATACGCAAGAATTTAACGAAAGAAAACGCGTCGGCCACCTCTATTGCTTGTTGGATAAGAGGAGCGCTGTGGGATTGCGTGGCATAAATACCACGAAATTTGGAGCCCATGGTACCCGTCACGTATCAACCTCCCGTGAACACAGAATGGGGGTTAATATCGAGGTAATACGAGCGGGTTGGTCGCAAAAATCACTAACATTTGCGAGGTTTTATAACAAACCCTACAGGCTCAGGACGGGGGTCTTTCGTAATGCCATTGCTGTGAGGTGTCTAATATGGCCGTGAACTGTAAAATAGAATATCATAGATATTTTGTTACTTTGAAAAATAATCCTTTCTTGCCCATAATTTCACTCGTCGCAATAAACGCTGAACATCTACATTAATTTGATGTTGAAGTGCAAGATGGGTTGCATAATTAACACATCAAACGAACTTACCAAGTGAAGTTCGATCTGGATTATGCTACCATCTTCCACAAGACATCAATCCCACCCAACCCCAAATACTACCCAGATATATCTGGGACTACCCTAATTGCGACTTCGAACTCTAAAAAATGACATTTCTAGCGCGGGAAGTATGCAAGCAGGCGTGTGACAGGCGCGCCAAAGTTTTAAAGATTCATGAGGTTAGACCGAAATCAAAAGATACTACATTTGATCTCTCGTGCAAGATGGTAGCATAATCCAGATCGAACTTCACTTGGTAAGTTCGTTTGATCTGTTAATTAATTTATCCATTTTATCAGTGTGAATAACGATTAGTGTACTTACAGTAGGCAATGCCATTATTGAATGTTTAGATCATGATTGAGCAACTTGTGTATAATTATTCTTATAAAGACTTGCTAAAATGCTTTAAATTTGCCGCTCTTTTTCGTTTCCACTGGATTATCTCAAAAATTAAAGCTGAACGAAAGAATTTTTGTCTGTTGAAAAATGTTAGCCCCGAGTATGTAGATGTCAACCATCTTTTTTCCAAAATTTTTGAGGGTATGGTAACTAGCCAGCAATTAATAATGTACTTCGATGTCTGATTCCGAGCTTGGTCGCTTGTGGCGGTCAATTCTCGCGCCACTACTGTTTCCATAGCCCCTGGATTCCCACTCCTCTGCATTTGGCCCACGTCTGGATGGGATTTAATGTTTATTATTTAATTACTGATTAAATATTATTAAAATTAAATATTAATTTAAAAAACAATTTATAAATGTATAACAATAAATATAAATTATTGCACCGAATAAACAAAATATTGTGAATCTTATAGGTTATTAAATTTGTAATTTGACAAAAATTGTGTATTTATCTCTAAATTTTCATCAACAGAGTCTCAATCAATGACCTTGACGATGGCGATGGCGATGGCGATGGGGAGTATTTTATGTAGATTTGGAAAAAAGCAAATTCTTATGCTGTTTTTTTGTAGAAACGAATCGATAAAAGTAGGTTTGGATAGAGAATTGAATAAGCTTTAAAATGATGTATCACACGACCCCCCATGCTATTTAAGGGTGGCTCCCCTGCCTAAAGGGGTGAGATTTAAGACATGAAAGTTTGGTACAATTTGGCCCTCTTTGATAACAAAATTGACCTGTTCGAGTCGTTCGAGATTGGAATTGTTGGGGGGTACAAATTTTAGTTGGGACACCCTGTATATATACATGGGCTACTAAAACCATCACATCAGTGCCATTACAACTGATAATGCCCCTAAAGTAGCCTGCTTTTGTTTGGTTACAAAATTTGTTTTGTACTGTAGTCTATTTGTGAAACCACCACTTTTAGCAAACTGAACCGGAATGTTGAAAGAGTAGTTAAGGTACTCGGATAAAAAATTGAAGACTGGATGAATAAATAAATGCCACTGGTATGGATTGTCTATTTCTTAACTTTTTCATACCCGTTTAGGTCTGGTAGTGCTTTTTGTAGTGATCGAAAACATCATCAATTCGTTCAGCTGTATAATATGTACGTTGGTAAACTTTTTTGCATAATTCTACATTTAGCTGGTTTTCCCAGAGCTTGAACAATGACATTCCGTGGAATAAATATTTGTTGCCCAAAACAGCAAACTACTTGTATTGGTTGGTGTATCCAAATTATCATTAATAAACAATGACAGAGGGTAGGACGTCAATTCGTATTGAAAAACTTCTTTGTAATCAATTTTCTATCAATTTTTCCATGTTTTGGTTTAATGTTTGATGATACATTTAACTTCATAAGGGCCGGTTTCACCAACATCGATTAACTTTAACTGATAAATAACTGCATAGAAACGTTTGTTAAAACTATAGCAACAATTGTCCCTAACAGATGATTAAGTTTAACTAAGGTTGGTGAAATCGGCCCTAAGAGGTTTTGAAAGTCAATTTTTTGATCAATACGATTAACAAAACTTTTCAACGCATATTCATCATTTAATTTTGCTTCTTCCAGAAAATTTGATTTTAGTGCAGGCGCCAAAGGAACTTGAGTGTGCAAAATATGAGGACCGCATTCTGTTCATAGTTTTGAACTCAGAAAAGCTTGCAAATTATGATTCTGGATGTTGCCGGGAGGTTTGTTGGTCCATTTATTTTTTATACCCCATCCCCTTAGATATGAAGTAAATAGACTGAACAAATGCTTTGGAACCATTTTAATGAATGTTTTAGTGACAATATCCAATTGTTTCTTATGATTAAAGATACTTATAGCTAGCCAATTGAAAAAAGCAAACAAAAAGTTAAAAATAAACAAATAATTACTGATAAAAAAATTATTTAAAACGAAAAACAAAATTTTAACATGTCATCCAAAAAAATGCAAATAATAATCAATCTTTTTTATTTTGACAGTCAATATTAATACATTTACAAGAAATACAATTTAGTTGTAATTTTTTGCAAGAACAAGTCTTTTTTTGACAATTTAATGTACAGGGCTGACTCAACAATTCTGGCAATGGTCGCTTCGTTAGTTGCCGTGTGTATAATTTACCATCTTTTTTGTCATATTCTAATAAGTTGTAATCAAAAGGGTGTAGTAGTGTTGAAATTTTGAATTAATGCAAGTACCTTTTTGACGCAGAAGGAAGCAGGAAATCTCCAAAATTGGATCTCGCTCTTGAAAATGAAAATAATTATGTGGTACACGCATACGGCAGGACGTATTAAATTTACATACTTCAAAAATTTATATTATTGATGGTCTGACACTTGTTCATCGAATCCAATTAGCTTTGACGTTTTTGCTGAGGCATTCTTCAAAAGAATCCATAACCTTTTATTGCAGCCAAATGCAAAACGAATAGATATTGTATTTGCAAGATATGATAAGATATTTAGATAAAATTTCTGGAATAAGCTAGCACGTCTAAGTCGCTTAGGTATATGGTTCGACGGTTCTTATAAGAAGAAATACATTTCAGGATGTCATTTGGCTGCTCAGTCCCTTGACGAAAACATTTGTGGTATTTGAAATTGGACTTGAAAAAAATGGTTTA
The DNA here is from genome assembly GCA_963583935.1 of Diaperis boleti. Classification (NCBI taxonomy): domain Eukaryota; kingdom Metazoa; phylum Arthropoda; class Insecta; order Coleoptera; family Tenebrionidae; genus Diaperis; species Diaperis boleti. The sequence continues at coordinate 40,795,118 of OY757245.1, read as the reverse complement.
AATACTGCATCGTTGGATTTTGTACAAAAAGCTCTAAGGCATTTAGGAAATCCATATCTAAGTGTCGCACAATTAACAGAATTGACTATCAAAATTTAATTAAGATTAATAACTTGTATTTTTTTTGATGAGTTATGTTAAAATTTGCTTATTCGTATTAATTTTTTTTTTCGACAATTTTTGTTTTTATTTTTATCTTTTTTGTTTTTGGTTTTTTAATTGACTAGCTGTAAGTATCTTTAATCATTAGAAACAATTGGATATTGTCTCTAAAACAATGATTAAAATGGTTCCAAAGCATTTGTTCAGTCTATTTACTTCATATCTAAGGGGATGGGGTATAAAAAATAAATGGACCAACAAACCTCCCGGCAACATCCAGAATCATAATCTGCAAGCTTTTCTGAGTTCAAAACTATGAACAGAAAACGGTCCTCATATTTTGCACACTCAACTCTATCCAGCTCCCGGTCTTGGCAAATATTCTTGCCTCTGTCTAAGCCAGGGACGAAATGTGGAGGAGCGGGACGCCGGGGGCTACGCAAACAGTAGGGGGGACGCGACAATTGACCAATGATTATAGACGGAGAGAAGGATTGCTCAATCGCACGAAATCGTCTGCCCAAGGCCGAAGGCCGTGTGACGTAGACCGGGGTCCTTATTACATTTATTCGCCGCTCCGCATGTATTAAACTATGACCAATTTTCCAAGAATTGGTCTCTCACCATACTAAATCATTTGTTTTAAATAAACTATAATTAAATATCTGGTATTTACAATGTTAGAAAGCAATACTACCAAGAAAATGCAATACATACCTATTACAGTAGAATCCGAATAGTGCGACTTCGTTTATAACGACCAACCGCTTTTAACGACGTAAATGCAACCTCAAGTTTGGTTTTCATAAAACATACTGCGAAAGTATATCCGTTTAGTACGACTCCGGTTAAAGCGACCAACCGCTTTGAGCGACCTAATTTATTGAAAATCGTCCGGTTAGAACGACGCGCGTCTCAAAACAATTCATAAGTTCAAGGATAAATACTTTGCATTATGTATCTTTTGCCGCCCTCACACCCTTCCTTGTCAACAGACTCGACCTCCCCTCTCAAGAGCCAAAATTTAAACTTGGGCCCGTCCTGGACCCGTTCGGTCCCGAATTTTACCTACGTTCTTATTATGACACAAAAAGCAAAAAAATAGTATATTGTGCAACTAGTGCGGCAAGTTGTCGATTGCCCACGAAAGCGAAGTTGATCGCACGAACGAAGTGAGTGCGCTCATTCGCTTGAGGGGGCAATCGACAACGCCGCACGAGTTGGACATACTATTTTTTATTGCGAATGCGGAATAAATCCCAATATAAAATTGGACTCCAGGGGCAAATTCAGTTTTCAGTAGTTTGTTTATCTGAATTTGCGTGCGACAAGTAAACTTTGCGCACCTAAATTAATAAATGGCCAAACCGTTACTTTGCAACCGTAACCAAGGTTGCAAAGATACTATTTGTCTACATGAGCAATAAAAAAAAATCACAGATTTTCTACACCAATAAATATAATAATGTAGATAAATAAGTACATTATGTTCAATTTTAATATTAAAGTTTACTTCATTGAAGATTTTGTTTTCTTTTCATTTTACGCGCATATTATGTAGGTATTTAACCAGCTTTCCACCTTCCGTTTTGTGCGTCGTCCGTTTAGTACGACGTAATATCGCCGGTCCCTTGACCGTCGCTTTATCCGGATTCTACTGTAATTAAAAATTAGAAGAACAAAAAGTTAACTGCGAGCAAATCGAGTTTTTTTACAAAGTGTAATGTATTATTTAACCCAAAAATGTCTTAAACGTATTTGTTGAAGTCACCCTGCAATTCTGAATGAAAATAGACTCGTAAATGAATTAACTTATACCTATATGGAAATAATAATTCCCGGAATTCCCAGAAGATTTCAACATTTTTTTTTCCAAAATAAAAACAAACTGCAATTATTGTGTAACATATTTATTAAAAATAAACAAAAGTAATACAAAAACACTTCTGAAATTAATTAGCTATTTTCCAGCGTTACAGTTCTCCAATCACAATTACGTAAATCACAATCAAGTAACTATTTTTTAAATTTTCTTTTAACTACCCGCTCTTCATCTTTATTTTGTCCAGACTTTCTTTTAAATCCAGTTGTGCTTTTTAAATTTAAATAATTAAGTCGTATTATGGTACGAACTTTAATAAAGGTGGTAATTAATTCGGGTGGGAAACCATATTTTTTAAATATTTTTTCGACAAGCTTTTTTATAACACCTGGACCTTTTTTAATAGAGTCGTTGTGGTATTTTTGAAAAGTACTTACCTGTTGCAACCAAGTGTCTGATGGTTTAATTAACCCACCAAACGATAATTGTTGGACCCAACTTGGTAGGGAATGCAGATCTTGCTTTATTTTATAAGTATGATTCCCTAATGTTGGATGCGTATTTTTAAATTTATAAGCAATATACCCAGCAATATACTCCAAAGAATCTTTGCTGGTTTCGGGTCCTGTGTAATCTTCATTAAAGCTGTTTTCTGAGCTAGTAGCTGACAAACCACTTTCTGAGAGATGTCCTGAAGTTGATGGCAAGTCATTTGTGACTTTTACTTTCGCTTTTTCCAGAACAGTGGCACAAATATATTGCTCCTGTGATTGATCGTCTGTATTCGTTTTGCTTTCAAGTAACCCCGGATTTTTTCCTAATATAATCATACGAACCCGTTGTAACGCGTCTAAGGGGGAGGGGTGTTCGTTTGGACCCCTACTTCTAATTTGGAAAAAAAAGTTTTCCAGGCAATCTTGATTTAATTTGTGTGTACAAATGTACTTAGCGTCGAAATCGGTTTTGACCCTATCATACAACGACATAAGCGATTTCATAAACACGATCATACCTTTCTGAAAAATTTGCAAAGCGTTTTTGCCATTACATCTCATGCCTTCTATTATTTCAATTATATGGTTTAAATGTAAAGTTTGTTGTTCAAGATTGGTTCCAAATGCGTTTTTAGAATTAATTTTTTCTTTTTCTGTGTACGAATTGAAAATATCAAACCACGAATTGTCATCATCAATAAAATTAGCTACATTTTCCGCTAAAATTGTATCCCCTCCTGGTGAATAACGGTGTAATGCAGTTGCTGTTGTCTGTGAAAGAAGCTGAGCAGCCAATCTAACATTTTGTCGTTTTGGTCCTTCAACTGCCAAATGTTTCCGCGAAACTTTGTAGCAAACATTTAGTTCACTATCAGTTAAATCAATTAATGCCTCCAAAGGTTGTTTGTTTATTACGGTGCCATCACTTCATATAAAACCTGTATCTAACAGCCAGTTCCTTAAAAGTTTCGGTAGATGCGGTGCATCAGCAAACATAAAAATTTCTTTTCCAGTCACTGGATGCTTAAAAGAAGTATTTTGGGTATTAATTTGCAATTTTTTCCAGAGACCCATATTTCCGCCTCCACAATCGCTGACACACCCGATCACGTTGTAGTCAATGTTGTGTAAACAACTAACGATTTTAAATAATACATCTACCTCCATTTTTTCATCAAAGGTAGCAAAAATGGGTTGCTTCCAACTGGCGAAAATACCTCTAGCCATAATGACCTATAATATTATTATTTTAACTAATAAACAAAGTATACCTATGAATTTTGGAGTATTACCTGCATATATTTGTGGGGGCCTAGAACTTCGTCTCCTGTAAGGTCATACTCCCAAATTGATTTGACCTTTACCTCGTCAAATGACAGAACCACAGTTTTTTCAAAATTGGACATATTTTCCCCCAAGAGGTGCATAAATTTTAAGACATCGTTCAAAATCCCATGGCGGACATCAATTTTGCATGCCCATCTTCTCAATGATGATAATCCTGGTAAGGGATAATTAAGCTCAGTTCTTGTAAACAGATAAGCTTTTTGGTTATAATATCTCAAAGTAAATGCATTCGAAAGCTCACTTGCCGTCCAATTTACTCTTTTGCGTTTTTTCAAAAGTAGGTTTATTTGATTTGGACTGAACACTTTGCTAAGAACGTCTTCTTTGCTGGGGGATTTAATTTTAAAAATTTTATTTTTATAATACAGATTTTGTGATTTAATTGATTTTTGTTTTTTCAATAAACGATTTTGATTCTGCTCATATTTTATTTTCAATTCCTGATAAGCGGTCAGCAACTGTTCATATTTGTTCTTCCAATATGCAACAGAATCTTGATCTACAATAGAGGGCTCAGTTTTAACAGGGGACTCAGCTTCGACAGAGGGTTCAGTTTCAATAGGGGGCTCAGACTCAATAGGCACCTCCAAATTTAAAGCCAATAACTTATTTACTATTAATTTTCGTTGCTTAACATCCGCACGTTCTTTTCTTTGTACTGCAGAATCAGTTTTTTTTTCTGCAGTTCCTAGAAATAGTGTTGGAACAGCGGTTTTTTTTTAATTTTTTCTTTGGAGGCAAATCTGTAAACAAATTTAATGTTTTTTAGTTATTGACGTGTAGACACTAAAAACCGCTTCATAGTTAATTAATTAATTACTCACTTAATAATTCACTTTGTAAATCCCTTTCATAATCAGTCTCATAAAAATGAATAGAACAAATGTAGCTTGTGCTTGGATTGAATTTGTCAGCCCTTCGGCATCTTCGCACCCATTCGTCTCTAATTGTTTTGGACACTAGGTCTTTTCCATTTGGAAACCGATGAAACGAAATATTTTCATTGTCCCGCTTAGACTTCACCCAATTGTTTTTACAAATAGCCACTCCACAATATTTTTCGGGCATTTGAATTAATAAATACACTGATAATACTATTTACACAAAGCACAAAATAAATCCACTGTTTGAAAATGTACAATTTGTTTAAACAGGCAGACAATAAACGTTCTTGTGCATAAGCTCGTATACTGCCGCTGCAATTAGCACCACCGCTGACGTCACGCAGTCCAGCTCAGCCGGCTGAGCGTGGATAACATTGCGAGATAGGCATTGAGCGATCCTCTACTAGTTCACCATCCTTGAGAATTGACCGCCACAAGCGACCAAGGGGTTTTCAAAATTTCAAAAAATTAAAAAAGTATAACCCGGACAGACTTTTTTCATGAAACTACTACCAAAAAATCACATTCAAAATCTAATTTCCGCCTATATGCGTAACTCGCAATTCGTTTCTAGTGCCCTTTCAAGAAAGTACATATCAAACTCATACTGTACATATTTAATGCATTGATCAAACTTTCTTATTCTCCCTTATCCGATTAAGGTGGAATTTTGTTGTGACGTTCCTCGTTCGCGGCCCGCCGCGACGTCCAGCAGTCGACACTGCACTGCTACGGCGCGTTTTGACGGCTTAGCGGTCAGCCGTCGACGGCTGCGTCTCGACTGCTCAAAAACATGTCGAGACGCGGAGGCCAACCATCAGTGTAGGATAATTGCATGTAGAGTTTGTACTAAAAACTAAAAATGTCGCAAAAGTTTTTCCATATTGATGACGAATTATTATTAGTCGATCAAGTGCGTGAATTTTCTTGCATTTTTGACCATGAAAATAAAGACTTTAAGGATAAGTCGCAACGAAATTCCACCTTTATCTTCTTCAAAATACTTGAAGAGACTGCAACCAATAAAGTCAGTTATAATATCACGAAAGCATAGAAAATGTAATCGATTATACTTCCGAGTCATGTATTCCGCGAAACACCACGACAGCGTTAGAATATAATTATTATGTCGAATGAGGAGGTCAGTATAATCGGATTATCTTCGCTAGGTCGAGTAGTTTTCGTTACGATCATATAAAAAATAAACAAACATGGTCCAATGTATTTTTATGTCTTAATTACTAAAATTAAAAGTACTCTCAACGCCGCATTGTGGCGATGAATATAGGCTGAAACTGCATACACCGGCAGGTAAAAATGCAATTCAATATACTTTTTACTAAACACACAATATTTTTTGGTATTTCAAAATTAAATCATAAATCCAAGAAAGTATTGAATATTTTGAAAGGTCTCATCATATTTTTCGTGCGTTCTGAGTTATCAGTAATACATTCAAACAATGAGAGAACCGAGATGATTCTGATTTTTGCGAATGCCAAACAACTGGTGTTCCTGCGAGAACGTTATTCAAAACGTCGAGCTCCAAGTTACAAAATTTTTAATTTTGAATGTTAAGGGAAAATTGGCCTGATTTTAAAAGAACAAGGACTTGAACCGCTACTTGTCCCGAAACTAAAGTAGCAGCTATCGAAGTTGTAACTGAAAATCAGTTGCAGGCAAGGCAAGTTTAGTTGGAATAAGTCAGTGCAGGATTTTGAGAGAAAATAAATTTCATCCGTACCCTATGCAACTTCTTCATGAGACAGATTACGCCAAAAGGCTGTTATTTTGTTCGAGAACACATTAATTTAAACCCAGATTTTATAAATCTTATTTTGTTCAACGATGAGGCAAAATTTAGTAATAATGGGTCAGTGAACAGACACAACTGTCATTATTAAGCACAAGACAACCCTAAATGGATCAGAATGGCACATTTTCAAACTGTCTATTCTGTAAATGTTTGGTGTGGCATATTGGGTGATCGTATATAATTGTACTGTAATTGTAATTGGACCATATTTTTATCGGGAAAATTTAAATGGACAAAATTATTTTAATTTTCGTCGTACTGAGTTGGCGATTTTATTAGAACATGTAGAATTAAAGCTCCAGTGTTGGAACTATGTAACTTTGTCTCTATATAGAAAGATAGAGAATAGAAAGAGAGAAATTCTCTACATCCCAATCAATAGAAATATCTCTATGCTGTTCGGAAGTGGTCGGCGGTAGAAAGGAGAGATTGTACAATCCCAACCGAAAACACATTAGTCCAAGATCCCGTGAACGCTAGACCTACGTCATTTTATAAAATCTGAAAAAATTCCTACGGAAGCACACAACTACAGGTATCAACGATTGACTACTATGAACGGTCGGTCGCGGTGGGTTTGACAGATAACAGGTACCAAAGCTGTGTAAAATTGGTGTTCAATTACGTCATACTATAAAGCTTCATTTTTTGATATTGTTTACGAGATAGTATAATAATTCACGTCCTCCACTGCCGGACACTTTGCATGGTGGAAACCACCTGCCGGACACCCTTAAAGTGTTAAAAATTGTAAGTGTATACTTACGTTGTTTTATAAAATCTGAAAAAATGCCTACAGAAGCACACAACTACAGGTATCAACGATTGACTACTATGAACAGTCGGTCGCGGTGGGTTTGACAGGTAACAGGTACCAAAGGTGTGTAAAATTGTTGCTCAAGTACGTCATACTATAAAACTTCATTTTTTGATATTGTTTATAGTCTGAATTCTGTAACTTCAACACACCCATAAACAGGCGCAGAAGTAAAATTTGGGTCCAATTTTGAATTTCGGCTCTTGAGAGGCGAGGTCGGCGCTTGGCCAGTGGCGCGCATCCTTCTGCTCGCATGCCTCTGCTGTGTATATTATTATGTGGTGCGCCACTGGTGCATTTCAAACCGACTCGGTCGCGCAGAAAATGGCGGTTAGACATGTTGAAGTTACAGAATGCAGACTATACGAGATAGTATAATAATGGAGAAGTTTTGTGATTACGATAATATGATATGTTATTACATTTAGTCAAAATATATGCCAAAACTATTAAATTGGCGTTTTTTTTTAAATCCGTCAATAAATAACAGAGTTATAGAATTTTAAAATCTCTCTATCTGAGCGCGGAATGGCTCCGACTCCAACGCGCTTGTGACGTCACTTCACCGCATCCGAGCTCGGCATGTAGCTCGGACATTCGGACCGTTGCGTTATTAGTCTGTGCCAGTCTGTACATCAAAATCAAAATCCGTTACATCATGACGGAGGAAGGATTTGTAAAAGGGCAAAGTGATAATTTGCCTAGAATTGATATATACACAGTGATGGACTTTTTTTCGTCAAATCCGTCCTATATAAGTGCTGAAATAAAAGGAATAAAACTTTCTAAGTAAGTATGCCTACTCAGTTTTAGTAGGAGTCTGTAAAAAAAGTCTTTGGTGTAAAGTAAGAAAAAGATAGGTGTAATTTAAATACGTATTAGTTAAACCTATTTATTTGTCTAGAGCAGCAAAAGAATCTTATCGTGATGAGGCTATTGGTTACGTTCAAGTGAAACGTGAGGGCGCGAAATGCACTGTCAAATGCAGAGTTACGCCTGAACACAAAGTAAAAAGTAAACCATACCACTGCACATTAGTTTGTAATGAAAAGGAATAAAAGGTGGAAAGTGTTCTCTGTCATGATTGTGCTGCAAATCAAGGTGGATGTAAGCACTCAGTGGCTTTCTTGATATGGCTTTTTAAAAGAAGTGAGGAACCTGCAACTACTTCAGTGAAGTGCTACTGGTTGAAACCATCGCTTTCTAAAGTTGGCAGTACTATTACATTTATTAAAGCCAAAGATTTTAAAAATGAAGAAAAAGATTCAGACATTGCAGAAGACAAAAACTTTTTGGATAATTTTGTAAACCAATGTAGACATAGAAATGCTTCCAACATACAAATAATGACCTATTTTATGGATATTAATATAGAAATGAAAGTTTCACTCCACTATCTTATTTGCAGATTTAAGAGCACACATGATTCGACACAACATGATCAATTTAGTGTGAAAAGCTTTATCAAATTTTGCAAGCACAATATTACTGAACAGCAATGTATTTTGATTGAGAAAGCTACAAAGAAGCAAAGTGACACTCCGCTATGGTTTGAGATGCGGTATGGCAGAATTACAGCTTCTATAGCTCATGAAGCATCTAAATGCAAAACTCCAGATGGTGTACTCATTGAAAAATGTTTTGGAGCATACCAATTTAAAGAACCATTGGCTATACAAAGAAGTAACAATTAATTTTTGTTTTAATATGTTGGCGTAAATTTACATGTTGTTCATTTAAGGAAAACGTCTAGAGGATGAAGTTCGAAAACAGGTAGAAATAATAGAAAAACTCAAAATTAATAAGTGTGGACTTTTCCTCTCACAAGAATATCCCACCTTAGGTGCCTCTCCAGATGGATTAACAAAAGAACATATAATTGAAATTAAATGTCCACTAACAAATAAAAATACGAACAGATATGTTAATCCGTTGAAAAACTTAACACCAAAATGCAAAGCCCAGGTGCAAATGCAAATGCACTGCAAATAAAAAAAAAGCTTTTTTTTGCATAGCTTTTATAATGCAGAATATTGTAATAACTTAATTAGGGAATGTATAACTTTTTGGAAGCATCTTTTTGATTCAATGATTAAATAAAATGTAATTTCCTGATTACATCTTTATTAACTTATTTTGAACATTTACCATACCACATGCAATCACAACGATGGAATCTAATAAATAGATTACTTTAGTATCGATACAAGCGTGAGGTGCTACCATGGCAAAATTTCTTAATCTACCTATTGTTCTTTCAACATTGATACGTAATGCTGCTATACGTTTTGTTTCCATTACTTCTTGTTTTGAACTAGGTGTACCTGAGATTACGCTCGGAGGTCTTATGAGATGACAACCTTGAGCTTCTAACAAATGGGATATGTTTTTAAATCTCCTGTCAGCCATAACAGAACATCCTGGTGTCAAATTTTGCAAAAGATCACAATCTTCAAATATTATTGTGTCACTAGCCCTTCCACCATAACCATCGGAAATAAAGTTGATGAGTCCGTCAGGTGTAATGGAAATCAAGGCAAGGGGTTGGAACCTTCGAAAGTGTCTGGCAGTTTGGGAAACACCTTAAAATAGTTATCCTAGCGACATATATTTATTTCAGATTTTATAAAATAACGTAAGTAGACTTACAATTTTTAACACTTTAAGGGTGTCCGTCAGGTGGTTTCCACCATGCAAAGTGTCCGGCCGTGGAGGACGTGAATTATTATACTATCTCGTAAACAATATCAAAAAATGAAGCTTTATAGTATGACGTAATTGAGCACCAATTTTACACACCTTTGGTACCTGTTACTTGTCAAACCCACCGCGACCGATTGTTCATAGTGGTCAATCACATATACCTGTAGTTGTGTGCTTCCGTAGGAATTTTTTCAGATTTTATAAAATGACATATGTCTGGCGTTCACGGGATCTTGCTCTACATCCTTTTAGTGATATTTGATGTCAAATAGTTTCATTTCGAGAGATTTTTGAGTCAAAATCTGTGGTCAAAATGTTTGTATTCTCTTAAATTGAGAGTTTAAACGTCAGACCGTCAGACGTCTAAAGAATTGTTTGTTCTTTTTGGAATACTGCGAAAGAGGTAGGTTGTTAAAAGATTAAGCCAGCAAAACCTTCTATGAAGAAACTTTCGATAGGTATAGTTCCAAAGTATGGAAGCGTTTTACCTTGAATTACTATATGAAGAGGAACAAGATTATTTGCGACATCAACTTAGTGTTGAAAAAAGAATGTTACGAAACGACTTAAATCCTTGGTCATTACCAGATAAAGAATTTAAGAAGTGGTTCCGACTAGATAAAGAGTGTTACCGATTATTATTGACCGAAATTACACCACACATAGAAGATGGCGAGAGGAACACTAAGCTCTTCATTGACGTGAGAGTTTTAGCCGCTCTTAATTTTTTTCCCACTGGGTCGTATCAGAAAACAATTGGCGATTTATATAAAATAGCAATTTCGCAACAAAGTATGTCAAAAATTTTACCAGAGGTATTATTTGCATTGGAACAAATTGCCCCACGTTGGATTCGACTTCCAACAGACGAAGAACAAATGAGAATTATAAAGCAAGGCTTTATGGAGAATTTTTCCAGGCATTATAGGGTGCGTCGATGGGTCTCATGTTGCTATTTTAGAACCGCTTGAGGATGAATACATTTACTTTAATAGAAAGTGATTTCATTCAAAAAACGTACAATTAATTTGTGATTCTAATATGAAAATTATAAATGTTAATGCTAACTTTGGAGGATCTACCCATGATTCGTCTATTTGGAGGAATTCTAATATATACAATTTTATGGAAAACTTATATCGAGGAGGCAATCGGACCACATGGTTGTTAGGAGACAGCGGCTATCCGTTACAACCGTGGCTGCTTACACCAGTTGCTAATACTCTCCCTGGAACTCCTGAACGAGCTTATGTAATCGCTCATTCAACTACACGGAATACTGTATTGTCGAATGACAAAAAGGAAATGTTAATTCATTAAAATAATTTTAGGATTGTTAAAAACTAGATTTCGGTGCCTATTAAAAGAAAAAGTTATGAGATACTCTCCACTCAAAGCAGGGAAAATAATTAATGCTTGTTGCGTACTTCATAACATTTGCGTACATGGTAATGTTCCGTTGGAGGAACCACTTATTATTGAAGATGATACTGATCCTGATCCCAATGAAGTGAACGCGTTGATCCCACTGAATATAGTTGCAGAAGGTCAAAGACGACGCAGGGAAATAATTAATGTGTATTTTAATAATTAAAAAAAATGTTTAAACATCAAATAAAAACTCAAACAATTAAAATTCGAATAAACTCGTAAACCAAACACTATAATATTAAATTGAACTCATCAACACTAATCTATATTTTGATTTTCGATTAATTGCGACAAAAAATCCTTTATTTGTACCATTGTCTGATTGAAAGTTTGGAAATCCTCTCTAATGACTTTTAGTACATTTAACGTTTCTTGGTGCATACTATTAAGGCTGTTATAACGTCGCGTCGTGCTTTTGCCGATGTTTTTGACGCAATTTTTCGACTTGTGTCTGGTGTTTTTTCTTTAAATTTTGATGCGAGGGTCCTTCAGCTGCAGGTTGTTGCGTTGAAACTTGGTTAGTATGCTGTGTTGCCTTCCCTGCAGCCTTTGGACGTATAGGTACTAATGGGGGTCCCTCATTTAATGGCAATGTTGCCATAGGAAGCCCAATTTCCACATTTCCATCACCTGTGACATATTTCCACCCCATTACCGCCATTAAACGTTCTTTAATGGGTGATAATGGTGTGGTTCGTAATGGTCCTCCGCCAGTTTTTGCCCGTTCTTTAGTAATGGCAGCAGCAAAGCTTAACTTTGCTGCGCCAGCGAGTGATGGTTTCTTGCCATTTCTGTGTGGTCTTTTGACCGTACCCCAATCCATTGAGAAGCGTGGTAAGTTCTTGCCACTTTTTACATGTCTTCGAACTCATGTAATGATCTGAAGGAAATATTTCATGCCATGTTTCCACATGCTGTGCCCAGTGACTTTTCTCTTTGTAAAACCAAAGTTGCATATTTAACAAACTGGGCTCTAGCACCTTATTTTAGAGACATGTTGTTAAGAGATATAGGCAATAGTTTTTATACAATTTGTTACGATGAGACTACAAACGCAGAGGGAAAAAAAGAACTAGGCATCTATATAAAATATTGGTCGGACAAGTTAGATGAAATAAATACACATCACCTAAACAGTCACTTTATGGGTCATGCTACAGGTGACGATTTAAGCTCTGAAATATTGAAAACTTTGAATGACTGTAATTTAGCAACTTCAAAGTTAATTATGTTAGGGTCAGATGGACCAAATGTTAATAAGAAAGTTTCAAGACTAATTAACGAAGAAGTAAAGGCAGCACGCTTAAAGCCTTTAATTGATATTGGGTCGTGCAATATCCACATTGTCCACAACGCCTTTTTAAAAGGATTATTGGAAATGCAATCGGAAGCATCTGATTTTATTATAGCAGTATATTATTTTTTTCTGGATACTCGACAAGATTAGAAGATTTTGAACGTATTCAATAAAACTTCATTTACCGAAACACAGGTAAGACAATTGAATAACCAATATTTTTTCTACTGATGACTGTAATTTTGAATTAACAGGATTTTAAAGCATGTAAATACAAGATGGTTAGCTATGGAAAACGCAGTTGATCGAATTATAGAACAATGGAAAGCAATTGTACAATATTTCCTTGTCTACATCCCCAAAAAAGAAATGTCCTTACAAAAAACCAGGAAATATAAAACAATAAAAGCCTTCATTACGTCAAAAACATGTTTAGCAGAACTCTGTTTTATAAAATATTTGGCCCAAATATTCGTTAAATTTACAGGTTATTTTCAAAATCAAGAGCCACTTATTCATATTATCCATGACAATCTTTGCAGTTTAATGATTACACTGGTTAATAAATTCTGTAAATCTGAATTTTGTAAAGATATGTCTGTTACAAATTTGGAAGTGGATGATATTGAAAATGTATCGAATTTGAAAGATCTTACAGATGTCATCGTGGGTTCAAAGTGTCATTTTGAGTTGCAAAAAGTATCAGAATTCGAGCAGCTGTTTTTTTTTTAAATTTTGTCGAAAGGCTTACGTCGCAGCTACTAAACATTTAATAAAGAAGACTCCGGTAAAGAGTGAGTTTTTAAGACACCTTTCTTTTCTGAATCCTTCTTACATCTCAGAAAAAAATAATTCCTGTTATGTTTTAAGTATATGTGATAAATTGCCATTTGAAATTGATAAAGATAAAGCTGAGGACGAGTGGAGTTTCTTGATAATAGATCCTGAAGTCATGAAAGTTGATAAAAAAATTAGAGTTGATCATTATTGGAGACAAATTTTTAATAAATCCCTTACAAATGGAGACTTAAAGTACCCAGAATTAACAAAATGTGTCAAAGTTTGTCTATCTATATCTCATGGTAATGCAGATCTTGAAAGAGCCTTTTCAATATCTGGAAATGTTTTGACAAAGGATAAAACTAACATGTCTGAAATGACACTGGCCTCTCGTTTAATGATTAAAAGTAGTTTAATTTTTTTTCAAAATAAAGTTCAAAATGTGCCCATCACTCCTGACTTAATTGATTAAGTAAAGCGGCATATAAAAAATATAATCATTATTTAGATGAAATTAAGACAGCTGAAAGGAAGAAGACTGAACAAAAGGAAAAGGAGGAAAATGAGCGACTACGAAGAGAACAAAACGAAAAACTAATTAAAGAGAAACAATCTTCCATTGAAGCACTTGAGAACAATTTAAAAAGATTAGTTGAGGAACAAAAATTAGAAGAAGATATCTCCGGAAAATTAATTTCAACAGGAAATAAACAGTTGCAGCAAGCTATTCAAAAGAAAGACTTGATGCAGGTAGCTTTCGCCCAGGCTATAATTGAGTCCGGCAATCAAAAGCTGAAATCTGACAATGAAAAGAGAAGTGAAATTGCATCTCTTAAACGAAAAATAGATAAAAAAAGGATTCAGTTTTAAATATTGCGTTAAAGAAACCTAAAACCTAGATATATACAGGGACAGCAAATAGTTTTCAGATTAGAGCAGGCCTTGGAAATATTTGTCATGTCTTGGATTGAAACAATCGAAATTCAAACATGGCAAAATTGCATTTATTTATAATATGTTATTTATATTAGAGTTTTTGAAAAGTTGTTTTATTATCTTGTTTAGCGTTTTGATACATTTTTTTGTTATGTAACTATTTTGTTTGAAATAAATCTTTATTTCTTTTTGTTTCAATTGTTTATAATGGTATATTATATGAAACAAGGTCATTTTTTGGCCATTTATTTACACATAATAAGTCATTTTTAAAGCACCAAGTCAGTATTTTTTGAAAGGCATTTTGTTGGGAGCCCTGATGCAATAGAAATCTAGTTAGCTTTATAAATAGTATTTTGTTGCATTTTTACATGGTCAGGCTCGTTACCGTATGGGAATAACCCAGTATGCCTACAACTCGCATTCGCCACCTCTATATCCATCACACGGCTGCGACCGGCCAAGGTGTTAATTACACTATCTTACGCGGCGAAAATAAATCCTTCAGTCTCAGACTTCAACCCACTTGACCTGAGAAAGGCAAATGTATGCCTTTCGGATAAGCCAAGGTTTTTAAAGTTGTTGAAGAAAACAGTATGCATTGACTTATCCACATGCCTTTTCAAGAGCATATCTTGCTCAGAGATTTTGACGTGGGCTGTAAGTCGAAGCAAATTGCGCTTGGTAATAGAGTGTGGCCGAGCTCGCTCAACGTCAAAGTCAAGACCCAGTTCATCTGCTGCTCTTTGTGCTGCCCTAAACAAAAATGCTCCGACTCCCCGCCTCTTGTGATCCCTGACAAGAAGCAAAAGGGGCTTTTACGGCCTAGGTACACAAATTACTATTGTTGTATTGCTATTCTTAGCAGTAGAATTATTGAAAGTGTTGGTGGTAGTAGAGGTGTCAGAATGATGTTTGTTTCTCATTTGTTTCAAGAATAATTCCATGGTGTTCGTTCGTAAGTTTTAGATACACCTTGAGAGAATCCCGGATGTGGAGTGGCCTATTATCTTGACTATTTCCTTCAAAAAAATTAAGCCAACCAAAAAGCTGCAATATTTTATTTTTAGCCAATAACGATCAACGTTCAGCGATAATACTGCACTAGTGCAATTATCGATAATTTGCACTAGTGCTAAATTTTCGCCTGGTACTAATTAAAACATCATTTGGTTTTAATTTTATATTTTAAGAAAGAGAACAATTATGGAAAACACAATTTGAATATAAAACTTTGTTGTATGCTGATGATGGAGTTTTCATGCTGCTTCCATCACTTATTGTTATTTCGCTACTGTCATTTCTCATTCCGTGTACAATTTTCTCGTGATGCTCACTATCTACTTGGAGGTAACTCTTTATCGAGGCCTGATTTGAGTGTCCGGTAACCTCCATAATTTGATTTTCTGAAATCCTAACCTTGGCAAGCTGAGTAACTGCCGCGGCACGGTTCGAGTGATTTGTCACTTTTTTCCTTTTTGTGTCAATTTTTATAGCTTCCGTTGCCTGTCTTGTCCACTTTGAAATTTCATTAACGTATTAACGCCTACAGGACAGTTCTTATACTATATTTTTGTTTTCTGCCAACTCCATCATTTGTTAGTAGCGTAGCCGATGTACGACGAAAAGTATGTCCGGTACACATCTCAAGATTTGCTAAACCTAAATACCGGTCAATTTTCTTCGGAACCCCTCCTATGGTATGAATGGCTACTGGCTGCGAAATACATCTTCCGTTACGGTATCCGATAAAAAGCTTATTATTATCATCTAAGCTTTTTGGTCGTAAGCCAACATGTCTTCGAAACAGCTCCAGAACATTTACATTTTCTATTTCATCCATAACCGTAAATACTCTTCTTTGAATTAGGAATCGTAATTACCAGCTGTAATCGTAATTACCAACTCCTCACGGCGACATTCACCAGCTATCCCAATTACGGCAATAATAATCTGAACGGAAAACAAAACATTTAGCACATATTTAATTTTTTGTAGAATTGTGTTATTACCTTTTCCAAAAGATACGACTGATCCGGCGCTTCTTTAATAAACTTATTTATTTCGTCTCTGGATAGTGTTTTTGCTTGCTTAGCTGAATATCCAACTGACTGTTTCTTCAGAAATGCTCGGATTTTGAGGTATCTTGAAATAATCTAAATCTAAAGGTCTCATTTCTCTAAAACAGAAGAATGTCGATTGATCAAATTCCAATTGTAATTTTGCGTTCATTAAAGTTTGTGCAGTTCGACTTAAATATATTTAAATTTTAATCTCATTGCTCTGTTTATGTTGCTACATACAGAGTGATCGAGTGACTGTTTCATATGGCAGAATTTAAGACCAAATTATAATGCTTAACATGTGTGCGTAAGTTTGGCTACTCAACAACAGGCTGAGAATAATAGTCTTAACAGTCTGCTATTTAATATAAAAAAAACTAATTGCAAGAAAAAAAAGCGAGAAACAAAAAGGAATGGAGACATTTTATACATATTAGTGGAGAACATTAAGAAAACATACCCTACACCTCCGGGTACATGGGGTTAGAGTATATATATATATATATATATATATATATATATATATATATATATATATATATATATATATATATATATATATATGATACATATAAAAAAACTAATTGACCACACTGCATTATTATTATAAAGTCTTATTGAATAGTCGCTAATAATTTATGTACTTTTTCAGGAACGAAAAATTTTATACTTGTTGTGATGAGCCGTACCTAGATATAACATTCAACATCACAATGAGACGAAAAACCTTATTTTATACAGTGAATTTAATCATTCCATGCATGGGTATATCCTTTCTCACCGTACTTGTGTTCTACTTGCCTTCAGATAGTGGAGAAAAAGTAAGTATTTTTTTTTAACTTTCCAATTCATATTATTGCAATTACGTAGGTATGTATTTTGGTTTTCCGATTTTGTAGCATCTCATACAATAGTATATTATTATACAAGTTTCACAAGACGGTTGATTGAGGCACGAGTGCTACAATGTCGGCTTGTGAAACGCGTGTAATATACTATTTTTTCGAATTTGGCTTTATTTAATTAAGAAAAACTGAAAATTTGTGCTAAATTGATGACTTTGGGACTTTTGAATAACACGAGTAGTATTTCAGTATAACTGGTATTTCTGCTCAACGACGTTTCTGATTTGGAGGTTAGATTTGGAAACATTTGATTATGCAGACACAAGCTGTACCTCACGTTTGATTGCCATTTTTTCAATTCTTGTTTTTACCAATGTTTACATCTAATCATGGAACGAAAGTCATTTACTTCTCTTTGGTTTATTTTCGTTCACATGTGGTTCACATAATTCCGTGGTTCACATCTTTCATATGGCGCGATTAGTTGACGTTTATAATGTCGTTGTTGCGGTCACATTGCAGTACAGTTGCAAAGTTGCAGGCAACATTAAAACAAGAAAAG
This sequence comes from Diaperis boleti, assembly GCA_963583935.1. Classification (NCBI taxonomy): domain Eukaryota; kingdom Metazoa; phylum Arthropoda; class Insecta; order Coleoptera; family Tenebrionidae; genus Diaperis; species Diaperis boleti. The sequence goes on along the minus strand of OY757245.1, from coordinate 40,777,219 downwards.
TTACCAAAAACAGAATTATAATTTAGATCATTATGATTCTGTTTTTGGTGTTATAATTTGCAAATCATGAAACCAAATTCGAAAAAGTTTATTTTTAGTGCTATGTACCTACTTATTTTATTAAGCTATTTCTATTTTCAGTAATTAATCTTATTTAAACAATGAGGCCAATTTTATACAGGTTGACTTTGAACAAGTATCACTTCTTGAAACCCCAAATAGTTCACAAACTGCAAAACTAACATTAAAAGGTTTCCGAGAAATACATTACAGGGGTTTTACTGATATAAAGTCTACTGCAGAAAACCGTTAACAGCCTAAAAATAATTGTAGAGCAATCATGCAAAACCAGATAAATTCATTCTTAAGAAAAAATGAAAATGGATTCATATTTTTTCGGTAGCAAAATCTAAAATCTATTTTTTTAAATAGGGCATAAGGGTGTCATTTAAAAGGTCTTAATTATTGTCTTTTCAACCACATAATTATTTTTTTAATTTGCACCGGGCTATTAAATTTGTTAACAAGATATACATGTCAATTCTTAGTTGTGATGTTCCAACTTTATAATAAGAGAATAATAAATCTAGTTTGTTTCATTTTCAGGTAAGTTTGTCCATTTCAATTCTTCTATCACTGACGGTGTTCTTCCTATTGTTGGCTGAAATTATCCCACCGACTTCTTTGGTGGTGCCACTTTTGGGCAAATTTGTACTATTTACTATGATTTTAGATACGTTCAGGTAATTACCACTAACATTTTACAAGTAAAATAATATTTTTATCCAACACCTGTTTATTATGAAGTCATAATAATGCCGATTTTGAATGTATTATGAGGTCTATAAGCCACTAGTGTCTTATGAACCCATAATTCAACGGCTTTATAATTTGTTATAGTAACCAGTTCATAAGTCAACAGTTTTGAACGTCAAATTTTTTTGGGTTTTAATGAATCTTTTTCTAATTTGCTGTTGTAACAAAGTCATTAACGCATCCATTTTGAGTGCGTTAATGAGCCATTAACGCACCCAAAATCTAGAATATCTTTTTCCGTTGGTAACACACACTGAACCCTCCAATGAACGAAATCTCAGTGTGATTTTGAGATTATGGTTCCATGTCAAGTCATGTCAAGTATACGTCAGGTACAAAAAAATCTAAATTTAATTAAATTCCCTAAATTACCAAAATTGATTTTATTTGGAAAAAAATAAAATTAATATGCAAATTAGAAAAAAAATAACATGAAAAACTCGTTTTGTAAAACTTAGATTAGATTAGGTGTTGAGGGGTGTGAGGGAATTTGCTCCCCTCACCGATACTTAGACCACACCGCGGGCCCATTGTGTCACCCCCTCGCGTCCCTCATTCCTGTCTCTCATCCAGTCATCCGACATTGTCGAAAAAAGCAAGGATAGTTCCAGGCGAGGTACACCTCAAGTTGGCCCAGCCGGGCCATGTCTCCCTCAGTATGGACTTTCTGGTCGAGGCGAGAGTTGGACATCGCGTAGGATATGTTCGACAGTCTCGTTCTCCTCTAAACACCCCCTGCACGTTGGGTCGTTGACCACCCCCATCACGTGGAGGTGTTTATTTAGCCTGCAGTGACCGGTCCAGATGCCCACCAAAAGGCGGAGTCTGTCCCTTGACAAACGCAGACAAGACTTGGCTCTTTTAAAGCAAGGATTTTTTATAAAAATCTTGTTTTATCTGCAGCTTGTTGTCGTTTCCCATCTAGCACAGTGTCTAGAACGGATGTCAGTTCTGATCAAGTTTGAGAGGTAGCGGTTGGACGGTCGGATGGACGGTTCGGTTCCATCCTGTGTTCCCGTTGCACCCTGTCGAGCCAGCTCGTCGGCTCTCTCATTCCCCTCATTAACGTTATGCCCTTGAACCCATCTTAGATCAACGACATTGTTTAGTGCTATTTTCGACAGTGCCAGATGGCAGTCATGTACCTCTTGAGAGGTAATTCTGCCACTGGCCAGAGCCCGCAGAGCTGCTCGGCTGTCGCGGAAGAAGCACATTGTTTTTTCACTGACATTGCGCCCAGTGATTTCTGTGGCACCCTAAGAATGGCCGCAATCTCCGTCTGGAAAATACTTTTTGTAAAACTTAAGAGCAGGCGTTCATTACAGGCACTCCTGCCAGTCTACGGCAGTCGTGCTGCAAACCTGAACTCGTGTCTTAATATAAGTTTTACAAAACTAGTGTTTCAATATACTATTTAAGAACTGTTACAGAAGGAGGTGTTGGATAATAGTAGATTTTAGATTATATTATCAGTGACAGAAATGCTTCATTGTCAGCGAGTGATACACATCTCGCAAGCTCACAATGGCATTTCGATCACGTGTAAGATACGACGTTTTATGCCCGACGTGTAATTTCTTGTAAAACGATAAAAATAAAACAATAATGAAATTGTCAAGACGTTTCAAAAAATTATTCATGTCTTACCATTGTGTAACCATAGTAATCCACCCCTTTCAACATTATATCACTTGTGAGTAAACTGCTACATTATACGTTCCATTTGCGGGAGTAATAAGTCATCTAGACGTTGGTAGGGCATAAAACTATGTATTACACACGTGTCTTAACAGCAAATAAGTCACTCAAGAAAAATTAGCCACAAGAGCTTGCTCGAGTGGCTAAACATTTCTTTCGTGACTTATTTGTCTTATAAGACACTTGTATAATAAATAGCTATAATTTTCAGTATATGTGTAACTGTGGTAGTACTTAACGTACACTTCCGATCGCCACAAACCCATACTATGGCGCCATGGGTTCGTCGTGTTTTCATTCATATACTTCCAAGACTGTTGGTGATGCGACGTCCACACTATCAATTAGATCGGAGAACGTAAGTTTTTCCTGCATTGTTTTCTAATTAGATAGATATTTTCAGCATGTCGTCAAGTCATCGAGTAATGGTGCGAACGTGCAATGGTTTAGAACTTAGAGATCCAGGAATTTTTACGGACACAGAGGATTTAGTCGATGATCCTCCAAATTTTTTCCCTAGTGCAAGTTCAAGAGATGCACTGACGCCAAGGTAAATGGAATTATTTAAGGTGTTTTTGATTAGACATGGTATCTAGTTCCCATTATCACATTATCGTAAAACAGGGTAGTATAATACATCCAGTAGCCTTTGAACGTCAAAATTCTCGATATACTACATGTAAATTTATTTTTACATATGAATACACTGCTGGACAAAAAAATCCGGACAGTACCAAAATTTTTCCAAAAAAAAAGTAACATCTTTTAATAACGGGTACTACCACCACGTGCCCTTCTAACCGCTTCCAGACGTCGTGGCATGCTTCGAATCAAGTTCGCTATTAATTCTTGTGGAATTAGCTCCCATTCCTCTTCCAATGCCACCCTGAGCTCATTTATTGTTTCTGGCGATTTCTCACCCTTCGTCCAAGAAAATCCCACACATGTTCAATGGGATTTAGATCCGGGCTATTGGCAGGCCAGGGAAGTCGACGAATACCTACTTCCTAGGGGTACCGGACTACAATTCTGGCCGTGTGGCCAATAAATGGCGTGTAAGGTACAACGTGCGATTTCAAACATTCGGTTATGTACCGTCGTGCTGTCATTGAGCCGTTTTCAACAAAAAATAAAGCGGTGTGAGCTAGTAAAGAAATACCAGCCCACACCATTATACTGCCTCCATGAAAAGCCGTTCTTTCGGTTATGCAGCATTGAATGTACCTCTCCTGGCCTTCTCCAGACTCTTTCACGTCCGTCTGGTGATCTAGGACTGAATCGCGATTCATCAGTGAAGAGTACATTACCTCATTCGTTGTCACCCCAATGTAGGTATTCGCGAGAAAACTGTAGCCTTGCTCTGCGATGTGCTACAGTCAATTTAGGTCCTGTAGCTGGCCTTCCTGATACAAAAACGTGTTCAGCAAGTCTTCTGCGAAATGTTCTGTCAGAAATCACCATTCCACGAACATCCGCCAAACGTCCAGCCAACAGATTCGACGTAAGTCGCCTATTCCGCAACACAGACATATACAGAAAGCGGTCATACCGGGGGTTTCTTGAACGTCTGCGCCCAGATCCAGCCCTTCTTTCGAATTCATGAGTCTCACGAAACCGGGAAAGAGCACCTTGAACGGTACTTCGCGGTATATTTAACTGTTGTGCAATATATCGAACACTTCGGCCATCGTTGCTCAGAGCAACAATTTGCGCTGCAATTTCTGGTCGCATTGTTAACAATTGACAAAACTAAACACACACTCATCATAAAACACAAAATTTACGTGAAAAAAGGGAGATAAGTTAAGGTTTAAATTTGTAAAAAAATTCAAGTAAAAATAAAAAGAGAAAAATTTGTTCAAAAAAGGCGATAACAATAATTTATTTTTAAAACGTGGTTTAAATAACTTATTTATCATGTTCTTAAGTAAATTTACGTAAAAATTTAATCTAGGTTTTAAGAAGTCGAAAAAATCATACTGTCCGGATTTTTTTTTGTCCAGCAGTGTATGATCATTTATAAAGACCCAATATAATAATTTCACATGCTAAATTAAAATGTTTTTATTTTAACAGGGAGTTAGAAGCAGGTGCGTTAAATGCTTGCCGTGTACATGGAACTACACCTCCTCCAGGACTCGGATTGTCTTCACCTGGTGACTTTGGAAATGAACTAGGTCCTGGGCCTTTAGAAGACGTTTTGTGCGGAGAGTATAATGCTTGGTATCTTTGCCCTGAAGTGCACAAAGCTATAGATGGTGTTAGATTTATCGCAGATCATACTCGAAGAGAGGAAGATTCTACGAAGGTACTGATAAAACAAAAGTAGTATTTTGGCATTTGGCACATTTAAGAGTTTAAAGAAAAAAATACGAGTGTGCTTTAGACCACACGACTGAAGTAAAACTTCAGTTCGCCATTGTGAAAGTGCTCTTAATTTATGTAAGTTTATAAATGGACTTATAGAGAATCCTGAATTAATACCGTCTGCAGTATTGGATAATGCATGTTTCAGTTTGTCGTCAACGAAAAGTCGGCAATCATGTGCAGCGATTAAGATAAGTAGCGCAATTGCATACAAAACTGAGACACGCAAATGGCTGAATGGTGTGAAGCGTGAATTTACATCCCAGAAGCGCGGGTTCGAATCCCGTTAAGGCAAACATTTTTTCTATGAAATAATTACTTCCGTTCGCTTCGCCCGATCACACTTTTCGTAACGCTCTCGTCAGGCATTCACCAGCTTACTCCCCAAGTCAAGTGCCCGTAAAGAAGTTTTACTTCAAAAACTACTTTGTTTGCAGGACCCGTTTGTAAAGTTTTAAGGGCTGTTTAAATTACGAGAATTGTCGAATATGTCGGGTAAAAAAGTTTTAGATTTTTCCCAAACATAAGTTAACATGGGAATCCTTACGGCCAGTTTAAAGAAAATGCACTGTATACAGTGCGATCATTTAAATTATAAATTAGAGTACGCTGTGAAATTTAAATTTGGTTGGCACTACTAACTGTTGACAATTAGGTCAAAGGTGTCAAGGTGACTTTAGAGAATTTCCAAAGTACTTTCTCACGGTTTCCAGGTGGTGGCACACATACAAATGCGATCGAGCCGTCAAGATTTATTCTCGCAGCGGTCGGGAAAAGTGCACATTAGATGTGCATCTATTTCAAATCCGCTGGTCGAACGGGGTTGCACTTTTGATGTAAACACTGTTTCACAGGTGTGTTCTGATTGATTGATATTTTACTGGTTGGTACTACATACCTATACCACATGTATGTTTGGTTGCAAATTTAGGCTCTTCATTTTACGTAAATCAGGGTGTACGTCATCCTCTCCAGTTCTCACATTTTTGTCGATCTGATTTTTGGATATTTGGGTATATTAACTTTCCATTACTCGTGCACTGAATCTGACGCCGTACTACTCTTTTTTGTCCTTTAACGTTTTCTCTGCTTATCATATCATGGGCAAAATTGTGATTTTGCTGTCACAGCGACGACCTGTGACTGTGACAGCAAAATCACAGTGACAAGAACCAGTGATTTTGTCACAGGCGTGACCAAATAATTTACCTACGAAATGCATTCTTGTTTCCTTCGTATCTTTTTTCAAAATTTTTATTGATCCCTGCGTATGCGTAGTGTGATTTCACGACCTGTGAGTTTGTCACAGTAACGGCGAACAAATGATTTGTGCCCGTGTCCGCTTCTATTGCAAAGGTTGCAGTGACTCGCTGTAACAGGCTGTGATGGTCACAGTCTACGTGACTGTGACAACGCTTGTCACAGCGACAACAACCAGCACTGTTCCACGACGACGAACAAATGATGCAAATGATTCGCTCTCGGTCCCTACCATGCGAGTCACAGTCACAGTAAGATCGGTTCCGGGGTAACAGCTCCGAACTGTGACTGCCGCATCACTGTGACAAAGTCACAGGTCGTGAAATCACACCCCAAGACCCTCTTCTTTGGCGTCGTCATCTATCATAATTCAGTAATGAATACTCCAATCCTAAACTTTTTGTTACTGTTGTAAATACTTACTTTGAATCACGATAGACAAACTGCACTAAATTTTCACCTGACATTTGCTAGAGGGATTAGAGGTTATCAATTTGCCAGAAAAAGCAAACTTCACGTTGCATCAATTAACCACGGTGGATAATTACCACTCCAACAGCAGCGTGATTCAGTTGTAGAATACTTCTTAAACTTAACCACTTCTTTATCACTTTTTACAGAATCACACTGCTTGAGTATTTTTTGAGAGTTTGCTCGTGGTTAATTGTTCCCAATATTAAATGTAAACATCAATTTATTTTGGCTTAAAAACTGTGTATAGAGGAGCGAAGGGTTTTGGCGCACACCTAAGCCAAATCGCTAATGTTTTGAAACACGATGAAACACCTGTACCAAGTTTCTTTTTTTATTGCTTTCTCCGCAAATAATATGGATGTCACCGATTATTTCTTCTTCCATAACATCGCCAAACTCATCATCGTCGCAGATGTCAGATAAATCATTGTTCATTTCCTCATCTGTTAAACCTTAAATTTCACAGGTCGTGAAATCACACCCCAAGACTAATTCATATACACTTTTCAGAGTCTGAAATGGTAAAAACAGAGGTTTATTTATTACTAACTGACCCGGCAAACTTTGTGCCGCCTCAGAATCAATAAATGTTGTGTTATCTTATTGGCTGAATCAAATTTAGTTTCTTAATCAAAACTTAATGCACACAACGCCATCTACTAGCTTTACCAGAACCAGTATAGAACGCCATGTCCATTTTTGTTTCTGTCATGTATCAAAGATGGCGTTATATACGGATTTCATACAAAATGTATAAGTAAATGTTTTTCGTTATTTTTTCCGATGTTTTGATAGTTATTCGCCATATCAACAAAAAACAAATTAAAGGTCGTAAAAATTGGTACAGCCGTTCTTGAGTTATAAGCCGAATTGAGCCTCCTGAGCTCGCCAGTCCACGTTTTAATATTTATTCTGCTATTCGGGGCGAAGACAAATCCAACAAAACATAGATCATAAAAATCGGTCCAGACTTTCTTGAGTTATAAAGCCAAGGGAGCCCCTAAGCCACCTTGTCCATGTTTTAATAGTTAGTCTGCTGTTCGGGGCGGAGACAAATCCAACAAATCAAAGATCATGAAAATTGGTCCAGCCGTTCTTGAGTAATAACCCCTGGGCCCCCATGTTCATGTTTTTAATAGTTACTCTGCTATTCAGAACAGAGACAAATACAAGAAATCAAAAACCATGAAAATTGGTCTAACCGTTCTCGAGTTATAAGTGTTCGAACAAACCCGACTTTGTTTTATATATTAAAGGACTAAATACTCCGCAAAAGAGATCTTCAGTGTGATTCTATAACGAAGTGATTTAAATTTAAGCACCCAGCTGAGTGGCAAACAGCAAGGTCAGTGGTTAATTCAAACACTTTGACGGTTTTGTCATTCTATATAGGTAAAGTGAAGTTGTTTATGATATATCCACGTGCTGATTGTAATCACCTCATTGTTGAGGTGATTTGCGCGTGGTTAATGAGATTACATAGTTGAAGTAAGGTTAAAATCGTCAAATGGATGCAAAGACGGTAAATGGGTATTTTTTTTAATTATACGATTTTAAACAAAAATTGGTAATTTACAGTTATGTTCAAAGATATCGGTTCCAAGCACTACGAAACCGCAGTGACCCTTTTTCAATACCTGATACACAGTTCATCAAACTATATAGGATACCACGGGCTATTGTTCGGAATTTCCTTCTTCCCCTAATTGTGTCGCATGTAAGGATTGGGGTACGACGCACTTATATTCCAACACATATAAGAGTCTTAACCACATTACATCTACTGGTGCAAAGAAGCTACCAGAGTAGCATAGGGAAAGATGTACATATCGCTGTAGCCCAGAGCACAGCTTCCAAGATCATACATGAAATTATAGAAATTATTGCTCTGCATATTTTCCCAAATACCGTTAAGTTTCCCAATACCATTGCAGAGATACATGCAGTAAAAGATGGTTTCCTTGAAAAGTTCAACTTCCCAAATGTTATCGGGGCTATTGACTATTCTCATATTGCCATTGTATCACCGCCCAACGAAAATCTTATGCAGCCGGCACTGGCATATTACAATCGGAAAGGCTTCTATAGCATTAATGTGCAAACTATATGCTATTCTAATTTAAAAATTTAACCATTAACAGATATCTGCGAGGAAGATTTGAATTAGGTGATGAAAATACATGGTTACTTGGAGATTCAGGCTACCCACTGTCTCCATGGTTGATGACTCGGGTTTCAAACGCAGCAGCTAACTCTCCTGAAAGCAGATATAATGCAAGACAAATTCTCGCGCGAAACACTATTGAACGGTGTTTTGGAAAATTAAAACAACTTTACCGATGTATTCCAAAACACAGGGTTTTGCATTATAGTCACAGAAAAAGTGGACTTATAGTATATGCCTGCGCTGCACTACACAATATTCTAATTGAACATAATATTGAATATGAAGATGATATAAATGAAGATGAAGATCAGGAAGAAATAGAAGATGATGAGAATGCAATATTAATTGATAACGTTCAAATAGATGCACTTGCAGCGGGTAGACGAACGCGTAATCACCTTATCCAAATACTAAATAACATAAGTATAATTATATGTATGTATTTTTGTACTAGCTGACCCGTCCCGGCTTCGCACGGTGATTTTATTTTATTAATGGCCGGCTTCACCAACATCGATTAACTTTAACTGATACGATACGTTTGTTAAAACTATAGCAACAATTGTTCCTAACAGATGATTAAGTTTAACGGAGGTTGGTGAAATCGGCCCTTAGTATTTTATTTACTACTTTAATAATTTTGAAAAACCGTTTCTTAGTGAGCGCCCACGTGGTAAAATAAATAAGTAGTAAAATTTGATTGCAATCGGTTTAGTGGATTCAGAGATTAACCCCCCCATCATGTTACTCCCCTTAGAAATTGAATTTTGAAGAACCGTTTCTTAGTGAGCGCCTACGTGGTAAAAGAAGTAAGTCTGCAAAATTTTATTGCAATCTATTTAGTAGATTTAGTGATTACCTCCCCCGCCCCGTTAGCCCCCTTAAAAATGGAATTTTGAAAAACCGTTTCTTAGTGAGCGCCTACGTGGTAAAATGAGTAAGTGTGCAAAATTTCATTCCAATCGGTTCAGTGGATGTAGAGATTACCCCCCCCCCATCACGTTACTCCCCTTAGAAATTGAATTTTGAAGAACCGTTTCTTAGTGAGCGCCTACGTGGTAAAAGAAGTAAGTTTGCAAAATTTTATTGCAATTTATTTAGTAGATTTAGGGATTACCTCCCCCGCCCCGTTACCCCCCTTAAAAATGGAATTTTGAAAAACCGTTTCTTAGTGAGCGCCTACGTGGTAAAATGAGTAAGTGTGCAAAATTTCATTCCAATCGGTTTAGTGGATGTAGAGATTAACCCCCCCATCACGTTACTCCCCTTAGAAATTGAATTTTGAAGAACCGTTTCTTAGTGAGCGCCTACGTGGTAAAAGAAGTAAGTTTGCAAAATTTTATTGCAATCTATTTAGTAGATTTAGGGATTACCTCCCCCGCCCCGTTACCCCCCTTAAAAATCGAATTTTGAAAAACCGTTTCTTAGTGAGCGCCTACGTGGTAAAATAAGTAAGTGTGCAAAATTTTATTCCAATCGGTTTAGTGGATCTAAAGATTAACTCCCCCGCCCCGTTACCCCCTTTAGGGATGGAATTTTGAAAAACCGTTTCTTAGTGGGCGCTTACGTGGTCAAATAAGTATGTGTAAAAAATTTCATTCCAATCGGTTCAGTGGATCTAGAGATTAACTCCCCCGCCGCGTTACCCCCCTTTGGAATGGAATTTTGAAAAACTGTTTCTTAATGAGCGCCTACGTGGTGAAATAAGTATGTGTGCAAAATTTCATTGCAATCGGTTTAGTAGATCTAGGAATTAACTCCTCCGCCCCGTTACCCCCTTTAGGGATGGAATTTTGAAAAACCGTTTCTTAGTGGGCGCTTACGTGGTCAAATAAGTATGTGTGAAAAATTTTATTCCAATCGGTTCAGTGGATCTAGAGATTAACTCCCCCGCCCCGTTACCCCCTTCAGGGATGGAATTTTGAAAAACCGTTTCTTAGTGGGCGCTTACGTGGTCAAATAAGTATGTGTGAAAAATTTTATTCCAATCGGTTCAGTGGATCTAGAGATTAATAGGGGGGGGGGCCCGTTACCCCCCTTTGGAATGGGATTTTCTAAAACCGTTTCTTAGTGAGCGCCTACGTGGTAAAATAAGTAAGCGTGCAAAGTTTAATTGCAATCCCTTCGATGGATCCGGAGATTTCGTGATGAGTCAGTGAGTGGTATTTGGATTTTATATATATAGATTAATTAAAACATAAAATAATTGTAATTTACGTTATAAGTCCGGAAAACTCATTTTTACAGTAACGAGTCGAAATGTTTACAGACGAGGCGACGAATGAGCCGAGTCTGGAATTTTGAGACAAGTTACTGTAAAAGTTTCCGGACGTATGTCGTAATTCGTTTTATTTCATGCTACAGATACTAAATCATTGTTTTCATTTTAAAAAATTAAATTGGAATTCAGAATTTAAACATCTATGAATTGAGTATCTATGACAACAGTTTGATTTGTTGGTTGTATTTTTTTTACAGGACTTGTACTGTAAAGTTCCATTTTCCGGACTCAAAACTCTGACGTAAAACTAACAAATATGACACAGTATGAAATAAACAATGTTTTTACTACATTTTATTGTTCAATAAACAATCATTACTAAATATAACAAAAATTAGGCTTCTAAAAAAAACTTAACAAAAAAACAGGCCACAGCATACAGAATTCTTAGAATTAGTTTAAATCAGGAGGATCTGTTATCCCACTATTCTGTGCTCCTATCTTATGGGCCAAAACAGTAATAGATGTAGCCAACGTCTTAATTGCATCTGCAAATACTACAATGGATTGAGCAAGTTCTCCAGCTCCTTCAGCATATGCTGTTGCAGATGTGTGTAACACGTTAACAGATGGTGTATATTGTTTTCGGATCTTCCTTTTTTTCTGGATACGCCGTGTTACTGAAAACAATAGGAATCAATTCTGAACACAAGTGATATTGTTCTAAAACTCACCTGTATTATCTTGTTCTACAGCTACTTGCACAGGTTCAACAGCTTCAAGTTCATCTGGGAAAAATTGGCCTACTTCTATTATTTCTACATTCTGTCCAGCTTCATCATTAGGTTCTTTATCTGTTCCTTCATAAATTGTAGTTTCATTGGTACTATTTGTAGCAGAGTCTAGCTCTGTTGGTAAATCCTCGCAACCAGTAATGGATACCCACCCTATTTGCGACATAACTTTTTCTTCCAGATCTGTTAAGGGCTTTGCTTCATTTGTACCGCCTCCTGTTTGGCTTTGGGCAACTTTAAACGCTCGTGCCTTTGCTCGAGTTTTAGATTTTAACTCAACATAAAATCTTCGCCACTCGTCACTTGTTTTTATCCGACCAGCGATTGCATTAAGTTGCATTGCCGCTTTCCCCCACAGTTATTTTATTTCACCCTCCCGTGATGGTGTTGTTTTTAGGGTGAGTAGGCATTTATTCTCTTCAACAAAATCTACCAAAAAATCTAATTGCTGCGCGGTTACCCTTATACCTCTCTTCTTTGAGAGTCATCTATCATAAGTCAGTAATGAATACTCCAATCCTAAACTTTTTGTTACTGTTGTAAATACTTACTTTGAATCACGATAGACAAACTGCACTAAATTTTCACCTGGCATTTGCTAGAGGGATTAGAGGTTATCAATTTGCCAGAAAAAGCAAACTTCACGTTGCATCAATTAACCACGGTGGATAATTACCACTCCAACAGCAACGTGATTCAGTTACGAGTTGTAGAATACCGTTTTTATATAAAGTGATTTTAACAGTGGTTAACTGAGTGGAATTTAACAACGTTACAAACTTAACCACTTCTTTATCACTTTTTACGGAATCACACTGCTTGAGTATTTTTTGAGAGTTTGCTCGTGGTTAATTGTTCCCAATATTAAATGTAAACATCAATTTATTTTGGCTTAAAAACTGTGGATAGAGGAGCGAAGGGTTGTGGCGCACACCTAAGCCAAATCGCTAATGTTTTGAAACACAATGAAACACCTGTACCAAGTTTCTTTTTTTATTGCTTTCTCCGCAAATAATATGGATGTCACCGATTATTTCTTCTTCCATAACATCGCCAAGCTCATCATCGTCGCAGATGTCAGATAAATCAATGTTCATTTCCTCATCTGTTAAACCTTCATAAAAAAAACTCGTTTGGTGCTTTTCTGCTTCTTATTCTTTATTACAACGCTCGCTTTTTTAACTGTGATTCATCTACATTAAAGATGCGCATGTCTTTCTATAACCACTTCTAAATTTTTATAAAATTTGCTAACTTCGGTTTTATTAAAAGCTGTGATTCTGTTAAGACTAGTAGCCACCTGTTTTCCTAATACTACGCGATGCATTATGTCTGAAGAAAGCGTAAGGAAAGCGCCAGGGCTATAGTGATATATCCAAAATAAATAAAATAAAAAAGTTCTCATAAAAAACCTGCTTTCCGACATGCACACCTGCTATACAAAGCGAGATCGCCGAGTGGAAGTCAGAGCCGCTTCATCATCACTACTACTCAAATCCGATTCCGTATCTGTAATATTTTCCAATATTTTATTCTAGCTTCTAGTTCCTGCACTAGTGCTTGGTCTAGCATCATTTTCTCAGGGTCGAAACAATTAAACCATTGCACCATAGAAATATTAATTTAGAATTTCATAACATAACACAGCACAGCACAGCACAGGTACAATTCACGTAAATGAATGAACTGCATAAATAAATGCAGCGAACAACACCCCTTAAAAAGCTTAAAAAAAACAGTCCGATCCTGTTTCATCAAAGTCGCGTGCCGAAACATGATTCTCGATAAGCAGGTTTTTTTATTTGAACTTCTTTATTTTCTTTATTTTCTGAAGTCAGTATGTGATCGGCGCAGTCTATACATCCAATCCTTTCCTGCAATTGTAGTGGTCTTGTTGAATTTATTAGGTGTACGAGGCACGATAATCTGACAGCTATAAAACCGGGGCCCATTGCCGCAAATTAGATGCACAATGAGAAAGGTTACAATTTCGTTTTTGAGTTGCTTGTTTATTGTTGGATGAAATGGATCGGACTCGAAATTTCTGGGCCACAATTTATTTTTAATTGATTTGTTATTAATTTTTTCAAAAGTTGACTTGTGCATGTGATTATTATTTTCACATTTTATAAATTGGATGCATTACTTTCGTTTCACACTGAATATTACACAGTTACAATATTATGCTAGTTGTACAATAGTAACTTGTAGAACTAGTTTTACTAATAAATAATACATATTTTTGCATTTTAATATCTGCAGCAATATTAAAAATAAAAAAGATTACTTATTTATGAAAGCTTCGGTGTAAAACGTTTTGAACACAATTTTAAAGTACGGTCGTGCTTTCAAAAAAGCTCTCGGACTGAGCCGCACTTTGGTCTCGGAAATTTATGGGTGGGTTTAGTCCTTCATTGTTAAATAATTGTGGGCAAAAGACCCCGTTTTATGGGTGTTAGATTATCTTGAACTCTACTTTAAGTATGTTATTTTTTTCAGCATACTCATACACTGTTTGGCAAACTTGCAATGGAGTTAAACCATATAACATTTTAGCTAGGCTAATGAGTTGTTCAGCTATGTGTTGCTCTTGAATTACCGTGAACCCACTCTTGACTTATAAAATGTTCCACCTTTTAATCGAACTTTCCGCCATTTAGAACAACATCCTCTGCGAACATAATGCAACAGGTGGTGGACAAATAATAATAAAAAAATAGCCTATACAAAGGGTGCGAAAGTAAATACTGTGCGATCATTTAAATTATAAATTAGAGTAGGCTGTGAAATTTAAATTAGGTTGTCACTACTAACTGTTGACAATTTGGTTTAATATTTGATTGTCAAAGGTGTCAAAGTCACTTTAGAAAACGGCCACAGAATGGTGAATGGAAGTATTCTATAGATCGCTGGGTTAAAGGTTTTTTGAAACACCTAAATTATCAAAAATTAGTCAAACAAATCTACAAATGTGTGGCAAGATTTTGTAATGTTAGTGTTTTGTAGCGGAGCGAGTGTTAGTTTTATGGCTGTATGATGATCGTGTGTCATTGAATTTCCGTCTCGAAATCCATACCTGACAATTGTAGATTATTTCATTTTTCCGTACTTATCTCAAAAACACCGAATTTAAAAATAACCCGAACAATCTTGAAGAACTGCAAGAGACAATTTTCAATGCATGCAGTGCTATAACCTTTCAGATTTTGGAAAATGCATTTGAAAATATGAGATGGAGAGTTAACAGCTGCAATAAAGCTGGGGGAGAACACTTTGAACATTTCCTGTAATTGTCAATAAATACATTCTTTGTTAGTGTTTTATTTTCTTTAAATTAAAATAATTTAACATGAGAAACAAAAACGTCACAATATTTAGACCATAACCTCAAATTTGACTGTCAGTTAATTTGCAGTCTGGGCCATTGCATAAAAAATAAACCGCCTACTCTAATTTATAATTTAACGATCTCATGGTGTTAACCACTGTTGGGTTGAATACTGATGAATTCTACAATGAGCGTCCGGTGGTCGCAGGGCAGGGGTCGGAATTCCCCATTGATGGTCAAATTGGCCAGGGTTGCCGATGGTTGGAAAAACCGGCTATTTGCATTCGTAAGGCATAATAAAACCCAACCGAGCCCCGACAAACCGGCGACATATTTACATTATCTAACATACTGCCCCCTTGAAGTTGTTAAACTTCAACAATTACATCATTGATCTAAAAATTATTTACATTACCTAACACATGGTATCACAGAACTAAAATACCGACAATGAGTCAAACAACGCCAAAGTTATGGCAACGCGTTAAACGATTTCTCCACTAGGTGGCCATAGTATTAAAAATAAATATTTAACAAGATTTCTATAAAAACCAACAACGGCAATACCCATCTGTGCGACAATAGGTAAAGAAAACACCATGGATATAGTGATCTAACAAAAACAAACAACTTGTTATAAAAAAAATGCTTATTGAGAATAATGTTTCGGCACTCTTTGATTCATAGTCGGCGAACCTTTCTATAGCACGTGTCCATGTCGGAAAGCAGGTTTTTATCAGAACTCGTTTCTTTGCTTTACATTACTAAATAGGTGGGTTACTATACCCGAAACTATACCCCTCGTTTCCCTGTATGCTTAAGACCACACGGCTGAAGTGAAAACTTCTTTGACGATTGACGACGAAAATTACAAGTAATTTTCCTTCTGTTGGTACTAATAAGGTTTTCATGAATAAAGAAATTATTATTCTCATAATTTTGATTAAAATTTCAATATATTCAAGTCAAACTCCACAAACTTTAATAAACGTAAATTCCAATAGGAAAATGTTTCGGGAGCAACTACTTCCATCGCTTTAGCCCTAATTTTACAAGAGATATGTTGTTTTGTCACGCACTAGCTAATTTCTTTATGAAGTAATTTTTTTTTAGATATCTCGTATTAATTCTTGCTATGAGTGAATGACATTTAGTCGTCAGGCTCAATGATTGATCAAATTTGAGGGACGTCTCACACTGCCTGTCACTTTATTTTGAAGAGTGATAGATATCATCAGTCAGAATTAGTAAAACTATTCGGCCTGATTCTGTGAAAAGTGGTTATCCATAAACATAACATGATTGTAATTAAAAATCTGGTAAAGAAATATAACTTTATAGATCGACACTGTCAGAATTTTAAAATTTTCGCTTGTGTAAATGTTAACGCTAATATCCGAAAGCAGGTAATACGCATAATAACTGAGCATTTTAGGAATTACGCATAATCACTAAAACTGTCAGTTATTATGCATAATAACTGAGCACATCAGGAATTATGCATAAATACTTGTTGTGACTAGCGTCATGTCGAAGGACCAGGGAAAGGACTCCCAAATAATAGATAAGACCACCTTTTAGTTCTAAGGTATATTGAGTACTGACTGTTGGTGACAAGTAACAGTGGCGCAGTTGCCGCAAGGGGTGGGGGTGGTACACCCCCCTACCAGATTAGGTACAAGCGCTAACATGCCGCCCCCCTTGAAGTTACTGCTTCAACAATAACAATAATGTTTTAGATTACATAACTAACTTACACATCGCTATAGACATACAAGAACATATTTTATTTCATACTTGTATCTAAAGTGACATTTTTCGGATTATTTTTGATACGAAAAGTGGAACATTAACGTCCTAGTACTTTAAAGAAAAATTTTAAAGTCCTAGTACTTTAAAATTATACGTCAATCATTTCTTACATTGTTCCCGACATTTTTGTGGCATCAAATTGTTCTTCACGTGATCTGCTTCATCTACAATGTCTTCAGGCACCTCAATTTTCTCCATTTTAAACGGAATAATCGCATAAAATATCCAAAACCATTCACCGTGACCCAGTTTTTTCGTTGTCATTTTTGACAAACGTTTGTTACTATGGGAATGTTGGTTCCCGCATATTTAATTATTACGAATAATTTGTGCGAGATAAACACACAACATTTCATCTATTTTGACTTAGTTCATTAAACTTGCAGTATGAAATAAAACGTTGTATTTACCTCGAACGAAGAAGTGTTTTTAAAGGTACTCACAAGTAATTCCGGCCTCGGCTAGGCGCCTCGGCCGTAAACAACTTGCTCGTACTTTAAACTTCACTTCTCGTTCTAGATAAATAATATACTATTAAAAACTAAGGTGATAACATAATAATTATAAAGATACATGCAAAGGAAATGAACTAAAGTAAACACGAAACCGCGAAAATGATTTTGTTATTCATTTGGCGCTTCGTCAGCGATCGGCAACACACAAACTTTCTTAATCGCTCGCTTGTAAGTTCCACTCGCGGTTTTCACGGTCACTACTCGCACTAAACCGTCTTCGCCTGGGTGTGTAGCCACTACACGACCCAACTTCCATTTCAATGGGGGCATATTGTCTTCAACTAGCACTACCAGCGCGTCCACGGGAATGTTGCAGGCAGGGCTGTTTTGGCCTTTAGGCCGCGTCTGCAGTTCGGCGAGGTACTCGCGGTGCCAGCGCTTCCAAAAATGTTGTTGCAATTGTTGCACCCGTTGCCAGCGCGATAATCTTGTTGCTTTTAGTGGTGTTAGGTCGGATTCAATCGGTGCCGTGATCGCGGTTCCGGTTAAGAAGTGTCCGGGGGTGAGCGCTTCTAGGTCGTTAGGGTCATGTGACAAGGGACTAATTGGCCTTGAATTCATGCATGCCTCCACCGCGGTTAACAAAGTAAGAAACTCTTCGTAGGTTAATGCCGCATCACCCACTACTCTGCTCAAATGATGCTTAACGCTTTTTACTGACCGTTCCCATAACCCGCCAAAATGCGGCGATCTGGCTGGTATGAATTTGAATTGTATCGCTTTGTTCGCGGTATTTTGTATAATATTATTTTGAAATTGTTCTGACCGAAGTAATTCGCGCTCAGCACCGACAAAATTTGTGCCGTTATCGCAGTAAATTTCGGCGACAGAGCCCCGTCTCGCACAAAATCTTTTTAGGGCAGCCAAAAAGTTTTCTGTTGTTAAATCGCCCACTAGCTCAAGGTGCACTGCTTTAGTAGCAAAGCAAACGAAGAGGGCGACATAAGCCTTTAATTTGCGGGCATTTTTTGCTGAACTTTGTTTAATCCAGAAGGCGCCTGTATAATCGATTCCCGAAATGTAAAAGGGACGCAAGGGTTGTACTCATGACGCCGGTAAATCTCCCATTTTCTGCCAAGAGGGCTTAGGGTTTACGCGATTACAGGTAAAACATTTATGTATAATTGACCTTATTAAATTTCGCCCTGCAATAGGCCAGAACTTATGCCTCACTGCGGCTAAGGTGGCAGAATGTCCAGCGTGTAACTCTGCTTCGTGAATACTTTTTACAATCATAATAGTCACGTGATGCTTGTGCGGTAACAAAAGGGGATGCTTTTTATCGTAACCAATGGACGAGTTTTTTAAGCGGCCGCCCACCCTTAGCAGACCATTTGAATCTAGGAATGGGTCTAAACTCAGCAATTTTTTCGACGCGCGTTTTTGATTTTTATTTTTTATGGATTCAATTTCTTCGAAAAACGCACGTGCTTGAATACATTTAACTATTGCTAATTCTGCGGCGTTCAGGTCGGCGACTGATAATAATGTTTTTGAAATCATTTTCTTAATTTCTACCTGCGAGGGTATTTTCTCGATTTTCGCGCCTGAAGTCGTTCTGTTACTTTTCCTGACGTTGTTGATGAACTTTAAGCAGTACGCTATAACATTACGCAATTTTGAAAATTTTGAGAACTTTGTTAAAACTGACAATTCCGGCTCTGCTGTAACAACGTTTACGATTTTATTTGATTTTCTTTCGTAGAGGTTTTCTTCGACCGGTGAGGACGGGTTATTAGGCCAAGAACTAGGCCAATCGCGTTGGGGCTTTGTTAACCATTCGGGCCCCGACCACCACAAATTACAGTTTTTTAAAAATTGCGGTGAAGCTCCGCGGGATACTATGTCTGCCGCATTGTCTTTGGAACGCACATGGTTCCACTCTTCTCGCGAGCTGCACGAGTGAATAACAGCAACGCGAGCAGCAACGTATGGTTTCCAGCTATTTGGGGATTCGGACAACCACTGTAATACGATCGTTGAGTCCGTCCAAAAAAAATCGTCTGTCAATTTTCAAACTTAAGGCCTCACTAACCTTAATGACAAGTTTAATTAATAAAACGGCCGCATTCAGCTCTAGACGGGGGAGCGTGACAGTCTTCAGCGGGGCCACGCGCGACTTCGCTGACAATAGTTTGACCGATATTTGACCAGAATAAGTTATTGTACGTAAATAAACGCAAGCCCCGAAGGCATTAGTTGACGCGTCGGAAAAGGCGTGAAGTTCTATAATCTCTGGATTTGATACGTTTATGTTACGTGATATTTGGAAGGTATTTAGCAATGCTAGTTCCTCGAAAAAGGTTTGCCAAAAACTCTTATAACATCTGTCGGGACGGGTTCGTCCCATCCTAATTTGAGTGTTCAGAGGTATTGAATCGAAATTTTGGCTTTAACAATAATAGGATTTATTAATCCCAACGGGTCAAAAAGTTTTGCTACCATTGATAAAATGGCACGTTTTGTTACGTGTTTAATTTCGGGTAAATTTACGTGATACGTCAGCGCGTCATTTTTAAATTGCCAATGAAAGCCTAAAATTTTGATGACTTCTTGATCGTCGAAACTGAGAGATTGCGAATTTGATTCATTCTCGGGAACTAACTTAGAATTATTTGATGACCATTTTGAAAGTGTGAAGCCTCCGGCTTGCAGAACACCCGAAAGTTCGTCTCTGATTGCGATCGCTTCCTCTAACGAATTACTACCTGTCAGCAAATCGTCCATATAGAAGTCGCGTTTTATGATTTCAGCGATGCGCGGGTTTTTTGCCTGATTGGCCAATTCGTGTAAAACTCGTACGGCCAAGAAACTGGAGCAGGTACAGCCATAAGTAACGGTTTTTAAGCGGAAGGTTTCAATCGGTTTATTACAGTCGGTACGCCATAAAATTCTTTGAAAATCCCTTTGGGCAGGGTGCAATAAAACCATTCTGTACATTTTTATAATATCGGCCGACAATACATATTTGTGGGTACGGAAACGACACAAAAGCGCAAGGAGATCTTCTTGAATATTAGGGCCGGTCATTAACACATCATTTAGACTCAAATTGGAGGCGGCCGCCGCTGCATTAAAAACGACTCGAATTTCCCTCTAGGGTTTGTTTGAAAACGGGGAAATGCGGCAAGTAAAAGGAGCTTGGGCTTTCCAACTCTTCAGGGGGTACAGCCTCCATATGGTCCAAGTTTAAATATGCGTCCATAAAATTTGTGTACAGCAGCTTTAACTGAGGATTTGCTGTTAATCTTTTTTCTATTTGAAAGAATTGTTTTAATGCTAGATCTCGCGATTGTTTTGAGTTTAATATTTCCGGATCGTCTTTAAATGGCATCTTTACTATAAATTGACCGTTAGCGGCTCGGTGTGTATTTTCACAAAAATGCTTCTCGCACGCAATTTGTTCCGCGGACCAGAGGGGTTTATCTAGGACTTCTTCTTGACACCAGAATTTTTCGAGTTGCGATTCAAGATTGCATTGATTTCTAAACGATATTAGATTGCACGCCTTTGAGTTCGAAGCGTCAGTACTTGGCTCTAGATTTAAATTGCCTCCTACAATCCATCCGAATCTCGTTTCTTGAAAAAACGGTTGTCCTTTTTTCAATTGCATTGGACTCCCGACTAACAGTTGCCAAAATAATTCCGCACCAATTAACAATTCTACATCCTCGCAAATGTTGAAACCTGGATCCGCTAATTCAATGTTTGACGGCATTTCTATTATTTTTAAATTGAAACTAACTGGGGGAGTCGCCTGAGTGATTTTAGGTAAAACATGGCAATCGAAGGTGGCAGAAAAATCAGTTACCCGAGATTTTACCGACACGTTAACGTAGTCCGAAGTGTTATTTTTTGATAAATTGACCCCAGTGATAGTGGCAGTTTTTTTATGAGTCCTTAAATTTAATTTCTTTGCGAACTTTGCAGTAATCAAGGAAACTTCTGAGCATTGGTCGAGCACGGCTCTACAGTGGTGAAATTTTCCTTGAGAATCCGAAATCAGCAATACTACCGTCGAAAACAGCACTTGATTGGTATTTCGAATGACGAGAGTGCTCGTCGATGTTCTTGGCTGAAATTCGTTGACATGAATCAGCGAATGATGCTTCTGATTACAATGCTTGCACGAGTTTTTAGAGGAACATTGTTGATCTGAGTGATCGTTGCGCAAACAATTTTTGCACAGATTTAAATTGTCGGCATGCTTGATTCTGTCTGAAAGGGGAAGATCTTTAAATTGGTAGCAAGCAAAAATACTGTGCCCCCTTTTGTTGCACATGAGACAGCATGTCGTTGAAATTATGTTCGTGTTAAACTTATTTGCCTTAGGTTTTGTGTCGAAGTGTGGAAATGATCGCGCATTATTTTTGAAATTGTTCTGGCTGTTGTAATTGATTTTTGGGGTACTCGCATTAGGTTTTAGATTTTCCATAGCCTCTAGGATTTGGCATCGTTTTTCAAGAAAATCGATAAATGACTTGTATTTTGGAATGCCTTTATCTAAATTGGATTGCCATTCCTTTTTTGTTTGATAGTCTAACTTTTCGACAATTATCGCAATTAAAAGCGCGTCCCACGCGTCTACGGGTAAATCTAAAACCTTCAGGGCGGCGAGATTGTTGTTCAATGTGTCTATAATTTTTCGCAGCTCTCCGTGTGACGATCTAATTATGGACTGGATATTTAAGATGTTTGATAAATGCTCTTGCACGATTAATCGTTTATTTTCGAAACGCTTTTGAAGCAGTTCAATAGCGCAGTCGTAATTGGCGGCTGAAACAGATAAAGATTCGATAGCCCGCAATGCTTCTCCGGTCAAACAACCGCGTAGGTAATGAAATTTACGAATGTGGATTATGGTTGCATCGTTATGCACCAAAGACTTGAACGAATCATAAAAATTGAACCATTCTGAATATTTTCCGGAAAATGTAGGTAGCGGTAAAGGTTTTAGGTTTGATACGTCGAGTTGATTACGATGCGCACCTCCGGTGATATTAATTACGGTTCCTTGATTTTGGCCCGCGGCAGGAGCAGGCTTGGGTCCCTTTGCAATTAAGATAGATTTTATTCTTGCGATTAACGCGAAATACTGTTTTTCGACTTTGTCGCGCTCTTCGTTAAACAGAACCTCTTGAGCTGCAATTTCAGCTTCAGTTTTAACACTTGCGAGAGTTTTACCTTCTATTTGTGTTTGAATAGAATTATATTGTTTAAACAATTCGGTGATTTCGGCAATTCTGTTTTCTAAGTTAATTAGACAATCTTCGTCTGAAAATTGATTCACGAAAGTTTCGTGGCGCGTGATTTGCCCTTTGGTAACACGTCTAGTATTTTTGAGTTCGTCAAGAGTAGCCATTTTATTAACAATAGTCGGAGAGTTAGAGTAGCGGGAATACGGTATAACGCACGCAACTTAACAAATTGTTCAATAAAAGTAAAGGGCATGCAGTGAATTCAAGACTGGAAAATATTAAGGAATGATCTGACCTTTGCGCTTGGTGGAACGTATAGAGTTGCTGTGGTACTTGATGTCTGGAGTTGGAGTTTCGGTGCTCCGTCCGGCTTCAAAACTGGCAGGAAGCGGATGCTGGATCTCTGATGAGCTTTTCTTCTGGTCGCGCTGATCAACGTTGGTTTGAACGAGTGCTTGATACCTTGAGATTTGTAGATGGCCTTCTTCTTGTTGAATCTTGAGAAAGAACGAACGCGTGGGTCGCCGGTGGACCAAATTACCGCTGTGGGATTACACTGCACGACGTCTTCTCGATTTATTCGCGAAATGTATGATTTTTATCGATAGGTGGCTAGTTCAGATCCGGTTCGATTGGACCAAATGTTGTGACTAGCGTCATGTCGAAGGACCAGGGAAAGGACTCCCAAATAATAGATAAGACCACCTTTTAGTTCTAAGGTATATTGAGTACTGACTGTTGGTGACAAGTAACAGTGGCGCAGTTGCCGCAAGGGGTGGGGGTGGTACACCCCCCTACCAGATTAGGTACAAGCGCTAACAATACTAAAGTTGTCAGTGCTTATGCATAATAACTGAGCATATCAGGAATTATCCATAATATCAGGGACACTCCGTTAATATTGATCATAACTAAAAATTAAACCGGAATTATGTTCCAGCAATAATTATATATTATGCGATCTCAATTTGGGCACTGTTGAAGTTCGAACTCCTTGCATGTTAATGATGTGCCAAATATAACAACATCTCTTAGAAAAGCAGCTGCAAATGCTTCTGATACTATGCAGGGTTACCAAAGATGCAATTGTACAAAATTTTCCAAAAACAGGCGTTGTCAAAAATAACAGACTATGAAATATCTAGTAACTGCCACCAAAGCTCTTCTTACTCGAATAAATAAATTTTAATATGCCTATCTGTTTTGCATTGTGCCATATATTTGTAAGTGTCATAACAGCTATTTTTGTTCAAAATAAATAGATTTTAGTACCTATGTAAGACTAAACTAAAATATTTCTTGTATTTTACCTAAATTACCCCTAAACATGCATAATAACTGAAATTTAAATTGTTGTTATGCCTACTAACTACGAAGTGGTATAGGAAATATGCATAATGACTAAAATGTTTTAGGTATTATGCATAATTCCTGATGTGCTCAGTTATTATGCATAATAACTGACAGTTTTAGTAATTATGCGTAATTCCTAAAATGCTCAGTTATTATGCGTAATTCCTAAAATGCTCAGTTATTATGCGTGTTAACTGCTTTCGGATATTATCGGGAACATAAACACTCTTCTGTCAGGCAATAAGAAAATGTTAGATAAACGTCACACAATTTTTATGGATTTTATGCAATTGCCGCGGTGGTGTCGAACTATAAAACGTTGTATTACACTCGTTCCTGTGTAAATTTGGGTGCTTTCGGGCACTCGGGCTTAAAAAAGCACTTTGCTTTATTAAGCCCTAGTGCCCGAAAGCACCCAATTTACACAGGAACTAAAAGTAGTGTCACAATGGAACTTATTGGAACACATCCTAAAAATTCCTAGAATATTTAAAAAGTAGAATTTTCAAATTTTCATAAAACGAAGAGCTCCGAAGTAGAAAAAATACTACATAATATTACACTCGTTTAACGAGGTATTCTTTCATGCGTTCTATCGGAGCACTCATGTCACAAACACAAACAAAACTACAGCTTTTAAGAAATTTGTAAGGCCAATCATCAATAATAATTAAAGCACCAAATGCACATAATAAAGTTATAAAAGATGTTAATGTTAATAAGACGTAATAAGGTTGTTATTCTCGACAAAGAGGATTATTATGACAGAGTTAATCACTTCCCAAGAACCCATTACCCATTAGTACGGTATCTCAACACCACTTTCAAAACATGTAACAACCTTATCACTCCAGTCATAAGAAGAAAATTGCATGTTTTAAATCCTGTAGTACCTATACATACCTACATTATATTGTTTTCATAAAATTCATAAACCCGGTAAGTCGATGCGAAGGTTTCAAAATGGTTGACCAACGAATTTAATAACTTACCCCTTAAGCAACCCAGTTTTTCAGTTATAATATAACTAGATGACCCGTCCCGGCTTCGCACGGTGATTGTATTTTATTAAGAAATTTATTTAATACTTTAATAATTTTGAAAAACCGTTTCTTAGTGAGCGCTGACGTGGTAAAATCAATAATTAATAAAATTTCATTGCAATCGGTTTAGTGGATTCAGAGATTAACCCCCGTCCCCTCCCGTTACTTTCCTTAGGAATGGAATTTTGAAAAACCGTTTCTTAGTGAGCGCCTACGTGGTAAAATAAGTAAGTGTGCAAAATTTCACTCCAATCGGTTCAGTGGATCTAGAGATTAACTCCCCCGTCCTATTACCCCTCTTTGGAATGGAATTTTGATAAACCGTTTCTTAGTGAGCGCCTACGTGGTAAAATGAGTAAGTGTGCAAAATTTCATTCTAATCGGTTCAGTGGATCTAGAGATTACTCCCCCGCCCCGTTACCCCCCTTTGGAACGGAATTTTTTTAAAACCGTTTCTTAGTGGGCGCTTACGTGATGAAATAAGTAAGTGTGCAAAATTTCATTGCAATGGGTTCAGTGCCTACGTGGTAAAATAAGTTAAGTGTGCAAAATTTCATTCCAATCGGTTCAGTGGATCTAGAGATTAAATCCCCCGCCCCGTCACCCCCCTTTGGAATAGAATTTTGAAAAACCGTTTTTTAGTGAGCGCCTACGTGGTAAAATAAGTAAGTGTGCAAAAGTTCATTCCAATCGGTTCAGTGGATCTGAAGATCAAATCCCCCGCCCCGTTACCCCCCTTAGGGATGGAATTTTGAAAAACCGGTTCTTAGTGGGCGCTTACGTGGTGAAATAAGTATGTATGCAAAATTTTATTGCAATCGGTTCAGTGGATGTAGAAATTACTCCCCCGCCCCGTTACCCCCCTTTGGAATGGAATTTTTTAAAACCGTTTCTTAGTGAGCGTCTACGTGGTAAAATAAGTAAGAGTGCAAAGTTTCATTGCAATCCCTTCGATGGATCCGGAGATTTCGTGCTGAGTCAATCAGTGAGTGGTATTTGGATTTTATATATATAGAATAAGAGTTGAGATTTCGTCGGAAAAATTTACCGATTGTTACGAGAGTTCGCCTAGCAATTTTGCGAAAGACATTGTCATAAAAATTACGAAACGCAGTTGAGCAAAATTGTAGAACTCGAGTCCACTATTGGTAAATTTTTCCAGCGAAATCTCAACTCGAATTATATTCCTCAGACTATTTCACGAAAACGCCCAAATTATTGATAATGTGGTGGAAGGTGTATGCTGTGACTGCAGCAATTGTTATTTTTTCGCTGAAAAATCAGGTACGTTGTGTAATAGCGACTGTTCATTGGTCCGTAACCCCCGATAAAATTTTGACAAGTTGATTTTTTCAATTTAAATTTTGATTGCATTGTTGAATGATCACATATGATTGGTTAAAATATATATGAGTGAAATAGTTTGTTAAAAACTCAATGGAGTTTATCAATAAAATTAAAGATGTCCAATGGGGTCGTTCCTCAATTTTCAAAAACAACTTTTCTAGAAACTAGACGAACAAATATTATACCCCAATATTTTCGTTTATTCGAAATCACGCGTTTACTGACTAAAAAAAATTAAACATGTATCTTATTTGAAACGCGTCAAAACCGGCCAAAATTCAAGGTTACTAGACGTGCGAATTAATGAAAAGCGCACGAACCGAAATGACGTCACAAAAGGAGGTAAATGTACAGCGTTTGAAACTGCTAGCCGAAATTGCGATTTTTGAGACGCTCTGTTATCTCACAAAACAACTTTATTAAACAACAGAACACGTTCTAGGGCTTTAGGGGCCGTCCATTAATGACGTGAGGTATTTTTCTGTTAATTTGGACCCCTCCCTCCCCCTTGATGAGGTTTGGTAAAACCCCCCCTCCCCCTCACGTAAGATTTATCCCTTACAATGTTTTTCATGTATGTTCATGTATTTTGCTAAATACCACTAAATACCTAAGCGTTAATATTGATGGAATATAAAGTAGAAAAATACTTTTCCTAATTGTTTACTTACTCCATGGGCATGGGCGTTCTGTATTGTTCGTTGAAAGATTTTTTAACGCGGTGGGGATTTCCACGAAAAGAGTCTGGTAAATAAATTGTGCCGCAACTGGTATTAATATCGTTTGATGTGAGTTTTTTATTTCCACGTGTTCTCATTCCACATACTTTAATTTGCCTTAATTAAGTGCCGATACAAACGATTTGGACCAGCAAATCATCAAAGAATATATCCACTTAACCTCCGTTGAGGGTTGCATGAAGCAAAACATTTTTCAAGTCAATGGCAATTTTTTCAACCGAAAGAGGGTACGGCAATGTGTAATTACTTGTCACCTTTTCTTGCTGACCTTTTTATGAGTCGCTTTGAAAACGATTTTGAACGTGAACTGGATTATTTTACTAAGGTTTGATTAAGGTACGTGGATGACATTTTCACAATTTTCGACATAAAGAAATGCAACATTGATGACTTCCTTCAATCAATTAACAACCGCTTTGAAAGCATAAAATTGAAAAATTTTAAAATTTGCGTTTACCATTTTTAGATACCCTTGTTATCAGAAATAATCTGAAACTAGAGTTTGTCCACAACACAAGATGGCTAGTCTTAACTTTTGGTTCACAGACCCCTGGCCTTACTTCTGAATCCAGACAGGTAAAAGAAAGAGCTCAAAATTATTAAAGAAGTAGCCAGATGTAATGGATTTGATAGTAATCTATATACAGGGTGTCCCAACTAAAATTTGTACCCCTCAACAATTCCAATTCCGAAAGACTCAGAAGAAAACGCTCGAACAGGTCAATTTTGTTATCAAGGGGGACGAAATTGTACCAAACTTTCATGTCTTGGATTTCACCCCTTTAGTCAGGGGCGCCACCCCCTTTAAAAATTTAAATAGCATGGGGGGTCGTCTGATACATCATTTTAAAGCTTATTCAATTCTCTATCCAGACCTACATTTATCGATTCCTTTCTACAAAAAAAAAAACATGAAATCGATATTTTCCAAATCTACATAAAATACGCAACTAAAATTTGTACCCCCCAACCATTTCAATTTCGAAACACTTAGAAGAAAACACTCGAACAGGTCAATTTTGTTATCAAAAGGGGCCAAACCAAACATTGAAGTCTTAGATTTCACCCCTTTAGCCAGGGGAGCCACCCCCTTAAAAAATTTAAATGACATGGGGGGTCATGTGATACCTCATTTTACTATTACCAATAGCACAACCATTTTATCATGCCTTAACGGTTACAAATTACCTTTTATTAGAAAACAACGGTATAGAAAGGGCCAAGGTTTCTCGGAGACTTACTCAATTTTCATTCATTCATCGTTCTGGTCCCTAAACATGGTGGCACATTTCAGGTTTATTTTAAATCTTAAAAAAACTAAAATCGGTTCATGAACCCATGCATGTGGAGGGGGGGGGGGTGATTCCAAGGAGTCCCGAACCTCCGCGAAATTAACAATCTCAAAAAAAAAATGAAAAGGTAGTTTTTCCATTAAAAGATTCTTGCATCTTTTTTCAAGAAATTCTATCTACGTCACTGATCACAACACTTCAAAATAGAAGACTATGGAACCGTAACACTGAATATACAAAGACTGTTTCTTCAAGACCGTGGACTTAAAATATACGTATTTCTTATTTCCAGTACGCAAGGATAAGAAATACCAAAGTTTCAGATAAAAAAGTCGTCACTATTATGTTTTATTTTAGATGACATTATTCTCATTAGTCAAACTAGAGAGGAAGCAAAGTCTTATTGCCATACATTTTGCTAACAGTTTCTCGATTTTTTCGGAGTTATGACAAATCATAAGAAGAGTTCGATAGTCCCTCAAAACATTGAAAATTTATTTGGGATTTATTTTCGACTTTAATATATATTTATTAAATAAAATAAATAAATAATAATAATAAAGTAAACGTAAACAGGCAGACCCTTGCTGATGGAAGCAGATAGCGGTCATTTTGGGGTCGTTGGGTCTGCTTAATACATATGATGTACGAAAAAAAAAAAAAAAAAAACACGGCTGTGCTTTAGACCACACGACTGAAGTAAAACTTCAGTTCACCATTGTGAAAGTGCTCTTAATTTATTCATAAATGGAGCTAGAGAATCCTGAATTAATACTGTCTGCAGTATTGGATAATGCATGTTTCAGTTTGTCGTCAGCGAAAAGTCGGCAATCATGTGTAGCGAGTAAGATAAGTAGCGCAATTGCATACAAAACTGACACGCAAATAACCATCACCACAGGGAAACAAATTACTGCACATAGAACTTTTTCTCTTGCAATATTCTCACTGTCCTACTCATGGTTTTGTTTTTTGGAACACTTCTGATAAATACGTTACATCAATTCTTTGAATTAATTAGCAGCCTAAAGTGCGCTAAAATCATTTATAAGGAATCTTACAATTGTTCAATTCTGCTTCGTATTGACAATACGACTACTATCGCATGGGCAGTGTTTGAAAGTAGTGTGAAGATCGCAAACTTTTTTTGTCGTGCCTTTTACATATAAACTCCAATGATAAGTGTTTAGTAGATTAGGAATTCCGAATCATTGCACATTGGATCCGAACATGGACTGGCCAAAGTTGCCTTGCAATATATTTGTTCCTAGTTCGGCACTTCTACGAAGCGAAAACCAAAGAGCAGAAGGTATTCTGGGAGTCCCACGCTACCTTGTATTTAAAAAAAAAACACTACACGGTAGTTTTTAAAACAACTAATTACCTTCTTTTTCCCCTTTTTCGGGAAAGCCACCTTTTTTGGGAGCTATTTACCCTGGAAGTGAAGTGGGTGGTTATATCATTTTTAACTTGAGGATTCCCGTTCATCAGATTAGCAAATATTAAATTCTCTTTACTCCCAACTATATTAAACTATAATATCTACATCAAAAATTGGTGTGCGTCTTGTCATTCTAGAACCGCCACACGTCTTCACTACCTGGACTTGTTGGTCGCCTTTTTGACAGACCTTCTTACTCACTTTAAACTTACAGTACACAGCTTCCGCCCTAGTTTTTTCCAACTAAAAACAGAATAACAGGCCAGATTAAAAAAAAAAAAAACGTTCCTAACAGAAACCTCATCGTACATGTGAACTAGGATCCTTCTTGTGTCGTGACATACTTGTCAGACACCTGTACCTTACAAGAAGCGTCATTTTCAGACCTTACCACCAAACTTGTTACACTATTAGCCTTAATTACGGCCCACAGAATCTAGACTTTTACTTTCCAATATTACATTCCGAACTGACAGGTTGGAAATAAAGATGTCAGACCATATTAAAACTTCTAACTCTTCAAACTTCCAACCCTTGTTGCTTATTCCTTATTTTCGGGAATAACCCAGACTCTGTCTAGCCTCTGTAATTGAGGAAATTAAAATTAAAAAAAATATATATAAAAAATAAATAAATAAATAAAACAAATAGAACGCATCAGACCTCAGAACACAGAATATTCAGAATATTTAATTCAAAAAAAAAAAAAGAAAAAATTGCAGTGTTACAGTGTACAAGTTACTCAACGTGACATACCGCAATTTCGACAGCATTTCGGACTGACAATGCTGACATTTCTATTGAGACCATTCAAAGAAGTGCAGGTTACACTCCCAAAAGTGACACATTCAATAGGTTTTATAACTGCCCCTTATTCGAGGATCCAATTTTCTTTGGTAAGTGAGTCCTGAACAATAGGCAATTACCATCTTAGTGATAATTTTCAAAACTTTTCAAAAAATGTATTTTTATTTTTGCGGGTTTTCTTGATTTCCCTTTGTTTTTTCTTAAGATTTTTGTTATACTTTTTCACTGTTGCATTTTTTGTGAAAAAGAAGATATTACTAAAAAAGATCTAGACCGTTTTACTTTAAACATCCATCAGGAATTATGTGTAATTCGAGAACGGCAATACGAAATACAATTATAAGATCAATTGACTTACCTTAAGGAAAATTGATCCAAATTATATGAGTATTGCCGTTCGAAGAATTACACACCCTCCCTTCCTTTCTTTCTTTTGTCCCCACCCGGATCGTTCTAGATCTTCTGCTTAGCTCCTTAAATTACAATGACGATACCAGCGGCAGCGGGAGCGGGAGACGGGGAGCATGGACGGAGTGGGGATATTCGCTTTCAAAATACGTGTATGGTGGGACACGAAAATTACTATCTATCAGGAATTATGTGTAATTCTTCGAACGGCAATACTCATATAATTTGGATCAATTTTCCTTAAGGTAAGTCAATTGATCTTATAATTATTATCAACTTGTGATATACAGGCTGAGTCAATAGTGCGAGGACGGTCTTCCGTTCTTTCTATCTTTAGTGGCTTTACTAATGAAAATAAAAAAAAAATGTTCTGATGTTATTATATTGTACTACCAGCAAAGCTTCATCGACTAAAATTATTTTCAGCTATATTTGGTGTTTCACGATTCCAGGGCCGTACTTAACTTTTTTTTTTTTTTAATGAAACCCTATAAAAATATATACACAGACCGTTTCAATCGAAACGAGCCACCCTCAATAAGTTTTTAGGAAAAGATATTTAAGCAAAGTCTAAAAACAGGTTAATTTTTATTTCGAGGGGGCCATGTTTTGATGCAATAGTAAGCAGGCTTGGTATGGGGTTGATACCCTGACCTGACAGGAGCAACCTCGATTTTTTAAATAGGGAATAGGGGTCGAGTAACATGTCGTTTGAAAGGTCTTTTAATTGTCTTTTCGACCATATAATTATTTTTTTATTTGCATAGTCTATAAGTTAGTAATTAAAAATGAAACATTTTTTTACGGATTTGTTTTATATTTGTTAATGTCTGCAATTAACGATAAAAAGCTTGCAATAAACATTATTAGACAATTTATTATTGATCTGAATAATGCTGTAATCAAATTTGTCGTCATCCATACTCATTTATACCAATCCTTAACAATAAGTAAATAAATAAACTGAAAATAAAATAGTCGTGTTTAATTTCCTGAGCGATAAAGCAACTGTAGCATTGACCACTAAATTTAATTTCATATGAAATGTTCAAAATGATTCCCATCGACTTCCATGCACTCATACAGACGATTATGAAATACGCTTTTTAGGTTACGCAACGTTTCCGGTGTTATTTGTCGAGATTCCGGGATAATCTTTTGTTGCAAATCTTCCAGAGAAGCTGGTTCTGTCGCATAAATTTTGGACTTGAGGTGTCCCCACAAATAAAAATCTAGGGGAGTCAAATCGGACGATCTAACTGGCCATTCTACAGGACCTTGTCTACCAATCCAGTGATGGGGAAATTATTGTCCAGGAACTGCCATACTGGCGCAGTATAATGAGGTGCTGCTCCATGCTGTTGAAAGCCCAATGCGTTCTCTACCTCTAGCCAAAAACCGATAAGATAATAAATACGCAAATAATTGTACAAAAACACAGATTGTTGATTGCAAGCTTTTTATTGTCAATAATTGCAAGTATGTCTAAATACAAAACAAATCCGTTAAAAAATTGTTTTATTTTAATAACTAACTTATAGACTATGTAAATAAAAATTGTTATGTGGCTGGAAACACAATTAAATAACCTTTCCAACGACATGTTACTCGACCCCTATTCCCTATTTAAAAAATCGAGGTTGCTCCTGTCAGGGGTTGCACCAAGCCTGCTTACCATTGCATCAAAACATGCCCCCCTTGAGATAAAAACTGACCTGTTTTTAGATTTTTCTTAAATCTCTTTTCCTAAAAAGTTATTGAGGGTGGCTCGTTTTGATTGAAACGACCTGTATATATTTTTCATATTCTGATTTGTCGTTCTAAACTACAACTCCATACCTTTTTTCTAAATTTGTAATGCAAGGTTGCCAAGTTACTAATTTTTTTGTGAAAATTTTTGAAAAGTTATAAAATTCTGTATCAGCATTATTATTAAATATTGAAGATTGAAATTTGACATGTCGATTACAGGAATTTTTGATAACAAATAACTATTTAACAGATTAGCCAACCAAACAGCTTTTTGGAGGTTAAACCCTCACTGTCCCCCCTCATACCCACGACACTGTTTTCTTTCATGAAGAGTGATAAAGAAAACGCCATAGATATAGTGATTCAAATAAACAACAAAACTGCTCTCCGAGATGGACACGTGATGTACAACTCTGCGATACAGAGAGTGCCGACACATTATTCTCGATATTTATGACAAGTTGTTTATTTGTTTTGAATCACCAAATCGATGGCGTTTTCTTTACTAGTACTAAACAAAGTTTGAGTCTTTCGGACGCTGCTATTACAATTAAAGGTTATTGTACACCAGAACCGATTAATTTTTGCAATATTTGGAAATCTATAACTTTGTTATTTTAAATGGAACACCTCATATTTTTGTAAGGCTTTGGATAGCCCTATTAATTATCTTTCACTTTTGTTAAACATAATATGGTATAGTGTAGTTATCCAGATACTTAACAGTTTTTTTTTTTTTTAATGTAGACATACATGTGATTTATTCATTGAGAATAGGCCGTGGAAGGACCTTTTGAACAAATGTTGAAGGTTTATTTAGAAAGAAGAAATACAATGCAAAAAATGAAAACATACAACACCAGTAAGAAAACAAAATCTATATTTATGTAATCGTTGAACATGAATCGTTTGGGAATAAATAAAACAGTGTGTACTGCACCGATTTTTATAATTGTTTTTTTTTTTAATGAAAGACATTGATGAGATACACCCGCAAATTACTTTTCATTTTCAAAAATTTCACAGGTTAATTAATTATTTGCACTTTTTATAACAACCGTCCATTACAGTCACCAACGTGAACGAATCACCGATAATCGAAATCATCAAAGTGCGTGAACCAGTTGCTGCTTTCGCAGGAGTTAATCTTACTTCAAAAATACAAAACGTCCACTAAACCATTAGATTATTTCGATCAAGGGGTACTTTGCCGCACAGTAACAATTTTATGAAGAATTTTGACGTTCATTTGACCTTCAAAACTGTTGGCTTATGAACTGGTTGCTATGACAAATTTGAAAACCGTTGAATTATCGGTCCATAGGTCACATGTGTCTTATAGACCTCATAATACATTCAAAATCGGCATTATTATGACTTCATAATAAGCATGTGTTGGATAATAGTAGATTATATTACAAGTGACAGAAATGCTTCATTGTCAGCGAGTGATACACATCTCACGAGCTTACAATGTCATTTCGTGTTTTGTCCGTAACATCTATATTTTATAATTTCAAAATGTCGAATCTGCATGATGATGTTGAGGGACTAGGAAATACATTAGACTTTGACATCATTCGTAACAATGAGATTGAGAACTGTTTTGGAGAAAAAACGAATGAATAAATATTAATATTACTTAAAATTGTTGATTAAAATTTTCATAAAAAGTTTCCATGTCATTACTAAGAAATGTATTATCTAATTAGAAAAACGTTGATAATAATCCTGTTTCTATTTTTTAATTTATAAACCTAAGAACATTTTATACCTATACATTAATGATTCATATTGTGACGGACGTGGACCCGAGATGACTCATCGCTGTAGCGGCGTCAACAATTACTGGAATGTACTGGAATTTACTACAACGTACTCGAGGTAGTATGACTCATCTTTTGGAATATCCGGTGCAGGTCGAGAGCGACATGAAAGATCTGGAGCCGAATAGAAAGCTTTAGCCGGTATATTTATTAGAGGACGTTCCAGCGGGAGTCAGTTTAGTCGTATAATCGAGTCTAGTCGCATCAGTCATCGAGCCTAGTGAGTCAGTGGGTCGAGTCGGACAGTTACTTTTATCTATCCGGAGTGCCGCGTGATGTGTAAATAAATAAAACGAGACGTGCCCTTGAAGTATAGTAAATTGTAAATATTGTAAATAATGTAAATAGTGTAATATTAGAAGTATAAATAAATTGTACATAGTGTTTAAATAAATAATGGAACTCAGAAACGCTACAATACATTAATTTGCAATAATGTGTCAAGAGACTATATATCCATAGTCTTGTCGGTACCTTGTGTTTTTGTACGGGGTGTCGTCTATTCGACAAGACGAATCCCCAAGCTGAGGAGGGAGTCTCAATAGATCGCCGCGTGGAAACTGCACTACCGAGTACCTACCACACCCTGCCAGGTACGAAAGTCGTTTACAAACGAGTTCCGAGATCGAATTATAAATTATCGTCAGGAAACGTGGTCGGTCTTGTCCAGGACAGACCTTTCAATTTTTAACACGGTTCGAGGGTTTTATGGCTTCTACAATTTTGGTAGTTAGCAGGTTCCTGGGGGAGAAGACAAGTTTAAACAGACTAAAAGTCTGATTTAAGCGCCATTTACAAGCGCCTGTTAGGTTTATTCAACGAGGATCCCATTCTTAAGGGGGCGAATGAAATCTATTTAGGCAACCATTCACACAACGAAAACATGCTGTTTTTGTTAGAGGAAAACACGGATCACAAGAAAGCGATTGAGTTGAGATTTTTACACAACTTAAAATAAAGCTCACCAAATAGCCCAATTTACTCAGTTCTTCAAATTAGAGCGTCGTGCATAAGGAAAAAAATTAATAAAAATCACGTATTTAGGGGTAAAGTCAAACACATTTCAACGTAGTTTAAACATAGTATTCGCTGATCAATCTAGAAAAAAAAATACTTTTGAGCAGTGCATAATACCTTTGTCTTTCAATCTATGTAGTTTTTAGCCACTTTTTATTTCACGTTTTGCCAATTTCCTCTAAAAATAATTGAGATTGTGTGGTTGCCAAGATCGGGCAAAAATCGGGGTTAGCGTAGAGGTTTAGTTTAGCAAGTCTCTGATAGAGGCCGCCCAACAACAAGCCAACGTTCCTCTATGCCAACGGAGCCAACGGCTGATGTCAACAACAATAATTCACATTTGCGAATTATCTTGTAGTCTGGTTCAGAAATTAAAAACCGTCTTGGTACTGCGAGTTAAGATACGTGTGATAGCTCATTGGATTCGTAATAATCTCTAGAAAAATGCAGCAGTATTATTGCTATTCGGGGCGGTGACAAATCCAACAAACATAAAAGCTTGCATTGAAAAATCCCTAGTTTCCATTTTCTAGCCTAGGCTGGCAAATAGCGTTTTCAAGCCGATTTGGACGACTGGAAAATAACTAAATTGAAACGGAGGCCGAAAATAGTATATTTTATTACAAGGCCAGAAAATGTCATTTTGCAAGCACTTGCAAAACAGTTTCGGGCCGCGTGATAAACGAAACTTTTTCGGCCAACAAAAGATTGTTCACTTTTGTAGGGGGGCCTCATGCCTCATGGGGACCCACGTGTCTCAAACAGCCCCCTTGGGCCCCCACAAGTCTAAGAGGGGCTTTATAACACATGGGGGCCCTCGTGTCTCAAACAGCCCCCTTGGGCCCCCCTGTTTCAAGGGCTCAACATGTCGAAAGGGCCCCCCCCATGTCTTAAAGGGCCCCCTTGGGCCCCCCTGTTAAAGGGGGTTTTGTTATTGTCGTTGCCCTATACCAAGGGGTCCCCATTGTAATTTTTCCGATGTTTTAATGGTAGTTATTCTGCTATTCGGGGCGGTGACAAATCCAACGAACATGCGAAAGCTTGCATTGAAAAATCCCTAGTTTCTATTTTCTAGCCTAGGCTGGCAAATGGCGTTTTCAAGCCAATTTGGACGACTGGAAAATAACTAAATTGAGACGGAGGCCGAAAAAATAACTAAATTGAGACGGAGGCCGAAAAATATCGTTTTCAAGACGATTTGGACGATTGAATTTTTGAATTTTAAAAATTCTTTAAGGGCTGATGATGGCAGTAGAGTTCTGCCGAAACATGTTCCATTTGTAATTTTACGCTTATTAAAGTTTGTGGAGTTCGACTTAGATATATTTAAATTTTAATTAATAATTAGATAAAAAATTAAACAATTATTTTAAATCATGAAACCCCTTTTTGAGTTATAAAGCAAAGGGGGGGCTGCGCCCCCATGTCCATGTTTTAATAGTTATTCTGCTATTCGGGGACGAGACAAATCCAACAAATCAAAGATCATAAAAATCGGACAAACCCAAGGGGGGGGGCATGTCCATGTTTTAATAGTTATTCTGCTATTCGGGGCGGAGATAAATCCAACAAATTAAATAGCATAAAAATCGGACAAACCCAAGGGAGCCCCCATGTCCATGTTTTAATAGTTATTCTGCTATTCGGAGCGGAGATAAATCCAACAAATCAAATATCATAAGAATCGGTCCATCCCAAGAAGCCCCCCTGGGGCCCCATATCCATCTGAAAAATAGTTTACCACCTATTCTCATACCTACCAAATATTGGTCGTAAAGCATTTTTCACATGGAAATGGGGGCCCAGGGGGTCATATTGGGCTGGACGTATTTTTATGATCTTTGATTTGTTGGATTTGTCTTCGCCCTGAATAGCAGAGTAACTATTAAAACATGAATATGGGGCCTTAGGGTGTCCCCTGGGCTCTTGTGTTATTGATTCTGAGGCGTTATATTACGTTTTCCCATATTCGACTGATGGGCACACAGCCACACAAACAACTAATAAAGAAGGAACTAATTTCTGCTAAAATCATTATTTTTTTCAAGTTCTTAGTAATGTGCCGCCTGCACGTGCATATGCGAATATCAATTTTTTTATGGGAAAAGTGCCGGCCTGCGTCTCGAGTCGAATGTTCCACTGTAACAATTTAAGCAAAATTGAATTAAATTATGTATAAAACACCTAAATTAAACCTGATTCACTCAAAAAATTAATCCACTCGCGCTAAACGCGCTTCTTCTCGCAAATAAACGATGGTGTAATTCACTTGAAGGACAATATTTATTATCGAATTAGAATAAAATAAAAATTTATCAAGTATAAATAAATGTATTAAGTGTTATTTATTTAATAATAATTTGTAAACTACTGAATTAGAACTTTTTGCAAGAAAAGTCCTTTTCTAGATTTCAAAAGGTCGACGGAAGAATATATCCAATTTTACAGCAATTTAATTCGGTTCTCGTCTCTCGTATTTGCAGTCACGAAGTTCCCCCACTACCGCCATGCTCCCCCGTACACAAATTTGTGATTTCGACGATTTCGACCATAGAATTTCGACGCTACAGTGGCTACCTCTTTAATTTGATAGCCTAACTACCCAAGATGCATTTCTGCAATTCGCCGTAAGTTGGATGATGGCGCCACATTAATTACGTACCCTTAACGGCACAGAGCCTACCACGCGGAGTCCTATTTTAAAATTAAATGCAAAATAGAAATGAAGTTCCGAAAATGGACATTTTTTTTGGAAATCTCCTCTTTAAGAACCCGTATTTTAAATTTCTCTAACATTAATAGTTTTCGAGTTATTTGCAATAAAATAGACCCCCTTTTTTTGAATGTTTAATTGTTAATAAGTTTTGCACATTTTTTTAGACGAATTCAATGAGCTATTACACGTATCTTAGCTGGCAGTATCAACAATTAACACGGTTTTTAATTTGTGAAGCAGATTATACAGGGTATCTCAAAATTAAGACATTCCAAGTTCGAAGTGTTTTTGGGTGTACCCCTTGGAGTAAGAAAAATTTACAAAACATTTTTTTAAATTACCCTCTACAAGATTTTAACTTTGTTCAATACGGCAACATTGCGCAAACTTCATTTGGCACCTTTTTAAACTTTAGTTGGAAGCGTTGCTAAGATATGCTATATTAGGTTTTCATTAATAATTGAGAAGGCAATAATCTCAGTAAAATTTTAATTAATGAAACCAACTAAAGTAATTGTTCACAATTTCTGCCTCCAACATTAATTAATACATCCTGTTTCCACCCTTCTGGTGGCATGTTGTGTTTGTTCTCTCCAATATTTCGTCATCGGTCATTACGGTCGCAGCAAAAATACAAATCTTCAGGACCTTCTGGAGGCGTCTCATAAACCTTGTATTTCACATAGTCCCAAATGAAATAGTCCAATGGAAGATCTGGACTTCTTGCGGGCCAAGCAAATGGACCATCGCGACCTATCCACTTAATTTTCGTCCAACTATTTCCACACCGTTGGTTCACAATGTGAGTGAAAGATCCTCTATGAGTGTTTCAAAATC
Source organism: Diaperis boleti (assembly GCA_963583935.1). Classification (NCBI taxonomy): domain Eukaryota; kingdom Metazoa; phylum Arthropoda; class Insecta; order Coleoptera; family Tenebrionidae; genus Diaperis; species Diaperis boleti. The sequence continues at coordinate 40,737,990 of OY757245.1, read as the reverse complement.
CTCAGTCAGAAAACGTCGGAAGGCTCTGCCATTCAATCCATTCGGTATAATGTGAGGTCCAATTAAATTAGTCCCCACAATTCCTGTCCACACGTTAAATGCATAATTGCATTGTAGATGAGGTGTGGATTTTCCACGGCCCAGTAATGCCCAGTAATATTAACAAAAAACCCAATTTTTGTTGACAGAACTTTATCAAAAACAAAATAATTCTCTGGATCACTTTTGGTGGTTAGATAACTACTTTTAATCAGTTTTTCCCTAAAACATCAAAAACAATTTTTATTACAACTGCCAACGCACGTTTCGTCAACAATGTTGGCATCATCAGGGCGATGAGTTTATGACACGTTTATTTTGATGAAATTCAGCTTAGTGAAGACATTTTGTATAAATTGTGCGGAAATGAGATTCGAAAACATTGCAAAAGTGGTAGCATTGAATGAAAATGGTCGCAGTGTATGGTAGATTGCAAATTAATTTGTTAAATTAATATTGCTAAAAGTACCGTTCAAGACGCCCTTTTAAGATACTGTCGGACTGGACAATACAACAGGATCAGGCAGTAAACGAACTTGAAATCGCGATGAACGGTTTTTAACATTAGCCGTACTTCGGAATCGATCTTTAACATCAAATTAATGTTCTCGCTAGTCGTTTGTTAAAAACTCGAGGAACTCAGATTTCTGCACGACATCTACAAAGAGTTCTATACGAAAGTGGTTTGAGTTCTCATAAGCCGGTAGCATGCCCAAAATTAACAGCAGTGTTTTAAAAGTTAAATTTCTTAAAAAATATAAAGAATATACATTCGAACGAGCACATTATCTTCATTTATCTGGATGAGACATGGCTCTATGTAAATGGTTCCCCAGTTAAATTGTAGATTAATGAAAGCAACTTAAAGGCTAATACCAAAATCTTGAATGCGAAAGGCAGAATATAGGAGAATAGTTACTTGGTTGTGTAGACAGCTTCTTAAACGGTTTCGATCTAACGCTTGGACACCCAGATAGAACACCGAGATTACCATCAAACCATGAATGGTGTTTTATTTTTTATATAAACAGAATTGGGAAAAAGTGTTTAATTGTAATGGGCAATGCGCTTTATCACTCTGTAACAGCATTGAAAAATTCAGCTCTATCTATCTAGAGACATATCATTTGAAGCACACTGGACCAAAAAGCAACTTTGGGAAATTATCAAACCGCTGATGACTGCTACAGTCCGAAATTCTGATGAAATAAGTAGACAATTTGTGTCTTATTATATACCTCATAATACATTCAAAATCCGAATTATTATGACTTCACAATAAACAGGTGTTGGATAATAGTAATTATACACCAAGGTTGAGAAGCCATTTTTTTTAGCCGAGCTATTTTATTTACCAAGATGCGAAGCATCGAGGTAAATAAAAATGCGAGGCTAAGAAAAGGCTTCTCAACCGTGGTTTATATACTATTTTTTTTACTACTAGCACATGTGTTTAACTTTTCTTCAGTTGATAATCATGATAATGCGAAAGATTGAAACGAATTTAACTAAAATATCAATGAAAAGCAAGTAGCATATGAAATTAAATCTATACCTGTCATTTCTATTTTTGTCGCGATGTTGCTACTATAGTCCAGCTGGCAAATTTAACATTTCGCAAGAAATTCCAACTCCCCAGTTCTGCATTGTTGAGCTGTCAGCTATCATTAATAATGACAGCAAATCTCAAGTCAAAACATCAACTACGGCACTAACCATGCCAACATTGTCAACATTGTTTTTATTATCTACTAGTAGGAGAGAAAAATCCATTATTAGGTAAGGTACAGAAAATCAATTTCTAAAGCATCAAACACGACATATAATGTTTTCTAAAGCTAGTAGTGAAAAAGCAAATTTATTAAGGCGACGCACGTTTCACCAACATTTAGTTTACTCTTCGCCCTGATGATGCCAACATTGTTGGCGAAACGTGCATCGACTTAATACAGACAATGTTTTTAGCTTTGCTTAGAGAAAAAGCCAACTTTCGACCGGCAATTTCAGTGTATCTTTAATAAAAAGTGGAAATTAGAAGGGGTTAATAAAGTGTAAGAAACATTTTCTTGAAACAATACTTACCATTTAATAACTCTTAAAACATTACACTTTAGAGTTAACAGGTATGTAGGATATCTAATAGAACATAAAGCACTGGACTTCGAACATTTTTGTGACAAATATTAAATTTTGGAAAAAATGCTTTTTAGCTGTTTTATATTTCCACTCTTTGTTAAGACAAGAATCTATTTTTTCAAAATAAAACTATAATTGCGGGTCAAGCGTTGCCTGTACTAGGTTTCTCTGGGATAAACTAGTTTACATAATTATCCTAGAATCGGGTTTTACGGTAACATATTATCCCTCTTGTCTCATTTCTTTTCGTGTCTTTTTTTTTCTGGATTTTAACTTTTGCCACTAGCAAGTAGTGATCCGATTCGATATCACCCCCTCTTCTATTCTTTATCTATCTTAATGTTTAAAATAATCTTCTATAATTTGCGATGTCTTAGCAGACACTCATTTGTACACAACTCCCCACATGCGTTCTCAATCACTTCTGCCTATGGCAGCTAGATAATTTTACTCTGTTCACAATAATAGTGCCGAGTTCAAGGCGACTGATGTGAATTTCAAACACATATTTAAAAAGTTACCTTACAGAATGACAATTATTAATGACTGTTATTTTTAGGTAAAAGAAGACTGGAAATATGTGGCAATGGTTTTAGATCGCCTCTTTTTATGGATATTTACGTTGGCCGTTTTGGTTGGTACTGCAGGAATAATTCTACAAGCTCCGACTCTTTACGATGATCGAAGACCTATTGACGTTCGTCTTTCGGAAATCGCCTCAACAACAGCCAAACCGCATATTGCCAGTTCTCTCTAAATCAGTTTTACGGTGGGTTTTTCTAACTCTTATGTTAATGTATGGTGACGAAACCCAAAAATGATAAACTTAACCTGATGTTACGATAAGTAGGTACCTACATTCTTTTTTAAAATACATAGTAATTCATTAGTCACTGATAGAAAATTAGAAAGATATTTGAAGATTTGAAGATTAAACTGAAAAAATTTATTTGAAGATTTTAAACGGTAAAAGAGTTACTTAGGTTTTAGAACTGAAATTTTGGGTATCAATTTAAGAGGGTTGGATAAGCAGGCAAGGCATCGAAAAAGGGATTTCGAATATTTGGCGTAGTTCACTTAGTTACAGTCCTAATGGATTTTTTTTTATTTATTAAAAAAAGAATATAGCTAACTTAGCTAAGTTAACGAAAGAGTGAGGCCGCTCCGTTACTGGCTAAAATCATCCAAACGTTCGCGAACGCCTGATCGAGTAAAAGGTTTTTAACGTATTTAAGAAAGTTCCATCATCTCAACATTTTAAGCCTTGATAGAAAAACCAGCAAAATATGCTTCCTCAGTTGTAGAATTTTCAAATATCCAGTACTTATTTTGGAATTTGGCTCTAAAGTACCCTTACTTTGATTTTATGCCGCTAAAACTTCTTTTCTTTTAGAAATCTGACTGACGAGGCATAGTTCTATTCTTTTCTTAATAACTAAAAAAATTAATCCATTAGGACTGTTAAGTGAACTACGCCAAATATTCTAAACCCCCTTTTCGATGCCTGTTAGCCTGCTTACCCAACGCTCTTAATATTTAACTGAGAAATTAACTCGTAATATATTATGTATCACAAACTAATTTTATGTTGATTCTGGAAAAACCCACTTTTAGTATTCAACGGTTACTAGGAACCAATTACAGAATTTAGATGTATATTATCCAATTATGTTTAAATTACCTGAACCATAAAGGAATTGATTTTAACCGATCCGGTTCTAAAGCTACGCTAATACTGAATCTATAAATAAACTTCCCCGCTCAAAACATTGGTTATTTTTATATTACAGCCATTCCATGAACACGGATGGGACATCATTTTGTCAACTTTCATTTTCAAAAATTTTTTTTTCTCAAATCAGAAATTAATGGTTAGTCATTTTAATGAAACATCTAAAATCTAAAAATAGTATATTATTCACAAATGTGTAAGGATGGCAATTATTCATAAGAATAAAAGTTTGATCCCACGAGCCGTTAGGCGAGTGGAGCAAATCATTTGAGTTTCTACGACTACCAATTATTTTAACGTTCCATTAGATAATAAATTTTCAACTAGAAACGAATTAACTTAGAATTTATTTATTATAACGTACAGAATTGAAAGAAAAATTACTATTCATTTCTACATGTGGTTGTAGACGTGTGTCTATGTGTCTATGTGTCTATGCAAATATTTGTACTGGGATGTACTGATTGTACCATTAGCAGACGGACGAAGAGACTCGTAATCGTAAATTTTATAACGATTTTGGTTTTAGTGTTAGGGATGGTAACTAATGCTGTTGAGCTCAGATCTTGAACATCTTCTATATTCATTGCATAGAGTTCCCCAGTACCCATTGGCGCCATAATTAAAGCAACCTTTAAACAAATTAATTTTTTCGTTTAAGAAGGGCTTACAGCTTTGGATATGTCGCTATGTCAAATTTATTTCAGATGTCATACGGAGACGTGCGTGTGCGAAATGAAAAAGCTCACACTTTGGTTGCAGTGACTGTGAATAATGGGATGATTGAATAATAAATATGGTTATTTAGGCAGATTTGCACTGGTATTGAGCTTGTTATCAAATAGTCGTAGAAAAACGTAATTTTATAATGATTACGGATGGGACATAAATGTGCCACACTAAAAGTTACTTGTAAAATAACTATAAAAATCTTTGAATTTTTCCAAAAAACTAAAAGTATTGCGGATATACGATATCAGTCTAAAGATAATAAAAATGTTACGATTTATTCTTCCATGAAAATATGTAAATTCAGCGGAAATTTTTGAATAGAATCCAAACAGGGCGATTACCGATGGGACATTACGGATGGTACAATTCAAGTCTAAATTCATTTATTGCAAAGATATTACGGTTTTATCGATGAAAATAGCGCAAGAATATCTCCACATGATTATTTATTTATGGAAAAATTAAATATTTTTTTGTCACTGCGAATAAGCGGTGCGTTTGACACATCGGGTTTAACTAAAATTTTGGAAAAAAGTTGACGCTTCCCATGGAATGGCTGATTAGCTACCTCTATTTCCTGATCGGACAATAAACTTTTATGGAAACTGTGAGGTTAAACGAAATTAGGCTGTTTTTAGGAGTCAAGCTCCGTAGACATATTTATCTAATGTTCTCATAAGACATGTATGTAAATATTTCGGATGCTTTTCTTAATGAAGCCTATTTGCACTGTAAACCGGTAAACGGCAGAATCGTTTGCTCAACTTGAAAATTCAATTGTCGCTTTTACTTATGTGTGAACACAATAACGTCATTGTTTTGTTTTTGCATTTTTTTTTAATAACGACAAAACTGCAAGAACTGGCACACATACTTACTTAAAAAGAGTTTAGAAGTTTAGAATAGCTTGAATTTAAATATGTAAGTATATTACCGTGGTCCGTGCCGATGACAGTAATTTGAAGTCGTGCCAATCGCCCAAAACCTTGCGTTTGGAAAACAGACAAAATATCGCTGGATGTCACCACCTCGCGCTTTACAGCAAACTGTAATAATGTTACAGAATGAAAAATTAGGAGGGCGTGGAAAACATTGATTCCAATTTCAAAATTAAAAGTGTTTTTTTTTTCAAAACCAGATATTATTTAGAATAATAATGTAAATCTTGCCTCATCTTTATTAAAAAAAAATGTCGCTAGTTTTATTTAGTTATTTTTGCTGTCATCTGATGAACGGCAGTCTAAAAGGAAAAGAGCACCCAGAAGGAATATAGAACACTGGCTTCATTAAATTTTATCAAAGAGCCGATAATTTGATTGAAATTCTTATTTTATTTGCGTTATTTTGTCAATTTTGACAACAGTTGACAGTTATTCGAGTTTCATGCCTTCTTATTACAGTTTCCATTAACTCGCGATCCAAGTCCCTCTGGTGGCCATTTTAACTCTATTGGTACGACTTTGTATTACTGTCGATTTCATCGGCGAGGACAACGATTTTACTTAATTTGAGTTGTGCTCCTATATGTAAAAGGTGATTGAAAACTGACGTTATAACTTTTTATACATAATTTTTTTATACATATATAAAAAAATACTTAATAATATTGAAACCCAACAAGAGAGACTGCAGGGTATACGTTAATGTCACTTTGACACAAAGCTAGTGAATAACATTATGATATTAAGATTCTTATTAACCATACCGTACAATATCTTACAGGTTTACATAAAACACACTTATCTGAATAATAATAATAAAACGCGCCTCTTGTGACGTAATTTCGGGGCAGCAGTCCGCACGTCTAGTAACTTTGAATTTTATCTGGTGAATTTTGTCCCGTGTTGACGTCACAGAAGTGCGCGTTCCAAATAAAACATTTTTTTTTACCTAGGAAACGCGCGATTTGGAATAAACAAAAAAATTGGGCTATAATATTTTTTTGTCTGGTTTCTACTTGTTTTTGAAAATTGTGGGACGACCCCATTCCATAAGAATATCAACAGAACGGGACCCGGATCAGCTGCTTGGGCAAAGTCAGTGACGTCACTTGGAAATACCTAATTATCAGAGTAGAGTTAATGAACTGCTTAGGGCTTCAGTCTTATCTCCTCCATTTTTTCCATTCATCCAATTGTGAACCATCTGAAAACGCGTGTACAAACGCAAAAATCCAATTGATGAAGACGACAGAAAAAAAGTTGTAGGCTTAACACGATCGGTCTTCAGCTGCGTGTTCCGGTTATCTTTGCACATCTAGCATCAGGTAGGTAGCTGGGGTAAACTAAGTGAAAGTTTATTTTTTTACTTCAATTAATTTAAATTTAATGCTTGAAAGTACAAGGTGATCCAGTGGCGTAACTCTTCGAGGAATGTTTGAAATTAGATGACCGTTGTCAGATTGAGTAAGCTCACTCCAAGCAAGTTTCAGTTGGTGTCAAAGTTCCTCCAGAATGGTTATTGATGGCGACATAACGCGGCGCTGGCATATTCAAGCAAACCCGATACATATTCGAAAGCGTTTAAGTCCAGTGGACGTGACGACTATTTTAAGATGCTAAAATGGTTTTCTTCTATAAATCTCGTTGTCCTTAATGAAGTATGGGATTGCGAGTTGTCAACAAAGTTCAACATAGCACAATGTCGATTATCACGTTGTCCTGTAACAGTGCCCCATGAGCAACTGAAGATCTTGCAATGCCTTCGCACACCATCACTCCTGAAGTCATTTTGGACTCATTGTGAACGTGTTGTTCTAAACGATTCGCAAAGTGTCATTTGTCGGAGATGTAAATATGCCTATTTGTCGGAGATGTAAATATTAGCGGAATTTGATATCTCTAGGACATCCGCTGCCAGATCGACCCTTGTTCACCGTTTCTTCAGGTCATTGTTGACATATCCTAGCTACAGTCGAGACATTGTGTTTTATTCTTATACCGATTTAGCGAAAACAAAAACGTTCTTCGTGCATGCCAACCCTGCGACCCCGCTCTAATGGCGATACTTGATAAGATTGTTCAACCCTATTGTACCCGAGGCATTCTATACGTTCAAATAAATCATCAACCATTTTAACATGCACACTCAAATATTATGATAAATCATACTCTGAAAACACACTAGATTAAATTATCAAGGGCCAAAAAACTCTTGAATACAGTTTTTTCTTATAAAAATGTGATCAATTAATAAGCTAGCTGAGAATAATAAAATTATGACTTGGTCGGTTTTGAAAATTTCAGGATTTAGTAGGTGATCTAATTTTTTGAAAGTTAGTACATGAGCATTTTATTAATAAGAATTGGAAATAGTATATTATGATACGAGTTTTATAAGAAGCATTTTGTCGCACGCCCTAAATGAGTAAGTGCGACAAAATGCCTTATAAACGAGTTATCATACAGTATTTTTTCTACTTTGCCACTTTTTATACAAAATAATCAAATTTTGCAATCTAGGGAATTCGGCGGCAGTTGGCTACATTTGCTAGGTGTATTAACGGAGGCTATGAAAAACAATTTATTTGAAACGTCTATACTCGTATTTTTGTTTATCCTTTCACATGTATAAAAAACGTGGTAGTGAATTTTAACCCATTCCGAACGACCTCCAAAAACGTCGGACTCTGTAACTGAAGCCCCTAATCTCACAATAACCTCTGTAACAAACGCCCCCATACCACAAACACCTCGCACAGACCCGTTCTTTTTCTTTGTGATTGGCGGTGTGGACATTGGCAAGGACGAACGCGATATCCTGGCCCTGGAAACTCTCAATCTCCCCATCCACAAAATGTCTATAATCAAATTCCGCAGCACAAACAAGTGGAACCCCCTTATCCGCGTGATCACTGAAGACACCATCAAGCATTTCCTGACCTACAGTCTTCTTCAAGCGCCATCAGTGCTTTCGTTTGAATGGCTCAAACCGCTGAAACCCAATTCGCACTGACAGCCGTTGAAATCGGTTTGGACTTGACACAGAGAAGTAAGGTTAGGATCATAGATTAATCATGTTAGGATTGCCAAGATTCCAATATTAAAAAAAGTAATTATACTGTTTTTAGTGAAATTATTATAATACCGCTTTTGTCTATTATGACACGCAAAACCGTATCGTAATAGAGTCAGTACGAACGCAAAGTAGAAAATAGTATATTATTATACAAGTTTCACAAGACGGTTGATTGTAGCACGAGTAGTTTGGGGCACGACGAGCGCAGCGAGAAGTGCTCCAAAGGCACGAGTGCAACAATTTCGGCTTGTGAAACACGTGTAATATACTATTTTTTCGAACTTGGCTTTATTTAATTAAGAGAAACTGAAAATTTGTGCTAAATTAATAACTTTGGGACTTTTGAATAACACGAGTGGTATTTCAGTATAATTGGTATTTCTGTTAAATGACGTTTCTGATTTGGAGGTTAGATTTGGAAATTTTTGATTATGCAGACACAAGCTGCACCTCACGTTTGATTGCCATTTTTTTCAATTCTTGTTTTTACCAATGTTTACATCTAATCATGGAACGAAAGTCATTTACTTCTCTTTGGTTTATTTTCGTTTACATCTGGTTCACATCAGATCAGGCGCGATTAGTTGACGTCTATAATGTCGTTGTCGCGGTCACATTGCAGTACAGTTGCAAAGTTGCAGGCAACATTAAGACAAGAAAAGTTACCAAAAACAGAATTATAATTTAGATCATTATGATTCTGTTTTTGGTGTTATAATTTGCAAATTATGGAACCGAATTCGAAAAAATATTTTTTCTAATTTGGTGCCACAAATCACAAATTGTTCATTGTGACACTAAAAGTAGTGTCACAATGGAACTTATTGTAAAATTGTTTTTTTTTTTTTTTTTTGATACGTATTACGTTGGTATTGAGCAGTTCTAGCCAACTCATGATACTAAGACTAACAAGATATGATCAGTTTTCGAACGAAGTTTAAACCGGTGCGCGCATGACGTCCTTGCGTGACAAAAATGTACTGCGATATCAGAAGAAACTCGCTTTTAAAGATTATTTAAGTATACTCAATAAAAAACAGACACTACGCAACATAGCATTTTTATTTATTTTTTACCTTTTAAAATATAAATAAAACCTTTCGGAACATTAATTGATTAGGTGTTAAGGGGTGTGAGGGAATTTGCTCCCCTCACAGACACTTAGACCACGCCGCGAGCCCATTGTGTCACCCCTTTCGGAAAATTTTTTTGAGTAAATATTTTATTGTAATGCAAATAAGTTATGATATAAAATTAAAAAAATCTAACTTCTGTACCTACCTTTACTTTACAATTTTGATAATTTTGCGCTTTCTCATGTTGGAAGTCTCTTTTATGTTTTTATTAAGTATTCTTATTTTAAAATACATTTTGCATCTAACAAAAAGACCTTTTTTAAAATTTAATTTCAGATTCTTCTTGTGAACTGAAAGATTATTAAATTTCGTAATATTGAAAATAAAACACAGGTAAGAAATAAATACTTATTTTTTTACCATAAGTCGTCAAAAAAATAAAAAATATAAATTCTACCTTAAAATTTGTGTTGCAATATCTTTATTATTGCAGATCCTTATAAAGTTTCAAGCCCATTTGTGCTCATCACTAATACTTCAACTTCACTATTATTATTTGTCGAATCATGCTTTTCTTGGCTATAAATAAATTTCAGTAAAGCCAAAATTATGTCACCGATTGAATATTTTTAAAAACCTGCATTAATAAAAAAAAACAGGTACCTAATAAAATTAATTAAAAAAGGACTTACAACTTAGGTACATTTTTAACCACTTCCCTTTTTTTTATCCTTTCATCACGATTTTTCTGTTCAGATGTTTGGGTTTTTGAGTTTTGGCTATATCAAGTGAAGCTCTAGAATCATCATTTAACTTCAAATTATTTTTGGGCAATTGCAATTATTGTAATAGTTTTTCCTTAACAGAAAAATCATCATAACAGTTTTAATATTAAATTCATGCTTTTGATAGCATTTTTGCAACCATAAATTGCAAATTAATTTCCTTATCAGTTGGAAAACTAGTAAGTATACCTCGATGAATAATTTTTTCATTTCTTATTGTTACTTACAAACCATCACATTCGTCAGAAATTAAAACAATGTATACAAAATAAATGAACGAAAACACCTGCAATTAGCTATTAACTCCGTGCAGTTTTGTCACGCGATGACGTCCGAGAATGAAGAGAGATAGCCATAAATATGCGCATGAACTTGTCTTATTAGTCTTAGTATCATGTAGCCAACTCCTGTCGAGGTCAAGCCAAGTGTCAATTTTTCAGATAAAAAACATAACCACAAACACAACCAGTACTACATAATCCTATAAATCCCTAGATTATTTAAAAAGCAGAATTTTAACATTTTCATAAAACGTAGAGCTCCAAAGTAGAAAAAATAGTATATTATACTCGTTTAACGAGGCATTGTGACATTCGTTCGCTGCACTCGTCGTGCCCCAAACCCACTCATGTCACAATGAAGCCTCTTGTTAAACTCGTATAATAATGTACTATTATATTAATAACAGCCTCACATGTACTACAACTTCGTTGTGAGGTTGCGTACAGTTCGCTAAGAGAGGTGTGTACCTAAGCAAACAAAACCTCAAAATTTTGCCCAAGCAAGTTTTATTGAAATATATGATGGTCGAGTAGAGCACCTAGAATACATTGGAAACAAAAATTGATAAATTGGGTGACACTGCTCAATTTTTTCTCCTCAAATATAAACGCAAAAGTTATAATATATTATATAAAAAATGGCTAAAGAGAGAATAGTACAGTATATTATAAGTGATAGCAATGCATGATTATTATGCGAGTGAGAATTTTATATGGGGCACTTCTCACGAACTTTATAATGACATTTCGATCACGTGTGATATACGACGTTTGATCTTCCAGGCGCATTGTAAAAGTCCAAGAAATATTTATTCAAGTAAATATCCGCATGTAACATTAGCATGGTTCTATGTATCAATTTTCGTAGTGACCTGTGATTGTTATGAAATAAACAGTCTCGTTGTTTTTCACAACTTTCACAAAAGTAATAAAAACGAACTTTCTACAAAAAAATATTCAACTGGACGTGGAAGCCGCCGTTTCCAGTTTGCTTCCGGTAAGGTCGAGACATAATTATGTACGAGAAAGAGTATGATCTGTTCGTGAAGTGGAAGGCCGAAAATTGTTTGGAAGTTAACACAGAAGACATTTAATTGACATACTAAAATTACAATTTTTAATTACAACTGACAGCTGTCAGATTTACTCACTTGTGAGTAGAACTGACAGCTTTATCTATCTTGTGATTAATATTTGATTTCTGTCACCGAAAACAATGGTATAAGGTACCTAAAAAACTGCACCTGTAAGATAATAGTAGATTATATTACAAGTGACAGAAATGCTTCATTGTCAGCGAGTGAGATCTTTGAATCACGAGTGCGATAGCACGAGTGATACACATCTCACGAGCTTACAATGTCATTTCGGTCACGTGTAAGATACGACGTTTTATGCCCGCCGTGTAATTTCTTGTAAAAGTTAAAAATCAAAAATTAATGAAAGTGTCAAAATGACGTTTCAAAAAATTATACATGTCTTACCATTGTGTAACCATAGTAATTCACCCCTTTTTATCATTATCATCATATCATCTAGATCAGGGTTAGTCGGGTATAAAATATTTTTGTATCCCTCTCCATTAATACCCGGTATAGATAATCAAATGAATATTATATAGAGATATAGACCGGTGGATGTTGTCTGTAGATAAGACTTTTAAAACCGTCGCGATTAAACATGAAATGGGATTGTTAGTACAATGTACATCTCTGCTCGATGTTGAATGTAACTGCCCTACTAGCAGAGGTATTTTTTAAATCAAAATCTCGGCTTCATCATTAACTCTTTTACAATAATTAGTATTAATTGGTAAACAAAGATGAAAAGACTTTCTTCATATCTTCGGAGATATGAAGTCAATTTTTATTCAAAAAGTGGGGCATTTGGTCTTACCCTACAGTGTAAATAATGCTAGTTGTAGTAATGTTTCTGTATTTCTAAAATGTTCTCATCGAATAAAATGTAAAATTTGTAACCATCAAGTTAGTAATAACAATAAATTATTCTTTTATAATGTGCCCATCTTGTAGAGTTAGAGTGACAGTTTTTAATCACCTTGAATGGACATACCTGTATGTAGAATAAATTGTTTTGTTTCATATTATACGCTAACTTTTATAATCTTTTGTAGTTGGTTAAAAACTTTCTAGATGTTTATTGAAGCGCTTCTCTTTGCCGTTCGCCAAAATCACTAAAAGTATTACCTACCGATGTACTTAAACTTCATTCCACAAATAATTTTTTGTTGACGTCATATTTCTCTTTATTTATTGCTATTGAATATTCATTTCCAAAAACCACGTGTGTTAAAGCTGCCCGAAAATTATACAAGCTGTTCCAAAATTAACTAAAAAAACATGCCACGCAAAAAAGGATTACCCATGTACTAATAATATGCTTTAAAAATATACAAACTTAACTTAGGTGAAAAGTTATAAGGTGATAAACATTAGAAACAAAAATTCAAATTCCCTGTTAATGTGACTTTTCGTGAAATTAACCATTTTTTTTGAAATCGATAAACGTAATTATCAATTGTATTTGTGCATAAAAAAGCATTAAATTTTGGTTTGTAACATGATTTTTTAATTTTCCTTTTTATTAATTTTAATTTGATTTTTTTGGTTTTTAAATTTTTATTGTTTTTCTTGCTATTTCTGGCTTCTGTTACGTTTCACTTTTTTTTCCGTTAATTTTCGAACAGCTTGTGTGTATAATTATTATAATTGAATATTATAAACGCATCAAAATTTTAAAAATTGTGTAACAATGTAAACGATTTCTACACATATTTATGCTGTAACTAATAACTTTAATAAATTAAATTTTTATATAAAAACTAATTTTAGTAAAAGAACCTAAAACATTCACATCTTTTTATCTCGAGAGGGACATGTTTTGATGTAATAGTAGGCACGCTTGGTTAAACCCCATACCTCTGACGACAGGAGCAAACCCAATTTTTTAAATAGTGATAGGGGTTGAGTAGCATGTCGTTTGAAAGGTCTTTTAATTGTCCTTTCAACCACATTATTATTTTTTGAATTACACACTCTATAAGTAATTAATTTAAGATCTCATTTTTTTAACAGATTTGTTTTGTGTTTAGGCATGCTTGAAATTAACGATATAAAGCTTGCATTACTAGACAATTTATTATTGATTAGATTAGTAAACAGAAAGAATGTCGATGAAGATTAGTATTCCAAATTAATTTTGACCTCGTCCATACCCATTTGTAATAAAATATGTAATTATTAACACAAAAAATAAAACAATTATTAGACTGTAAAGAAGTTTAAGAAGAATTTAGATATTATGGTTATGCCACTGGACTCTTCTATCAAAAAGCTGCTGCTGTGTTGCACGATTTTTTGTCGATTTATTGTCTAATCTGTTTTTAGTAGGTATAAAATGCATTTACAAAAGACGAATTTCATAAAAATTACTAGTAGGCACTAGTACCTAATTTGTAACTTGTGATTTTTATAACAGTGCTCCTAAATGTAAATAAAAGTCTGTTTTAGAAGTGTTTTAAGATGGTTTACATACAAGAACGTATAGAATGTGTACATCTACATCTTATATATATATATATATATATATATATATATATATACAGGGTTAGTCAAAAGTATGTTTTTTTTACTAATTATTCTCTATTTCCTAACCTGCTTGTTGTTTTTATGTGTCAACGCATTTCCATGGAAATGTAACTGATTTTTGTTTTTTGAATGACAACCTAGTAATTTTTTGCAGATTTTATTTTCTTTTTTTCATTGAAATAGTATTTGCCTGGTCATTTAGCTATTTTCCTAAACTGACTATTTGCCTGCGACATATCCATAATTCCGTGGTGAACAGGTACTGAAAGTGTGATTATTGTTAGTGCAGCTTAGTGTTTTATAAATATTAAGGTAAGCACTTGTTTTTTAAACTGATCTAAGAGGTAGTCAGTTGTAATAACCAATTCGGCAACAGCTAGGTACTTCCCATCTGTTGTTATTGTGTGTAAAACCTATAGTCATTGATCAAAGAACAAAAAAAAAGTTTTTGCCAGTTGGCGCAAACTTGCATGTCCACCCTGATTTTCTCGTGGATAAAAAAACATTTAAATTTTTTTCGATATTTCGTCTTTCTCTGCAAATCTGTTAATAATAATTGACCCATATCAAAAAGAAAAGACTAAAAAATGAATTAAATCGTGTTTGGCGTGGATACAAAAAAAAAGTTGTTGCCATAGTAATTTTTATTAAATAGTAAAATATGGTGTAGGCCGTGGGTGAATTGCTTATTGATGGAGTTAAGAATTTACCCTCAAATTTTATGACGTCTGTGATTAAAGGTGAGATAAGTTAAATTTATTCTTTTATGAATTATTCTATAAATCTATAGTATATTGAACTTAATTAAATGAGTGTTTTTGCTTTGGTTAAATTAAAAAAAATGAAAAAAAATTATCCTTTGAAAGCTCATAGGTATAACAAAATACAGAATGTCATTAAAAAATATATCACTAAATGAAGGGTTTGCGTTTGAAACGCCGTCTATGTTTATTAATAAAATTATTATTTTCTTCAAGAAGGAACTACAATTGACGGTATATACAACGTTTTAAAAAAAACTTATCTAAATAATTATTATCCGTTATTTTTTTTATTAATTTTTGAAATTTTGGTTTGTTCGGCCACAAAAGAACGAATAGTTTGATAAAAATACAAGTATGACCCATCAAATGTGGTAATCTCCTTTTTGTTTTAACGAGAGCTTTCAAAGAATGTAAAAAATAATTCGTGTTCTATTTAAAAATATATAAACCAAACACCCTGTATAATTTAAAATATTTTTTAAACGTGCTCATAACTTATATCTATATCTATAATAAAATGTTATTGTTGCTATGCGAAATATTGAAAGATTGTGGAATACATTAAACAATTCTCCAAAATCTAACTTTTGGTCCTAGTAAAGCTTCACAAGCTCTTCACAATGGCACCTGAATCAGCGTTCTAGCTAAACGCTTTTTCATGCTACACTAATTTATGACTTTATACAGCGCTAATTCCTATCAATCACAAACATGGATCTACACTAGTTCGATGAGGTCACAGGCAAAACAAATGCAGTACACAGACATGCCTTAACATTTTTCAAAGCTCTTATGTTAACTTGGTAAATATGCTTTGCCAGACCGTTGGGACACCCGGTATACTTAAACCAATAACCTTCAAAGATGCTCGAATAAATTTGAGTTTTATGAATGTTCGAGTTAGGGAAGAATCACTGTATTTCACTTGAAAAGAGGGTGAAACACAAAAAATTGGCATTTTTGCGTAAATTACCTTGATTACAAAAACACTCGTGATTAAAACATCTCACTCACAGGCAATGAAGCATTTTGTAGTATTGTCACTTGTAGTATTATACAGGGTGTTTAAAAATTGCCGCACGAACACAATCGTACCTTATTTAGAACCATTTGGTAAGACAGAGAAAAATATTTAAAAATTCTTGGTGTTCATTTCTTCTGTGTATGTGGGTTTCTTCTAGGGATCTTCTAATGTTGATTACAGCTAATTATTATCAGTAAAGTACACCCAAAATGCTGCTAAAGTATGCGAAACAGAATGTATATCAATAATTCTTTGACGCAATGCCGTTGGTCTTTAACATAAGTGTATTTTAACTTTTCTTAAATTATCGAGATTTATGCAAAAATCAATGCGGTAACATTGAAACATGATATTCAGTATTTACAGCTTTGATTCCACTGTAATAAATGTGAAATGCGTCTTTTTATAAAGCAAGGTGCATACATTGAGAAGATTTTGGAGCGTTTCAATATGACGGAGTGCAAACCAGTGTCTACTCCCATTGATTTGAACTGGAAGTCGATTACTGAATGAAAAAGCCGATAATGTATCGCGAAGCTGTTGGAAATTTAATATTTTTACAAACAGCAACGAGACCCGACATTGCATTTGCAGTAAACATTTTATCCAGAAGCCAACACAAGCCCATTGGACGTTAGTAAAGCAGGTTCTGCGTTATTTGCAAGGCACGAAGAATTTTGGTTAATTGTTTCAAAGTGGTGGCAAATCTGCAAATCTTCAGCGACGCTGATTACGCCGGAGATAGGGAGACTCCAAGATCAACCTCGGGAGTGCTTTGCATCTCAGGTGGGGCAGCAGTCGTGTGGAAAAGCAAAAGACAACAATGTTTTGCCCTTTCAACAATGGAAGCAGAGTTTGTGAGTGCCGCGAGTGCAACAAAGGAAAGTTTATGGATGTCGCGAGTGCTAAACGATTTAGGGTTCAAAGTGCTTAAAATGTATTGTGACAACCAAAAATTCTGAGTTTCATGATAAATCTAAACACATAGAAGTAAAGTACCATTTTGTAAGAGATCTGTATCAAAAACAGAAAATTGATATTCAATATGTACAATCTGATCAGCAGCTGGCTAATATTTTAACCACTTTCTATGCAAAGGTTCAATATATTGCGTTCAAAGTTAGGTGTAGGTTTGTTGTAATGTTATTATAGTTATATAAGTCGTTTTCTTCTTTATGGTAAAACATGTTACGATATTCAGTATTTACAGTTTTGACTCCACTGTAATCAATGTCAAATGTGTCATGTCCGTGTCGAATTCTAGTTGCTTTGTTATTTATTTTTAAGTCAGTCCATGTTATACTCTCCATGTAAGAACAAAGGTCAGTCGAGTTGCCCCCCCCCCATTTAAATGTAACCAAAACAGAAAATGCTCATTCACTTGTGCTAGCAATGTACTGTGATGTGCTTATAAAATTTTGAAATGTGCTGCCTCATTAATCCCATATTTATCTATTTTTTTTGTGGGGGGGGCAGCTTGATTCTCAGTCCCCCATTAATTTTACCGGGAGTGTATCCGGTCGTGCTCGGGTTGTGCTGCATTGTGCCGGTTCAACAAAGAAATCCGATAACGCAATAGTATATTTTATTACAAGGCCAAAAACTGTCATTTTGCAAGTGCGAGCAGAGTTTGTGGAGGCGAGGCGCTAGCCGAGACTTCACAAGTGCAAGCACTTGCAAAACAGTTTCGGGCCGTGTGATAAACGAAACTTTCGGCCGACAAACGATTTTCATTGTTCACTTTTGTAGGGGAGCCTCATGACTCATGGGGGCCCCCGTGTCTCAAAGAGCCCCCATGTCACAAGGGGCTCCACAAGTCTAATGGGGCCCTCATAACGCATGGGGGCCCTCGTGTCTCAAAGAGCCCCCTTGGGTCCCCCTATCTCAAGGGCTCCACATGTTGAAAGCCCCCCCCCCGTGTCTTAAAGGGCACCCTTGAGCCCCCTGTACCAGGGGGCTTTGTTATTGTCGTTGTCCTATACCAAGCCCTCCCCCTCTGTAATTTTTCCGATGTTTTAATAGTAGTTATTCTGCTATTCCGGGCGGAGACAAATCCAACGAACATAAAAGCTTTCATTGAAAAATCCCTAGTTTCCATTTTCTAGCCTAGGCTGGCAAATATCGTTTTCAAGCCGATTTGGACGACTGGAATAGTATATTTTATTACAAGGCCAGAAAATGTGATTTTGCAAGTGCGAGCACAGTTTGTGGAGGCGAGGCGTAGCCGAGACTTCACAAGTGCAAGCACTTGCACTTGTGGAGGCGAGGCGAGCACTTGCACTTGTGGAGCACTGCACTTGCAAGACAGTTTCGGGCCGTGTGATAAACGAAACTTTTTCGGCCGACAAAAGATTTTCATTGTTCACTATTGTAGGGGGGCCTCATGCCTCATGGGGGGCCACGTGTCTCAAACAGCCCCCTTGGGCCCCCATGTCGCAAGGGCCCCCACAAGTCTAAGGGGGCTTCATAACGCTTGGGGGCCCTCGTGTCTCAAACAGCCCCCTTGGGCCCCCCTGTTTCAAGGGCTCCACATGTCGAAAGGGCCCCCACCATGTCTTAAGGGGCCCCCTTGGACCCCCCTGTTTAAGGGGGTTTTGTTATTGTCGTCCTATACCAAGCCCCCCCCCCCTGTAATTTTTCTGACGTTTTAATGGTAGTTATTCTGCTATTCGGGGCGGTGACAAATCCAACGAACATGCGAAAGCTTGCATTGAAAAATCCCTAGTTTCTATTTTCTAGCCTAGGCTGGCAAATAGCGTTTTCAAGCCGATTTGGACGACTGGAAAATAACTAAATTGAGACGGAGGCCGAAAAAATAACTAAATTGAGACGGAGGCCGAAAATAGTTATTTAAGTAACAAGGGATGTAAAGGCATGTTAACATTCAAGGCAAGTGAGTACGAGCCGAGGCGTAAGCCGAGGCTTGTCTCTTGCCGAGAATGTTAACAGTCGATACATTCCATGTTACTTATTAAATTTTTCCCGCTGCCGTTGAAAATTTCCTCAAATTTGCATGAAATGTTTGCCTTGAGTTGGACGCTCGTCACTCTCATCTGTTTTGCCTGCATGTATGTGCGTAACTAGGGTTACCCGATGTGACAAATTTAAACAAAGCAAAACGTGACAAGAAAAATTCAGAAATGGATATTGATGAAGCTGCTAACATTGCTTCGAAGTGTTTGTTGCCGATAAAATCCAGAGCAAGGTATGAATTCACGTACGAAACTTTAAAAAAGTGGTGTTTGAAGAATAATGTGGTATGTGTGTCGGAAAACGTGATGCTGGCTTATATGCTGGAAAGATCGGAACAACTAAAATCGTCAGCAAGTCTTTGGTCTGAATATTCTATGTGAAAGACAACACTGAACTATAAAGATAATGTGGACATTTCCAAGTCTTTAAAACTAGTGGGTTTTTTGAAGCGGAAACATCAAGGCTATCAACCCAAAAAGTCGCAAGTGTTAACACGAGAGAAAATTACAAAATTCATAGACGAGGCTGCAGATGAAAATTATCTTTTAATCAAGGTAATGCATTTGTTTCTTTCTTTTAATGACTTAAAATTTATATCCCAATTTGGGGTTCTAGACTGTTACGATAGAAGGGATCGCAGGAGCGTGCAGAACCGACGAGTTCTGCAGAATGGAAATGGCTGATGTTGTTGATCATGGAAAGGAGGTGTGCATCTTCAACGTTGTCAACTTCTCAAATTCAAGCCGACCCTGCGACTTTAACTACAGTGGAAATGTCTACTTCACTTCAAACAGGATTTGCTCAAAGGCCTTCGGAAACAATAAAAACCATCACAGCCCAATTTGAGAAGAAATCAAATCAAATTGTTCTTTTGTATTCAATTTTAACAAATAACTAATAATTGTTAATCTGTTTTGTTCAATCCTGTGATAATAAATCAACTTGATTTACTCTTTTTATTTTCCTAGGAATGTAAATGACAGTATTTACATTCCGTCGTCAAGGAAAAATAATACACGAATGATATTTGCCATTTTCATGTTTTGTATCTAAGCATGTATGAATTACTTTCATTACCGGCAGCGGGAAAAATAATATATTCTTGTTTGGTTTTTGTTCCCATAACAAAATACATATTTTAGTTCATAAAACATGTTCGTTTTACTTCTACTAACAGATTGAGTGTGTTGGAAGCAAATAAGCAGTATGTAACGAAGTATCAGTAACAAAGAGTATAATATGTTATGACGACCTCAATTTTTTGTTGCAGGTAAATGTTTTATTAGTTAGGAAAACTAAGATGTTACAGTAACAAAAAGTTACTGTTATACACACTGTTGTTTTTTTTTGCGTATTGACCAGAAGGAGCTCCCCGTGATTCCGACCTTCACGAGGGAACTTGCTGGTCAGGTCCTGTTCGTACATCATAGCCACTCCTCAAAACCATGAGGTCAGTAGCTATGAATCCCGTAAATCATGTGCCCTGAGCAGACGCAACGACCCCAAGATGACCGCTTTCTGCATTCCAGCCGCAAGGGTGTCTGCCGGTTTACGGCAGGCAGGAATTATTTTCAGATTGGACAAGAGCGAGTCCTTGATGCCTCCCATGCACCCAGTTACCAAAACGCCTAGCTTTACTGAGTAACTTGAGTACAGCCTCCGAAGTTCAAAGAGCAGGTCTTGATATTTTGTCCGCTTTTCCTCCTCCTTGACGCAGATGTTATTTTCAGCAGGAGCCGAAAATTCAATAACAAACATTTGCTTGGAGGGATCCAATAGAACCACGTCAGGCTTGTTCGCTGTTATCTGCCTGACGGTGGAGAACGAGAAGTTCTAATAGATTCGGCACCTTTCGTTCTCCACAACGGACTCAATATCTTTCGGGACATAGGGCAGCACTGGTGTCTGGTCTATCGCATAATGGTGTCTTAAATGAAAGTATAACACCCTCAACGTCGCATTGTGGCGATGGATATAGGCCAAAACTGCATACACCAGGCATGCCGCCAATATATGCATTGCTGTTTCAGGGGCCCTGTGACAAGCCCTACAGCTCACATTCGGCACCTCTATACCCATCACCCATCACCCATCTTGCGCAGCCCAAATGAATCCCTCAGTCTCAGACTTCAGTCTACTTTGCATTAAGTTTTATTATTAATGTTATTAAGGTTATTATTAATGGTTTAACAAATTTTTAAAAATCATGTAACTTTTTCAAAACGTCAAATTTAATAATCTTTTAACAACATCATAATTTAAATATTCTTTAAAGTAAGAACCCCACTGTAATTTATCAATTAATCTCTTGTAAAATTAGGGCTGCAGATGGTAGTAGTTTTCTCCCGAAACATGTACCTATTGTAATTTACATTTATCAAAGTTTGTGGAGTTTGACTAGAATATATTTAAATTTTAATTTAAATTTGCTAAACTATGATTCATCGACATTCTATCCGTTTTTAATCCTATTGTTGTTTGCTGACTGCGAAAATAAGTTCCAAAGAAATTCACTAGCTCCTGGACTGTAATAAACAATCGACTTATCTATTTTCTATTTTACACTCCACGTGCAACCTCCGAGGGGCAAGTAACAACCCTAAATAGCTTTACAAGGGCCACAGCATGTTTTCTATTGCTGTGCAAGTACCGTTGCGTTGCGCTGTTTGTCCGAGGTTTTAAGTCAGTGACTTCTAAACCTCTATCTCTTTCGCCGGCCGGTAATGGTTTTACAGACGGCAAAAAGTGATAGGCCCTGTTTTCCGAACCGTAGACGTCACTGCTGTGTGACTGCGACAAGCCAGCGCCCAGGACTCGTTTGACAGTTTTGCTGTTTTTGGACTGACGTCTCGAATGGAGGCAATGGGTGCCAACATAACGAGAACGTCGGATTCCTCTTTTGGGACATCGGAAATGCACAGAAAAAGAACGAAAAAGATTTTACCTGTCCTGAGGCCTGAAAAAGAGATTAGTACCTGAGGGGTGTCGCGATGGAAGGGTCAGTGAAGCTGTCACCCTTCTAGCAGCGCCATTCTGGGCCGCTTTCTTTTTGATGGTCCACTCTAGTCGTAGTCGACCGCTTGTCTGATTGTCAGTGGATTGGGATGTTCTTCGGCCTTTTTGATAGTCCGGAGGGCGATCTCGTGGAAGAACTCCTTCAGCAGCGGGAGCCCTGCCTCTCGGCGGAAAAATTTGTTCTGCAGGTGCAACTTACACATGTTGGTCTTCGAGAGGGCGTGTGCCCAAGCCGCCGGAGCATATGTTAGAGTCGGACGAATGATTGCTCTGTAAATCAACAATTTGTTCTTTACCGACATCTTATTGCGCCTGCAGACCAGCGAGGAGAGCTTGCCTACTGCCATTTTCCCTTTACCCAGTGAGTATTCTAGGTGCTGGCGGAAGTCGAGCTTTTTGTCGATGATGAGACCTAAGAATTTTGCCTGGTTTGCCCAGAGGATGACCCGGTCGAACATCTCGATTTCTCCCTCAGGCTGGACGAGTCGGCGTGTCACGAGGAGGGCTGCGCTCTTCTCGGGATTGACGTCGATCATCCATTTCTGGCACCAGTCTTCGAGCTTGTAGATGGCTTCCTGCAGGTAGCGGGTTGCTAGCCACGGCTGTTTGGATCTGGTGAGGATTGCTGTGTCGTCTGCGTAGATGGCGAGCGTGGTGTTTTGCAGTCCTTGGGATGTCCGCGGTAAAGGCCGAGTACAGGGTGGGTGAGAGGACAGATCCCTGGGGGACGCCCGCTTCGATGTCGCATCATCCATTTCTGACACCAGTCTTTGAGCTTGTAGATGGCTTCCTGCAGGTAGCGGGTCGCCAGCCACGGCTGTTTGGATCTGGTGAGGATTGCTGTGTCGTCTGCGTAGATGGCGAGCGTGGTGTTTGCAGTCCTTGCGATGTCCGCGGTAAAGGCCGCGTACAGGGTGGGTGAGAGGACAGATCCCTGGGGGACGCCCGCTTCGATATCGCGGCGAATGGGATATGGGAGTGTTTCCGATGCGGGCACAGAAGTACCTGTTACGCAAAAAGGAATTAATGAGTTGAACCAATTCTAGGGGCACGCCGCGCGAGTGGAGCTTGAGGACAAGTCCATCGTGCCAGACTGTGTTGAAGGCCTTGGCTACGTTGAGAAATACTGCACCGGTCACTTGCTTGCGCTCGATCCCGATGGCGGCGTATTGTACGACTCGGAGGAGTTGGTCGGTGGTGGAGTGCTTTGGACGGAATCCAAATTGTTCGTCTGGCAGGGTGTTGGTCATTTTGATGCAGTGGGTGAGTCTCTTCTGTATGACCCTTTCCGCCACTTTTCCCGCTGCTGAGAGCAGACTGATTGACCTGTGATTCTGCGGGAACTTCGGGTCCTTTCCGGGCTTCGGGATGAAAATGACCGTCACGTGTTTCCATCTATCTGGAAAGATTTAAGAATTGCATTGCAAATACAAACCAGAGCGTTGACGGCGCCATCTGGGAGTTCCTTCACCGTCCTGTTGCTGATGTTGTCCTGTCCTGGAGCTTTGGTTTCGGCTTTGTCTTCGTTCGTGAAGACTACGCCGTTGGATCGGGGGGAGGGGTTTGCGCTCGGTGCGAAGGGCCCTGGCCATGTTCCAGACGGAGTTATATTCTGTGGATAGTGATTCTAGCTTCTCTGTCCAACGTTTGTTTATGAACTCTTGGAGTGCTAGTTTGACTTCCCATTGGAGTCTGTTTGCTGCAGTTCTGTCTGCAGCGAGGCCGCTGCGCCGAGCTGTTCTTCTAGCTCGATTTTTCGCACGGATCAGATTCACGATTCGATACGGAATCGTGCGCCGTTGGGATGGCATCTGTGTGAGTTCTTCGCTCGCTTCCGCCAGCGCGTTGTTGATCTTGTTCTCGAAGACTTCGATTGCGGCGTCGATTCCTTCGGCATCCAGGGTTTGTGGAAAATCTCCGTAGTTGACTTCACAGTGGGCGGCGAATTCTGTCCAATTCACCCTCCTGATGTCCCTCTCAACTGGATCGTTGGCTTCCGTCCCGATGTGCATCAAGACTCGATCCGAACTGAGTTCTGGGGCCACCGAGAGCTCAATTTGGTGGGCGACGTTCTTGACGATGGCGATGTCAAGCGTGTCGGGGACTCCTGTTTGGTAGTTATGGTAGGTCGGCTCGTCCGGGGCCATAACTACCACCTCGGCGTTTCTTGTGAGGAAGGCGTCGAGCGTTCGCCCATTGAGGTTTGTCGATCGGCTACGTCACTCCAGGTGTTTGGCGTTGAAGTCACCTGCCGCGATGGTTGGAATGTTACCATCTATGAGTTCCAGGAGGTAGTCTTCGATAAGTCTGAAGGTCGGCTGAGGGCGGTTGTAACATGCAAATAGGCGGAGTGGCCCATTCGTAGTGGGTACTGTCATCCCAGTGACCTCCAGGTGTTGGAGATCTGAAACGGCTGCAACACAGTGTTTGATTATGTTTCTTACATAAATCGCTGTGCCTCCCTCTCGACCTCCTGGTCGATCGTTTCGATGATGTGTGAAGCCCTGGATTTTGGGATCTCTGGTTTCCGCCTGGAGTTTGATTTCGCACAGAAGAACGAAGTCCACTCCATGGGAGCTGGTAAATTTTTCGAGCTCATTACGAGCTGCTTGAAGCCCATTGGCGTTCCAGAAGGCGATCTGCAGGGAATGTGGGATGAGGGAGCTATAAAAAGATAAACAATTGGTTCATTATTTGACTGGCAAGAGCGATCAGGGCTTTCGCCAGAGCGCTCTTGTCTTTTGCTGCAAGGATCGATGTGAGGATGTTGTTCTTCTGGCTGGTGAATTCAGCCTTTTGCTTGGCTTCGGACTTCTTCGTTCCTCCAACGACTTGGGCTCACGTGGCGGTGCCGGGGGCGGCTGTTGGGGGTGGAACTTTCTTGGGAGCGGCTGCCTGTTGTTTTGGACCCGTCTTTTCGAAGTTTGTCTTGATCTTGGGGAATTTGGGGCACTCTCTGTAGCTGGCCGTGTGAGGCCCTCCACAGTTGGCATACTTGGCGGGGGCGGAGCGGTCTTTCTTGCAGTCCTCCGTCTTGTGGGCTGCACCACTTTTGACACAGCGATGTCCCGCAGTGCAGAACTGCTGCGAGTGGTAAAACCTCTGGCAGCGATGGTACTGGTTGACGCCCTTCTTTTTCCTGCGCTCCTCGATTTTCACCGACACGTTGCACACGAGCTGGACTTTCTGGGTGGCCTTCTTTTGGCCTTGTTCCACTTCCGCCAGCATGAGTGGCAGCCGCTGTTTGCGCCTGTGCATTCTGCTGCACTTGACCACCCTTATTCCTTGGGTGGTGAGGTCATCGAAGACTTCTTGTGCAGTGACTCCCGTGAGGACTCGCCGGATGACCACCCTCTCGTTCTTTTCTTTTGGCAGCGGGTAGCTGTTGTGCTCCACGCTAAAGTTCCTCAGGAGGCCGATGAGTTTCCTGAAATCATCGGATGTAGTGGTATGGATTCTGATGCCACCATCAGCGGTCTCTGTGACCCTGTGTTGCATTTCTTGGTCGATTCTGGTGCAGTGCCTAGAATCAACCACGTTGATGGGAGGGATCCTTCCCTTCCTCTGGGGGCGGCGGCGGCGGTGTTGGCAGCGACGGTTGTAACGGGGATGTCAACATCTTCATCCTCGGTGTCCATGTCTGAGTCTGGGGCGGCGTCGGAAGCGGTGGTGTTGCTGCGTCCGGAGGCGGCGGTGTTGCCATCTTGGGTGTCCATTCTTTAAGGGGCGGCACCGGGGCGGCGCCTTGGTTGAGGGCGGCACCGGGGCGACGTCTTGGTTGGGGGCAGCACCGG
Organism: Diaperis boleti; assembly: GCA_963583935.1. Classification (NCBI taxonomy): domain Eukaryota; kingdom Metazoa; phylum Arthropoda; class Insecta; order Coleoptera; family Tenebrionidae; genus Diaperis; species Diaperis boleti. The sequence continues at coordinate 40,712,014 of OY757245.1, read as the reverse complement.
AGGTGGTACCTTGGTTGGGGGCGGCACATCCTTAAAGTAGGAGGCTTGCTCCTGGGGGCGGGTCTCCTTCTGGCCCCCCTTCTTTTTGCCATCTTTCGGGGGCTAGGCAGAGGGCGTGGGTCTCCTGGGGACAGGGGTGATCTTTCGTTGGTCACTCCTGTTGGCTTGGGGCGGCGGTGGTTCCACGTCGTCTTCCGTGGTTGGCAGGTTCGAAAGGACTTCGAACCTGTTTGCCGTGTGGACGTCGGGGGCTGGAATGGGGCTTTCTGCGGCCCTCTTTGCCCTCTTGGGCGGTTGGACGTCCGGTATGACGTCCGGTGATGATTGGGCAGTTGTCAGGGGTGTCGCAGCTTTTGGAGCTGAAGCGAGCGCCGTGATGATTAACATCGCGTTCGCCACCGTCTCCTCGTTGACCCGGCGCTCCGCGTTGTGACCGATCTTTTTGGTGGCGGTTGCCACCTGTTCTTGCAGCCACATTTCGTAGCTGTGTGCAAGTACCATTAGATGCGTGCCGTTAAGCGGTCAGGTTTTCCGCCCAACTTACAGAATAAACTTATAACTAAATTTAGAACTATAAAACAAACTTACAATATAAGATTACAATAAAAAACACTAATATTAATTTAGGTAAAAACTGCCTCAAATGAGCCCCCGTAATACCATCATATTACAATATTTATCGGTTTCAGGATGTAGAAAGGTCCTTAACATTCATAAAAGTTGGTTTATAATGTACCTTATAACCGTATCGGTAATGTAATAATGACATCAAAGTATTGTAATATTTTTACAATACAGGAAAAAAAGTAATAATATAATTTTTTCTATAGCAGATGTTAAAGTCTCCTTTAATCTATTCAAATCAAAAGGTCAAGGAGCACTTTAACCGCAAGGATAGATAAAGTAATACTTTAACAGCAAGGATAGATAAAGTAATTTATTTTTTTATTTTACAATTTTTGATTAACATTTTGATCTAAAACAACATTAATTGTACAATTTACATTTCCAGCAATATTAACTCGTGGAACAAATATTTTTTCCTGTGCTAACTGAATAGAAGAAGAAAAAGAGAAGAAGAACTGGAACTGCAAGAATTTCCACAGGGTATTTTCTTCGATACCTCAACTTTTGTTGCTACTGAGTTTTCAATATAAGATTCAGCAATTGAAGATGATTTCCACCTTCCTGCACGTTTGACTGTTACCAGATCGGCGCCAGAATTTGCTAACATTGTGGCTGCAGAGCGTCGGAAACAATGGCCTGTGTAACTTTCTACATTCGTTAAACCCAAAAAAACATGAATTTTCTGCGGAACATTATAAAAAGTATTTATCCCTACAGGTTCGATGGTGCATTTTCTTTGTCGGTAACACTTACACACTTTTACTGTCAGTAATGCAGAATAACCGATTTTCTTTATTTCTGGTGTCTATTAGCGAAACGATTATGACCGATTTTCGATCATCAAGATGAGGTGTTTCTAACTCGTATAATTCATTAGATCGACACGCTCCATATAAGCCCATTATCGCAACAACCTTTAGAAACTCTCTTTAGTACTCATCTCCAGCTTCTTGTAAAAATTTTGTTATCTCCTCTTGCTCAAACACTTTAGATTTCTTAGGTTTGTAGCAAAGTTATCAGTTTGCTGTATCTGTAAACATTTACATTTTATTTGACATCGCATTCACTAGACTAAACGTATTCCTTACTTTAAAATATCACAATTTTCATTGACAAGTAGCGTAGATTTCAACATGCTGTAATAAGACCATAATGTTGAGGGCTTTACTTTCTTAGACTTTTCCGAAAAGTATACCAGAAGTACCCTTTCGCTACCACTATTCTTTGCAGTTTTCCACTTTTGGAAGCACGTATATTCTTTTTCGTAGACGAGACGAGATTTTTGGGGCAGTAGCTTTCCCACGGCCTCTAATGCCTCTTCTTCCACGTCTGATGGTAGATTTCCTTCATTTTCGCTCATCTCGACAGACTTTTCAACTGAACGCTCACAAATTTCTCAAAACAAAACGAAATAAACAAACTTTTGCTTAACCATAACAACGCGCATACTAATTAGACTTTAAAACCTTACACGATTCCTAATATTTTTTCATTAACAAAATACACAAAAATACACTATTGCTATAGAAAAAAATAGAATATTATACACGACGATAAATTTAATTATCTTCTCGAGCTTAATTAGCGTCTCGACTGCGTCTCGACGCTAAACAAAACTCTCGAAGATAAACTAAAATTTTATCGTCTTGTATAATAAATTACTATTTATCGGTTTCAGGATGTAAAAAGGTCCTTAACATTCACAAAAGTTGGTTTGTAATGTACCGTATAACCGTATCGGTAATGTAATAATGACATCAGAGTATTGTAATATTTTTACAATACAGGAAAAAAAGTAATAATTTAACAAAACTTTATTATCAAAATTTGAAGTAACAAAATTGAACAAATTATTTGTAATTATTTATGTTCACCGTTCAATACGAACAACTCGCAATAGAAGCTTTAGTGATTTCTTTGGTTTCAGTATGATTTTATTTTCTGACGTAGAGGAAGAGGTTTCGCAATCAACCATTTTTCTCCTTTTAAACATCGTTTAAACAGTAATATTTCATCGTATTGAGTGGCCCCAAATAGTCCGAAAATGGCCACTACCTAAAACAACGTTAAACGTCAGGCATGTACTTTTGACATTGATTTATTTCTACCTTGCACATTACAAATTGATCATCCCTTGCGTCCTTAAGAAAATTTTTCAGGTTTTCTGTATCTTAATAACTCATCAGAATTTTTGCTTTTTTTGCCACGTGTCCAACATATTATTTCTTTTTAAAAACGCAAATAGCTTGCCAAATGATTTTATGTCTATTTTCTTATTGACACTTATGGTGCTTCAAAGCATTGACTAATAGAACCACAAAGATGAAGGGCTTTGTCGACTGAAACAGAAAAACACAATATAATATAACTAGACATTACCAATATTTATTTATTTCTGCACAATTATTAATCTGCTGCCAGTGCTTGAAGTCAGTATAAGATTTTTCGTATCTTACTTTCGACTTGCTTGACAATAGGGGCTCGTATAGCTTCCTGAGCACTTTCTAGCACGTTTTCAGATAAATCAGCGGCTATCATTTTAGAAATCATCAAATTTTCTAAAAATTACATTTTCGTTGACAAATAAACATCTTTGTAACTAGCTAGCAACCACCTGGCATAACGACTTTGATTTTTACGGAGAAAATTGCAAAAATTTTCACTAAATTTACATAAATGAGAAGCTGGTCACCTGGAACCGATAAACTATTGAACAAACCACGAATGTTATGAGGTAGGTATGTTAATAGCTATAACAAAACTTTATTATCAAAATTTGAAGTAACAAAATTGAACAAATTCTTAATCATACAATAAGAACTTCCATAATAGTAATTATTTTTGTTCATCGTGCAATAAGAACTACTCGCAATAGAAGCTTTAGTGATTTCTTTGGTTTCAGTATGGGTGCTAACAGCAAGATTTTATTTTCTGACGTAGAGGAAGAGGTTTCGCAATCAACCATTTTTCTCCTTTTAAACAACGTTTAAACAGTCAAATTGTAGATTTCATCGTATTGAGTGGCCCCAAATAGTCCGAAAATGGCCACTACCTAAAACAATGTTAAACGTCAGGCATGTACTTTTGACATTGATTTATTTCTACCTTGCACATTAAAAATTGATCATCCCTTGCGTTCTTAAGGAAAATTTTCAGGTTTTCTGTGTCTTAATAACTTTATAATTTTTGCTTTTTTTGCCATGTGTCCAACATATTATTTATTTTGAAAACGCAAACAGCTTGCCAAATCATTTTATGTCTATTTTCTTATTGACCCTGATGGTGCTTCAAAGCATTGACTAATAGACCCACAAAGATGAAGGGCTGTTCTTTGTCCACTGAAAATCAGAAAAACATAATATAATAACGAGTGAGCAACAAAATTCTTGATCGCAGTTGGCTAAACGTATATCGGTTCTTTTACTTTACTGTTTACATTAATCGTCAATTCACATTACTCGATGGCTTTTTACACAATCGTATCGATCAAGAATCGACTAAAAATTTTGGGTTCAGAGGCTCCTACGATCACGAATTTTGTTGCTCACTCGTTATAACTACACATTACCAATATTAATATTGTTGAAAAAACGCCAATTGTTGAAAAAACCCCAGCAGAACATTTTCATTAATTATTTCTGCACAATTATTAATCTGCTGCCACTGTTTGAAGTCATATTTTTCACTTGAAGTCACTTGAAGTCACTTGCTTGGAGTAAGGGCTTGTATAGCTTTCTGAGTACTTTCTAGCACATTTTCAGATAAATCAACGGCAATCATTTTAGAAATTATCAAATTTTCTAAAAATAAAATTTTCGTTCACAAATAAACATCTTTGTAACTAGCTAGCAACCAACTTGCATAACGACTTTGATTTTTACGGAGAAAATTGCAATTTTTTTTACTAAATTCACATAAATGAGAAGCTGGTCACCTGAAACCGATAAACTATTGAACAAACCACGAATGTTATGACCCATAACAGCCTTAGGGCCCAATTTTAAGTTAGCGAGATAAACCAAGGCGGCAGCGCAAAGTTGCAAAGGGTACCTGCTAGTATATTGTATAATCGTGCACACATCTGCTTCTGCTTTTTTCCTTTATCGAGCATGGCGTATAGATATTGGTGATAGCTTTCATCTTGTTTCTTTTTCTTTTGTGACAATTCCCGGTGAACCTGGTAACTATCAATACTTTCTGTAAATTCTCTATCCAATGCACGTTTAAACTTTGACCAAGTTTGTAAGCGTTTCTCATGTTTGATAAACGATTTGGCCGAACCACCAAGCAAACGTTTCGCATATATAATTTTTTGTATTTCCGACCAATCACAGATTTCTGCCATCTCCTCAAACTCCTCAATCCAGTGTTTGAGATTGACATTATTATCACCTGTGAAACTTTCCAATGACTCTTCAACGTCCTTAAATGTAATAACCACACGTTCGCGCGCATTGTTTCGATGTCTTCTCAGTGATGTCCGCGTGTTTTCAGTTTCTCTATAACTGCTGCTGTCATCATCTTCTTCGGCGGCGTCTTCGTTATCTTCTTCTAGATTTTCCTTATCCTGCATTAACGCTGCCCGAAGCCGCTCTTTCAATACTGGCTTGGTTCCCGTTATTGGTAACGATAATTCTTCCAACCGTCGTTTCAACTCATCTAACTTCATAGAATCAACATCGACTTGATCTGCCATCGTGCTATAAGCTCCTTGTTTGGATTTACAGCTTCTTGTCAAATTCGCAAACGTCTCTTCAACTTATCATTACACAGTTGCGCCGATCAAACTAATAAAATGTACAAAAATAACGAGTCGATGGTCATCGGGACCACTCTCGGCACGTCTCATCTAACGGCTCGATTTTTACGACTAAACTTAACTAAAAAGGTTTCGTAAATACTACCCTCGGCGGCCTGCCTGACCTTCATCCATTCACACTTCTATCGCTCTCGCACTCACACTCATGTCTTAAGGTCTATTTACAATCTATTAGGTACTATGATACTAAATAATATCCGACACTACATATATCAGAATTTATTCTTTTATGAAAGATCATAAAAATAGTATATTAATAATTCTATACTAATAAAAATTTGAAATAAAAATTTTCTTTAGTGAAACTTCACCATAGTAACTGGTAATTGCATTTGAACTTTTTCTACTTTGTTTGCTCTTGTGAGTTTTAATTTAGGAAATAGAGGAATATTTGTTTGGTCATTTCCTCTACTCTTTGCAACAATCTCGTCAATTGTACTAGCATTGTACATCAATGTATCGATGACTGCTTTTTCATTAATCTCTTTACTTTTTTTGGGCTGAATAATCCTATGTTTAATCAGATTCGAACGTAGAGCCATGACGTGGCGAGTGGTTTCAGACCACCATAGTTTATAAATTGGAGCCCTATTCTTATCGCTTTCAGGGTTGCACCGAAGACATTTTTCAACCTCGCAGGTATGTCTTGTATGTCCTAAAAATGCGTGAGTGGGGGCCGCAATTCTCTCAACCTAAAAATAGAAATAATATTCTTCAGTTATGATTTAATTAACATCACTAAGGGTCGGTTTCACCAACATCGATTAACTTTAACTGATAAATAACTGCATAGATACGTTTGTTAAAACTATAACAACAATTGTCGCTAACAGATGATTAAATTTAAAACTAAGGTTGGTGAAATCGGCCCTTAAACGACAAACTTTAAATTTTGTGGTTTTCCAATTTTTGATGATAAAGTTGTAAGTTTTTCATTAAAAGTTTGAATTTAGAGCCAATGGTCGAAAAATGCGGACAAAAAACGCGTTCTGGCCAGCAGCAAACTGCCATTGTCCGAAATATCGATTTGCGACCGTTTAATGTAGACCAGAACGCGTTCTGGACTCTTAGAATTCGTCACCTCAATACTTATTTGTTCAATATCCACTTTTGGGGTAAATGGAGTTATATACACCAAAATTTCCAAAAAAAAAACCTGTGTTCAATATCCATCTGAAATCCTACACTTTCATTACGGTTTTATGACTTGTTTTAAATATTTTGTTCAATGTCCCTTAAATATTTAAATAATTGAGTGCTTCATTGTTCAATGTCCGGATGTTGAACAAATAAGCAGCAAGCGTTGCATACATGATGTTACTAATATTTATCATGTTCAATATCCTAGAAATGAGTTCGCTTATAATGTTCAATATCCGTCTAAGCCAATCACGTCTCTGTGTTTGTATCACATGATGTCAACAAAAACGCACGTGCATTGTGCTTTGTTGGAAATTAATAGTATCAAAGGAAGTTTCGAAGTGGTCACTTGAAAGCTAATTAAAGTGAAAATGAGTCGGTCAAGTTCCCCCGTTCCAGAAATGGACGAAAATATACGAAGGTAAGAAATTAATAACGTTGATAGCAAACAGGAATATTACACGGTAACGTTTTTTAGAATTGTTGAAAGTATCGATGTAGGGGATAGTTCTGATGAACCAAAAATGTATAGTCTTACAAAATAAAACATTATAATGCTTCGATGGAACATGCGATCTACCAACATTAAGGAGGATGACTCTAAAATTGAGGTGGTTGGAGTTCAATTTAATCAAAATTATGATAACTCCAAGCTTAATCCAAATGTTTTGAATTTGAACTACGATGTTGAAGATTTAAGTAACATAGTCATTATTGAAGACGACAATGTAGCATTGGGAAGCACAATAGTTAATGATGTTGATATAGATAAGGATCTGGAAAATGTCGTCATTGAGAACAATGCCTTTCGTTCGAACCTCGGTCAAGAAAAAGGATGTATTCTAGACGAAAACAATGTTAACGAAGAAATCTTCAATCAAGGAAGCGAACATGTTCCCAACAGTCATAATGATGAAGATGAAAACCATGACGGAAGAAACGATGAAGAAGAAAACATAAACCAAGAGCTAACCGTTAATTCTCGAAAACGTCTAAGAAATGAAAAAGAATGGTCTAGAAATATTCGGAAAACAAGGAGGGAAAAAGGTAAAGAATATGTGAGTGTGAAAGGAAAAAGCATGCCAAAAAGGAATGTGAAAGGGGGCTGCTCGCCACATTGCACGTTTCTATGTATGCAAAAATTTACCTATGGTGAACGAAAAATATTACATGAGCAATTTTGGAAGTTGACTGATACAAAAAAGTCTCATTATTTTAGTAAGTACACGGAGAGAAAACAAACAACCCGAAAGCGTACACTAGAAGAAGTAAGCAGGAAGTTCATCACGCACGTATACTATTTTGAATTGAAAGATGAAAAGTTCCGTGTGTGTAAATTTTTTTTTAAATACTCTGGACATTAGCCAACAGCGCGTTTATTATTTTTATAATAAAATACAAAAGTGCCCAGATCTCAATTAAAAGGAAAACATATGAAAAGAAATATCACGGAAGAAAAAATTACTGAAGTTGAAAACCATATAAAGTCATTCCCGACTATCGAATCACATTACTGTAGAGCTAATTCTAAAAAGAAATATTTAGATCCATTACTTAATATCAGCCGCATGTACAACATGTACAAAATAAATGTAGACGACCCAGTAAAAGAAAGTATGTACAGAAAAATATTTAATACGAAATTTAATTTAGATTTTTATAAACCTAAGAAAGACCGATGTGACAAATGTGAAGAATTTAACGCATTGAAACATCCCACTGCTGAACAAATAAATGAACATGAAGAACATTTAAGTAAAAAATTAGAAGGAAAAAACGAAAGAACCAGGGATAGGGACAGAAACAGTATCGAAGGTGATGAAATTGTTTGTGTTCTAGTTTTTGATTTAGAGAACATATTCTCTTTACCAAAATGCCAGGTTTCAAGTTTTTTTACAAGCAAAAATTAAGTGTGTACAACTTAACAGCACATTGCAATATAAATAAGGTCATATATAACTGCATTTGGAATGAGGCTCTAAGTGGAAGAGCAGGCAATGATCTTGCCAGTGCCATGGTTAAAATTTTTAAAAATATTTTAATTGATCTTCCTGATGTAACCAAATTAGTCTTATGGTCCGATAGTTGTGTTCCACAAAACAAAAACTCCATAATGTCCACAGCAATTAAATATTTCTTAAAATCAAATGATTCGAAAAACTTAAACAGTTGAACAAAAGTTTTCTGAGCCAGGACATGGCAACTTACAAGAAGTAGATGCAGCACATTCGGTCATTGAAAAATTTATTAGAAGATTGGAAATTTATAGTCCCCTTGGACTGATAAGATGCTTATGTAAAATACCAAAGAACAAATTAACGTTTAAGGTAATTCAAATGCAACAAAAAGACTTTTTTAATTATCAGATTGCAGCAGCAAGTTAATTATTCTGTCATACCGTATACAAAATTAAAACACATTATTTATAAAAAAGATGAAATCTGGAATTTGTCTTACAGACTCTCATTTAAAGACGAAATACAAAGTGTTAATCTTCTCAAAGCAAGAATAAAAAAAAACACGGATTTACCAAAACTTAGTTGCCAGAAACCTGGAAATTTGAAAGAGGAAAAAATAAAGCATTTAAAGGATGCATTAAAGTACATGCAGGATGAACAAGATATCGCCTTTTACAAAACAATATTAAAAATGTAATTAAGCATAAATATAATATGCATTTTTGTATTATACCTAATTAAGTGAACCTTTGTTTTTGAATTTTTTCTAAATAAAATTGTCATAAAACTACTGTTTCTTTTTTGTTTGCGGACACAATACTCATAAGACTCGCTATTGGGTGACCCATTTACTCAACACTCATAACATAAAAATTACGATATGTACAGTTGCATATTATTGCAATGGTAAAGTTAAGGTGGGGGTGTCTAGTACCCCCTACCCTAAGTGCCTCAAAGGAGGGAAAGATCGTTCAACTTCAGATTCATTATAATAATTATATAAAGACCTGCGTTCCTGTAACAAAATAAATTGTTAATTAATTAAACAATTAAATTTAATTGAACAATTAAACATGCCATTTAAATATAAGAGGTCCATCTTAGACCATCATGTAGAATCTTTACCTATTCAAAGTAGTCAAGCTATAGATCATAAATTTCACAATAGAGTTTTAAATGACAGTAATACCTTATTTTCAGAGTCTGAAATTAATTTTCTTTCCAAAGGCCTTAAATACAATGTCCAACCATTAAATATCCAACACGTAAAAGAAACACTTGCAGTTGAAACAGAAATCATCACCAATCATTATAATACACCATTGATACCCGATACCATTCCATCACTAGTAACTACATTAACTACCTTATCTAAAGACAATATCACAAAGAACATTTCAGATTCAAACATGATTAAAAGCTTAAAAACAAAAATTAAAGAAAACAACATTTGTATTAGTAAAGCTGACAAGGGTAATTGTTTGGTAATACTTAACAAACAAGATTACTTAAACAAAGTAGAGAATTTCTTAAAATCTGGTGACTTTACAAAACTCAAAAAAGATCCTACTTCAAAATTTGTTTCCAACCTTAAATCTACGCTCAAAGACGTTTCAGAAACTATTAAATATTTTGACCCAAAAGCTTTCACACTAATACCCATGAATCCTTGCATACCTAGACTATACGGTCTACCTAAAATACATAAAACTCAACCAACGGACGTATGTCGTAATGCGTTTTATTTCATGCTACAGATACTAAATCATTGTTTTCATTTAAAAAAATTAAATTGGAATTCAGAATTTAAACATCCATGAATTGAGTATCTATGACAACAGCTTGATTTGATGGTTGTATTTTTTTTTACAGGACTTGTACTGTAAAGTCCCATTTTCCGGACTCAAAACTCTGCCGTAAAACTAACAAATATGACACAGTATGAAATAAATATTATTACAAATTTAGCAAACATATACAATGACAAATACTTAATTAGTGGTGAGTATTTAAATTTTCAACTTCAAGTGTGGTTTCTCTAAACCTACAAAAAGTGGATATTGAACAAATAAGTACTAAGGTGACGAATTGCCTGAAAGCGAACTTATTAAATAATTCGCTCACTGCTTTTGCCAAATCAGCCTGAATGCATTCTGGCATTCGTCTCATTGTCAGAATGCGTTGAGCACACAAACAAAACCTCCAACGGGCGATTCAGTTTTATAAATAGACGATTAAACGTATTGACTATCAGTGAAAGCAAAGGCACATCATTGCTCCAATTTAAAAACAACAATAAAGAGTACGAGAAATTTAAATAGTGGTGTAGGTACAGAAAAAAAAGCTCCTAGATGTAAGCGAAATAGTATATTGTCCAACAGGTGAAAAACGGATATTTTAAACGAGTTGTGACAGTTCGCTACACTCGTGGCTCATTCACACAAGTTTGAAATATTGTTCAGCACTTGACCACGACTCAAAATAAGAAGAAATCAAAGACAGTAAATTTAAATTGAAATTTAAATATATTCAAGTCAAATCCACAAACTTTAATAAACGTAAACGTAAACATAAACAATAGAAACATGTTTAGAAAACTACTCCCATCTTCAGTTTTCTTGTTCCTATTGTAATTTACGTTTATTAAAGTTTGTGGAGTTTGACTTCAATATATTTAAATTTTAACATGTAACTGTATTTTATTGTATATAACACATTCTAATATCTAAAAAATCAGGGTTGTTGAATTATTTGATAAAAACCCACTTAATAATTGCAATGTTAAAGTGTTTGGTACAATAATTAACAATATTGAACGGTGGAGCGTTTCTGGTACGTTCGTAATTACAACGACTAATTAAAAAGATTATTTCACTATTACTGTTATTCACTATAGTGTGTATTATTACCCAGTAAACACATGCACGTTTTTTTTAACGTGGAAAAGCCGTGTATGTGGTTGATAACACGTTTATGGTTGAAAATATCACGTTATATTTTGGTAATACCTTTAACGTTATTTCAACGTATTTTACGTAACGTAAATTCAACGTTGATTTACAATAAAATAATGACTACGTATCTACAAATTACGACAATTCAACGTTAAAAAAATTCGTTATTTTTAAATATTATATTACGCAATAAAGACTTTGTTGCGGTGTATTGTGAGTCGCGATGTTCTCGAAGGACCAATGATTTCAGAACATACTTAAATGATGTTTATTTACGAGTCGTGTACAAGTACAAGTGATAGTGTTTGTTACAGGATGATTGTTGAATACCGAATGAATGAATGGATACAGTCTGGTCTCAGACAGACCGATGGGGGGAGGAGAGTTAGCACCCCCAGTCGTGATAGGAGTGAACATTGCCGCCTCCTTGAAGTTTGCAAATTTCAACATCACATAAAGAGTTATATAATAATTACTAATGCTAAAAATATACAATACAAAAATATAAAGTTATTAGTGAAGTTGCAAACTTCAATATCGCATAAAAGGTTATAAAATAATTACTAGAAAATATATTCACAACTACATGGGTTATAATAATTACTAATTGAAAAAAAAATATAGTATACACAAATATAAAGTTGTCAATGGTCTTCTTCTTGCGGAATAACGCACACTTTTTTGATGGCGCGTTTGAAAACACCACTTATGGTTTTTACGGACTCTACCCGCACGACACCGTCACTCCCTGGGTGCACTTCGACGACGACGCGTCCGAGGCGCCACTGAAGAGGTGGCAAGTTGTCTTCAACCAGGACTACAAGCGTCCCGATGGCGATGTCGGGCTGGGGCACCTGCTGACCCTTGAGTCGCGTCTGAAGCTGCGACAAATATTCTTTGTGCCATCTCTGCCAAAAATGCTGCTGGAGCTGCTGGATCCGCTGCCATCTCGATAGGCGGTTGACTTTCAGATCCGTAATGTCGTCTTCCACGGGAGCCGTGAGCGGTGCTCCGATTAAAAAATGCCCGGGAGTTAAGGCCTAAAGGTCGTTAGGATCTTAGGACAACGGGATTAAAGGGCGCGAATTTAAACAAGCTTCTATTCGCGTAAACAGTGTATAAAACTCTTCATAATTGAGGCAAGCATCACCTAGTACTCTGCGCAAATGATGTTTGACACTTTGAACTGATCGTTCCCAAAGCCCTCCAAAATGGGGCGACCTCCCAGGGATGAAGTTGAATCTCGTACGGTTATTTACAAAATGACTGGAAATTTTGTCAATAAACTTGCTTGACTTAAATAACTCGAGTTCCGCTCCGACAAAATTAGAGCCATTGTCTTTGACATGTCCTCTACGCGAAGAAAACCGCTTGAAAACCGGCCCCGCATAATCTACGCCTGATATTAAAAATATTCGCGAAGGCTGTAGTCTCTCCTTCGGTAAATTGCCCATTTTTTGGGACAATGGTTTAGGTTTGGCACGTGGGCATTTAACGCATGTATGCACCGTTTTTCGCACTAAATTCCTGTCCGATATTGGCCAGAATTTTTGTCTGACGGCTACTAGAGTAGCCTCATTTCCAGCGTGCAATTCGTCTTTATGAAATTTCCGAATTATAATTTTGGTTACATGATGTTTCTCCGGAAGCAAAATTGGGAATTTGTTATCGAACGCGATTGACGCATGTTTAAATCGCCCGCCTACTCTTAGTAGCCCTTTATCGTCAATAAATGGATCTAATTTCGATAATTTACTGGATGTCAAAAGTTTCCCGTTCTGAATAGATTGAATCTCGCTGGCAAACGATACGGATTGCATATGCGTAAATATTACTAAATCAGCACGCTCAATTTCTTCAACTGATAATGGTTCATGTCTTTTTTTTATTTTATTTTTCACGATGTCGAAAAATCGCAAACAATACGCTATGACCTACTCTAATTTCGAAATATAAGAAAACTTATTCATCACGGCTAGGTCTGATTCAACACGCGCGAGAAGAAGTACTTTTGATCTCCTTTCGGTCATTTCCTTCTTTTCGTCGTACGGACTTTGGTACGCCGACGGCCAATTGGCCGAATGAGATTTCAGCCAGTGTGGACCATTCCACCAAAGCTCCGATCGTTTTAATTGACGCGGTAGCATCCTGCGCGATACAATATCGGCCGCATTGTCCTGGGATCTTACGTGTCGCCAATCCGCAATGTCGCTGTTTTCTTGAATTTGGGAGACTCTATTTCCGACGTATGGCGACCAATTATCCGCAGGCTCTGCTAACCAGCACAAAACTATTGTGGAGTCCGTCCAATAATATTTAGAATCGATTTTTAAGTATAAATTATTTATTTATTTATTTATTTATTTATTTATTTTTAAGTTTAAGATACCGTTAATTTTTACCATTAATTGGCGAAGAAGCACTGCCGCGTTAAGCTCAAGTCGTGGGAGCGTGATTTTCTTCGTCGGCGCAACTCGGCTTTTGGCACATAAGAGTGTTACCGAAACATTTCCGTAATTGTCGATTGATTTAACGTAAATAGCGGCACCATAAGCCTTAAGCGACGCGTCCGCGAATCCATGTATTTCAACTAATTTTATTAGTCGCGATGTCAGTAGTTTGCGAGGAATCCGGTAGTCGTTCAGATCTAAAATTTCATTTAGAAATTGTACCCAGGTATCTTCAATTTCTTTAGGTACCGGCTGATCCCAATCGAGCTTTCGCGTCCACATGTGCTGCAATTGGATTTTCGCTTTCACCACAACAGGGTTTATCAAGCCCAAAGGGTCGAATATTTTTTCAACGGTAGATAAAATGCTACGCTTTGTGATCGGTTTGTCATTAATTGGAAGTTTAACCTTATATTTAAGTTCGTCTTTAGTGCAATCCCAAAAAAGCCTAATACTTTGACATCTTCGTCGTTTTTTGAAAAGTTAATAGATGAATTATTATTCGTAGTGGAATTTTGCGTTAACATCCGCGGATCGTTCGCACTGCATTTGCATAATTCGAAACCCGCCGCTGCTAAAATATTTGTTACCTGATTCTTTAATTGTAAGGTCTCCTCTAATGAATCGCTTCCGGTTAACAAATCATCCATATAAAAGTCTCGGTTTATGATCTCGCTTGCTTTCGTATTACTCTGTTGTGCATCTAACGCCAATTGTTTTAGGCATCGTATCGCCAGAAAGGGTGCACAAGTGAGGCCATACGTTAACGTTTTTAGTTTGTAGCTTTTTATCGGTTCGTTACTATTGTCGTTCCATAAGATTCGTACGTAATTAGCATCTTCTGAATTTATTTCAATGATCCGATACATCTTTGTTATGTCGGCGGAAATTGCAAATAGATGGGTCCTAAACGGGCATAAAATATCAAACAAACCACCTTGCAAATTGCCTTCTGTTAATAAATCGTCGTTCAGACACATACCATTTGACGATTTCGCGGAACAATCGAAAACGACCCTTATTTTCGGACCATCGACCGTTTGCTTGTATACTGCCAGATGAGGCAAATAAAATGAATTCGGGTTTTTTAGGTCGCTAAAGGGAACAAGTTCTATGTGGCCTAAATTTAAATATTCGGCCATAAAGTTTTTGTAAATATTAGAGGTTTAGTTTATTTACAACACTCTCAACACTTTATTTGAGTATTCAGATAATGAATTTTTCAACTCACGCGAAATGTCAAAAAACTCGCATACGACTTGTCGTTCGAGAAAAGTCATCGATTATTAAGCGAAATTTGTGTTTGTGTTTGTTTACGATGAGAAATGTCAATAAAATGACATCACTTTCGTGAGTGTTATTACGGCTTGATAACTGTTAAATGAGTGTGGGAGACTTCGTCGTTACTTGAAAGACGTTTAAATTTAGACCATTTACGGTTTAGGCCTGGGTTTAGGCCCTTTAGACAAAGTTATTAGTTTATTTACAATAATGTTCAAAGTACGGTAATGTAGACAACCAACAATACCATCACACTCACTCGATCGATTCAATGGTAGACCCCCTGGCCTTCTAAGTTGTTTTCAAATGCAATTACGTTGCAGGCCAAATTCGCGACCGATTGTTTTGTATCTATATCTCCACTTATTATCCAACCAAATTGCGTTTCTTGGAGGAACGGTTGATTTCTACCTAGCTGAATTGGACCACCGATAAGCAGCTGCCAATATAATCGCGCTCCGATGAGTAGGTCAATTTCCTGCGAGACGTTAAAATTCGGGTCCGCTAAAATAATGTTTAGTGGCAATTGGACCATTGCTTTATTGAATGAGATAGGCGACGTCGACCAGGTAATTTTGGGCAATACAAAACATTCGATGCTGGTGGTAAAATTATTATCAATGCGCGACTTTATTTTAATGTTACAACTCTGGGACGCGGCGTTTTCCGAAATGTTTACCCCTGTAATTAAGGCGTTGCTCTCATGTGTGCGCAATTTTAGTTTTTTACGCATATTTTCTGTTAATAGTGAAACCTCTGAACATTGATCGAGCACGGCTCGGCAATGATGAAAGTTTCCTCGACTATCCGAAATTAGCAACAAATCGGTGGAAAATAAGACCTGGCTAGACTTGGCTATAACGAGAGTGTTTACAGAAATACTGGGGGTTGGATTGAACTCGTTAATGTGCAATAGCGTATGATGCTTTTGTCTGCATTCTTTGCAAACGCTGATGGCCGATTTACATTTGTGCGATTCATGATTGCTTCTGAGACAGTTTCCGCAAAGTTTTAACGCGTTTACCTGCTTAATCCTATCTGCTGATCAAGGAATTCTGTGCACTGAAAAACGTTGTGCTGTTTTTTACAAATGAAGCATCGAATTGTTGAAATTACGTTTGAGCTAAATCTGTTTGATTTGACCATTGGATTCGAATTTTGCTTAAAATATGAATTTGCATTTTTTGCGAATGGTTGCGATTCTTGAAGGCGTTTGAATTTTCATTAATACCGGAACGCATATTATTAATTGCTTCCAAAATTTGGTAGCGTTTTTAAGAAATTCGTTAAAACTGGAGTACGTAGGCACCTCCTTTTCCAGGACTGCTTGCCACTCTTTTCGTGAATTGAAATCTAATTTCTCTAGAATAATTTTATTGGAACTAAAAACGCGTCCCAATATTCTACTTTCAATTTCAATACCTTAAGGGCCGCGATGTTAGCACCCCCACTCGTGATAGGCGTGAACAGACGTTTAATCAATATTGTTAATCAACGAAAGGTACATAATGTTGATAAAATATAAGTTATTTTCTACGTGCAGTTGTGACGTTTGTTTCTCGTGAAATTTTTACATTAAATACACGTGTTTTTCTAGTGTCATATAGGCGTGTTTGTCGTCGTTTATTTTTCGTTAAATTCTTACATTAAGTACACGTGTTTTTCTAATCAAATAAGAAATAAAAATAGTGAAAGAGTTCCAGCAGGGTATAAAAAATCATCCTCATTGTGTAGCCCTATAGGTTATTGGGTTTAAAAGGAGGTTTTTCAATTTACTTACTTCTTATTTTTTTTATTATTGTATTTTACTTTACCTCAATTTACTTTTTTTTGTAAAAAATTATGTTAAAAAATATATATTCATTATTTAAATCATAACTTAAATCAAATTATTTAAAATAGAAAAGAACGAATGGCGGTGAAGTCTAAATTATTATTTTTGACTATTATTTCTCGTAAAATTTTAACAATAAATACACGTGTTTTTCTAGTCATCTATACTACAAATAAAAACGCCTTCGAGGCGTGTTTTGGCGCCGTTTACTTTTCGTGACATTTTCACGTTAAGTATACACGTGTTTTTGTAGGCAAATAAACACTAGAAAGAACGTATTCCATATCATATTATTAAGCGTGTTTTGTGGTCAAGTTTATATATAAGTTATTAAGGGGTTTCAAAGATAAAAATTATGATTTTAAAATACATAATATATAATAATCCTACTTAATTTATATTTTTTCTTTGAATTACGATTAAAATCAAATATAGAAGCATAGAAAGGAATTAATGTGGGTAAAATATAAGTAATTTTTGACGTTCAGTTCTGATATTAATTTCTCGTGAAATTTTTACATTAAATTCACGTGTTTATATAGTCATATAATTATATTAAAATTTAAATATATCTATGTCAAACTCCACAAACTTTAATAACTGTAAGATTACTAATGGTACATGTTTCGGCAGAACACTTCTGCCATCATCAGCCCTAATTTAACAAGAGATTAATGATACAATTGATGAATTACAAGAGGGGTTCTTACCTTAAAGAATATAAAAAATTATGACATTGACGTAATTTTGAATTAAATTTGACGTTTTCAAAGGGTTACATGATTTTTAAAAGATTTCGTAAAAACAACATTTTATAAATGTAAAAATTAAAAATGGATCAAAGAGAATCTGGTAAGTTTATTTGAGTGAAAAATTAAAATAGTGAATTAATAATGGGATTATTGAAGTTATTCTGTTCATTTAAACAAGATCTGTTTTCCAGTTTCAAGGCTTTCCTTATTTCCAAAGTCTCGAGAAAATCTAATTTCCGGCCTTTATTGCATTTATGAATCAATTTGGAATTTGATGGTGAAAAACTATGTTTCGTTATTAATATATGATTGGCGAAAGAAGAAGGTGTTGATGGTGGAGGATCAAGATCTGTGTTGTTATAGATGTGCCTGAAATGTTCTTTAATACGGTCTGATATTTTGCAAATTCCATCAGACACTAGACTTGTTTCATTTGACGTAGTTAATTTATTCCCCAGCATCCCACCCAAATCTTGCTTATTAATTTTAAAAAACCTACTATTTAATTCTAATATGCCAACCATACATGCACTAAATTTACATTCACTTTGTGAGACTGTCCTAGATCAAAATTTCTTTCAATTTAATAATAATTTTTATTCACAAGACTCAGGCTTAGCAATGGGCTCTAATTTGTCACCTCTTTTAGCAGAAATATTCATTAATAACTTGGAAGATCAGTTTTTAACTTCTTCACCTTTTAAAGATCATTTTCTCTTTTGGTACAGATATGTAGATGACATAATTGTTTTATTCAAAGGATCTGATTCTAAACTTGATAACGCACTCAGCAACTTAAATTCTTTAAACCAATCCATTAAATTCACCGTTGAAATTGAAATCAATTCCCAAATCCCCTTTTTAGACTTGTTAATCACTAGAAATAATAATACTTATAAATTTGACATTTATAGAAAACCTAGTATCACAGATTGCGTAATACCTTTTGACTCTTGTCACCCTGTTTTGCAGCTTTTTATTCCTTTTTCCACCGATTATTTTCTATACCACTATCAGATTCATCTTTTCAAACAGAACTTAATAACATTAAACAAATCGCTTCAAATAATGGATATTCTTTAAAAACTATAAATAAATTATACTATAGATACTATAACAAATTCAAATACACACACTACTTGGTTAAAAATCCTTCAGAAACAATTTCCTTTTCAAATTCATTAACATATTTTGGCGTCGTCTCAGAGAAATGTTCTAAAATACTTAAGAAAAACGGTTTTAAAGTTTCATTTAAAACAGATAACGACTTATCCAGATTTTCTATTAAAAATAAAGATCCATTAGATTACAAATCATCATCAGGTGTATACAAATTAAGCTGCTCTACTTGTGAGTCATTCTACATAGGTCAGACAGGTCGCAAAGTATCAGACCGTATTAAAGAACATTTCAGGCACATCTATAACAACACAGATCTTGATCCTCCACCATCAACACCTTCTTCTTTCGCCAATCATATATTAATAACGAAACATAGTTTTTCACCATCAAATTCCAAATTGATTCATAAATGCAATAAAGGCCGGAAATTAGATTTTCTCGAGACTTTGGAAATAAGGAAAGCCTTGAAACTGGAAAACAGATCTTGTTTAAATGAACAGAATAACTTCAATAATCCCATTATTAATTCACTATTTTAATTTTTCACTCAAATAAACTTACCAGATTCTCTTTGATCCATTTTTAATTTTTACATTTATAAAATGTTGTTTTTACGAAATCTTTTAAAAATCATGTAACCCTTTGAAAACGTCAAATTTAATTCAAAATTACGTCAATGTCATAATTTTTTATATTCTTTAAGGTAAGAACCCCTCTTGTAATTCATCAATTGTATCATTAATCTCTTGTTAAATTAGGGCTGATGATGGCAGAAGTGTTCTGCCGAAACATGTACCATTAGTAATCTTACAGTTATTAAAGTTTGTGGAGTTCGACTTAGATATATTTAAATTTTAACTATTTATTATATATTTATATAAAAAAATTAGTTCTTCAATACTTATTCTACAAATAATATACGAAAGTAAATTATAAAATTATTATGAATTGTGGATTATTTATTTTAGACATTTATAAATAAAATAATTAAAAATTGTTCATCAATACATGTAGGAAGGAAAAATTTGAGAATTTTCCTCAATTTCCATGGGAGTCGCTGATCAGATCCTGACTTCTTGACTATGGAACCACCTCAAGAGTATACCCTTTCAAATAAAAGAAGAATTTTGAAACTCGGCCCACAATTGACGCAGAAATCGGTGAACATATATGATGAAGTCGGTTTATAAAAGGGAGCGAAAATTTGAAGATTTTTCTCGATTTCCATGGAATTCCCTGATCAGATCCTGACTTTTTGACAATGGAACTACCTCAAGAGTATACCCTTTCAAATAAAAGAAGAATTTTGAAAATCGGCCCACAATTGACGAATAAATCGGTGAACATACATGAAGTCGGTTAATAAAAGGGAGCAAAAATTTTAGTATTATTCTCGATTTCCATGGGATTCCCTGGTCAGATTCTAATTTTTTGATAATGGAACCACCTTAAGAGCATACCCTTTCAAATAAAAGAAGAATTTTGAAAATCGGTCCACAATTGACGAAGAAATCGGTGAACATACATGAAGTCGGTTAATAAAAGGGAGCGAAATTTTGAGTATTCTTCTCGATTTCCACGGGATTCCTTGGTCAGATCCAGATCTTTTTATAATGGAATCACCTTAAGAGTATACCCTTTCAAATAACAGAAGAATTTTGTAAATCGGTCCACAATTGACGAAGAAATCGGTGAACATAAATGAAATATAATTATATAAATGTTCTGAGGTAACAAAAAAAAACATACAACCGAATTGATAACTCCCTCCCTTTTGAAGTCTGTTAAAAAAAAAAACGCAAAACATTTTTTTTTTTTAGATAAATATCATACATATTGTTTAAATAATATTAATAGTTATGTCCCCGCTCCAAAAGGTTTCTGATTATAAATAATATAAAAAAACAAATATTAAAAAAAAAAACATCTAAATCGGAGCTGTTTCTGAGGACTTCCGAGAAAAAGACTTCATTGACGCGACTATCTCTATATATAAATGCGAAACTGATTTCTCACTGATCACCGCATAGCCGAGATCGTTGAGTCTTGAAGCGTGAAATTTGGTAGGAACGTAGTTTTTAGGGCGTATAGGCGCACTAAGAAAGGATTTTTGAAAATTCCGTTTCTAAGGGGGTGAAAATGGGGTTAATTGGTGTCTCTAGACTCCAACTAAGTTGAAAACGAAAAACGGTAGAGAAGTGAAAATTCGTACCCGAACTCGCTTTTGAAAATAACTCGACCGCTTTTTGACGATTTTCCAAAAAATTATTTACAAACGCCGAAAAATGGGGGGAAAGGGGAAAACGGTTTTTATAAAAAAATTCATAAATCGACAACTCGGCATGCTGAAAACGTGAAAATTGGGATTTAGACTCAGCTTTGAAAATAACTAGACCCGTGTTTGACGATTTTGCAAAAATTTCTTTACCGACCGAGAAAAAATTAGGGGTGGTTTACCCAAAATTCCTATAACTTGCAAACTGACAGTATTGCTGTCGTGAAAATTGGGATTTAGATTCTCCTTTAAAAAATACCGGACCCGTGTTTGACGATTTTCCAAAATAAATTTACCAACGGCAGGAAAAGGGGAGGGTGGATTTGGGGGTGCTTTTTCTCGAAATTCTTATAACTTGAAGGTGGAAAATGTTACAAGCATGAGAATTGGCACTCGGACTCTCCTTTAAGATTAAGTAGACCCGTATTTGACGATTTCCCAAAAAAATATTTACCAACCCCGAAAAAGGGGCGTAAATGGAGAGGGTAGTTTCCCTGAGAATTCTCATACCAGGAGAACAAATAGTGTTACATACGTGAAAATTGGAAACTATATTCTCCTTTAAAAAAGACCGGACCCGTGTTTGACGATTTTGGAAGAAAGATGACCAACGGCGAGAAAACGAGAGGGTGGATTTGGGGGTGATTTTTCTCAAAATGCTTATAACTTGAAGGTCGAGAATGTTACAGGCATGAGAATTGGTACTCGGACTCTCACCTTAAAATAACTAGACCCGTGTTTGACGATTTTGCAAAAAATTTATTACAAACCCCAAAAAAGGGGCGTAAATGAGGAGGGTAGTTTTCCTGAGAATTCTCATAACAGGAAAACAAATAGTGTTACATACGTGAAAATTGGAATCTAGATTCTCCTTTAAAAAAGCCCGGACCCGTGTTTGACGATTTTGGAAAAAAAATTACCAACGGCGAGAAAAGGAGAGGGTAGATTTGGGGGTGATTTTTCTCAAAATGCTTATAACTTGAAGGTCGAGAATGTTACAGGCATGAGAATTGGCACTCGGACTCTCCTTTAAAATTAACTAGACCCGTATTTGACGATTTTCCAAAAAAATATTTACCCATCCCGAAGAAGGGGCGTAAATGGATAGGGTAGTTTTCCTGAGAATTTTCATAACAGGAAAACAAATAGTGATACATACGTGAAAATTGGGAACTAGATTCTCCTTTAAAAAAGACCAGACCCGTGTTTGACGATTTTGGAAAAAAAATTACCAACGGCGAGAAAAGGGGAAGGTGGATTTGGGGGTGATTTTTCTCAAAATGCTTATAACTTGAAGGTCGAGAATGTTACAGGCATGAGAATTGGCACTCGGACTCTCACCTTAAAATAACTAGACTCGTGTTTGACGATTTTGCAAAAATTTAATTACAAACCCCAAAAAAGGGGCGTAAATGAGGAGGGTAGTTTTCCTGAGAATTCTCATAACAGGAAAACAAATAGTGTTACATACGTGAAAATTGGGAACTAGATTCTCCTTTAAAAAAGACCGGACCCTTGTTTGACGATTTTGGAAAAAAAATAACCAACGGCGAGAAAAGGAGAGGGTGGATTTGGAGGTTAATTTTTCTCAAAATGCTTATACTTGAAGGTCGAGAATATTACAAGCATGCGAACTGCCACTCGGACTCTCCTTTAAAATTAACTAGAACCGTATTTGACGATTTTCCAAAAAAATATTTACCAACCCCGAAAAGGGGCGTAAATGGGGAGAGTAATTTTCCTGAAAATTCTCATAACTGGAAAACAAATAGTGTTATTTACGTGAAAATTGGGATCTAGATTCTCCTTTAAAAAAGACCGGACCTGTGTTTGACGATTTTGGAAAAAAAATTACCAACGGCGAGAAAAGGAGAGGGTGGATTTGGGGTTTGATTTTTCTCACAATGCTTATAACTTGAAGGTCGAGAATGTTACAGGCATGAGAATTGGCATTCGCACTCTCATCTTAAAATTAACTAGACCCGTATTTGACGATTTTCCAAAAAAATATTTACCAACCCCGAAAAAAGGGCGTAAATGGAGAGGGTAGTTTTCCTGAGAATTCTCATAACAGGAAAGCAAATAGTGCTACATACGTGAAAATTGGGATCTAGATTGTCCTTTAATAAAAAAGACCGGACCCGTGTTTGACGATTTTGGAAAAAAAAAGTTACCAACGGCAAGAAAAGGAGAGGGTGGATTTGGAAGTGATTTTTCTTAAAATGTTTATGACTTGAAGCACTCTGCTTTAAAAATAACTAGACCCGCCTTTGATGTTATTGCAAAAAAATGTTTTTTTTTACTTTTTGTTATTTATTATTAAAAACTGCTTTAAGCGGCGGTACCAATTCCAAATACAGAGTGATCATAAAGTTCCGCACAAAATTTATAATTTAGTTATGTAATGTTTTTGCAAAAACTTTCGAACAGGAAAGGTTCGAACGAAAAAAAAATTGTTTTTAAATTCCCATCTTTTGACATAAAAATTTTCTGCTTTTGAACTATGACATAGTCATAAATTTTTTTAAATGGCAACCCCCATTTTTTTTGGGTGTCTACACTTTTCAATTATTTATTCAACAAGAGTAAAAAATTGATATTGTATAATTTTTTTAAATTACGTTTTACCAAAAAAATAAAAAAATATTCTTTGAAAATTAAATTATGGATTTTGTGCGGAACTGTATGATCACTCTGTATAAGCGCCAATAAAGCCAACCCCAACTTACGCGAGCAATGCCGCGGGTAACTGCTAGTCAAATAATATTTTAAAAAAAGCTAGCAGTTTTGTCTCAACACCTTTGTCATTTATAATCAATCTATCTTTGCAGCAGTGACATTTTCCTAGTAGCCTAAAAAAGTAAACGCAAAGCCATTATACGAAAACAAAGGAGATATAAACTCAATCCTCACATACATCCATTAAATTCACCGTTGAAATTGAAATCAATTCCCAAATCCCCTTTTTAGACTTGTTAATCACTAGAAATAATAATACTTATAAATTTGACATTTATAGAAAACCTAGTATCACAGATTGCGTAATACCTTTTGACTCTTGTCACCCTGTTTCCCATAAATTTGCAGCTTTGTATTCCTTTTTCCACCGATTATTTTCTATACCACTATCAGATTCATCTTTTCAAACAGAACTTAATAACATTAAACAAATCGCTTCAAATAATGGATATTCTTTAAAAACTATAAATACATTATACTATAGATACTATAACAAATTCAAATACACACACTACTTGGTTAAAAATCCTTCAGAAACAATTTCCTTTTCAAATTCATTAACATATTTTGGCGTCGTCTCAGAGAAATGTTCTAAAATACTGAAGAAAAACGGTTTTAAAGTTTCATTTAAAACAGATAACGACTTATCCAGATTTTCTATTAAAAATAAAGATCCATTAGATTACAAATCATCATCAGGTGTATACAAATTAAGCTGCTCTACTTGTGAGTCATTCTACATAGGTCAGACAGGTCGCAAAGTATCAGACCGTATTAAAGAACATTTCAGGCACATCTATAACAACACAGATCTTGATCCTCCACCATCAACACCTTCTTCTTTCGCCAATCATATATTAATAACGAAACATAGTTTTTCACCATCAAATTCCAAATTGATTCATAAATGCAATAAAGGCCGGAAATTAGATTTTCTCGAGACTTTGGAAATAAGGAAAGCCTTGAAACTGGAAAACAGATCTTGTTTAAATGAACAGAATAACTTCAATAATCCCATTATTAATTCACTATTTTAATTTTTCACTCAAATAAACTTACCAGATTCTCTTTGATCCATTTTTAATTTTTACATTTATAAAATGTTGTTTTTACGAAATCTTTTAAAAATCATGTAACCCTTTGAAAACGTCAAATTTAATTCAAAATTACGTCAATGTCATAATTTTTTATATTCTTTAAGGTAAGAACCCCTCTTGTAATTCATCAATTGTATCATTAATCTCTTGTTAAATTAGGGCTGATGATGGCAGAAGTGTTCTGCCGAAACATGTACCATTAGTAATCTTACAGTTATTAAAGTTTGTGGAGTTCGACATAGATATATTTAAATTTTAATTTAAATTTACTCCACTTGGATTTAAGAACATTCTTCTTGTTTATATAATTATATGGTACATTCATGTACTACAAAGGAACGCATTCCGCGTCTTTTACAGATTCCATATGGGCGGTTTTTGCGCCAAGTTTAGAAGCCACTGTAAATTGTTTGTTGCGGGTTATAAAACATATGTACATTTTTTAAAATCACATTTTGAATAAAATAGAATGGTTATAGAATTTAAAAGTAGACCAATGGAAATATTTAGTAAGGCTTGCATTTCTTGCATAATTTTTACGAAACATGGTAACGACTAAGTTAGCACTTGTAAACATTTGGCACCCCGCATTTTACCCAAGCAACCTTGAAAGTTTGACGTTTTCTAGTGGTTGAAATGTTTTAGGATCATCTCGCCCGCCTAGTACGCAATAGAGATGAACAATCGCTCTTTAAGAATTCATATAATTATTCGAAAACAAAACAATTGAGTTCACTCATTACCCTGATGATGCCAACATTGTTGGCGAAACGTGCGTCGGTATTTATAATAAAAATTGTTTTTGGTGTTTTAGGGAAAACTGAAAAGTATTCATATAATTATTATTAAATTAAAATTAAAAAATGAAATTGACATTCCCTATCCTATTATGATGTTAATGTTATAAAAAATTACAAAAGCGCTTTAACCCAACAGCAAAGAAATAATTCAATGTAGGTAGCTATATTTAATTACGTAGATAGGTACTTACTTTATATTCTTTAAGGTAAGAACCCCTCTTGTAATTCATCAATTGTATCATTAATCTCTTGTTAAATTAGGGCTGATGATGGCAGAAGTGTTCTGCCGAAACATGTACCATTAGTAATCTTACAGTTATTAAAGTTTGTGGAGTTCGACATAGATATATTTAAATTTTAATTTAAATTTACTCCACTTGGATTTAAGAACATTCTTCTTGTTTATATAATTATATGGTACATTCATGTACTACAAAGGAACGCATTCCGCGTCTTTTACAGATTCCATATGGGCGGTTTTTGCGCCAAGTTTAGAAGCCACTGTAAATTGTTTGTTGCGGGTTATAAAACATATGTACATTTTTTTAAATCACATTTTGAATAAAATAGAATGGTTATAGAATTTAAAAGTAGACCAATGGAAATATTTAGTAAGGCTTGTATTTCTTGCATAATTTTTACGAAACATGGTAACGACTAAGTTAGCTCTTGTAAACATTTGGCACCCCGCATTTTACCCAAACAACCTTGAAAGTTTGACGTTTTCTAGTGGTTGAAATGTTTTAGGATCATCTCGCCCGCCTAGTACGCAATAGAGATGAACAATCGCTCTTTAAGAATTCATATAATTATTCGAAAACAAAACAATTGAGTTCACTCATTACCCTGATGATGCCAACATTGTTGGCGAAACGTGCGTCGGTATTTATAATAAAAATTGTTTTTGGTGTTTTAGGGAAAACTGAAAAGTATTCATATAATTATTATTAAATTAAAATTAAAAAATGAAATTGACATTCCCTATTCTATTATGGTGTTAATGTTATAAAAAATTACAAAAGCGCTTTAACCCAACAGCAAAGAAATAATTCAATGTAGGTAGCTATATTTAATTACGTAGATAGGTACTTACAAATATTAATTTAAATGTGTTTGTTAAAGTTGAAAACAAAAATTAAGATCTTTAATTATTAGTCGCGTCAATAAAGTCTTTTTCTCGGAAGTCCTCAGAAACAGCTCCGATTTTGATGTTTTTTTTTTATATTTGCTTTTTTTATATTATTTATAATCAGAAACCTTTTGGAGCGGGGACATAACTATTAATATTATTTAAACAATATCTATGATATTTATCTAAAACAAAAATTATTTTGCGTTTTTTTTAACAGACTTCAAAAAGGGAGGAAGTTATCAATTCGGTTGTATGTTTTTTTTTAATGCTTGTTACCTCAGAACATTTATATATTTATATTTCATTTATGTTCACCGATTTCTTCGTCAATTGTGGACCGATTTACAAAATTCTTCTTTTATTTGAAAGGGTATACTCTTAAGGTGATTCAATTATCAAGAAATCAGGATCTGACCAAGGAATCCCATGGAAATCGAGAAGAATACTCAAATTTTCGCTCCCTTTTATTAACCGACTTCATGTATGTTCACCGATTTCTTCGTCAATTGTGGACCGATTTTCAAAATTTTTCTTTTATTTGAAAGGGTATACTCTTGAGGGAGTTCCATTATCAAAGAATCAGGATCTGACCAGGGAATCCCATGGAAATCGAGAAAAATACTAAAATTTTCGCTCGCTTTTATTAACCGACTTCATGTATGTTCACCGTTTTATTCGTCAATTGTGGGTCGATTTTCAAAATTCTTCTTCAATTTGAAAGGGTATACTCTTGAGGTAGTTCCATTGTCAAATAGTCAGGATCTGATCAGGGAATCCCATGGAAATCGAGAAAAATCCTCACATTTTCGCTCCCTTTTATTAACCGACTTCATGTAGGTTCACCGATTTCTTCGTCAATTGTGGACCGATTTACAAAATTCTTTTTTTATTTGAAAGGGTATACTCTTGAGGTAGTTCCATTGTCAAAAAGTCAAGATCTGATCAGAGAATCCCATGGAAACCGAGAAAAATCCTCAAATTTTCGCTCCCTTTTATTAACCGACTTCATTATGTATGTTCACCGATTTCTGCGTCAATTGTGGGCCGATTTTCAAAATTCTTCTTTTATTTGAAAGGGTATACTCTTGAGGTGGTTCCATTGTCAAAAAGTCAGGATCTGATCAGCGACTCCCATGGAAATCGAGGAAAATTCTCAAATTTTTCCTTCCTACAAGTATTGATGAACAATTTTTAATTATTTTATTTATAAATGTCTAAAATAAATAATCCACAATTCATAATAATTTTATAATTTACTTTCGTATATTATTTGTAGAATAAGTATTGAAAAACTAATTTTTTTATATAAATATAATAAATAGTGTTAAAACAATAAAAATAATTATTTCCCCACTTCAAAAGGTTTCTGATTTTGAATAATATATAAAAACAAACATTCACAAAACACCAAATCTCTTTTGAGAGTCGTGTCGCGAAGTTTGAGTGTGTCTTTGACCGAAGAAGAGTTTAGTGTTGGTCAGGGAATGAATAGTTTTTGAAAACGAAATTGAAAGCAGGTATAATTAAGGGACAATTTGAAACATACGTTGAGAATTTTTACCGTTTAGGGGCTGGAATTTTGAGAAGAACGGATAGTGGTTTATGATGGGAGCTGAAGGTTGAGGGACCGACGACGCGAGCGTAATTTTATTGTCGAAAATACATAATAACCAAACGTATAGATCAGTCATATCATTGAATATCAATACTCTATTTAGAGTAGTTAGAGTATTGATATTCAATGGTACTATCAATGAAGATAACTGCCTTATCAAATTTGTTTTGACACAAAACTTTCAAAATGCACGTGATTTACAGCTTTTTTTTATTGCGGCTTGCACCCCGAACGAAACGAAACCAAGGAACTCTTTCCAGATGTGTCATCTGTGCTTGGCCATTGCGTTGTTCGATTTCGTTCATTTTCATTTTTTGTCTGAGATCGTGCAGTTCGTTTCGTTTTCGTTTGCCTTAACTAGTTTTGATATTTGTGTAGCTTCCAAAAGTCCTAAAGGTAAGTAGTTCAGTGTTTTATTTAAAAGTAGTAACTAAATATACATTTTTTATGCATATTACTAACCAGATTTTAAATTTATTCGGCAAGTGTACCGATTTTCTGACTTTCGTCAAAAGTGGTACTCCATGTAAGACCTGGGGGTCTACCATTGAATCGATCGCGCGAGTATGATGGTATTGTTTGTTGTCTACATTACCGTACTTCGAACATTATTGTAAATAAACTAATAACTTTGTCTAAAGGGCCTAAACCCAGGCCTAAACCGTAAATGGTCTAAATTTAAACGTCTTTCAAGTAACAACGAAGTCTCCCACACTCATTTAACCGTTATCACGCCGTAATAACACTCACAAAAGAGACGTCATTTTATTGATATTTCTCATCGTAAACAAACACAAACACAAATTTCGCTTAATAATCGATGACTTTTCTCGAACGGCAAGTCGTATGCGAGTTTTTTGACATTTCGCGTGAGTTGAAAAATTCATTATCTGAATACTCAAATAAAGTGTTGAGAGTGTTGTAAATAAACTAAACCTCTAATATTGAGTTAAAAAAGGAATAAATATTTAATTTAGTGTTTTTTCCCCGCCTTGAAAGAGTGAGGTTATGTCTGTTTATTGTTTATGTAGTAGTGTGCATGGTGTGCATTGGATTAATTGTATTTTAACATTAGTTCGTTGTATAGTTTGTGCCCTTAAACAGCTAAAGACAAAATGGAGGATGACTTTGTTAAGTTCCTGTACAATATAGAAGACCTTAGAAAAGTTAGACAAAAGTAAGTAAACATACACTCTCTACTAAGTACTTAAATGATTGTTTTTTAGAGATTTTTACAATGAGAATTTTTCATTCTTTAATTATTAATTATGATTGTGTTATTGTGTATATAGATATAAGAAATAAAATGTTGATATTAAGCCTAAGTTATTGTAAAACAACCTTTCTCCACACTTTCGATTATTTCTGTGGTCCAATTACACTATTTGATTGGTCTGACACTCCTCCAGTAATAACACCCCCTGGGGGTCTACCACTGACATCGATGAGTGAGTGAGGTAATTAATCCAATGCACACTACTACATAAACAATAAACAGACATAACCTCACTCTTTCTTAACCAAGGCGTGAAATAAACCCTAAACTAACTATTTATTCCTTTTTTACTCAATATTAAAGGTTTAGTTTATTAACACTCTCAAGACTTTATTTGAGTATTTAGATGTTGAATTTTTCAACTAACGCGAAATGTCAAATTTCACGAGAGTCATCGATCTTTAAGTGTGTTTGTTTACGATGAGAAATGTCAATAAAATGACGTCACTTTTGTGAGTGTTATTACGGCTTGATAATCTTGTAAAGAGTGTGGGAGACTTCGTTGTTACTTGAAAGACGTTCAAATTTAGACCGTCTACGGTTTAGGCCCTTTAGACTGAGTTATAAGTTCCGGAATAAGTTCATTTTCAATAATCTACGAAGTACGGTAATGTAGACAACCAATTATACCATGTCACTCACTCACCGGTTTCACTGGTAGACCCCCTGGCCTTCTTACAAGGTTTTAAAGATTCATTTTAAGACAGGTATACACATATACGAGTATGATAATATATTTATGATTTTTCTAATTTTTTTTTTTTTAATTTTTGAGCTTCTTTGCAGAGGATTATGACACAGACGATAAAAAGGCCAACAACCTCATCAAGGAGATTGGGGAAACTGCAGAGGAAACAACTCATCAGTGGAAAGTCTCTCAAGAAAGAAAGTTTTTTGTGATGAGTCTCTTTTTGATGGTAAGCGGCGTCGAAATGTAAGTATTGGAGAGGATTTTTGTTGTACACCGACGACGTCTTATGCATCGTCAATATCAGCATTTTCTCCAACTTCAACATTATCCTGGTAAATTGTGTCATTTTATATCATTCACAACAATCATAGTACCTAGTAAAGTTTTTTTTTATTTTTGCAATAGTTTTAACTTTAATACACACTAATTGAAAGTCATCTAAATTGATATTTCTATACAGGGTGTACGATTTCGCAAAATGTATAATAACTTTTTTTTTTTAAATGGAACACCCTATATTCCATTATTCCACCAAAAAGCATTTTTAATAAGCTTTCTGTCAATATATAGTTTGTCTCGGCAAATGTTAGTACTTTAGATAATTTTTACAAAAAACCTCAAAAACTTTCCCAAATTGATGAAATCGTGTATTAAGATCAAATCGCCTTGGACTTGTTGCAATGGAGATATCATTTTAGACTGGTTACCATGGAGCCGTTTGTTCTTGTTGACAGTAAATTATCCTGTAACAAATAGTTTCACTTTTATGATTTTTTTACAAACTGAATTTTACGAAAAAAGTAATGATGAATATGGTATAA
Organism: Diaperis boleti; assembly: GCA_963583935.1. Classification (NCBI taxonomy): domain Eukaryota; kingdom Metazoa; phylum Arthropoda; class Insecta; order Coleoptera; family Tenebrionidae; genus Diaperis; species Diaperis boleti. Next base: position 40,680,631 of record OY757245.1, on the reverse strand, counting down.
TGCGTTAGGAGAAGCCGAAAGAAATTCCTTTTTGGGCACAAAAATTTACAACGTTTTGAAAACACTGGAAACGTCGCCTACAACAAAGAACAATTAATTGGTAGAAGAGTAGGTGAAAACACTGAGCTAGAAGTTTTATTAATCTTAGAATAAAATCTTCACTTCAGTACAAAAGAAATTGCTGCCCACTCTGATATTTCGAAATCTTCAGTAAACCGTGTGATAAAAAAAACATTGGTTTCATCCATACCACATTGAACTCCATCAACAATTGCAAGAAGCTTATTTTGCAAAAAGAGTGGAATTGTACAAAATAATGGACAATCTTCTAGAAAGGAATCGAAATATTTTATACAGAATTTTGTTCACTGATGGCACATAACATGCACTATTATGCTACTGAAAATCCCCACTGGATGCGGACGATTTATTATCAGAATCTGTGGTCCTTAATGTGGTTGCAACAGGATGGAGATCCTGTACATTTCTATGGGAATGTAAAAACATATTTAAATGACTCGTTGCCGAGACGTTGGATTGGTAAGGGCGGCCCTGTAAAATGGCCCGCAAAATCATCAGATTTAAGTTCTCTAGATTTTTTCGTTTGTGGTTATGTAAAGGATATAGTCTATCGAATTCTTACGTAAACCTAAGCCTGTCTACCTCTCGGTGTCATTTCTGAAGTAATTTAATAAATTAGACAATAAACGACTATCTTCTTGGCAACAAGTCCAAGGCGATCTGATCTTAATAGGCAATTTTAGCATTTCAGGAAACTTCGCAACAAATTATTCACATAGTATTTAATTCGTTTGCCTGGTTACATTTTTCGGTAAAACTTGATATTGCAAATTATATAATTCTAATTCATAGTATTAGTAATAGAATCATAGTAGGTATTACGATCGCTATGTATTTAATAAGCAGTCATGGTTAACTAATCAATTGCTCGGTAAAAAAATCGTGCCCCATGTTTGAAACCCACACTGCCAAGCATAATATGTTATTCGCATAGTAAAAATCATGGAGGCTCGGTATGAAAATCTGAATGTTTAGTACTTTATGAAGAGTGTTCAGTGTATTGGACGCTCGGTATAAAAATCTAAATGTTAAGTACTTTCCGAGTAGAATGTTATTCGCATAGAAAAAATCATGTTATATAATATATTTACTGGCTTACCCGACGAACTTTGTACCGCCTCAGAATCAATAACACAGGCGCCCCCCTGGGCCCCCATATCCATGTTTTAATAGTTATTCTGCTATTCGGGGCGGAGACAAATCCAACAAATCAAAGATCATAAAAGCCGTTCTTGAGTTATAAACCCAAGGGGGGCCCTGGCCCGATGTCCCTATTTTAATAGTTATTCTGCTATTCGGGCGGAAACATATTCAACAAATCAAATTTCATAAAAATCGGTCCAGCCCAAGAGGACCCCCTGGGCCCCCGTGTCCATGTGAAAAATAGTTTACCACCTATTCTCTTACCTATCAAATATACAAAAAAATAACATAAAAAGCGGTCCAGGTCAAGGGGGCCCCGTGGGCCCCCCTATCTATATAAAAAATAGTTTACCACCTATTCTCATATTTACCAAATATACTGTGCGTGACGCAATTAAATACGTATTAAATGATGTTATATTTTATACCGAACAAACATTTTTTATACTGTGCATAACGCAATAAAATACATTACAGTTTACTATGCAAACATATATTTAAATACTCGTGTAACCTACAGTGCAACTGGTTACTATACTTACAATGACAATTATTTACTGTGCAAAAATGCATTAAAATACCGAACAGTTAATTACATTATCGTGTGGCAATCGTCCCCCAAAAAGCCCGTTTTGATATCTTTCAAAATGAGGGCGTAATTGATGGTCCATACACCTCTGGGACACCCGGTATGTCATAAAGATCAACATTTTTTTTCAATATACTTAGTTCCTAAAATCACCTAAAAAAGACGTCTTTTCAACCTCGTAAAAATACCTAAAAGAGAGGTGTTTTATCAGAAGTTTGTAACACGTCATTTTTACACGTCAAAAGTTACGTTGATTTCGGCGACATCGTAACGTCTATTCAACGGTTGGTAGATACTCGTTTGTTTTACGTTTTTTTCACGTTCTTTTGTTTACAGAAAATTAGTACGTCTTAACAATGTGGCAAAATCACGTAAAAAAAGGTGTTTTACTAGACGGTATAGCACGTCATATTTGGGGTCGTCCATTAATTACGTGAGCTCAAAATGGGGGGGAGGGGTCCAGTAAAATCTCATCAAATCTCATCTAAAGGGAGCAGGAGGTCATTGAAAATCTCACGTCAACTTTTTAATTCAAAAAATAAACATTATTATTAAATAGAAGATAAAAATCATTAAACTTATTTTTTTAATTTTTTTAAGGTTTTCTATTTTGGCCGCAAACAATTTTTTTATTACAATAACAATCTCGAGTATAGACAGTATTAAATATTTTCTGTCTGGGATTCCCAGAATTGAGACAATAATTGCAGCACAATTTATTTACCAGACTCTTTTCGTGAAAATCCCCGCCGGGTTAAAAAATCTTTCAACGAACAATACAGAACTCCCATGTCCATGCCCATGCCCATGGAGTGACTGAACAATTAGGGAAGGTAGTCTATTTTTATTGTTGTAATTTAAATAAATTTGTTATAGTGTCCCTTAAACGCACTATTATTTTCCCCCTCTATATTAGATCAGTATTAAGGCTTAGGTATTTGGTGGTATTTAGCCAGATACATGAACATACATGAAAATTAATTACTTAAAATTGTAAGGGATAAATCTCACGTGATGGGGAGGGGGGGTTTCACCAAATCTCACCATATCTCATCAAGGGGGAGGGAGGGGTCCAAATTAACAGAAAAACACCTCACGTAATTAATGGACGGCCCCTTTACACTCGAAAGTAACGTTGAAGTCGGCGACATCGTAACGTCTATACAACCGTTGGTACTCGTTTTTTTTTTACGTTTTTCTCACGTGGTTGTGTTCACTGGGTACTAGTTTCGGTCGACATTAGTTTCCTAACAAAGGCAGAAATAATATGTACTTCAACACTAAAAGTTATGTCAATTTATTGAAATTGTACATGCTATTTTTTATCATTATTATAAAACTTCCTATAATAATGTCCCACTGAATTACGTTTCATAAAAGCTGTTAAACTTACCAACTTTTTTTATATTGATATTTTTCTTCAAGGATAATGCATCGAGCAAATGCTCCACAATGTTTTTGGAGGCTTTGAATTTTTACTGAAAATATGCTAGCACATCATTGATCTTTTTCACTCGTTTTTTTTTACACCAATCATCAAATTGTTGATACATTTTCTATTTTTGAGGGGCGCGATTCAGACTCCGCTGCACTGAATCTTCAGCTTATTGTGCCCCACTTAACTACTTAACTCCATAAGGCCTATGCTGTTAATGACAGGCTCTATGGGCATATGTTTTATGTCATTCTGTTCAGCATAAGTCACCGTGAAGTGTCGAGGTCTCACCGCCTCAAGCGCTAGACACTCGCACAGTATATTTAGTGGTGTTTCTTCCTCCTCCCTACACATCCTGCAATCAGGATCTTGCTTCACCCCGATTGTGATGAGATGTTTCTTGAAACAGCAGGGTTCCGTGAAGAGTCCAACTGCCTTTCACAGTTGTTTCCTGCTCAATCGCAGGATTTCCCCTGGCCGTTTTTTTGACGGGCCTTCCATGAACATCCGCGATGGCCTCTGTCCAGGAACGTCATTCCAATGGGTTTGGTATTTACTGTTCATATAGCCCTAAACTACCCTTTTTGCGGTCTCATGTGCGATCCCACAAGTGGGCTCTGGGTCTAACACAGGTCTTTTCGGTCCCTCTGGCAAGGAGGTCAGCTCATCCGTTTCCTTCAAATCAAATCACTGTCAAGCCAGTTTCACCATCCACCACTCTGGAGCGTACCTCGACACTCTCCAGAGCTTTCAGCTCTGCCTGACTGTCGGTCATAATGTGGATCCGCCTGTTTGCACAGCCCCTACCCATCATTTCCTCGGCACAAATGTCAATTGCAGTGCTTTCAGCATGGAACACGGTTGCCAGGAGCCCAGGTTAATGATCATGTCATCCCCTAGTGCTTCTCCGGCCAACCCTGCCCATCCGTGTACCAGATGGTTCCATTGTTACTCCTCAGTTTGCGAGTATCGAGCCTCTCTTCCCTTCCCGGTATGACTACCTCGAAGGGTTTACAAAAGTCATACTCTGGTCCTGAGTCCGTCCGATTGCATGATCAGTACGCAATCGTTCTGTGTTTTCCCAAATATCTCGGTATGGTATTCCCTTCTCACGTTGGTCTAACCATATCCGGCGTTTACAAGCCCCTATGCTCCCTTCATTGCCTCTGATTTCACCACCAGGTGTAGCGGAGGCAGGTTCAGAAGCACTTCCATGGTTGCGGTAGGCGTTGTGTTCATTGCTCCCGTTATTCCAAGGCAAGCAAATCTGCAGCTTATGTAATAGTCTTATAGCGTGTTTTTCAGACGCCTTATGCCACCAAATCATCGAAGAGTATGTTACCGTGAGAATTATGACTTTGGTGTAGAGCTAGTAAACCATTTCTGGTTTTAATCTCCACGTCTTTCCCGCCATGCCTCTACAGGCTTATGGGGGCCGAGTAGCCTTAGTGGTGATATATTCTATTCTAAATGGAGTTTCAAGCCAAGTTTGGTCTCTAGCAACTACTTGACTTCTTTCCCTATCCGCAGTTCTTTTCCCGACAGTAGTAGCTTCTTCAAATCGTTGAGATTCTTCCTTCTTGTGTGTGAAGACCATAACTTCAGTCTTATCGGGGTTAACCGACAGCTATTTCTCAGTGCACCATCTCTTGACGACTATCAGAGCCCGCTGCATCATTTCTGATACAGCTTCTCTGAACTTGCCGCTTACGATGGTGATATCGTTAGCACCCCCTGGCCGCCACCTCCACCCTATTTACTGGGCCGACCATGAATCTCTCTCAAATGATTTTCCAGATTGGCAAACTGGTATCAATGGAAAATCGTGATTACCAGAACATCGTCCCTGATATACCTGTCAATCAGTTTCTCCAAGGTCTTCAAGAAACATGCTGTTAAGCAGGACGCCCACTGAATCCGCTCCGTCCGGTCCGCTCGGTCTTCAAATTTTCATACCCACGTAACTTTATGGAATCGCGCCCATCGCGTTCAGTCGGCTCGGCTCGGCTGCGGACGTGAATTCTCCAAGAGACAAAAAATGCCGATCCTACGGATACAGCCAGATGTGACTTGAGTGTAACCGCAAGTCGTTTTTCAGGTAAAATAGCTTTTCGAAAATTTGTATCCTGTTTTTTAAGATCTAGTAGTGTCACAAGTTCATAAAATTTTACACTGGGCATTCGAAAATATAAAAAAAATCATCATCAAGTAAATTGGAAAATAAATGATGAAATTCCTGTTGGAGACCTGGACAATCTTCATCTTCTTTCCCTGGGGAACGTTGGGCTGTAGATTGGCTTCTATTTCGGCCCATTACACCTTTTCATTGTTACGAAAAATGCACCAATATGCACGTTGCTCTCGACAATTACGAGTCCCAACAACGACCATCTTACGACTCACTAAAAACTCTTTTCGAACGGGGAAAACACTACCCCGGATAGTCGAAGGTTACCAAATCTCACTTGCACGGGCGGGAACAATTCAAAAAACAGTATACAAGTAAAAATTACCGCGAAAACGGAACATTCCGCCCACGAAAATACTGCCAAGTGCGTATTTTCAATTAGAACAAATAAAACTCAGCGTAGACCTACAAACAAGGTGCTAATAGACCGAACGCGTCTTCAAAAACTATAAAACCAAGGCTAACATAATACCAAATTAAAAACTAGAACTATAGCGATACGAAACTCTTTAATCGCGCAAAGGCAATTGACATAATTTTGAGAAAGGGCGTTGAAACAGACCCTTTTGTGTCTTAACTGTAGCGACGCGGTTGATGCCATCTTTACCTGGATGTAAAGATACAATTCTACCCAGCGACCATTGCAAAGGAGGAGTGTTCTCGTTTTTGACAACAACGAAGTCATCTACTTTTAAATCAACTATGCCACCCTGAGACTTAGGTCTTTGCTGCAGGGTGCCTAAGTATTCGTTGTGCCATCGTTTCCAAAAGGTTTGGTGGCACTGTTGCACAAACTGCCACCGTGAAAGACGGCCAATTTGACTCGTTATTGTCATCAGGGGGTGCCGACAGGGGCTCTAGTGTCAAAAAATGAACAGGGGTTAGGCGCATTAGATCGTTGGGATCTGAACTTACAGCAAACAGAGGGCGTGAATTTAGCACTGCCTCAATTTGCTCTAACAGGGTATAGTATTCCTCATACGTCAGGATTTGTTCCCCAATAACTCTGACAATATGAGTTTTTACCGATTTCACCCCTGCCTCCCGACGCCGGGGGATTAAAATGCCACTTTATATTTAAAGTATCAGCAGCATTTTGACTATGTTGTTCTACAACTATGTTACTACTATGTTGTTCGCCCCTACAAAATTAGTACTCCAATCGCAACAGCGGCCACGGCGGGCAACAAAACGTCTAAAAGCGGCGATAAATGCTTCGGACGACAAATTGGAAACAAGCTCTAAGTGAACAGCTTTCACGGCAAAACAGACAAAAATGCAAATGTAAGCCTTCTGGGTTTTTACCCCGCGTTGCTTACTAAGAGTGATGGCCACCGGGCCAGCAAAGTTCACACCAACGTGAGAAAATGGCTTTAATTGTAAAACGCGAGAAAGTGGTAAGTCTCCCATTGGTGGGGTACTTGCCTTTGGTCGTGCGCGAAAACAACGAATGCATTTCGAAAGAGCTGAACGACTCGCACGACGAGACGATAATATCCAAAATTGTTGTAATATCAAAAAATGTAATGTTTGCAAGCCTACGTGCAAATGCTCTTGATGGAAGTAATGAATTATTAATTCCGTAAATCTATGCCTTCTTGGCAATAACAACGGATGCATCTGGTCGTAAGGTAATGCCGAACGCGATAACCTACCGCCCGCCCTAAGACAGCCAGAGGAATCCAAAAAAGGATTTAACGGAATGTTTTTTATGCGCTTCATAACATCAGCGAAACACTCACTTTGAGCACATTTAACCAAAACTACAAGAGCATCGAAAAGTTCCTGTTGAACAAGGGGTCCACGAAGGTTATCTGTAGATGGCTTTGAATTGTGGACAAAGCGTCGAGTATAGGCCACAATGCGCTGAATCGTTTTCAGTGAAGAGTACTTTTTCAACAAGTGATCGAAAGGATCAAGATCCGTTGATACAATCAAAAAAGTTTGTCTCCGTTGTTCAGCCGAGCTCTCGTCGCAATCTCTTTGACTCAGAGTTTCAAATCTTCGGCTGTACTCCACTTAGATTGTGGTTGTACCAACCATGATGGTCCATTCCACCACAACGATTCATTGCATTCATGCAAATTTTGTGGTAACAATCCACGAGACACACAATCTGCGGGGTTATCTTTTGATTTAACGTGTCACCAACACTCAGGAGTAATGATTTCCTGAATGTGACTCACTCGATTTGATACGAATGTTTGCCATCGATGAGGTAAGGATTTAATCCATGAGAGAGCAACGTTCGAGTCACTCCAAGCAAAAATTCGAGAAATTGTCAGCTTGTCTTGATGTGCATCCAACACAAAGTGAACTAAATCAACCAGTAACACCGCAGCACAAAGCTCAAGACGCGGTAAAGAAACCCGTGGGGCAACTTTAGATTTTGCACAAATCAAGGAGGTCAAAATATTGCCTTCGCAAGTTTCAAAACGAAAGTAGACAACAGCTACTTCCTACTTCAGAAGCATCACAAAATGCATGAAGGTCCACTTGTCTGTGTTCAAAAGCGCAAATTTGACGCGGAATTTGCAACGATGTGAGCAATGGAAGCTCATCTAAATATTGTTTCCATTTTGTGACTACTGCGTTGGGAGGGTTTTCATCCCACTGTAATCTAAGTGTCCAAAGATGTTGAATTAAACACTTTGCAAATAGTGTCAACGGAGCTAAAAATCCCAATGGATCAAAGATGCGTGCCAATTCCGAGAGAATTGTACGTTTGGTACACGACCGATTTATAGGTTCGACGCTATACCAAAATGTGTCCTCTAAAGGACTCCAACCAAGTCCTAGAATTTTAATTGGACCATTGGTCAGCTGGTCAAACGATCTTTGAAGAGATTGTCTGCAGTGATCGATAGATAAATCTGCTAACGCTTCACGATTGTTTGAAGCCCATTTTCGTAGTTCGAGTCCTGCTGAGTCGAGCAACTGATTTAATTCTTTAATGAGAGCCTTTGCTCCTTCAATAGAATTCGTCCCTGTGACTATGTTGTCAACGTAGGTATCTTCCTTCAAAACCTTGGAAGCTAGAGGGAATCGATTTTCTTCGATATTGGCCAGCTCTAAGAGAGTACGTAGAGCAAGAAAAGGCGAGGAACTAACACCGTAGGTGACCGTGTTGAGTTGAAAATCACTAATGGGTTCAGACGAATCAAAACGCCATAGGATTCTTTGGTAATCGCCATGAGAGGGCGAAATCAAAATTTGACGATACATTTGCTTTACGTCGGCAATCAAAATTATTTTGTGTAATCGCAAATGGCACAACATTAGGGCAATGTCCTTTTGTAGCTTAGGACCAACGAGTAAAGTGGCATTCAACGAAGACCCTTCCGAAGTTCGAGCCGAGGCGTCGAACACAACACGCAATTTTGTGGATTCACTGTCTGGACGCAGGAGACAGTGATGGGGAATGTAGTAATGTTTCGATTTATTACCAATTGTTATATCAGGTGCAGAAACCCTGATCATGTGACCCGATGTCAAATGATCATCCATGAATTGTTTGTACAGTTCATGCAATTTATCATCTTTTTTCAAACGATGCTCTAGAGAAAGGAATCTTCTGAGAGCAACCGAACGGGAATCTGTGAAGAGTGGCTCAGGACCTTTGAATGGTAAGGACACCTCAAAGCGGCCATTTTCCTTTCGACAGCAAGTTTCAGTGAACAAACTGTCACATAACCTTTCACCTTTCGACAAAGGCTTTTCAACAGTGGGTACTTGTTCAAGTTCCCAAAATCTTCGCAGAGTATTATCAAGTAGTTGTTCTGGTGTCTCATCAAGCGAAACATGCGAAGAAATCAATGATTCTGGAGCGAAACTAGTTACTTTTCCGGTGACAATCCACCCTAGTTTTGTTTTAAACGCAGTTGGGCCATCTAACGAGCCCACTCTGCTTTCATTTTGCAGGATTCTGGCAAATAATTCTAAATTATTAAGATATTCCCATGACTGCTATGGAAGCTCTGCAGACGGCATATCTCCAGAAATTTGTGAAACAATAAAGAAATCTAAGGTAAATTCAAAATCATCACAAGAATTTGAATGAATAGTGCAAGTGGTCATTGCAGAGACCGACGATGGTTCTTGACCAAAACCGTTAATTGTGAGATTCGATTTGACAGTAGGCAAACAGGCGTTTTTGACAGCGATCTGTCAAGAAGTTACCCTGACTTCCACTATCCAATAATGCACGAATTTTGCGTGAGATCCCGAATGAATCTTTGATTTCTACCTGGACGGTTGCTAATAATACCATTTTTGAAGTAATGAAGGACGTCGTGAGAGACGTAGTGCCCGTTACCTTTGGATCCGATTTGACACACTCCAAGAGTTTCGAACCTATTGAACCGGGTTTAATTTTTTGCTCGAAATGTAGCAATGAATGATGGTGTGCTTTACAATGCATACAAACTATTTTTGATGAACAATTTTTTAAGAAATGTGTCGATTGTAGGCAATTTAAACAAAGCTTCTTATTTCGAACAAAGGTAAATCTCTCCTTTGCAGATTTTGCTATGAACTCTTCACAACGATACAAAGCATGAGAAGAGTGACACAAAGGGCAAGACTGTGTACTGACAACACAAGCAAAAGTTTTTTCCTTTTGGACCGAATTGCGTAATTTCGACTTTTCCGTAATCAATTCAGCCTTTTCTAACGCCTTACATTGCTTTTCAACAAATATCTTCAACTGAGGAAAGGTTGGAACTTCAAAGTTACTATGTTCAATTTCAAACCGTTGCCTGGTTTCTGAATCCAGTTTTTGATGAAACAAATTGAATAAACAAACATCCCACTTGTCAATTGTTGTGAATTGATTCAGTGATGAAAGATTTTCATTGAAAATATTAAACAAATTAAGCAACGAACGAATTTGGATCAACCTTAAGCGCGTTACAAATAGCTTGCCAATATTGAGTGGCCAAATAACGTTTATCTTCATATTTTTTCTCTAGCGCCTCATACGCAAGAGTATAATTGTCCCCGACAAATTTCAAACCGTTAATTATTGACAAAGCGTCACCTTCTAAATACATGCGCAAGTATTGAAATTTTTCAATGTCTGACAAAGACGAATTTTCATGAACCATTGAACGAAATAGATCGTAGAATCGAGACCATTCTGTCTTCCCGAAAATTTTGGAAGGTCGATTTTAGGCATCCTACGAACATCACTCTTAACAACTGGAGGAGGTGTATCTGATATACTTCGCGGTTCCGGCTGCAAGGTCTTCTTTTGCTCTTCAACAACGCGAAATTTATGCGTGGAAATATTCGAAAAGGAACAATCGATTTCACTAATGAGCGCATTGAGCTCTCTGAACGAGTCATCTTCCTCGTCTACAAACGCGATTTACACACCTGGTTAGCATTTATCTGTAAATCTTTAGCAAGTTCAAATCGGGCTAGGATAGCCGTATGGGACGAAGCATCCAAGGGGAGCTTTTCAATTAACTGTTCAATCGGTCGTAGGCGACTTTTGATTTGTTTAAGGCTAGCTACAGCCCTTTCAAGTGTAAGTGCCATAATGTGTTACAATAATACACAACACACTGTACCGAAAAATAGTCGTCTTTAAACGATATTAAAGATACAACCGAGTTGTTATGAACAACGAGAACACTCTAATTTGCAAACTATTTTATGCCAAAGGGGCAAGGTTGTCTTTAAACTGTAATAAAGACACGAACAAATTGACAACTTTTCAACCAACATTGAAAACTGTACTATATAATTCCGTCAACGCAATCGGTTTAAAAACGAAATACGAAGGGTCAACGATAATAAATAACTGTCACATAAAAGGTGTGAATTGTAGGGTCGAAATGGTCGAACGTTTCCCAACCCAAACAATATAAGATGCTACACAAATTTCGATGCGCTCAGCAAAAGTTACCGTTAGAACGCAAGAAAACAACAACGAAAATTTGACAAAATGCTAATCGGCACCACGATAGGTCTACGAAAAGCGCGGATCAAAATGCAAAGCGGCGCCCGAGTTGGCCTACGCAAAGCTCGAAAATGTAAATGCAAAGCGGCGCCCGAATTGGCCTACGCAAAGCTCGAAAATGTAAATGCAAAGCGGCGCCCGAATTGGCCTACGCAAAGCACATAAATTATGGCAGAAAATGCCCAAAACTCAATTAATCTAATTTTTCCTAATTTGCTGTTGTAACAAAGCTATTAACGCACTCATTTTGAGTGCGTTAATATTCCATTAACGCACCCAAAATCTAGAATTTTTGTTTCCATTGGTTAGACACACTGAACCTTGCAATGAACGAAATGTCAGTGTGATTTTGTGGTTGGTTCCATGTAAGTCATCTCAAGTACACGTCAGGTACAGAAAAATCAAAATTTAACAAAATTTCCTAAATTACCAAAATTGATTTTATTTGTTAAAAAATTAAATTAATATGCAAATTAGGAAAAATAACATAAAAAACTCGTTTTGTAAAACTTAAGAGCACTCGTTCTTTACAGGCACTCCTGCCTACGGCAGTCGTGCTGCAAACCTGAACTCGTGTCTTAATATAAGTTTTACAAAACTAGTGTTTCAATATACTATGGCAGTATAGGATTCAAATAATCCTGCTCGAGGGGCTAAAATGATCAGTCTCGAAGGACCAAAATGTTCCGTATAGGAGACTAGCAAACGATGATTAAAAGTGGACTGTATAAAACGATAACAAATTTGTGCTCCGCTCGGCAAAGAGATCCTACCTGTTGGAGACCCGGGCGATCTTCATCTTCTTTCCCCGGGGAACGTTGGGCTGTAGATTGGCTTCTATTTCGGCCCATTGCACTTTTTCATTGTTACGAAAAATGCAGCAATATGCACAACAAAAAGTTTACACTAATAGACAAAGAGTCGTTGCTCTCGACAACTACGAGTCCCAACAACGACCATCTTATGACTCACTAAAAGCTCTCTTCGAACGGGGAAAACACTACCCCGGATAGTCGAAGGTTACCGAATCTCACTTGCACGGGCGGGAACAATAAATTCAAAAAACAGTATAAAAGTAAAAATTACTGCGAAAACGGAACAATTGAAGTAGTAACATGTAATAATAAACTCTCTAACTTTGATCAGGGATAAATGTGGACACACCGACAGTTCGAATACACTTCGAAGCACATCTTTGAATACTTAAAAATATCAGGTTCAATTTCCAAAACGCGATTACATCTGGGACTTCCGAAATCATAATAAAATAATCAGGGAGCACAAGAATTGAGCATACAATCATAACAACACATAGAGGAGAGACCCTCAACTGATGACTAAAAAAACTTAGAAGGTGTTTAACTCGTTCGGGAAAAACGTTTTTTATTGCAAAGTAACGGTTTGCTCATTTAATAATTTGGGTGCGCAAAGTATACTTTGCGCACGCAATAGTATATTACATTATAAGGTAGGTTCAATTTTACATCACGAAGTTTTAATATTGAAACACGACGCGCAGCGGAGTGTTTTAATAAAACTGAATTTATTCTACATACTGAGAAGTCAATTACCAATGGTTTTGAAAAATATAGGTGTACGAGACGTTGACAACATTCCATCATTTATAATAATTAATACAAACTCGGATACGTCTGATTCAGAAAAGGATTTTGAGTTGTTTGAGGATGAGTTGAGAAAGAAATTGTTCTTATGATAGTTGATGAATCAGAATGATGTGTGGGCGTGGTGATTTATTTGTGTTTTCTAGCAATGTTAGAAATAACCTTATAAATTTGGAAAGTAGGTTCTCTAAAAAGGTCTCTGCTAAAAATTAAAAGTATGTTATAGTTCAAGACAGCACTTCCAAATGTTTAGTTCATTCTCCATATTCGTACAAACCGTAATAGCTCCATGATATTTCAAAACTATCTTTATCCATTAATTTTGACATAAAGTGATCATTTAGTTTGTGAAACCTACTCAAATTTTAAAATATCCTTGGAACCAAAAAACCGGTAACATAACCTCCAATAGTATTTAACGTTACAAGTCCGGTAGGTTAGTTGTAACGAGTTAGACATTATGAACGAGGCGACGTTAGGAGCCGAGTTTAGAATGTCTAAACGAGTTACAAGTAACTACCGAACGTGTATCGTAATGCATTTTATTTCATACTGTAAGCCTGTTTTTCATTATTTTATTTCAAAAATCAAAAAATCACATTTTGCGAAAATCGCATCACCTTTGTTGTAGATGTAAAACTTCATCAGTAGCTGACAAATACGTTTGAAAATGTCAGATTAATGTCAGATTTGATTTATAAAGATGAAACTGTCCGGTCAGTGTTGCCTAGCGACACTTACCGGCTCTGATACTGTAATAGCTCACCTACCGGACGCAAATTGATCCTTTAATGGAACATCTACCGGACAGTATGAAATAAATAATCTAATGCTAGTCTCATACATCCTCATTCACGAAACATTCGAGCCCGACGAAATTTTCGATGCAACCAACATTGAATTTGCACAGGTTACATGGATTAAAAAAAAAATTAAAAACTAACTCATAGTGTGCATAATTAGACAACATTGATATTGTCAGTGTCAAAATTTAAATTTGCAATCAGTTTTAAAATTCACTATGCAACTAGTACGTCACGGCGTCAAACCAAAGGTGGATTACCCTGTTAAGGTAAACTTTGTAAATTGACAGTGAATTGCATCTTATAAAGAACATTATTTAAATTTTAGACGAGCTGACCGAGAACCAACAAATCATTCCCTCGTGGGTAATAGTCACTTCAAAGATGAGGATAGACCTAATGGTCTTACAATATATTTAAACATAATATTGGGAAGCAATTTAGCTTTGAGAGCTCAAAGAAGAAGAGAAAACAATTAAACGTGGGTATTTACAGAAATCAGTGTAATGAAATAAATTAAGTAATTATTATACTAAGTGACATAGAAACTAGAACACTCAGTAATAATGAATATTTTGCGGCAATTTTTGGTATACATGTGTATTAGGGTTAGCTAAGTAATCGATCAATATTTGAGAAAAATCAAACAGTTAGATCAAGAGAAAATTGAATAATGTGTTGTGCCTTCACGATGTCTTATGCACTCATCAACACGTTTGGGAATACTCTTAATAAGATGATCAATTTTTTCCTGAGATACCTCATCCCAGGCTTGTGTAACTCATGCCAAAGTGCCGCTAAAGATTGTGGAGGATGGGGTAAGTGGACTAATATTCTTTCCATAATATTCCAGACTTGTGTAATGGGTGAAACATCGGGAGATCTTGGTGGCCAAGGCAACAAATTGACTTGATTGTTTTCAAAATGATTCAACGTAACTCAGGCTACATGTGGTCGACCATTATGTTGTTGGAAAAGGCGGTTGGGGAGCGTCCGAAAGTAGGGTAGAACATGTGGTTCTACCACCTCCTGGATGTAACGCACGGGGGTCATATTGCCTCTGATGAAGATCAAAGGTGACCTACTTCCATAGGCAATAGCTCTCCATACCACAATTCGAACGGTGTGGTGCACATGCGGTTCCACAGAAAATTGAGGATATCGTCTTTCACCGCTTAGCCTCTTCACCCTTACACGGCCATCATGCATACCCAAACAGAATCTAGATTTATTACTAAAAACAACCGTATTCCATTCTAGATCCCAATTTAACCGTTCTCTGCACCACGCCAGTCGATCACATGGATGTCCGAGAGTGAGAGGTAACAGAAATTGAGTAGGTATGGTATAAAAAAAGTCCAAAACTTCTGATCCGGTGATAAACAGTTGTGAAACGGTCCCGTAGAGCCAAAAGTCCAAGGCGGCGATAATCCCGTTGTGTGGTTCTTCTGACACGTCCTGTACCTCTCGCTCTTCTTATACGGCCTTCCTGGTTCCATGCCCGACAACAAACTGCCATCATGTGTAAACTCCTTTGCGTCCTAGTGGCTATTTCTCTAAAGTAAAACCGAGCCACTCGCAAGCTCACTATTCCCCCCTCTATATAACTCGCAAAGTTTTGGCGTCTTCTAGACATAATGAACAAAATAAAGAAGCTCCTCAAAATGTACTGCACAACGCCTAAATGAGAAATGTAGACAATTATCTTCTATTGGATTTCTTTTGGAAAGATACGATACCACAAAAACCAGTGGATCAATTTGGCTGAAAAATTGATAGTTTGTCATCTTAATTTAAACAAACATATTGCTAGAAAATTTCTGTAAAATATTCATTATTCCTGGGTGTTCTTTTTTCTATGTTTCATTTAGTATATTTTATATGCATGGAAGATGAGATCTCCAATAGCTCCTATTATAACAGAAACAGCTAGTGATCCTGAGGAGACAATTGAGGCCGAAATTGAAAGGTTTCAGCCTCCACGAGTGGCAACAACAACATTGCTGTTATGAATAGATTAGAAAATTATTTTGCATAAATGCCCCATCCGTTGTTTTCTAAGTTTGCAGGGCGTTAACTAATTTACAATTTCTCTTAATAAGAGAAGTGGAGGAGTTGCACAAAGAATAATATTTAAGTATAAGTAGTAAATTAGTATATTTTATTACAAGGCCAAAAAATGTCATTTTGCAAGTGCAAGCACTTGCAAAACAGTTTCGGGCCGTGTGATAAACGAAACTTTTTCGGCCGACAAAAGATTTTCATTGTTAACTTTTGTAGGGGGGCCTCATGCTTTATGGGGGCTCCCCTGTCTCAAAAAGTCCCCTTGGGCCCCCATGTCGCAAGGGCCCCCTGTTCAAGGGGGTTTTGTTATTGTCGTTGCCCTATACCAAGGGGCCCCCCTGTAATTTTTCCGATGTTTTAATGGTAGTTATTCTGCTATTCGGGGCGGTGACAAATCCAACAAACATAAAAGCTTGCATTAAAAAATCCCTAGTTTCCATTTTCTAGCCTAGGCTGGCAAATAGCGTTTTCAAGCCGATTTGGACGACTGGAAATAGTATATTATTTATCTAGAACGAGAAGTGAAGTTTAAAATACGAGCAAGTTGTTTACGGCCGAGGCGCCTAGCCGAGGCCGGAATTACTTGAGAGTACCTTTAAAAACACTTCCTCGTTCGAGGTAAATACAACGTTTTATTTCATACTGCAAGTTTAATGACCTAAGTCAAAACAAAAAGAAATGTTGTGTGTTTATCTCGCACAAATTATTCGTAATAATTAAATATGCGGGAAGTGACATTCCCATAGTAACAAACGTTTGTCAAAAATGACAACGAAAAAACTGGGTCACGGTGAATGGTTTTGGATATTTTATTCGATTATTCCGTTTAAAATGGAGAAAATTGAGGTGCATCAAGACATTATATACGCGAGCCGAATTATTGGGGCGTAATGGAGTGTTGATGGCGGCAAGCAGAACAACACCCATGTATGGCAGGTTGCGGCGTCAGACCTTGGCGAGGCAAGCGGCAGGAAACGCAAGGACCAGTGTGCGCAGGACGGGTGACACTAGGGGTGGTGACATTTGTTGGCGAGAACGGTCACTGGTGTTAGAGATTGTAGTTATTGGTGAAAATAAAGTTTTCCTCAGAAAATACGTCTAACAAAAGGTTAAAAAAATGTGTTTTTTATTTATTTAACTTACGATCGAAGGGCGATACGCATTTCTTCCAATTCACTCATCAATTTTACACATGTCGATTGGTTTTAATTGGTGCTAGGTGCCTTTGGGTAAGAACAATGGTGAGTTTTGCAAGAAAGCAACACTTTGTGTCGTTTTGCAGCAATAGATTCTTTACGTGTTTTTTGCGTTTATGACATTTTCCACGTTTATTTTGATGAAATTCAGATTAGTGTGGATATTTTGTATAAACTGTGCGGAAATGAGATCTGAAAACATTTCAAGAGTGGTGGCATTCAATTGTTATCGGAAGAGTAACTCTCCGCAGCATCTAACAGTAAATTACATGCATCGAAGAGAGGACTTGCTTGAACCGCGGAGCTGGACAAAATGAGTGGCCCTGTCATGCGCCACTTCCCTATATAACCTCGGTCACCGCTCCGGCTCCGCCCACCGACTGACCGACTGGTCACTGCGAGTTGCTTTTTTTTTCTTTACAATCAATTCAGCTCGCAATAGGTTGATTTAAGACTGTAAATACTAATTAGGGATAGCGTTAATAATTAAGACAAGCCCTCCGACGCGTCTAACAGCGAATTATACGCTTCGGAGGTCCGACGGCAGCCCGAGGTGAAATGGGTGACGAAGCAAGCGTTACTTTCCTTTATCACCTCGGTTTGCGCTGCGCCCCTCGACCAGTCGATGCGGGCTTTTTTCACTGTAATTAACTAAGCTCGCAATAGGACATCTTATCACATATATTTAGATAGGTAGTAGTAGATAGATAGTAATAAGGATTATGGAAAAAAACATATTAAATGATGCAGCAAGGGCCGACGCGCCGAATGCGCGACCACGGGCGAGTAACGGTACCCTGTAAAAAACTTTCTCTTTTACCGTTACTCGCTTTTTAGATAAAAGGGCCGCGCTTTGTAGCTCATCGGCAGAAGCTGGAATGTCTCTGCACGTAGCTATATCGCAGCATCACCTTCGAAACTTTGTATTCTCTCTTTGTAAAAAGACGTCCACAAGGTCCCTGCACGTAGCTTTATCGCTGCGTCACCTCAAAGGCGTTCTTGTCTTCAGTGTAAAAGTCCACCAGGGGTTCCTGCGGCTGGTAGATCGCCAGTCCACCCCTGTTTTTGTACAACAAGTAACCACTAAAGTCAGTCCCAAAAGTTGGCGTGTTTTAAAAACCAAAAAAACCACCCCGACATTTCCGAGGAGTCACCCTCCACCAGGACCTGGGTGACCTCCTTATAACAGAATCAACCTGGTCACAGAGTACCGTACATTGCAAATTTCTTAAATATTGCTAAAAGTAGTGTCCAAAACGCCCTTATAAAATACCGTCATACTGGACAATACAGTAGCAGACCAGGATCAGGCAGAAAAAGGACTTGAAATCATCGCGATGAACAGTTTTTAACATTAGGTTTGTTCGCAGAGCAGTCCGTGACCGTCAGAAACCGTCAGGAGTGTGCGCATTACGCAAAAAGTGTTTGCAGACTTTCAGTTTATGTTGACTGTCACTGATTCAAAATATCTTGTTCGCTAAATAACTTTAGTCGATTTCTAACCGATCCCGGACTATCAGATCAGTCCGTAACTGAAAGCGATTAGTTTGAGTCCGACGCATGTGCAATCGCACCGCCGTGATAAAGTCACCTCTCACGCGCTTCTTACATTAGAGAACAACAAACGGGAAAATGAAAGAAGAGATAACAATGGTATTCTGGAATGTGGCAGGGGACGAAGAATTCGAAAGATTGGGCAAAATGGGAAAAAAAGTTAAACGGAAAATACGTCTAGAAGATCAGTTTCGCAAAAAAAGAACACAAGAAAGGAAGGACCAAGACGAGAAATTTTATCAGGAGTTAGAAAGGAGTTAGAAGACGAAAAAGATCAAAGAGAGAACGAGCAGGATAAACCAGGGATAGAAGAGGAAAGATGGGGATAGACATAGAAAAATACATAGTACTAACGATATACAGCACAAAGATGTAAACTACCAGAAAAATATAGAGAAAAAGGTAGAAGGTAAAGAAAATGAATATGTTGTGATAATGGGAGGTGACTTCAACGCAAGAGTGGGAGAAGAAGGCATCGAAGAGGCATTAATCGATTATGTGATAACTAATGAGAAGGCATTCAATAAGATAGAGCACATGACAGTACAGCAGAGAACAGAATGAGATCACATGTCAATAGAGATAAGATTGAAAGGAAGAGAAAAGAGGGAAGAGAAAAAGGGCAGGGTAAAGACAGTACGGAGAGCTGGACAGAAGAAAGCATTGAAGAATATAGAGAGAACTTAAGAGGGAAACAGCTACAGGAAGCAGAAGCCAGGAAAAAATGGGAAGAGTTAAAAAGAACGATAGAAGCCACAGTAATAAGAAAAGAGAAAATAACCACACGACGAAATTATAGGAATGCTGCGATTTGAAGAAAGAAGTAAATAGGGAACTCCGGAAACTGAAATAAAACAAAACCGAAAGAGAAGAATACATAAAGAAAAAGAAAGAATACAAGGAAAATAGATAGAAAAAAAGAACATATGGAGCGAGAAAGAAAGGGAACAAATTTAAGCACTAACTTGCCAGAAAGAAAGATGGAGATAAATAAACCAGGCAAGACAAAAAAAAAGGGAGTGGATAAAGGTATAGAAATACACACATGGAAGAAACATTTCATGGAACTATTGGAGGGAAAAAACCATGGGACAGAAAAAAGGTAGAAATAACGACAATACAAGAAGGAGAGAAAATAACAAGCAAAGAAGTCAATATATCAGGAAACAAGAAACAGGGTGAAAGTGGGAGATGAAGTGAGTGAATGCTTCTATACGAACAAGGGACTAAGACAAGTATGCCCTCTCAGCCCGACTCTATTCACCGTATAAGTAACTTATATGAAGCACTACGGAAAACGCAAGGGGATAGTAGTAGAAAAAAAAAGGTGTGGTCGCTAGTTTTCGCAGATCACATGGCGAAGAAAGAAAAGGAAATGAGAGGGATGATTAGATGTCTAAAAAAGTACATGAAGAAAAAGAATTTAGAGGTGAACGTAGAAAGACCAAAATGATGATATTCAAGAAAGCAGTCGGAAGAGCGAAGAAAATGGAGTGGAAATGGGAAAACAAAGAAATAGAGGAAGTGAGTGAGTTCAGGTACCTGGGATATTACTTTAACCAAAGAAACAACCCATCCCCACACATTAAAGAGCTGAGAAAGAAAGGAAATAAGTTAGTAGCGTAAGTGTGGAGCATAATAGGAGAAAAGTTGTACGAAATGGAGTTTGAAAAAAGGGTGATGCTATTTGAAAGCCTAGTGAAGAGCGCAGTTCTGTATGGAGCGGAGATCTGGGGCTCGAAGGAACAAGAGAAAATAGAGATGGTGCAACAAAAATCCTCCAGATGGGTGTTGGGACTAGACAAAGCTACGCCAGGGTATATGGTGCTAGAGGAATGCAAGAAGGAGAAAATGAGAATAGAAGCTGCAAAAGAGCGAGTAAATCAGAAGAAAAGGAGTAGGAAAGAAAGGAAGAGTGCAAAAGAAGAAAAGAAAAAGAAAAAGTGGCGGAGACAAATCCAACAAATCAAAGGTCATTAAAATGGGTCCAGCCCAAGGGGCCCCCCTGGGCCCCCATGTCCATGTAAAAAAACTTTACGACCTATTTTCATACCTACCAAATTTACAAAAAAAAAAAAAACATAAAAATTGGTCGAGCCGAAAAATTGGTCAAGCCAAAGGAGCCCCCCTTGGGCCCCCATGTCCATGTCAAAAATAGTTTACCACCTATTCATATAGTTACCAAATATACAAAAAAAAAAAAATAGTTGACCCGAAGTATCGGTATATCCCAATGGGCCCCCATATCCATGTGAAATATGGTTTACCACCTATTCTCATACCTGCCAAATATACAAAAAAAAAATCACAAAAATTGGTCGAGCCGAAAAATTGGTCCAGCCCAGGGGGGGGGGGCTGGACTCCATGTCATGTGGAAAATACATACAGGCCGTTTCAATCGAAACGAGCCACCCTCAATAACTTTTTAAGAAAAGATATTTAAAAAAAATTAAAAGCAGGTCAATTTTTATCTCGAGGACATACTTTGATGCAGTAGTAAAGCAGGCTTGGTGCAACCCCATACCGCTGACAGGAGCAACCTTGATTTTTTAAATAGGGAATAGGAGTCGAGTAACATGTCGTTTGAAAGGTCTTTTAATTGTCTTTTCGGCCACATAATTATTTTTTTATTTGCATAATCTATAAGTTAGTAATTAAAATAACACAATTTTTTAACGGATTTGTTTTGCAAGTAGCTTTTCTAATGTAATTTCATACATAAACCCGATTTCGACTTTTTGTCGGATATCCTACTGTTGCCCTGAGGCGACAATATACAAAAAAAAAAACATAAAAATCGGTCCATCCCAAGGGGGTCCCCTGGGTACCATATCCATGTGAAAAATAGTTTATCACCTATTCTCATACCTGTCAAATATAAAAATCGGCCCAACCGTTTCGGAGGAGTTCGACCACAAACACCGTGACACGAGATTTTTATAAATATTATATTTTATATTAGATTAATACACTCCATGAATACTCGACCAATCATAGCGATGATATTTTCAAATTTTGACCAATGACAGAAGTTGCTAAGTGATTAAAAGCTAGGTAGGTTTTATAACTGATTATTTCCTTCATGCAACGAAAAAATTATAATTACTATGGTTTCTGCCCATTTTACAGCGATTTATTGCATGTCAAAATTTTGCCGAGGTTAAAAATGTGTCAAAATTTAATCGCTTCTGAACTTATTAGTCACTGGGCTTACAACATGTGTTAACCACTGGTGGGGTTGAATGCTGGTGAATTCTGATGTTGTACGGATTAACTTGTAGTCTGTTTTTAACTACGTTTATTTTGTTGATTAATTACAAACGAAACTTAGATTATTGTATACGAACGGCGTTACGTAGCCGTCGTACTTGTGAGTCCTTACAAGACTCGTGCAAAACTATTTCCTAACATAAAATTACAACCTTTATACAATATAAAACAATGAGCGCCCGGTGGTCGCAGGGCAGGGGTTGGAATTCCCCATTGATGGTCAAATTGGCCGAGGTTGCCGATGGTCGGAAAAACCGTCTATTTGCATTCATCAGGCATAATAAAACCCAACCGAGCCCCGACAAACCGGCGACATATTTACATTACCTAACAACATGCGAAAACAATGTGAAATATCACAAAATTTATTATTTATTCAGGAAATAATCATGCCGAATATCCCGCGTGCATGAAAACAACCTGATTAAATTTTGACGTTTTTGTCGCAACGTTTTGCTTTAAGAAATATTTCTCGTAAATTTTCCACCCAAAATCCTTTATGCTCCGCATTCGAGATTTTGTTACGTGGAAAATTTACTCGACATATTTCTAAGCAAAACATTTTGACAAAACGTCAAAATTTAATCGGTTATTTTCATGCACTTGGGATATTACTGTTGAATAAAAGCTGCGTAGCTTTTTATCAGTGAATAAAATGGGTCTAGCTCTAAACAATTCATGTAAACAGTATGCTCTGAGAACTGTTTCTGTCATTATGTCAACTACTTTTAATCAGTTTTCCCCTGAGTTTACTCATCGCCTTGATGATGCCAACATTGTTGGCGAAACGTGCGTTGGCAGTTATAATAAAATTGTTTTTGGTGTTTTAGGGGAAAACTGATTAAAAGTAGTTATCTACCACCAAAAGTGATCCAGACAATTGTTTTGTTTTTGATTATCTGTCAAATTAATTTTTGTCGCTAAATGACTTCAAATCGGTTTGGAAACTGTTTACTTTGAAATAGAGGGTTCAGTGAATAAATGTGTCCCAAAGAGCACCATACTAACACCAAGAAATCAGTGTGGAAACAATTTCAGTATTGTAAGATTATAGCAGAGCGGAATTATAGCATTCTAGCCGAGACTTTAAAGGGACAGTTGGGTAAAATCTTAAAAGATTGGGCCTACAACATGCGCAAAGGTAACGGAGAGATTTATAAAGAAAGTGTTGTGAAAATGTTGTTCAACATTACAGCAAAAATGTTGCAAGAATTTGTCGTGTATTAATCTCCCTAAAATACACTCGAGTTTGATTTTTACTCGGGATAATTTTATTTTCATTTCACTCAAGTTTGTGTTGCCCCCAGAAAAAAACTCTCGATTAAAACCATTAGACAAAATCGCTCCAGCTAAAGCTGTCGCGATTTTGTCATGGTTTTAATCTCGAGTTTTTTTCGTAGCAACAAAACTTTCGTGTAAAAATAAAATTATCCGATTAAATATCAAGCTCTTGTGTATTTACCCCCGATAATAACCACGGAAATAATTTCAAAAATATTGTGAATGTGATAGACAGTGAGTTTTTTTTTTCTGTAATAGTCTGGATCACCAGTCCCTTTTTCCGAAATTCGATTTAAGAGGTACCAAAAATTATGATTAAGTCATTCGATTCGTAATTGCATCAAGAATTTTTTAGTTGAAAATCAATAACCGCAAAATAAACAAAAAAAGGTGGTTACGTTTTTTTAAAATATTTCAAAAACTATTTGAGATATCGGAGATTTGAAAAAAGATCCTCAAAGAGCAGGAAATTTCCCAAAAAAGGTCCTCCCGGAATTGTCCCCGCAATATTTATAATTTGAATTTAGCGCCGACCGAATCTGACACCTAAACAAAAACAAATTATTTTAACCGAGTAAATATTAATATTAAGGAATAAAAAAAAATTGGTATTATCTGGAAATATCAATAAACAATAACCCGTCGGTAAGAAAATTTTACCTCAATTTTTCTATTAACAATGCATTTGTTAATTACGGAGATTTTTTGAATGGCGACCTAGTAATTTTTTGTGTGGTTTGATAACAAAATTTTAGAGAAAATGGCCATAACACTTTATTGAATCAAATAATCTTTAACTTAAATTAAATGTTCAAACTGAAGACCCCCTGCAGCTTAACAGTAACCTAATGTGTCATAAAAATTACGTAACGAATTTTGTAGTTAGGTGGTATTTTTGCGATTCCATGTCTGATTTTGACTTCTAAATCTTCCAAATTTTGGGGTTTTTCTTTGTAAACTTTAGTTTTTAAATGGCCCCAGAGGAAAAAATCTAAGGGGTTTAAATCGGGGGACCTAGCAGGCCATTCAATAGGCCCCCGACGTCCTATTCAACGACCTGGAAAAATGTTATCCAGAAATAGGCAAACATCAACCCCATAATGGGGTGGAGTGCCGTCTTGCTGAAACCAAATATCTCGGTTTGGCATTCTTTGACGAACTGCATCCAGAAATAATTGTACAATATCGAGTACAGGATGAACGTTGTTAAATAAATGACAAACATCTTGGTGTAAACGTTGTCGATCTCCATGAACATGAGGATTTCAATTCTTTCAGTTTCACTAAGTTTCACCATGTTTACAAATTAAAATAAAACTATTCTTATTAAATTGATTTGGTAACTTATTGAAAGGTACTTCACAATGACATGAAAAATACCATTAAAAAAACAGAGCCCACTATAATTCTTTGTAGAATTATCATCACATGAATAAAAAGCATCACTAAAAATTCGAGAATCTGATTTGAAACCAATTTTGTCGATTATTAGAAATTATGATTTTACACAGAAATTTTGTTATGAAAGGATATTAAAAAAATACCAGGTCATTTCAATAAAAAAAAGAGAAACAAAAATCTGCAAAAAAATTACTAGGTTGCATTCAAAAAACAAAAATCAGTTACGCTTCCATTGAAATGCGTCGACATATAAAAACAACGAGCAGGTTAAGAAATAGAGAATAATTAGTAAAAAAACTTTTATAAAAGACATTTTGTCATAAAATTCATATTTACGGAGATAAATCGCCCATTCCATACTTTTGACTAACCCTGTATAGATGTACTATTTATCGTGGGAATTTTTGGAGGATGTCGAATTGGTCAACTGGTGGCCATGTCAGTCGATGATGTAGAAGACAGGGGTAGCGTACTTGTAGTTCAAATTGTAACTTTTATATTTCATCTTACAAAGGCGAAAGCTAATGTTCAATGTTAATATTTTGCTAAAATAAGTAAATAAATAGAAATAAACAAAAATCTGTTCGTTTTTTAAATTTTTAAAATGGTTTTATTTCACTAGTGAATTCAAACGCTTTGATTTCACTAGGGAATCATGAGCTCTTTATGACGGTTACTATGGAGTTTATAACACTATATTGAAACACTAGTTTTGTAAAACTTATATTAGGTTTGTTCGCAGAGCAGTCCATGATGATCAGAAACCGTCAGGAGTGTGCGCATTACGCAGAAAGTGTTCGCAGACTTTCTGATCAGTTTATGTTCACTGTCACTGATTCAAAATGTCTTGTTCGCTGAATAACTTTATTCGATTTCTAACCGATCCCGGACTATCGGAGCAGTCCGTAACTGAAAGCGATTATTTTGAGTTCGACGCATGTGCAATCGCATCGCCGTGATAAAGTCACCTCTCACGCGCTTCTCACATCAGACAACAACAATAATAACCACGAAAAAAAAACCTGGAAAACAAAAAAAAACAGGCCAGGAAAATCGAGAAAAGGAGAAAAGAACAACAACAAACGGGAAAATGTAAGAAGAGATAAAAATGGTACTCTGGAATGTGGCAGGGGTAAAAAACAGGGACAAGGAATTCTGGGAATATATCGAAACCTTCGATGTAATAGGTTTAACAGAAACATGGCTGCAAGAAAAAAATTGGACAAAATGGGAAAAGAAGTGAAACGGAAAATAGAACTAAACAAATTCAACTTTCGACTTCGATATGTTGATAACCGAAAAGGCCCCCCGGATCCGCCTGATCCGTCCCCCCTCTCCTCGGGCTCGCCTGTTTCGGAGGGCCCTCCTCGGGCTCGCTTGTTTCGGGTGCTCTCCTCCAGCTCGCTTGTTTCGGGTGCTCTCCTCCGGCTTTGTTACAACAGCAAATTAGAAAAAGTAAATTTATCTACGAACATACAAAAATGAACCAATTAACAAACAATTTATTGTGTGTGAAGGATTGCATTATTTAAATCGTGTGCAAAAGAACCCAAATCGTGTGTAAAAACGCAATGTAAACTAAACGGGACTTCATTATTAAACGATTTCTGTTGCCAACGTGATGGCAACCATCTAATAACAAAAACAAAAACAAACGTCAAATTTGCGTCAAACGCTCGCATTTTTACAAGTTGTTATCTTCTCTTGGTGAGTAATGGGCGATTCCGCTATAGACGATTCTTGACATCAATTTTTAATTCATAGGGATTGTTACCTTCTTGGATACTGCTCTAAAGATGAAGGTCTAATTTTAATGGTAAAACAATTTTTTTAAACCTAAGTTCATATTTGTCAAATTTTTGGCACGTTAAGAACATGTACATTCTCTATAGGTTGGTACCAAGTGGAAATACATGCCTGGCAATCGCCTGACATAACTGTTACCGGTAGTTTGACATTATATTTCACCGGTTGTTCGTGTAGTGATAATATTCATTTATTCGCTCATCCAAAAATATGTAAGTATTTGTTATTACTTTTTAAGCAATAGTGTCTACAAAAAATCTATTGTTAGCTTGTTGCACCCGCGATAGAAAAGATATAAAAGTTTGTTTTTTTCATTAAAATAATAAGCTAACGTTTTGAAATTTTGTAAAAGTAAGAAGAAAGCAAAGGGAAACTTCAATCATTCGTAATTATCAGTATTTTGTTAGTTAAATTGAATTAAACGTTGACTAAAATCGGTTGCACCCGCGATCGCGATATTAGGATCGCGGGTGCAACATTTTTGACTTCTAATGTTATAGTGTACTTTATGATATTGATTGATTTATTATGCCGTATATTATAATTTAATATGGTGTGATTTATATTTAATAGTATTTTCTGTTAATATTTCACTCTTTATAGAAATACTGGCAAAAATGTCAGAAGAACAAGAAAAAGAGTCTGCTTCACAGAAATATAGACGGAAATTAAAAGAAAATCCTCAACTTCATGCAGACCATCTCAGTCGAGAAAGGGCGCGTGATTTGAAACGGAGAGAAGTAATGAAAATGAAAATGGAAGTCGATGAAGATTTGAAAATACTAGCCAGAATTAGATCAAAGGAAAGAATGTAGGCGACTAGAATGCGTCGTAAAGAAGACTGTCCAAGAATTTTATCTCCTAACATTTTCTTTATATTTGTATCAAAAGAACAAGTTGAAGAAGGGAAGGCCTTGTTGGATAAGAAATGGGAAGGGCTAAAAAACATACCAGGTATCCAGACAACACATCTATTTCAATCTGAAGATGGCAACAGCATTTCTGTGGCACTGAGTGCTTTTGAGATGGGACTGTGACCATCTCAAAAGCACTTTGGTTTTTAAATTTGCCACCGAAATAGAATGTGATTGGGACGACGAAGATTTAGAACGTCTTACACGTTTGGGACAACACGAAGAAATTCTGTGTCCTGACGTATCTGTGCCTTATGCATCGGATCAGACGGAATCTTTCATGCCAAATAGAACAAAATTGCGCGTTGCCGGTGTTTACAGCGAGTCGGATTCAGACGAATCTTTAAATTGTGACTCTCCAACAACGTCTCTTGAACCCTCGAAGTTTCCAGCAGAAGGATGCGCTGGAACTAGTGTTGTTAATGCTGTCTCATCAAAAGATATTTGCGCTGGTTCGTACGTGCTTGTACAGCTGCTTTGCAAGTCTGGCAAAAAAGTAACCCAATATCGCTATGTGGGCGTGTGCCAGAGCAATATAGATGTAGAAATTAGAGTACAATTTCTGAAGACGATTGATGGCAAACGCTTCGTTGAAGTCGTGAATGACGTAGCAGACGTTCAGTTTGAAGACATTATCGAAAAATTGGAAGCGCCAGGGAAGAAGATTAATGGCAATAGTATATTAATAGAATTTTCGATGAATATTGATGTATTTGAAAAGAAATAATTAACATAAAAGTTAGAAAGAAGTGTACTGATTAGTAAAATACATTGTTTAATCTCTTATTTCGTTCCAATATATTTTTTTTATGTTTATATTCACTTAAGTTAGACTCGTTGCACCCGCGATCATTTGATGTTGCACCCGCGATTCCTTCAAAAGTGAATAATTCATTGTTTAATTTTGTTTTTTATGTTACTATAGTGTTAGTTTAGTTGATTGATGTAACGTTTATCAAAATATGAAGACATAATACATTAAATGTTTCACAATTAACAGACATTTTTGTTTTTGTACTATGGTGTAGAACGATGGAGCCAATGTTGTTGCACCCGTGATACCACTTTAAACCTTCTTCCCGACTATTTATACATTTTCTTTATTTTTTTTATAAATGAATTAAAAAGATCATGTTAAAATGTAACTTTTCAGAGAATAATTTCATTTAAATGTTTTATTATTTTATTAAAAATGGATCTTTAAATGCGTCTGGATGTTGCACCCGCGATAATGGAATCGCCCAAATTTTAATTTTTTTATGAAGTTCTTGATATTTTAACAGCCGCTTTAACCATTTTGAGTACATTATCATGGATGAGGATGAACAGTATCAGCTACTGTTACAATTATTCATACTGGCCACCCCATAAGCGGAACACCTATATAGTATAGCGGAGATTGACAGTTCGATCGTGACTCGCGCACACACGGCGTACCCTTCCTTCCGTCCTTTCCGAGTTCGATCGCAGAAGCGTAAGCATCGATTTCCTGAATTCCAACGGTAGGTACGCTTTATCGGTCTAAGGTATTTGAGACGGTCTAGAGCCAAATAAATGTAAATCAAATGTTAAGGTTCATCTTGTCGTAAGGATCAGTAGAACGGGAAGCGCAGTTAGGGCGAATAATTAGTAATTCAGGGAACGGACCCAATGACGTGAGTAAAACACATGCAAATGGCCGACTGCGGTATGATAATTCTCACTATTAAATATAGGAGCAGGGCTCGTTGACTCGTTAATTCATCCACGTGTATCCAGCCATCAGGTAGATATTTGCTACCACTTCTGAGGAGGAAACCGTAACCGAATCAACGTCGGAGGTCCCGCGCGAAGGTCGCCAGACAATCTCAGGAAGAACCTGCGAGCAGATAATCAGGAAACAACACAAACAGGTTGTAAACTAACATTTTATTTTATGTCATCATACAAGCCTGTCCGGGCAATATAAGCAGGGTTGTAAGAGTACCCCTCCAGAAATTGCGGAAATTGTTGTAATGTTACCTGTTACCCGATAAATCTAAAAAGCTGTACATGAATACATACAGAAATTTCTTAGATTGGTGCAGGAAAAATAAAGTAAAAAGCTATACAGAGAGCGTCTTCATCGCTTATTTTTTCGAGAAGTCCGTTAATTGCAAAGCGTCGACGCTATGATCAAATTATTCAATGTTGAAGGCGACATTTAATTTAAATAATAATAATTTAAATAATAATATCGCCTGCGGCTCTTGACTTAAACCTCGCAAATCGTGCATAAAAGCCTTTCTTCCCACACTTATATCATAATATACTATTAAATTATCAAAATGGAATAAAATATCTTATTAACTATTAATAATACAACTTAAACTCTTCAAGTCTTTTTTATTCTCTGTTAATCAAGGCAACCAAGCCCAAAACGAATAAACCTCATTGACCAACCAAACACCAGTTCCGATCCAACCAATGACCAAATCAGAGCATTTGAATGTTTTAAAATACAAAATAGCCTGACAAGCAAAAGGAGTTCTCAAAACGACCAGATTGAAACCTCACTTGGTGGAGTCGGCATAACGATATTAAAAGGTTCTGGAGCATCTTGCAATATAATTGATGGCCAAGATTGGAACAAAATAACCAAACATCGAGCTGAAATCGCCTGCGGCTCTTACCTTAAAGCTCGCAAATCGTGCATAAAAGCTTTTCTTCACACACTTATATCATAATATACTGTTAAATTGTCAAAATGGAATAAAACATCTTATTAACTATTAATAATACGACTTAAACTTTTCAAGTCTTTTTTATTTTCTGTTAATCAATTAACAAATTGAGCTCCCCGTTTTTTGCGGCATTAGCGGGAGCAAAAAATGTATAGAAACAAAATGGTAGAGCAGTTTTCTGTACAAGGTCCATATTGAATAAAACATTTGCAATAAATTGTGATTGGTCAAAGAAACGGGGGTGGACTAATTTTTGCCCTTTTGTTAAAACTCCACTACGAACAAAGCTATTAGCTGTACTTCCGCAAATCTCATTCTGTTAACTGTATGATTTGCTGTTATTTTGACTATTTCCAACAAAAAAAAAAAGCCAACCAAAAAGCTGCAATATTTTATTTTTAGCCAATAACGACCAAACTTCAGCGATAATACTGCACTAGTGCAATTATCGATAATTTGCACTAGTGCCAAATTTTTACCTAGTACTAATTAAAATAAGATTTGGTTTTAATTTTATATTATAAGAAAAAAAAACAATAATTATAGAAAACACAATTTGAATATAAAACTTTGTTGGATGCTGATGATGGAGTTTCCATACTGCTTCCATCACTTCTTATTGTTATTTCGCTACTGTCATTTCGCATTTTGTGTACAATTTTCTCCTGATGCTCACTAACTCTTTATTGAAGCCTGATTTGAGTGTCCAGTAACCTTCATAATTTGGTTTTCTGAAATTCCAACTATGGCAAGCTGCGTACTTGCCGCGGCACGGTTCAAGTAATTTGTCACTTTTTTTTTTTGTGTCAATCCCTATAGCTTCCGCTGCCTGTCTTGTCCACTTTGAAATTTAATTTAGAAAATACGTTCGACAGTAATATGTTTTCCTTTTTTTTCATTCAACATTTTGAAAAACCTGTAAAATTATAATGAAATTTTGTTTTATAACATGCTTAAATAGGTACCTTATGGGGCATTTATTAGAATCGATGGTGTTCTGAACTAACTATCTTTTTTCTGTTAACCGGTGACTTCCTCCTTGGACTGTCTTAGAAAAGATAGGATTATAAGCTATTCGGCCTGTACTGTTGCCGTAGTTGTCAAATTCTTGTTCAAAGTAACTTAAAAGACAATTACATGCTTCTTCTCCTCTCCACGCCAGTTCATATGAAGCAGTATGAAAGAACTTGCACTGCAGTCCATCCGGAGTCGTCTCGTCCCAAATAGCACACATTTTATCAATTTCTTGTTCTGGTAAGCTAGATCCACTTTTTTTTTCTTTTTTCAGGACACTGTTCTTTTCACATCTATGGCAGTTCTGGCGCATTCAAACGTTACATCTTTAAATGGATCGAAAATAATGTTAACCTCTTCAAATATTTTTGTTGCAAAATATTCGCTATTGTATTCCAAAGTGTCTTGATAACACCTTCTTTATATTATTCTCCATCATTGCGCCTCATATTGAAAGCGAAATCTTTTAGACTTAGGGCCAGTTGTGAGACGAAAGTTTCCTTGTTCAAAGTGTATTTCCTTTCATCGCAAAATTGTTGAAACTGACATGCACTCGACCTTACTATTGAAAATGCTACCGGCTTATGAGAACTCAAACCACCTTCGTGTAGAACCCTCGTGCAAAAATCTGAGTTCCCCGAGTTTCTAACAAACGACTAGCGAGAACATCTGATTTGTGGCACCCCTCGTCAGTCAAACACCGTTTATTAACAAATAACTTTTATTAACTAATAACTTCTATTAACAAAGAACTTTTATTAAGGCATACCCGCACTGTCAGCTGATTCGCTCTACACCGGCTCACAAAGACCAAGTTGTATAACAAGTGGCGGCCTTAATATGTTTTTTCCTATTTCCCGCCCGGTCTCCACATACCTCCTTCTTTCACCAGCTTCAGGGGTTGTACCTTTTGGGGCGTTGTGGGGGTTGTAGTATTGTGCGGCGGTGAAGCTATGGTTGCAGATGAAGAAGTTGCAGATATGCCAGTAGGTGATGGCGTTGAAAGGGTGTCTGTTGATCCAGTTAGTGGAAACGTTTGTATCGGAGTAGTCCTCTGTGCGTTTTAAATGTAGTAGTAGGCCTGTTTTCTTTTTCAAGCTGGAGCTGGTGATAAGCACTGGTAAGATCTAGATGGGAAAAATAACGAGCACCCTGTAATTTTGTCATAAAACTTTCAAATGTTGGTAGTGTAAATTTTTCTCTTGATATGGCTTCGTTGGCCCGCCTCATGCCTACGCAGGTTCTGATGTCCCCATCTAGTTTGAACACAAT
This sequence comes from Diaperis boleti, assembly GCA_963583935.1. Taxonomy (NCBI): domain Eukaryota; kingdom Metazoa; phylum Arthropoda; class Insecta; order Coleoptera; family Tenebrionidae; genus Diaperis; species Diaperis boleti. Next base: position 40,648,331 of record OY757245.1, on the reverse strand, counting down.
TACCATTGACGAAATCCATTGGCTTGGTCCTTCGACTTTTTCGATTATGTCATCATTGAGAACCTTCGCTAGTTTATCTTCCACTTTCGCTTCCACGGCTATGGGGAACCTGCGGAGTGCTTGTTGCACCGGTCTCACATTTCGATTGATGGAGTCTTACTTTGATGTTTTTAATTTTTGGAAATGGTGTAACTTCTTTTTGGTTAACCGTCTCACTTAATCCAAATTTTATAATTTCCAGACGCTTAGATGTATTTTTGGCTAATAATGAAATTGTGCCATTTTCCACAAACATGAAGGACTCTATTATTTCTTCCCCATTTCCGACACTGATGGGTGCCTTGAATTTGCTTTTCACATTAAAGGGGTTGTTGTTTCCTTAAGATTCTAGTGTATTTGTAACCTTATGCTGCACGTCCCAGATTTCAGCTTGATCTTTGGTTATTTTGTTCCAATCTTGTCCATCTATTATATTGCAAAATGCTCCAGAATCTATTAATATTGTTATGCCGACTCCACCAAGTGACGTTTCAATCTGGTCGTTTTAAGAACTCCTTTTGCTGGTTAGGCTATTTTGTATTTTAAAACATTCAAATTCTCTGATTTGGTCATCGGTTGGATCGAAAACGGTGTTCGGTTGGTCAATGAGGGTTATTCGTGTTGGGCTTGGTTGCCTTTTTTGGAAATTGGCCGGGCGCTTATTAAAATTTCTTTTGCTGTAGCATTTCTTAGCGAAGTGTCCCATGTGGCCACAATTTAGACATTTGCTGTTAGCAGCGGGGAGAGATTCAAGGCAAGATGCAAGGGATCTACGATGTCTACCGCATTTCGGACATTTCCAATTTACAACTCTTTCCCTGTAATTCTGTTTCCTTCCTACCCCGTTAACTTGACACTCGATTGTGTTATGGGCGTCTTGTTGCATGATGTTGCTTTGTTTCTGAGTTTAGAACTTTCCTTTTAAATTCAGCTGAGGCCCACATGTCGATCAATTTGTCCTTGATGCTGATTTCTCGAGCTTCTGCTTCAGTTTTTCCAAAAACGCACTTTCACTGTATTTATTGTCCAGTATGATTGAATTTTATACTGGCGTTTTGAACGGTACTATTAGCAATATTTAACAAATTTGCAATGTACCGTACACTGCGACCATCTTAATTCCATGCCACCTTTTGCAATGTTTTCGAATCCCATTTCCGCATAATTTATACAAAATCTCTACACTAATCCGAATTTCATCAAAATAAACGTGAAAAATGTCATAAACGCAAAAAACACGCAAAAAATCTATTGCTGCAAAACGACACAAATTGTTACTTTTTGGCAAAACTCACCATTGTTCTTACCCAATGGCACCTAGAACCATCTAAAACCAATCGATCTGTGTAAAACTAATTAGAGATTTGGAAGAAATGCGTATCGCGCTTCTATCGTAAGTTAAATAAAAAAAACTCACAATTTTTAAGTGTCCATTTTTTTGGCCAGGAGTGTATAATAAGTGGTACGCTTATTATCGAAAATTGTTTTGAAATTCCACAAATATCAGTTCCAACGACGAAAATTTATACTTTTATTTCAACAAATTGGAAGACAAAAAAAGGTACATAAACAATAAATTGTAACACAATAACAGTAAGTTGTTAAAATCATTACAATTAGAACTTTGAATATTAAAGGTACAATTTTCAAATAGAACCCGTACTTCGTTTCTTGTTTTCCTTTAGGATGAAACTTGTGAAAATGGAATTTACTGTTACTGATGAATGTTTAGCATCAACATTTTCTTGCACTAAAAGGTTCTTGAGCAGAGGTAAAATGCTTGAATTTGTAGTTACACAACGTTAAGTTTCAAGGGTAGGTATTATTTCGCACTTTTTTAAAATGTTTTCATGCAGTTCAGGTTGCATGTCCAAAAATATGGTTAAAGAGAATGGCCACTAATATTGTCTGTAGTTTTCATCAATTGTTGCTCTGGAGTGCCGGCATTTGATAATAATTGGGTAACCGCAGTTGATCTATGACTGTAGTTAGTGCTGATTTATGCCTACTGGAAGATTTTTGTACCAACCATTAGATGAATTTCTCCAGAAAGGATTGCATGAAAGAAACATGTGCTCAGGTCCTTTATTTAATAATTTATTGAACAATCGCACGGAACAAAGATCTGAATTACTTTCAATTGGAGTGACAGCCCTATTTCATGTTGATTTGCGACTGGTTGCAAGTGCCGGTTGCTATATAAACGTCTTAACTAAAGCCCAGGCCGTAATGGAGAGTTTACATTAGTGAATTCGGTTGATCAATCGAGTTGAAATCTGGTGACTTGCATTCAACTACTTGTTTACACACATTTTCTAAATTAATAATACATGTCAGTTGATTTAAAATGGCGAATGTAGCAATCAGCAATGGTATTCTCCAAACAGCTTTAGTTCTAGCTACAGAATTAGAACAAAATATTCGTAAGAGTACAAACATGTTGGAGCTACGATAAACGATAAGAACGGCAATAAGAGCATAGCGTCCAAAAATTCAACATTGACTTAAATGTATTTATTTTTTTTATAGCAGTAGTAAAAAAAAAGGAAAATCATGAAAAAGATACGGTAATGTGTGAAGCTCTTTCACCCCAGATAAAGGTAGAAATAACTTTGCAATATCTAGCAACAGAAGATTCATTTAAAAGTTTACAATATTTTTACAGAGTACCAAAAGTAGTTTCATCTTTCTTGATAGATTTTGATGTTTAGATGTTTCAACTGAGAACCCAATCAATTCACATGATTAAGTGAAATGAATAAAGGAGTTTACATACAAGTCACTTAAATTCATATGACTTGACCAACACACTTAAATAGTGTAAACGAGGTTTTAGGCTCAATTTCATATGAAATGAAACATTAAATTGGTCCTTACTGCCTGGTCTTTAGATTGGACTTCTCCATAGCAACCGGGTAGTCGCAACTCACAATCAGGCTATGAGCCATTTACTCTCTGCACAACGTACGGTTTGCGCCTCCATGCGTTGTTTTAGTAAATATAGGATTATACTCAATGCGACCCGTTTCACTTCCACAATTATTATTGTCTACAGATATCCCTAATGGAATGATGGATGCGTCATTGTAAACACAGCTTCATTCCCGCGCCAAGCTAATTCTGCCACAGCACAGTGGTCCCAAATCGCTGAAAAGCTGGCCAAAATTCAAAAATCGACGTTTTATTTTAAATTTAATTTTTTCCTAGTTTCAAACAAAAGGCCTTGGTGCATTCTGCTGAAGAGGAGGTAGCGCTAAATACCAAGTAACCACTCTTGTACGTCAGCGAAAAGTTACTGTTTGTTGAAAAGCTATGTTTTTGTCCGTTTTTCATTCTAACTTTGACCCGATATTACGTGATCAAAATTAAAATCTCCGTCGCATAATATGGAAACGGTTCTCTCAGGTACGTTAAGGTTTTTCATTAATACAACATTGAATATTATCAATGACTAGGCTCCCAGTGGGGACCCGTATGGATAATATGCAGGCTGCCATCTGACTTCTGATATGTGTTGTAGTGATCCCATGCTTCAATATAACTGATGCGGCCAGTGACTATTGTGGTCAGATGACCTCCTCTCTCTGACCTGTTTATGGATGTATTAATGGGCCATACTTAAATAAAACATACCAGATACATATTAAGACGTTTATTTTTTATAAAAAAAAAACAGAAATCAAAAATTACCTTTATTTTCCCCTTTTAAGTAAATGACACATTACAGGTATTTATGTAACTAAGTAAATGTTTAATTACAGAAACAGACCTGTAAAGTTTTACGGACAACGCATCGTCACAAACTGTCCTGCCGTCTTTGATTACAGAATTTTATATTTATAAAAATAAAAACTGATCGGGAAAAAGATCATTTGAAGGTGGAAATAAAAGTTTGTACGGGATTCGCCTTGCAATTATTAGTCTTTCCGGCTCACCCGTAATTGATTGTACGACATGAAAATACTCAAACCACTTTTTTTAAGAAGTTTCACATGCTTTCACTTTTAGCTAAACCGCGGATACGGCAACTGACGCTCATTTTACTGATAATTATTGAACACTAGCTGACCCGGCGAACTTTGTACCGCTTCAGAATCAATAAATGTTGTGTTAACTTTTTAGCTGAACTAAATTCAGTTTTTTTTTATCAAAGGATAATGCACACAACGCCTTCTACTGGCATTACCGGAACCAGCATACAACGCCATGTTCATTTTTGTTTCTGTCATGTATCAAAGATGGCGTTATATACGGATTCCATACAAAATGTATGAGAATTTTTTTCGTTATTTTTTCCGATGTTTTAATACTTATTCGCCCCCGAAAAATGTCAGTCAATCCGTTCTCGAGATATTATCAAAAAAATTGTGTCTGGAGTCCACGTGCAACAGAAGTGAAACTTCGGAGTTTACTCCTTAAAAATCTATTTTCATTTTCAAAGCCCAGTACGACAAATTTTGGTGGCCGGCGTTATTTGTTATTGTTGCCCTGTACCAGGGGGGCTTTGTTATTGTCGTTGCCCTGTACCAAGCTCCCCGCCCCTGTAAATTTTCCTATTTTTTAATAGTTATTTTGCTATTCGGGGCGGAGAAAAATCCAACAAATTAAAGATCATAAAAATCGGTCCACCCGTTCTTGAGTTACACTAGCGAAAGAAATTAACGCATCACTTTTGAAATTTTAGTTTAAAGTAAAATACATTTTTATTTTGTCATTTGGACCAAACATTTGATATGTTCTAGGTGTAACTGAACATTTATCACCTAAAGAAATGTAAAAAAAAGAAAAATCAATAACACTACAAAAGAAAAAAAAATCAGAACCATTACAACAAAACTTAAGATGGTGTTAAAAAAATCTTAGTATTTAGTATTTTCTCCTCTTGCACGAATTACTGCTTCGCAGCGAGGACCCATACTGGAAATTAAGGTTATAATTTCAGCCGGGTCAATACCAGCCCAAATTTCTTGAAGTCTTTGACAAAGTTCTTGTTGGTTAACAGGAGGACGATGAAGTGTTTTAAGCTGTCTCCCTATGTTGTCCCAAAAGTATTCAATTGGGTTAATATCGGGACTTCTGGCTGGCCATTGCGTCGTGCTTACACTGACTTCTGCAAGATACCCTTGCACAATTCGAGCAGTGTGTTTTTTAGCATTATTATGCATAAACATGAAATTATCTCCTCCAAACGGCGCAAAAGGCATTACATGAGGTTCTAAAATGTTCTCACTATAAGATGCTGCCGTGATGCTGCCTCTGGGTATTACCACCAATCCTGTGCGAGCCTCCAAAGTGATACCTCCCCAGACCATAACAGAGCCTCCGCCAAAAATAACAGTGGGAACAATGTTGCAGGGGCATAACGCTCACCTGGCCGCGTATACACACGCATTAGCCTGTTACTTTTATGAAGACAAAATCTGCATTTGTCACTAAACATAACATTAGCCCAATCGGCTTCTAACGAATCAACGTATTTTCGAGCAAATGTTAACCGAGCTCTACGATGCTCTGCCGTTAACTTTGAGCCTCTTGCAGGTACTCTGGGAGGTAAATTCAAACCACGGAGTCGTTTTCTAAAGGTAACACAACTTACTCGAACATTGTGAGTCTTTACAAGCATATTTTACAGCGTTGGAGTTGTAATGAACCTCTCTCTTAAGGTTTGCATCATCAAAAAATGGTCTTGGACACCATTTGTAGCTTGCTTTCTTCCTTGCCCTGGTCTTTTCGAATATGCCTGAGTTTCTTGATATCGATTTTATACCCGGGAGACATTGGATTGATTAATACCAAGACGTTGAGCAATACAACGCTGACTGTTACCTTATTCTGCAAGAGTCGCTACACGCACATCCTCTTCGACACTTAAATTGCGATTCTGACGTCTGTTAACATTCATACTTCTTTATTTTGTATTTTATGTATAGAAGTAACGCGAAGGAAGTTTCAAAAACCAATTATTAAGAACCTGTACTTAAATCCAAATACTTGATAAGCTATTTCGATAGATACACAATTTTCTATCAAACAAGAACTTAATTTTGTGATATCAAATAAATCAGAAGTGATGCGTTAATTTGTTTCGTAAGTGTATAAACCCAAGGGAGCCCCCTGAGCCCACTGTTCATGTTTTCATAGTTATTCTGCTATTCGGGGCGGAGACAAATCCAACAAATCGAAGATCATAAAAATCGATCCAGTCGTTCTTGAGTTATAAACTCAAGGGGGCCCCTGGGCCTCCATGTCCATATTTCAATAGTTATTCTGCTATTCGGGGCGGAGACAAATCCAACAAATCGAAGATCATAAAAATCGGTCCAGCCGTTCTTAAGTTATTAACCCAAGGGGGTCCCCTGAGCCCCCTTGTCCATATTTTACTTCATAAGAACCTTCCTCAAACTTAAAGGAATATTTCAGAAAAAAAAATTGCAAAATTGGTCCAGCCGTTCTCAAGTGATGGCGTGACCAAGGAAAATAGGGATTCCTTTCTATATATATATAGATTAATCCTATTAATCAACTACTAAAACTGAAATTTATTCGGTATAAAATTCCTATAACAGAATGCAATGCAAACTTTACGTTCGCACTGTATAATATAATAATAATATATTTATTCATTTCTTAAAAAAGTACATAAAATGCAAATTTTCAACAATAATAACAGTAAACATTAATACACACATTATACAGGCTGTTCTATTTAAAACTCCCCAGTCCAGATTTCTCCGAATTGATTATTGTGATTGAAAAATCCTCGGACAGGTCGATTTTGTTTGCCAGGGGCACATCTTTTCAGGTTTCTTTCAACTCCCGGCATTTCGCCCTCTTCGAGAGGGGGCTGTTAGCCCCAAAATCTTAAATGGCACTATAGATCGAGTGATGCCTCATTTGAAAGGCCTCTCTACAACTAACCACTTACTTTTCAATATCTTGCAGTTTTGACCGTAAAAACAATATTTTTTAATTTTCAATTCAACATTTTTATAGTCAAAGCACAAGATTTCAAGTATATAAAGACTTGGCAATGTTTTTAAATTCTTTAAAGGCTGTCCTGTATGATTCCCTACCCCTAATGCCAGCAAGTATACTTCTGAAGAATGAACGCCCTCTGTGCTTCTGAGGAATGGCCCCAATGTATTATTCCATATCGTAACTGACTTTCAAAACAGGCAAAGTACAGCTGTTTAATTGTCGAGAAATTACTTTCATGAGCCATGTTTCTTAATGCATAACAGATCCCAGCAATTAATAAATGGTTTTTTTCAACCCACGTTGTTAGCAGGCTAAATACCAATTCAGCTTACTCTTTTATTTTTTCAGTAGTTGGTCCTCTTATCGCGAAATTTGTGTCGTCAGCATATGATATTTGGAGGGTGTCTGGAGACTTATCATTTATAAACCTTGCCAAGTCATTGACAAAGATTATAAATAACAATAGTCCCAAGATAGATCCCTGGGGAACTCCCATGGAAACAATTATTATATCATCAGAAAAAAATATTAACATTATTTATTACAACCTGTTGTGTTCTGCCTGTTAAGTAATTTATTAACCATAATTTTGCAACTTTAATAATAGGATGTCGTGATCAACGCAATCAAACGCTTTTGTGAAGTCAATAAATAAACCTAAAATACTTAGTTTTTTGTCAATTATTGATCTTACCACATGATTAATAAAATCAGCAATCGCGGTATCAGTGGTACGATTTTTTGTAAAACCATGATGAGAGGCGTTAAAAAGTTTATACCTATTAAAAAAAGATACGAGATTATTATTTACTATCTTTTCATAAATTTTATCTATGCTACATAATAAACTGATTGGCCTGTATGTGAGGATTGAGTTTATATCTCCTTTGTTTTCGTATAATGGCTTTGCGTTTACTTTTTTAGGCTACTAGGAAAATGTCACTGCTGCAAAGATAGATTGATTATAAATGACAAAGGTGTTGAGACAAAACTGCTAGCTTTTTTTAAAATATTATTTGACTAGCAGTTACCCGCGGCATTGCTCGCGTAAGTTGGGGTTGGCTTTATTGGCGCTTATACAGAGTGATCATACAGTTCCGCACAAAATCCATAATTTAATTTTCAAAGAATATTTTTTTATTTTTTTGGTAAAACGTAATTTAAAAAAATTATACAATATCAATTTTTTACTCTTGTTGAATAAATAATTGAAAAGTGTAGACACCCAAAAAAAATGGGGGTTGCCATTTAAAAAAATTTATGACTATGTCATAGTTCAAAAGCAGAAAATTTTTATGTCAAAAGATGGGAATTTAAAAACAATTTTTTTTTCGTTCGAACCTTTCCTGTTTGAACGTTTTTGCAAAAACATTACATAACTAAATTATAAATTTTGTGCGGAACTTTATGATCACTCTGTAATTGGAATTGGTACCGCCGCTTAAAGCAGTTTTTAATAATAAATAACAAAAAGTAAAAAAAACATTTTTTTGCAATAACATCAAAGGCGGGTCTAGTTATTTTTAAAGCAGAGTGCTTCAAGTCATAAACATTTTAAGAAAAATCACTTCCAAATCCACCCTTTTTTTTCCACAGTTGGTATTTTTTTTTTTTTTTTTGAAAATTCGTTAAACATTGGTCTGGTCTTTCTTAAAGGAGAATTTAGATCAACATTTTCACGTATCTAACACTATTTGTTTTCCAGTTAGGAGAATTGTCAGGAAAACTCCCTCCCCGTTTACGCTCCTTTTTCGGTGTCTGTAAATATTTTTTTGCAAAATCGTCAAACACCCGGTCTAATTATTTTTAAAGGAGAGTCCAAGTACCAATTCTTAAGCCTATAACATTATCGCCCTTCAAGTTATAAGCACTTTGAGAAAAATCAACCCCCAAATCCACCCTCTCCTTTTCTTGCCGTTGGTAACTTTTTTTTTCCAAAATCGTCAAACACGAGTCCGGTCTTTTTTATTAAAGGACAATCTAGATCCCAATTTTCACGTATGTAGCACTATTTGCTTTCCTGTTATGAGAATTCTCAGGAAAACTACCCTCTCCATTTACGCCCTTTTTTCGGGGTTGGTAAATATTTTTTTGGAAAATCGTCAAATACGGGTCTAGTTAATTTTAAGATGAGAGTGCGAATGCCAATTCTCATGCCTGTAACATTCTCGACCTTCAAGTTATAAGCATTGTGAGAAAAATCAAACCCCAAATCCACCCTCTCCTTTTCTCGCCGTTGGTAATTTTTTTTCCAAAATCGTCAAACACAGGTCCGGTCTTTTTTAAAGGAGAATCTAGATCCCAATTTTCACGTAAATAACACTATTTGTTTTCCAGTTATGAGAATTTTCAGGAAAATTACTCTCCCCATTTACGCCCCTTTTCGGGGTTGGTAAATATTTTTTTGGAAAATCGTCAAATACGGTTCTAGTTAATTTTAAAGGAGAGTCCGAGTGGCAGTTCGCATGCTTGTAATATTCTTGACCTTCAAGTATAAGCATTTTGAGAAAAATTAACCTCCAAATCCACCCTCTCCTTTTCTCGCCGTTGGTTATTTTTTTTCCAAAATCGTCAAACAAGGGTCCGGTCTTTTTTAAAGGAGAATCTAGTTCCCAATTTTCACGTATGTAACACTATTTGTTCTCCTGTTATGAGAATTCTCAGGAAAACTACCCTCCTCATTTACGCCCCTTTTTTGGGGTTTGCAATTAAATTTTTGCAAAATCGTCAAACACGGGTCTAGTTATTTTAAGGTGAGAGTCCGAGTGCCAATTCTCATGCCTGTAACATTCTCGACCTTCAAGTTATAAGCATTTTGAGAAAAATCACCCCCAAATCCACCTTCCCCTTTTCTCGCCGTTGGTAATTTTTTTTCCAAAATCGTCAAACACGGGTCTGGTCTTTTTTAAAGGAGAATCTAGTTCCCAATTTTCACGTATGTATCACTATTTGTTTTCCTGTTATGAAAATTCTCAGGAAAACTACCCTATCCATTTACGCCCCTTCTTCGGGATGGGTAAATATTTTTTTGGAAAATCGTCAAATACGGGTCTAGTTAATTTTAAAGGAGAGTCCGAGTGCCAATTCTCATGCCTGTAACATTCTCGACCTTCAAGTTATAAGCATTTTGAGAAAAATCACCCCCAAATCTACCCTCTCCTTTTCTCGCCGTTGGTAATTTTTTTTCCAAAATCGTCAAACACGGGTCCGGGCTTTTTTAAAGGAGAATCTAGATTCCAATTTTCACGTATGTAACACTATTTGTTTTCCTGTTATGAGAATTCTCAGGAAAACTACCCTCCTCATTTACGCCCCTTTTTTGGGGTTTGTAATAAAATTTTTGCAAAATCGTCAAACACGGGTCTAGTTATTTTAAGGTGAGAGTCCGAGTACCAATTCTCATGCCTGTAACATTCTCGACCTTCAAGTTATAAGCATTTTGAGAAAAATCACCCCCAAATCCACCCTCTCGTTTTCTCGCCGTTGGTCATCTTTTTTCCAAAATCGTCAAACACGGGTCCGGTCTTTTTTAAAGGAGAATATAGTTTCCAATTTTCACGTATGTAACACTATTTGTTCTCCTGGTATGAGAATTCTCAGGGAAACTACCCTCTCCATTTACGCCCCTTTTTCGGGGTTGGTAAATATTTTTTTGGGAAATCGTCAAATACGGGTCTACTTAATCTTAAAGGAGAGTCCGAGTGCCAATTCTCATGCTTGTAACATTTTCCACCTTCAAGTTATAAGAATTTCGAGAAAAAGCACCCCCAAATCCACCCTCCCCTTTTCCTGCCGTTGGTAAATTTATTTTGGAAAATCGTCAAACACGGGTCCGGTATTTTTTAAAGGAGAATCTAAATCCCAATTTTCACGACAGCAATACTGTCAGTTTGCAAGTTATAGGAATTTTGGGTAAACCACCCCTAATTTTTTCTCGGTCGGTAAAGAAATTTTTGCAAAATCGTCAAACACGGGTCTAGTTATTTTCAAAGCTGAGTCTAAATCCCAATTTTCACGTTTTCAGCATGCCGAGTTGTCGATTTATGAATTTTTTTATAAAAACCGTTTTCCCCTTTCCCCCCCTTTTTCGGCGTTTGTAAATAATTTTTTGGAAAATCGTCAAAAAGCGGTCGAGTTATTTTCAAAAGCGAGTTCGGGTACGAATTTTCACTTCTCTACCGTTTTTCGTTTTCAACTTAGTTGGAGTCTAGAGACACCAATTAACCCCATTTTCACCCCCTTAGAAACGGAATTTTCAAAAATCCTTTCTTAGTGCGCCTATACGCCCTAAAAACTACGTTCCTACCAAATTTCACGCTTCAAGACTCAACGGTCTCGGCTATGCGGTGATCAGTGAGAAATCAGTTTCGCATTTATATATAGAGATAGTCGCGTCAATGAAGTCTTTTTCTCGGAAGTCCTCAGAAACAGCTCCGATTTAGATGTTTTTTTTTTAATATTTGTTTTTTTATATTATTTATAATCAGAAACCTTTTGGAGCGGGGACATAACTATTAATATTATTTAAACAATATGTATGATATTTATCTAAAAAAAAAAAATGTTTTGCGTTTTTTTTTAACAGACTTCAAAAGGGAGGGAGTTATCAATTCGGTTGTATGTTTTTTTTTGTTACCTCAGAACATTTATATAATTATATTTCATTTATGTTCACCGATTTCTTCGTCAATTGTGGACCGATTTACAAAATTCTTCTGTTATTTGAAAGGGTATACTCTTAAGGTGATTCCATTATAAAAAGATCTGGATCTGACCAAGGAATCCCATGGAAATCGAGAAGAATACTCAAAATTTCGCTCCCTTTTATTAACCGACTTCATGTATGTTCACCGATTTCTTCGTCAATTGTGGACCGATTTTCAAAATTCTTCTTTTATTTGAAAGGGTATGCTCTTAAGGTGGTTCCATTATCAAAAAATTAGAATCTGACCAGGGAATCCCATGGAAATCGAGAATAATACTAAAATTTTTGCTCCCTTTTATTAACCGACTTCATGTATGTTCACCGATTTATTCGTCAATTGTGGGCCGATTTTCAAAATTCTTCTTTTATTTGAAAGGGTATACTCTTGAGGTAGTTCCATTGTCAAAAAGTCAGGATCTGATCAGGGAATTCCATGGAAATCGAGAAAAATCTTCAAATTTTCGCTCCCTTTTATAAACCGTTTCACCGATTTCTGCGTCAATTGTGGGCCGAGTTTCAAAATTCTTCTTTTATTTGAAAGGGTATACTCTTGAGGTGGTTCCATAGTCAAGAAGTCAGGATCTGATCAGCGACTCCCATGGAAATTGAGGAAAATTCTCAAATTTTTCCTTCCTACATGTATTGATGAACAATTTTTAATTATTTTATTTATAAATGTCTAAAATAAATAATCCACAATTCATAATAATTTTATAATTTACTTTCGTATATTATTTGTAGAATAAGTATTGAAAAACTAATTTTTTTATATAAATATATAATAAATAGTTAAAATTTAAATATATCTAAGTCGAACTCCACAAACTTTAATAACTGTAAAATTACTAATGGAACATGTTTCGGCAGAACACTTCTGCCATCATCAGCCCTAATTTAACAAGGGATTAATGATACAATTGATGAATTACAAGAGGGGTTCTTACCTTAAAGACTATAAAAAATTATGACATTGACGTAATTTTGAATTAAATTTGACGTTTTCAAAGGGTTACATGATTTTTAAAAGATTTCGTAAAGACAACATTTTATAAAATGTAAAAATTAAAAATGGATCAAAGAGAATCTGGTAAGTTTGTTTGAGTGAAAAATTAAAATAGTGAATTAATAATGGGATTATTGAAGTTATTCTGTTCATTTAAACAAGATCTGTTTTCCAGTTTCAAGGCTTTTCTTATTTCCAAAGTCTCAAGAAAATCTAATTTCCGGCCTTTATTGCATTTATGAATCAATTTGGAATTTGATGGTGAAAAACTATGTTTCGTTATTAATATATGATTGGCGAAAGAAGAAGGTGTTGATGGTGGAGGATCAAGATCTGTGTTGTTATAGATGTGCCTGAAATGTTCTTCAATACGGTCTGATTTTTTGCGACCTGTCTGACCTATGTAGAACGACTCACAAGAAGAGCAGCTTAATTTGTATACACCTGATGATGATTTGTAATCTAATGGATCTTTATTTTTAATAAAAAAAAATCTGGATAAGTTGTTATCTGTTTTAAATGAAACTTTAAAACCGTTTTTCTTAAGTATTTTAGAACATTTCTCTGGGACGACGCCAAAATATGTTAATGAATTTGAAAAGGAAATTGTTTCTGAAGGATTTTTAATCAAGTACTGTGTGTATTTGAATTTGTTATAGTATCTATAGTATAATTTATTTATAGTTTTTAAAGAATATCCATTATTTGAAGCAATTTGTTTAATGTTATTAAGTTCTGTTTGAAAAGATGAATCTGATAGTGGTATAGAAAATAATCGGTGGAAAAAGGAATGAAAAGCTGCAAATTTATGGGAAACAGGGTGACAAGAGTCAAAAGGTATTGCGCAATCTGTGATTAAATCTTTTATTAAAAATAAAGATCCATTTGATTACAAATCATCATCAGGTGTATACAAATTAAGCTGCTCTTCTTGTGAGTCGTTCTACATAGGTCAGACAGGTCGCAAAATATCAGACCGTATTAAAGAACATTTCAGGCACATCTATAACAACACAGATCTTGATCCTCCACCATCAACACCTTCTTCTTTCGCCAATCATATATTATTAACGAAACATAGTATTTCACCATCAAATTCCAAATTGATTCATAAATGCAATAAAGGCCGGAAATTAAATTTTCTTGAGACTTTGGAAATAAGGAAAGCCTTGAAACTGGAAAACAGATCTTGTTTAAATGAACAGAATAACTTCAATAATCCCATTATTAATTCACTATTTTAATTTTTCACTCAAACAAACTTACCAGATTCTCTTTGATCCATTTTAAATTTTTACATTTTATAAAATGTTGTTTTTACGAAATCTTTTAAAAATCATGTAACCCTTTGAAAACGTCAAATTTAATTCAAAATTACGTCAATGTCATAATTTTTTATAGTCTTTAAGGTTAAGAACCCCTCTTGTAATTCATCAATTGTATCATCAATCTCTTGTTAAATTAGGGCTGATGATGGCAGAAGTGCTCTGCCGAAACATGTTCCATTAGTAATTTTACAGTTATTAAAGTTTGTGGAGTTCGACTTAGATATATTTAAATTTTAATAGGGATGTTTTCACTATCCCCTCTTTGACCCCTACGTACTATTGCGCATGCGTATCACCATGACAATTCCCAACGGTCGGACAGACAAAAGGTCCCTTTACACTAGCGTTCTATCGTACGTGTTTGTTGTGTCCCGTTCCAAACACTTGCGAAAGCGTGTGAACATGTTCCATGTGGTCACACAGTTTTCAGAGGAGTCCCTAAGCACATTCAAGGAACGACGCACCCTTAGCGCGTCGAAAGACTGTGTGATTAGAACAGGACGCTCCAAACACGTACGATAGAACGCTAGTGTAATGGTACCTAAACACAAGCCTCTTGACAACTTTGACGCTTGTACCTGTCATAACTCTATAGTTGTCCGACGTTTTTCGCGCATGCGTTCCTTGTCTGAAACCAGTGAAAACAACTATTTAAATTTACTCCACTTGGATTTAAGAACATTCTTCTTGTTTATAATAAATAGTGCTTAAACAATATAAATAATTATTTCCCCACTTCAAAAGGTTTCTGATTTTGAATAATATATAAAAACAAACATTCACAAAAAAAAACATTAAAATCGAAGCTGTTTTTGAGGACTTCCGAAGATTGCCTGATTGCTTGTTTGAGACTTCCGAAGATTGCGAAGACGCGACTAAGATATACCATCTTGTCCAGCCGAATTCGAACTTTTTAGTTGCTTGATGATTTCACTAACTTCAGACGGTGTTGTAGGTTTAAAATACAATGATTGGGTTGGTTTTAGTACATGTTTTAATACGAAATCAATATCTATCTTACCAGAAAATGAAAGAGTATTTGCTACAATGTTGGTGAAATATCATTTAATTGTTTTAAGTTATCAGTGATTTGTATTTTAGTAACTGGTTTATTGGGTTTACGAGTTTGGTTTATATTCTCCCACATTGTTTTCATTTTGTTTCATGATGCTAAAATTTTGTTTTCGTTATACGCTTGTTTTGTGACCATTAATAATTTTTGATAGTCTGTATTTAGTTTTTTTAAATTGTCCTTAAAAATAGGATAGAAAGCGCTTAAGTTGGCATAGAGCGCAACCTTGGTTTTCAGAGCAATGACTTCAGGTGTTATCCAAAAAAGTATTTTTTTTTACTGTTATAGATTTTAATATGTTTGTATGGGAAGGATTGATTTACATATATGTGCTTGCAAAAAATTACTAAACTCATTGAAAGCATTCTCAGCATCTGATTCATTAAATACACTGGTCCATCTCTCTTTGCTTCGTCGTTCATAAAAACCCTCAAAATTGGATTTACTGAAATTTCTAACGAGCCTATACTTTGTTGTGCAAGGCTTTTGAGAGTCCCTCAGTTTAACAGAGATTTATTGAGCAAAATGATCTGATAAGTTTAAATTTAAGACTTTTGAGTGAAAATCAGCCTTATCTTTAGTTATAAAAATGTTGTCAATACAAGTATTGCTAACAGATGTGACACGAGTATAATCGGAAATTGTTTGCGCCAAATTAAAAGATGATAATAAATCCAACAAATGCTTAGTTTGACAGTTATTTTCAGAGAAATTTACACTAAAATCCCCCGCTAAAATTATCGTTTTATTGTTGGGGATTGAACTAAGCATCCTGCCTAATGTATCTAAAAGAATGCTAAAATCTCCAGATGGAGGTCTATAGATGAGGATTATATACAAATTGTAATCAACTATATGAACACCACATGATTTAACAATATTCATTATAGTTTTTATTTAACGTTAGTTCTGTAATGTTCACAACATTATTTCTTGCAAAGATAACTACTCCGCCATGTCCACAGTTGTGACGACAGAAACTGGAGCAGATCCTGTAACCATCAAGGTAAACAGAATTTAACTGTTCATACCCCAACCAATGGTTAATTAATAAGAGCAAGTCTGGATCGACATCATTTGCAAGAGCTACTTGTAGTTTATTAATCTTATTATTTAAACTTTGCATGTTTTGATGTCTTATAGTAAATGTTGAATGGTGGATATTTTTTTGATCATCAGACTGATCAAAAAGTGCCTGTTCTGTGTGAGCGACAAAATTTAAAACGACTCACAGTCACACCCTTTGGCCAGTGCGAGGGCTCGTATAAGATGTCCAAACAATTTGTATCATAGTTGGTACATACTTTGGAAGAGCTGTTCGAACACTTAGAGTCAAGTTTGCTTACAATGAAATCGTTATCGGGCCATTGGGTTCCTGGATGTTGCGTCACTTGTTCTTCCGTAGTTGTTGATCCACAGCGACCAATGTGTAACCATATATTTTTTGATCCGGAGCACTGACTGAATCCGTTTGACAAATTTTCACCCGTGCCTCGTATTTCCTTTGATTTGCTCTTGGAGAGCCGCTCCTTGTTTTTATATTCCGATAGTGTCGATGATTTCTTACCCTCCGATTTCCTGGCCACTTTTTCTGCGTACGTGTCTTGTACATTCTTCAATGGTACCCTCTTCGTCGCGTGATTTACTTCATCGGAGCTTATCAGCTCGTTGTCATTGATTATCCCAGGTTCACTTAGGATGACTCCCTTGTTAGTCAGCATATCGGTTAACCGTTTATTAGTTTCAGTTACCACCTGTAATCGGACTTCCAAACCATTTATCTTCTCAATCAACGGTGTAATTTCTAATTTCACAATGTCACTGAGTATCTTGGAAAGATTTTTTGCACAGACAAGTTGGTCACCACTATTGGCACAATTTGCACATGTGTGGGGCATTTAGAGTTTAATATTGTATTTGGAATTTGGACTGTAATAGACAGTACAGCGTGCAGCGAACCTTTCTCGACCGAAAATTGTTTAAAATAGGTACACAAATCACAAAACATTTTGTGGTCTGCAAACGAAAAACCCATTGGAGCTTGCACTAGATTACATCCGTAATTGTTCATCGTTGAATCTTTTAAGTGCATTTCAAGAGTCAGTTGCTTATAGCTGCTAGTTTGCTTTTTTATTACGCTCTGCGCCTGCGCCCTCACAGTAAGCGACGATTTTACAAATCTATTTTTTTAACATTTTCAACCTCAAAATTGATTTTTCTTAAAATGACATCACTTTTGAGAAAATGGGTCAGCCGTTTTGTTTTTCAAATTTTTGAGCTCCATGAGTAGTAATTTGCCCTGTTACTGTGAGTTTTCGTGAAATCAAATCTTTACCTTAGATCTCGATAAACGTCATTACCAATTGTATTTGTGCATAAAAAAGCATTACATTTTGGTTTGTTACATGGTTTTTTCAAATTTACTTTTTATTAATTTCAATTTTAATTTTTACAACCTGTACGTACCTCTGGTCGAAAGACCGTTTACGCCCTCGGTCGAATTAAAGGCTTCAAAATCGTCCTGTGGCGTAAACTCTTTCCTTCGGCCCTCTATACGTAAATAACTATAACGCCCCTGTAAAAATTACAGAATAGGCCCCTTATAACGTTAAATACTATTCCCATATGAATCATTCACGAAAAATCGCATGATAGCGCATTATCCGCGAATAATTATTTTTTGAATTTGCGCACAGAAGAAAAAAATTATTGTACATTGTAACTGCTAAGTACAATTTTTAGATAGTACAAGGTGGGTAATGATTTAAACCTTATAGTTAGGAAAAAAAAATATAAGGACATTCAGAATCTTTACGACAAAACACATTAATCTAAACTCATGCTGAATGAAAATAAAAATAAATTACCTCTGCATCTTTAATCCTTCGTTTAATTTTTTGAGGTTGGATCTGGATCTTCTCTTGTTTTTTTTTGGAACCCTTGCTTCCTTTAATTCTTGTGCTAGAAGTTGACGTCCTCCCAAAGAGGCCTCTATTTTCGGCCATTTGAATCATATATTTATTGTCAAGTCTAATAACTTCCTACAACAAACTTTTTTATTTGTTTTGATAAGGCATTTGTACAATATAAGTACTTTTCTTTGTACAAGAGCTAAATAACATCCTTCTTTTGTGTAATTTATGCAAGAAGTTTCACTTGAACAGAGTTGAGGTAAATCAGAAACATTAAAAATATCCGTCTGAGGAGCCTAGAATATTGAAGCGATTTAGCAAAAATTTTTAGCTTTATAAAGTTTACCAGTATGTTGTCAAAAAGTTTCTCGTCGCTTTCTACTGATAATTTAACAGTCTCAGAAGGGTAGCTTGTGTTACTTTTTTTGTCGTCAACAAATTTTTCGTTGTTGTTTATTTCTTTGACTTTGTCCTGAAATGCAGTCTTGTACTAAAAATAATTAAAAAAGGAAATCTTAGTTACAGATTCTGAATAAATGTGAACAACTAATCTTCCTTGTAACGTGGCGTGATGTAACTTTGCATTTTTGTTTACTTCTTTGACTGTTCGTTCAATCATCCCTTCATTTTCTGCATCTATTCCGGAATGGGTTTCGTAAAGAACAAATTGTATCTAGAAAGTAATCATAATCTAACAACAAAAACTATTTTTTCGGACACTCAATGGAAATCGACCATATTTCCTTATTACAAATCGTAAAGAAAAATATCACTTTTCTTTATAGCAACAATTTCTTTATAGCAACCATTTCTATATAAACAATTATTTAATTATTTATTGGAATAAATCGTTGTCCGCGCCGATGAAATTGACAGTAATACAAAGTCGTACCAATAGAGGTAAAATCACCACCAGAGGGATTTGAATCGCGACTTAATGGAAACTGTAATAAGGAGTCATGAAACTCGAATAACTGTCAACCGTTGTCAACATTGTCAAAATAACGCAAAAAAATAAGAACTTCAATCAAATTTTCGATGACAGCAAAAATAAATAAATAAAACTAGCGACAAAAAATGTTTAATAAAGATGAGGTAAGATTTGCATTATTATTGTAAATACTATCTGGTTTTGAAAAAAATAAAGCGCGCTTAATTTTGAGATTGGAATTAATTTGTTCCACGCCCTCCTAATTTTTCATTATGTAAAACTATTACAGTTTACTCTAATGCGCAAGGTGGTGACATCTAGCGATATTTAGTCTGTTTTCCGAACGCAAGGTTTTGAGCAATTGGCACGATTTGAAATTAGTCTCATCGGCGCGGACAACGGAATAAATATTATACGTACAACTATTAACGTTAGAGAAACTTATACTAGTACACTGTTGTGACGATTTTGATAAAACCTCCTGATGAACTTCTCCATTTGATGTAGAAAATCATGAATCGCTACATGCCGGAGCCAAATGTAATTCAGTAGATTTTAGGACAAAATCTGATGGATGTTCCACTGTTTGACGATGATGGCTGATTAGAAATCAATTTCAAACTCGTCATTTTATTGTTAATGCTTTCTTCTATATATTCTTCGGTAGTTGTATTTGACCGCCATCCGCCATGATTTTTGAGTCTCCTGATGTCCGCTCCACCCTCAGAAAGAAAAGTAGTTGACGTTCGACGTAGACAGTGTCCAGTGTAACCGTCTGGGTTGGGAAATTTTAAATAATGAGCAATTTTCTTCGGCATCTTGTAGAAACTGTGGATCCCCACAGGTTGCACTGTATATTTATTGTTCATATAAAATAATAATATGAAGAATTTTGAGTGATTGATGTTTTGGACGCAAGCTTACATAAATCTCCTGTACAACTCTATCTCATTAATTCCTCTCATTTGCGTAGTAACGGTGAATATGCGCTTCTTCCTTGTATTACTGTCATGGAGGGTGACCACCAAAATAGAGCCGGTATCCTCGATATCCTCCACATTTAACTTTCTTAGCGTCTCACTACGACATGCCCTATACAGACCAAAAATTAACGCCACTTTAATGAGTAGAAAGGTACCGTCAGGCGCTTCTGTCAAAAATTTTGCCACATCATCTTCCGATAGAATTTTTGATTTTTTTGCTTCATATCCCTCACTTTGGCGCTTTAAATATAACTGTAACTTCCCATAGTCTGATAGGTCCGTTTTCTTTCACCCTCAACGTACAGTTACGGCCATGGAATTTTGGCCGTCACTTTTCATTGATTGTCATAAGATGTAAGGCGACCCTTAGGTATTCGTAACCTAACTTTCTGCTATTTCAAAGACTTGTCATTTTGACACTGACTCATTCGCTCATGAAAACACTAACAGTAACAAATTTTTAGATTTCAATTCCAAAAAGTCAATCATAATGACAATAAAGCATGGACTAGATCCGTTTTCTTTTAATTGACATTAAAGTGACGGCTAAAATTCCATGGCCGTGACTGTACTTTTCAACATGGAATATGTTGACCACAACGTGGAAGATTTCAGTCTTTCAGGCTGTAATCAAATATAGAGATAAAACCTGAAAATTTATAAATGTATTCAGGAGTACTAACCCTCTCATGAAAAAAAAAAACAAGCATAACTTGTTCGTCGATATCCCGTACATTCTTTGAAATCCTCCAAGAATTGAAAATATGGTGGGTCTTTTCATATTTATCTCGTGATTTCGAGGGTAACACTATAGCAACAGCTTCAAGCGCTAATGCCAATATCTCAGGATGATTTTCATTATTTTATATCCATTTTCACAAAATTTCACGCGACAACAATAATTGACAAAATTTTTGTTTAGTTGCTGTAGTGATGGAAACGGCAATTTGATTCTCGCGCTTGTCACGTATTTTTAAAATAATTACTTATAAATTAACGTAATGTATTTCCATATAAAGTGTCCAAAAATTTTTTATGTATTATTCTTAAAGAAAAGTAAGTTCTTATTTACTCATCACGTTTCTAATCTCGGCTGCGCCTCGATTAGAAAGATCGTGATTCGTAAAGAAAAACAATACTTTTCTTTACTTATAATACAAATAACTATTATTTTACCTGTGGTCTTGACATTGCAAATCGCAACGTTTTTCTCTGTTCATCTAAAATTTGAAACACTCTCTCCTTTCCTTCTGTGCTTTCTTCCGCCTCCGTTAAAATTTCCAACATTGAAAGATCTCCTCCTCTACTACAAACTAAATCTATGGGATCATTAATTGCTGAATAACTATTTGGTGGCGTGGCAAAAACCGCCACTACGTCCTCCATATAGTCAGAATCTGGAGAAACGTCAATAAGTCTGTCAGAAAAAATTGCAACATTGTTCATTCCCAACTGATTCAGATAGTTGTCGTATTCTCCTTTCCTTGGTCCAGCACTAAAAGCCATTAACTTTTTAATTTTCTCATTTTTAGACAAAATAGAAGCCAGATATGCGGTAGTCCTTGGAGAATTTATATGAGTTTGTATGACACTACCACTAAGTTCCAATTCTGTCACGTGTTTGAAAAACGTTGCTGGACCCAAACAAAATGATCGGTCTTGTAGGATTAATTTATAATTTTTTACAAAGTTGCTTCTCGCCAATGATGTTCTCATTGAACCATGAAATGCAACGATGTTAGGACAGTGTCTGTCAAATATGTAATTGTTAGGTTCTAAATGATGAATACTATCCACTACTTGTAGTTTGAACTCTTTCTCTATACATAATTTCAGTTCATTAATATTTCTGAAATATTATTTGTAATGTTAATGCACTAAGACGATAATAATTACAACTTTGCTTTTTTTAAATTCACCCAACAGGTTACTGGACTCGCATTATCCTGTCCTTGTATTTTATTATCGCGAAGATGGATCGGGAGAAGATCACTCAAAGAAAGGGCGTTACGTTCTATCCGAAGACGAGCTACAGCAGCTGCTAATTTTATTCTTGATTTCCATAAGGCATTATCTGATTTGGTGAGATCTGCTTCTTGAAAAAGTTTTGTGGCAGTAGCCAATACAGCCGTTTCGCGTTTCTTGAATTCTCGATGGTAGAGGTCGTAGAAAAGCAACCAGATTTGGGGAAGCGTAGAATAAAGCTATAAAAAAAAAACTACTCAGAATTAGGCGAAATGCAATCATTATGTAGGATTATTTTCCAGTGTGTCTGTGTCTTTGTTAAGGGCAAAACAAAAAAACTGTTCGAAAGCCCATTTCTCAACTTAAAAACTGCGATGAGTTTCATTACGATCTGTAGAAAAGAGCTAGAGTAACTGTAATAATAATAATAAGGCCGGCAGGTTCTCCCACCCGACCTTCACGAGGTTCCTTGCTGGTCGTGTTTCTATTGCACATCGTAGCCACTCCCCAAAGCCATGGGATGAGTAACTACGAATACCGGGAATCATGTGCCCTGAGCAAACGCAACGACGCCAAGATAACCTTCTGCATTCCGGCCGCATACGTTCTGCCCGTTTTCGGCAGGCTGGTATGATCTTGAGATTGGAGACGAACGAACCCTTGATGCCTCACATGCACCCAATTACCAGAACGACCAGCTTCACTGTATAAGTTGTGTACAGCGTGGGGAGTTCGAACAGCAGGTCTTGATATTTCGTCAATTTTTTCTCCTTCTTGATGTAGATATTATTTTCAGCAGGAGCCGAAAATTCAATAACAAACATCTGCTTGGAGGAGTGGTCCAATAGAACCACGTCAGGCTTGTTCGCTGTTATCTGCCTGACGGTGGAGAACAAGAAGTTCCAATAGATTCGGCACCTTTTGTTCTCCACAACGGATTCAATATCGTTCGGAACATAGGACCGCACTGGTGTCTGGTCTATCGCATAATGGTGTCTTAAATAAAAGTATAACACTCACAACGCCGCATTGCGGAGATGGATATAGGCCGAAACTACATACACCGGGTATCCCGCCAATATAAGCAGCCCTACAGCTCACATTCGGCACCTCTATACCCATCACGCGGCTGCGATAGACCAAGGTGTTAATTACACCATCTTGCGCAGCGCAAATGAATCCCTCAGTCTCAGACCTCAGTCCACTTGATCTCAGAAAAGCAAATGTATGCCTTTTGAATGTGCCAAAGTTTCCAATGTTCTTGAAGAAAACACTATGTATTGACTTATCTATATGCCTTCTCATGAGCATATTTTGTTCAGAGATTCTGACGTGGGCTGTAGTAAGACGGACCAAATTGAGCTTCCTGACAAGAAGCAACAGGGGATTTGAACTTTGGATGATCTTACAGGCTATACCCAAAATTACTCTGTTATGAAGACACTCCAAACTCAAAAGTCCTCGGCCTCCCTGGTTTCGTGGAAGATAACCTATAACCTATAACCTATAACCTCGGAACGGACGATTTTGGATGCAAACTGCGCTGTAGATGCGTCATTTTGCGAGTATCCAGATCAATCTGCTTCAACTCATCTACTAACCATTTAACTGCTCCAAATGAGTAGAAAGAATCTTGTTCTTCCCCGAAAGCTCTGACGACCAGATTCGTCGGAGTAGATTTTTGTACTTACCGCGGAGAGATTCTTTTACTTTGTGTGACGCTTGAATGTGGTTTTGTTCCACACCCAAGTACTTGTAAGTCTCTCCGACGTTCAGATGTCTCAAAACGCTTCCGTCGATGAGTTGAGCATCTTCGTCGAAATACTCGCATCCGTCCTCTTTTGAGATGAACCTGAGCGCATTTGTCCCAACGTGATCTTATGCTTCTGGTCACCGGGTGTACCACAGCTATAACCCCTTGCACCGCGAACACATCAACATAAGGTATAGTTGTCCATACTTTATTTTGAGAAACTGTGCTTGTTTTCTAAACATTCTCAGGATATTCTTACGTCGGTCATCTTGTTTAGTGTTTACTATTGTTTAGTGCATGTGTTATGCGCAAAGAAGTAATATTTTACTGGAAGCAAATGCACGATTTTTTTGAAATTGTATGAACTTTGATCAGGAGGGCCAGTTCTTACAATTATTATTTTCCGCGATCCAAGCAGCCAACATTTCAATATCCCTATTGGCGCGTTCTACTGAACCTTGGCTTTGACTATGTCTTGGCTTCTCATGTACAATTTTAACGTACTCCACATATTGCGAAATTCCGTTAACAGAATTTACTAATTCTCGACCGTTGTCGGAATTCAAGATGACCGGTGCACCAAATGTAAGTTTAGCAAATTATATGCAACTTCTTTGGTCCGTTTACTTTTCAATACACTCGGATACTAGCGTTAAGTACCGGGTAGTAACGTCAATCTCCATCGTTATATACATCTTTTACCGTAACACATATACTTGCGGCTTGTCGAGTATACACACCTTCGGCCTATATCCATCGCCACAATGCGGCACTATATTTTCATTAGGCACCACTATGCGTAAATCGGCAGAGACCCTTGCGGCTGGAATGCAGAAAGCGGTCATGATTTGCGGGATTCATAGCTACTGACCGCATGGTTTTGAGGAGTGTCTATGATGTACGAAAAGGACCTGACCAGCAAGGAACCCCGTGAACGTCGGAATCGCGGGGTGCTCCTTTTGGTCAATACGGAAACTAATTACAATTATCTATCTATCCATACAGGCTAATACACCACAAAGACAAACATGTAATTGCTGAAATTAGCCTTATTGAAATTGTAACATCAGGAATAGTTTTGAAAATCGTCTGCATTTTTTGCTGGAAATGAATGGTGGCCATATAGAACATTTATTACGTTAATTGGATCATTTATCGAAAAATAATCGTTCCCCATACTCTACATTCATTTCTAAGTCCCTCGCGCTATTTAGCAATCAAAACCAACAACCTAATGACACAAAAATTTCAATAAAAATAATTTCAGAAATTACATGTTTGTCTTTGTGGTTTTTGTGGAACAGAGCATGAGAAAATGTGTATTATCTTTTACGGTCAAAGATATTGAAAAGTAAGTAGTTAGTCGTAAATAGTGCCATTTCAGATTTTGGGGCTAACAGCCCCCTCGCGAAGAGGGTGAAATGCCGGAGCTTGAAAAGATGTGCCCCTAGAAATCAAAATCGAGCTGTTCGAGAATTTTTCAATAACAAAAATCAATTCGGAGAAATCTGGACAAGGGAGTTTTAAATGGGACCTGTATAATATGCAGGTTCTCTTACTAAAAACACACCACGCTATATAATAACTCTGTTATTAATAATCCGATTTCCTCAAACAGTGTGAGAATTCAATAAAAAACTAAATAAAATACTGATAAAATTGTGAAATAGTACTATTTTTTTCATAAGAAGCTCCTTAAAGTGATTTAACACTAATAAACTAATTATCACTAATTAAACACTATTCCATTGCCATGGTGCAACTGCACCTCCTATACCATTAACATAATATTTTAAATGATCCCTGACCTTTAGAACCAGCTAAGTTAGAATCATTACATGTTCCTTATCTTCTCTGCAGAGTTGTAAGATTTTCAAGGGCATTGTCTTGTGGTACCTTGACAATATCATCAACGGTTTCGGAGTCTGCATTGATGGTCCTATGGAAAATTCTAAAGCGGGCCACCAAAATATGAAATGTGTTTTCTGTTGTTCTTCGGGCTCGACTCAATCGATAAATCGCTATGTCCATTGTTCTTTTGGCCATTTGGTGCCTTGACATATTATAATGGAGATAAAACGTACCAAATAGTAGAACATGTTTCCCGCACGATCATACATTTATCATGGATACCCCCAAAGGAAACCTATATGACAAACTGGGGTAAGAATCTCCAGTGGCAATAAACCTAAGACCTGGGGGTTGAGCTACCTACCAGGCGCGTCTCCAGGTGGCGGATAGGAGAATGGGTAAGAGTCTCTGACTCTGCCTAGTGGGGGGTTAGTAGGGAGGTCCGGGATCTAAACCCCCCGCTGTGCTGAACGAAAGCCCCTCGCCGCGGACCAGCTCGTGACGCATACCGTAAACCGCCTGTCTGCCGACAGGGGGCACGGGGGCTGGTCTTAAGTGACTGGCCGCGTGGATGAAGTACCACTATAAAAACTTCCCCATGCAACATGGTGACTGGTGTTGCAGGTGCATAAACAGTCACCCACGTGTTCGTGCCGTGCGTGGCGACCCGTGCGGGTGGATGAAGGGATCCTGGTGGTTGAGCCTGATCTTGGCTACGGCCTTGGGAGGGCAACACGCCACTTTGGCCCGGATTTCACCCTAGACGGGCGGTCGAGACTAACCCACCTCGATCAATCGGCTGTGTCGTCCCGTCAGAGGGCCGACGGGGTAAGCCCTTGGGGAGCATTGGGGCATGCAACTGCGTGGGCGGCTTCGGCAGACCGCGTGGGCTGTGTGCAACAACCTCCTGGGGGCTATATCTCTCGAGTATCCCTGGCGTCGAAGCTCGGCGTCCCCATATGGGACTCCGTGGTGGGTGGGGAGCTTGGGAGATGAAGTAAAAAATCCCGGTATGGAGAATAAAAACAACTCCAACCAGGGACCGCAGGGTCCCAAAAAGAAGCTGCAGAGGCAGAGGCGTGAAGGCGCCATCCCTGCAGCAACACCAAGAGCTGATATAGGAGCAACCGGACGCCCCACGGGGCAGACGACACCTTCGGGTGGAGCAGAACCGTCGACGTCCGGTGTGGCGACTACGTCGCAAAGAAAGTGCAGGTTCGACCTAATGGGCAAAGGACTCACACTAATTCAAGCAAACCTACACCGCTGTCGGGAGGCGGGGGTAACCCTAAGTCGTCACTTGACAGCAAAGCAGGTAACAATAGCCCTGCTACAAGAACCGTGGTGCGTAGGCAACCGAGTTTGTGGCATGGGCGACAAATCGTCCGGGACCACTTACGTGGGTTCCCTTAAAGAAAGACCCAGAACTTGTGTATATGTTTCAGGTCAACAAAACGCCTTCCAACTGACGGGCTATTGCAACCGAGATGTCACGGCTGTGCAGGTTAACCTGGAATTTGGAAGGAACGTAATAAAGGTAGTTTTTGCCTCAGTATACCTCCCCGGGGACTCCAGGGAGCCACCCCCTTCTAGGGAGCTGGCGGACCTGGTTGAGCATTGTGAAAGGGAAGGAAAACAACTCATCGCTGGATGCGATGCCAACGCACACCACATCGTATGGGGGAGCGGTGATTGCAACAGCAGAGGAACAGCACTGCTCGAATATCTTACGAGCACAAAGTTAGGAATACTCAATCGAGGGAGCGAACCTACGTTTGTCACCTCGAGGTGTCAGACTGTGATAGACATCACTCTCGCGACGCAAGAGATTTCCAAACATATAAGGGACTGGCAAGTATCATCGCACGTGACCATGTCAGACCACAGATGGATAACGTTTTCGTTAGAAGCAAAAGAGATGTTACCGAAGCCGTACAGGAACCCAAAACAAACTGACAGGGATCTATTTCTAGAAAACCTGTCAAATGTCAGGGGTCGGCTCGATATCTCTAATGATCTTAAGACGAACGAAGAACTTGAGAGGGCAGTCACTGACCTCACTAGGTCTCTGATGACGTCTTATGAGCAAGCTTGTCCGCTGAGATCAGGCACCCGCCAGGGCCAAAACACCACATGGTGGTGTAAGGAACTGGAAAGGGGAAGAGTCTATCTGCGCAAGCTATTCAATAAGGCCAAAAGGACCAAAAATGCAGCCGACTGGGACGAATTTAAAGAATACCAGCGGCAATACAAAAAAGACGTTCGTTCTAAGCAGAGGTCATCATGGAGAAAATTCTGTGGGGACCTCGAATGTACCACCACCGCTGCCCGTCTGATGAAAATCCTGTCAAAGGATCCGGGACAGCAAGTAGGTAGCTTGAAGAAAGAGGACGGCACATACACGGACTCTGCCGATGAAACAGCCAAGGTACTGATGGCTACACATTTTCCGGGCTGTGTGGTCACAACGGATGTGAATCCGATCCAAAGCTGTCCGAAAGCCCCCTCCCTGGAGGACTGGGCTGAGGCTGCGCGGATTGTGAACCATACTAGCGTAGAATGGGCTATAAGAGCTTTCAAACCCTTCAAGTCACCGGGCGTGGACGGAATCTTCCCGGCCCTGCTACAGTGGGGACTTTCGGAGATTCTGGACAACCTCGTGATAATTTTTCGGGCATGTATTGCACTCGCATACGTACCGGAAATGTGGAGGGAGGTGAGAGTTGTCTTTATCCCTAAACCAGGGCGAGGAGATTATTCTCTCGCGAAATCTTTCCGTCCCATAAGTCTCACATCGTTTTTGTTAAAAACCTTGGAGAGACTATGCGACTACCAAATAAGGGATGGGGTGTTAAGGGCCAAACCATTACACCCCAACCAACATGCATATGTTCCAGGGAAATCGACCGAGTCCGCTCTACACGAGGTGGTGGGGCGGATTGAGGGAGCCCTGGAGCACAAACTATACTCCTTAGGAGTATTCATCGACATCGAGGGGGCTTTTGACAAGACCACCTTCGATAGTGTCGGGCGAGCACTTCAGAACCGCGATGTCTCAGGAACAGTACGTGACTGGATTCAGCGGGTGCTGGACTGCAGAACCGTACAGATTAGTGTAGCGGACGCAACTACTCGAGGAGTGGTTAAGAAGGGCTGTCCTCAGGGGGGAGTTCTTTCCCCATTGCTATGGGACATAGTAGTGGACGACCTTCTATGCACACTCAACGAGGCGGGATTCTACACTATCGGATACGCAGATGACCTGGTCATACTGCTTACTGGTAAGTACGAAAATGTACTATGCGACCTTATGCAGACAGCACTCTGCCTGGTACAAAAATGGTGTAAGAAGGAGGCTCTGGCTGTGAATCCACAAAAGACAGAGCTAGTCCTCTTCACGAACAGAAGGAAGATGGGACAGCTAAGGCTGCCCTCCCTTAACGGCGTCAAGCTGAAACTCTCGCAGGATGTGAAGTACCTGGGCGTTATGTTGGATCATAAGCTGTCTTGGAAAAAGCACCTGGAGAGCAAAATAGACAAAGCTAGCGTCGCCCTGTGGCAGTGTAGGAGAGCGGTGGGAAGGT
This sequence comes from Diaperis boleti, assembly GCA_963583935.1. NCBI lineage: Eukaryota > Metazoa > Arthropoda > Insecta > Coleoptera > Tenebrionidae > Diaperis > Diaperis boleti. The sequence continues at coordinate 40,619,227 of OY757245.1, read as the reverse complement.
CCTGGGGCTTAACACCCAGGATTACCATCTGGCTCTACACGGCCGTCATCAGACCGATGCTGAGCTACGGAGCAATTGTCTGGTGGCAAAGAGTCAGACAAAAAACAACGATGACACGTCTCGGACGCATCCAACGGATGGCATGTGTCGCTGTGACGGGCGCCATGAGAACCACCCCGACCGCAGCTCTGGAGGCTATCCTGTGTCTGCCTCCCATCGATCTCTTCGTGGAGGGCATGGCACTTGCCTCCGCTCGTAGGCTGCGGGAAGGTAACCTTTGGAAAGCTGGGAAATCAGAACGCGGGCACGCCCGCATCTTGAGCGAGGGACTCCACAGAATACCTCTCTTGGGTGCGGGATCGGACCGTATCTGTCCTCAATATGCTTTCGAAAAATCCTATGCAGTGCATATGGATACAGAAGAACATCCGAAGTTTGAGATTTCAATCTTCACGGATGGATCAAAAACGAAAGCAGGCTCTGGAGCGGGAGTTCACATCCCCGAAATGAACTGCAATCTCAGCGCAACCCTAGGAGAATGTGCCAGTATTTTCCAGACGGAGATCGCGGCCATTCTTAGGGGTGCCACAGAAATCACTGGGCGCAATGTCAGTGAAAAAACGATGTGCTTCTTCAGCGACAGTCGAGCAGCTCTACGGGCTCTGGCCAGTGGCAGGATCACCTCTCAAGTGGTACATGACTGCCATCTGGCACTGTCGAGAATAGCACTAAACAATGTCGTTGAGCTAAGATGGGTTCGAGGACATAACGGTACTGAGGGGAATGAGAGGGCCGACGAGCTGGCTCGACAGGGCGCAACGGGAACACCGGATGGAACCGAACCGCTCATCCGACCGGCCAATCGCTACCTCTCAAACCTGATCAAAACTGACACCCATTCTAGACACTGTGCTAGATGGGAAACGACAACAGGCTGCAGACAAAGCAAGATTTTTATCAAAAATCCTTGCTTTAAAAGAGCCAAGTCTTGTCTGCGTTTGTCAAGGGACAGACTCCGCCTTTTGGTGGGCATCTGGACCGGTCACTGCAGGCTAAATAAACACCTCCACGTGATGGGGGTGGTCAACGACCCAACGTGCAGGGGGTGTTTAGAGGAGGACGAGACTCTCGAACATATCCTACGGGAATGTCCGGCTCTCGCCTCGACCAGAAAGTCCATACTGGGGGAGACATGGCCCAGCTGGGCCAACTTGAGGTGTACCTCGCCTGGAACCATCCTAGCTTTTTTCGACAATGTTGGATGGCTGGATGAGAGACAGGAATGAGGGACGCGAGGGGGTGACACAATGGGCCCGCGGTGTGGTCTAAGTGTCGGTGAGGGGAGCAAATTCCTTCACACCCCTCAACACCTAATCTAATCTAATCTAAACCTAAGAGTCACTGCTAACCCGTATCCTGCAGATACACTTTTACGGCGAGAATGTTCTTGTAATCTAGGACCAACTAGTGACAATAATTTGTCGACCGACTGGACAATGACTATTGTAAAATTGAAAAAAAATTTGGTGGCCCCAAGACGCTTCTGCAACAAATTGTGATAAGAGCCTTGTTCTTTGCGCTTCTGCAAATAAGGTTGCACTCAGTAACGTCTACGACGGGCTTTTAGTGATTCGACAGCGGCCTTTTATGAAGATAAAGAACTCCCAACAGTGTTGCTGACGCACCCAATAGAACGACTTTCTCGCGGGTGGTAGGACCCATATTTCTACCTGAAGCAAACAAAAACTATTCTTTTTGCACTACTAGCTTCAGAAAACATCATTATATATCATGTTTGAAGTTTCAGAAATTGTTTTTCTGTACCTTACCTAATAATTGATTTTTCTCTCCTACTAGTAGATAATAAAAACAATATTGACAATGTTGGCATGGTTACTGCCGTACTTGATGTTTTGACTTGACATTTGCTGTCATTATTAATGATAGGTGACAGCTCAACAATGTAGAACTGGGGAGTTGTAATTTCTTGCCAAATGTTAAATTTGCCAGCTGGACCACACTAGCAACATCGCAACAAAAATAGAAATGACAGGTATTGATTAAATTTCATATGCTACTTGCTTTTTATGGATATCTTTCATCGAACCTTTCGCATTATCATGATTATAATTTGAAGAAAAGTTAAACAAATGTGCTAGTAGTGAAAAAAATAGTATATAAACTACGGTTGCAAAGCCTTTTCTTAGCCTTGGACTATTATTTATAGCTCGGCTAAGAAAAATGGCTTCTCAACCTTGGTGTATAATTACTACTAATAGTCCAGGCAATGGGTACAAAAAAGGGGGTTTTGATCGCAAAAGGTCGGACAGAAATGAAATTTGGTGGGATGGTAGACATAGGTCTCCTGATAGTACACCTAAGTTTGCGACCTCGGGGGCTTGCCGCTCGAGGGGTGGAGGGGTGAAAACTCTGCACCGCGACGCTTTTCGGAAAATAGCGCCGTTGTTGTAAGTGCTATCGAAAAAAAGTTTAAATAAAATATGTAGAGAACAAAATTGTGCATAATTTTGGTTCTATTGCTTTTTTGTTTGCGACCAACACTTTCCGTTCTACGGGGCGCCAAAGTTGGGGGTTGATTTGCAAATTCCAACAAAATCAAATTTTCAGCGCGGATTACAAAGAAGATCGATATGCAATATTTTTTTCTGAAAGAGCAATGTTTTACAAGTTTGATGGATTGGGTTGTATATTACAAAAGATATATGACGTTGACGTAATTTTTTATATTCTTTAAGGGCTGATGATGGCAGAAGTGTTCTGCCGAAACATGTTCCATTTGTAATTTTACGCTCATTAAAGTTTGTGGAGTTCGACTTAGATATATTTAAATTTTTAATTTTAGAAGTGTTAACCGAATTTTTAATCGCTCCGGAAAGACCTGAAGAGGAGGAAGAAACTCATCAGTGGACCCACTAAAATACCTCTTTAGAACTATACTAAAAATATCCGGAGTAGGTGGGTTCACTAAAAATAAAAAGAATTGTGTATGGAGTGCTCGCACGACAGAAGTGAGATTTTTGTAGTTAACTCCTTAAGAATCGATTTTCATTTTTAATGCGCGATACGACAAATTTTGGTTCTCCTTGGTCGGGGGCCCCCTTGGTCGGGGCCCCCCTTGGTCGGTAGCCCCCTTGGACGGGGCCCCTTGGGCGGCAGCCCTCTTGGTCGGCAGCGCCCTTGGCCAAGGGTCCCCTTGGTCGGACTCCTCCTTGTTCGAGGTCCCCACCTCCTTGGTCAGAAACCCTCTTGGTCGGGGCCCCCTTTGTCAGGAGCCTCAGGGAGCCCAATTGGAAGAGGGGGCCCTCTTTACTAGAGATCGTTACACCTACAACTGTAAACTGACGTTTATAGAAAACAACTTAGATCGAATTTGTGCACGAACGGCCGAACCGAATTACTATTAGTCCCTACTACAGTGAGTCCTAGAACTGCCAGGATCGATTCCGAATCAATAATGAACCGTTCGATATTATCCGCAAACGCCGAACTGTTATTACAAATTCAGAATTTGGCGAACCGCCAACGCCGTTTTTTAAGTTAAGTTAAGTTTTTCGGAGAGATCATTGATAAAAAGTATAAAAAGGGGTGGTCCCAGGTTTGATCCCTGTGGAACACCCGATGTGGCACTAAATTTAGATGAGTGAAAACCATTAAAGGTTACGTATAATTGACGACCAGATAAGTAAGAGTTAAATAAGTGAATGAGACTACCCGAAAAACCATACGCATCTAGTTTAGTTAGTAAGACAGACTGAATGGTCAAGTTTATCGAAGGCTTTCGAAAAATCTGTGAAAATGACATCAGCTTGTCCACCATTGTCTATAACGTCCGATAAGTTTTGGGTGAAACACATCAAATTGGTGACAGTAGACCTGCATTTTACAAAACCGTGCTGGTTTAAAGATATATAGTTCTGTACAACTGGGTATATTCGATTAAATAAGCACATCTCGAAAACTTTAGAAAAATTTTGTAGAATGGAAATAGGCCGGTAATTGTTAAGTAGAGATGAATCACCACCTTTGAACATAGGGCATACCAAGCTCAGTTTCCAAATATTGGGATAAGTTGACACATTTATCACCAAGTTGAATATAGTTTTCAGAGGAACCAGAAAAATATGTGAGCAATCCCTAATTAAGAAACTTGGAACCAGGTCGCTACCTGAAGTATTTTTATTCGGCAGTTTTTTAATGGCTGTGAAGATCTCATCATCGGAGAACGAAATGATATTTATTGTAGGATAATTAACTACGGACTGACAAATGCTAGATTGATCATCACTGTTAAAGCCTCAATCACTGTTTCTGGGGAATCGAAAACGGTACCCTCACTATTGTATAAGGTGTTAGGAATTCGAGTAGAATTTTTTTTACCATTAATGAACCTCCAGAACTGTCTAGGTTCATTGATGAGTAATGCTTGCACATTATTTATATAATTATAGTTTATATGACTCGGTTATTTGACGTTTTGTGACCCTTCCCTAAATTTTTCAAAATCAGCAGTGTTTTTAAGCCTCTTAAACTTACGTCAATATTTATTTTTTAATCTAATGTTTGCAATAAGATCCGAAAACCATTGCGGGTAATCATTACACTTTTTACCACCCTTATAAAGAGGAACAAACTGATCAAAAATATCATATATGATTCTATAAAACTTCTCACTGCATAGGTTGATGTCGGTATACAATTCCAGGGGGGACCAATCAACATTTGATAGAGCATCGTACAAAGCCAAGTAATCAGCCTGTTTAAAGTTGTATCGTCTTGATTGAGAGTTAAGAGCAAAATTTTTACTGGAAGGGAAAGGCAGATCAGAAACAGAGAAGTCAAAACTTAAACTGGGATGATGGGGATCCTCAGGAACGAAGGGAGTGCACTCACGACTGACAACGCTTGGTTTACTACAGAGGATTAGGTCAAGCAATCTGCCATTATGATTTGGTACATTGTTGCATTGATAATAACTTGTGTAATTAATAAAGTTAAGAATTCGTTGTGAACGAGAATCAAGGATACTATTCAACTGAATGTTGTTGAAATGCGGCGCATTAAAGTCTCCCAGCAAAACGACATTCTTTTTTCCTAATAGATGGTTCTCCAAGCAATCAAAAAAAGAGTCAAATATTACATTACTCACGTCCGGGCTAATGTAAATTATATAAATAAAAATTACAACACTATTCAAAGTACATTTACACCCTAAAATATCTATATCGTTGGAGAAGTTACATAGAACACGCCACCTCCTCTAGACTTTCTGTTATTTGCAAAGCTTCTGTCACTTCAAAACACAACCATGTTATTGGGAAATATTTCACTGTCGTAGATGCTTGAGTCAAGCCACGTTTCTGACAAAGCAATGATTTCATATTGACTTTCAATGACAGCAAGTAGAAACTTTGATGTTTTGGTGCGTAGGCCGCGAGCATTTTGATAATAAACAGAGTTTATTGCGTTGGGCGATCTTGGTTTAAATTCCGGTTGTTTAAGGGGGAGGGTTTCTGGATAATCTTGCGCACGTTGTTCTCATATTTTATCACAAGATTCTCCTCTTGAGCGGTCCTTTGCGTTAGTTCAGCACGTAGATCCTTCAGATATTTCATCTGTCGTGGTGTCTTGTCATCGTATACGAATACTGACGAAAACGGAGTGTTTTTGAGTGAATTTTTCTTGATCAAACGGTTCAGTCAATCGATTGACGCGTGCTTCAATCAACCTTCAACGAACTTACAATAAACTCATTCTCAGTTGAGTGTCTGTTTAAATCTGTCTTGAAGTGTTTCTGGTGTTTAAAATGCGAGTGACTGACACAATGCTTGATCAAAATTAGCCTAGACGTTCCTAGACATTCAATCGATTGAGTCCAGCTTTTGATCAAAATGATTGACCGTCGAGGGGCTGCTTTTATTTGTAGATGTAATTCTGTAACTTCAATCACTTTTGCCGATTTTCATACACCAACTAACCTAAAATTTGACTGTCATAAACTGTCATCTTCGAAACGTCTCATTTGATCTGCATTTGATTTAAACTCCCAGTGAGTGGCGACCTCAATGGCAGAAGGTGGCGTTTCCTCGGAAACCTTTTCATAACGCATTTTTTACGGAATGACCAGGCCAGGGATTACATACAGCGGTCCGTGGACCTTACAAAAGACATGTTACTTAACCTCTATTACCTATTTAAAAAATAGGGGTCGCTCCTGTCAGGGGTATGGCGTTGCACCAAGCGTGCCTACTGACCTGTTTTTAGATTTTGCTCAAATATCTTTTCCTAAAAAGTTATTGAGGGTGGCTCGTTTCGATTGAAACGAAACAGGCTGTCCTATTTCAAACTCCCCAGTCCAGGTTTCTCCGAAATTATTATTGTGATTGAAAAATCCTCGAACAAGTCTATTTTGTTTGCCAGGGGCACATCTTTTGAGGTTCCTTTCAAGTTCCAGCATTTCGTCCTGATCGCGAGGGGGCTGTTGGCCCCAAAATCTTAAATGACACTATGGGTCGAGTGATACCTCATTTGAAAGGTATTGGAGACTAACCACTTACTTTTGGAGTTTTGACCACAAAAAAAAACGATAATTGTCTATTTTCAAGATAATCCACATCTTCTCATGCTGTGTTCCAGAGAAACCACAAAGATAAACATGTAATTGCTGGAATTGGGCTGAATTTTTGTCTGACAATTAAATAAAATAATGCAGTCAAAAAGGTCTATATAGTAACATATTCAGTTGTAACACTGGAGCAAAAGTTCATGACAAAAAAAACACATGTTTGAGGTTTTCTTGCACCCCCTTCTGCCTGCAATTTGTATGGTTATTTATATATACCTTAATTCAAGCAAAATACGAAGTTTCAACCGACTTGAGATAATAAAAATTTCGACTGCTACCTTAGGACTCTGAGGTGTTCTTGCACCCCTTTCTGCCTATCGCCAAGTCGAAACGTTTGAAATTAAGGTCACTAGATGAAAAATTCTCTTTGTAAAGGTACCGCCATCAGTTATTTTTCATGGAAATTAAAAGAGATGGATATGAGTTTTAATGGGTTAGAAAAAGATACAAAAATCTAGGGATTTTTATCGATTTGTCAAGGAATTTAATGACATAATCCGGATTTAGGGTTAAGGTTTCAATATTGATTTGCTGATTATATTTTATGAATTTATACCAATACCAAGTAATCTTGGAAAACTAGTACGAACACGATGGGTTGGACCGAAGAAATTATCAAGGCTCCAAAGCCTTCGGCACTGGACGGGTTTGAACGTGGAAAACATAATGCAGGCAACCCTCGATTGAGCCACTTTTTCCAAAATCATCAACGATTCGTCAACCGTGTATTTACCAATCTTCAACCTCCGAGTGTTCAACTGACAAACAAAATAACTACATAATAATAACAAGTGGTATTTTAATGTTATTTATTCAATTATTCTTGTCTAAATAATATTTTGTATAGCCCAGACTCATCCCAACGCTTCTACATCTCGTTGGTTATGGTTTCTTTAATTTCTTCTTTATTAACTTCTTTAAGCTTGAGCCTTCAAAGATTGGCTTCAAATGTAAGGAAGGCTTCTTCAACACTATGCTTACAACTCACTATAAAATCTTCTGAACAGAAGTGCCTCTGAAATAATTAATATTTATATAATTATAATTGCGGGTGTTTACAACTATTGTCGTCTACCGCATCCTATTTTCCATATAGATCGATTCGTTACATCTTCTTCCTGCAGATTTCTTTCTAACATTGCCTGTTCTACGTTCTTCTTGGTCTACCCCTACGTCTTCTTTCCAAAGGCTCCCATTGCAGCATTTTCTTTGGCCATCTGTAACAGTCCATACGACTTACATGTCCGTACCATCGTAGACTTTTTGTTTCTACTGTGTCTAATATTGTAGTATCGATTCCCATGCGTTGTCGTACTTCTGTATTTCGGATTCGATCTCGTAAAGTTAGCCTTCAACATCTACGCCAGAAGCCTATTTCTAATGTGGATAATTATAGTTTCCTTTGTCTTTCACTCATGCTCCAAACTTCTATAATTAACATTCTAGGAGTGGAAATTTACATAATACCAATCTACTTCATCTTCTTTATTGTAAACGAAAACTCACACTTTATCAACTCAAAATTTTGAACTTTTTAAATTTCTACATAATCCTTCTCAAGTACATATCCCCATTCTACGGTATGTGTAGTACTTGTATGTATTTATAATGTTTTATAGTACTTGGTTTTTTCAGGACTTCCAAAAAAATTTTTCGAATGACATTTTCTTCTCGCCTAAAAATTTGAGGAGGGTAACAAGTGCATACACTCTAACATGGTATTTACCTGTGGGAAAACTGAAAGGGCTTAATATCTGTACTTGATTGTGCTTTACAGCCTTGAACTTCACATAGTCGCACCATATTTATCGAAAAATTAAAAAACTCCTCTTGACTTTGCCGAGAAACATCATAAATGACAGTTCAGGGCATACACGAATAACAGAAAATATCCATGTCAAATGTTCATGGAAATTAAAAGAGACAGAATGATATATGTCGCAACCGTTGGCGTTACCTTTACAAAGAGAATTTTTCATCTAGTGACCTTATTTGAAATGGCAACTCAATACCCCTATGGCAACGTTTTAGCAAATTTTTAGCCTACTTCGAGTAATGAAAGAATAATGTGAAAACAGCGACAGAAAAAATTGGGTTGGACACTAAAAAAACAAAAATATCCAAACATTCGATTTGATTCACTAGCGTTTCGTCATTGCCCAAAGCAGGTGTTGGTGAGCATCAGTTAATAAAAATGAACAGGTCACAATAATATTAATTCAATCAAATCTTATTTGCAAATGGACAAGGAACATCACAGGATGAAAGAATGAGAATGAGAATTACTACGTCGACAACGACGACGACTAGATTGACCAACAGCAGGGAGAAATTTGTGATATTGAACATTCGTTCAAAGGAGGAATGTTTCAGCATTGCAACAATGTTTATTTTTCAAATCGTTCAGTTAACTTTGTACAAAAATGATAATTTTCTTAAATGAATAATAAAAGTCTGTAGGAAATACCTAACCACAACCGTTGAGTGAGTAATTTTAAGAAGAGGCGCTACAATGTTTCGTAGCGTTCGCTAGTGCTCTCACTCACGTGGTTTCCCGCACCGCGCACTACCTACAAACGCAACGTTGTACAGAGGCGACACCTTGGATTTTTGTGGAACCTACTAAAATAAACAAATACGCATCGGATTTTTGTTTTTCAGTTTTAATAAACTGTTTAGTATAAGTTTCGGTTTCGTTTAGTAAAAAAATTAAATGTCCAGTATACATTTTGTTAACTATTAAAATCAAATTTAAAATTTTACTGAATATTAATTATTGCTAGTTGAAATCTGTTATTTTAACTTGACTATTTCATTCACAAAAACTTCATCGAATCGGAGTCCATCATTTTAAACAAAAAATTGTTTGACATCGACAAAATTTGTAATTTAAAATTTTGCTGGGGTTGTTCAACCTATAGGAAGCGAGAATGAAGCAACCGAATTGTTTTCCAGCGGCAAATTTTCGTTTGTTTTCTTGTTAACATAGTAACCGGTTTACAATAATTTTTGCAAACGTCAGTTATAAAAAATGAGTGAGAATAACTTACTGATGCTCCAAATGTTCAAGATTCGGTGATTTATAAATTGAAAACATTTAAAAAAGCATTTCTAACATTTTTCCTCTAAATGTGATGTTAACAGAAGACTTCTTCAGGAAAATTCTAATACACGGAAATTGATTGTCAAAGCTCTTGAGACCCTGTAACGGTACTTTATAGCGGTATTTTTCAAGCTATTTAGAGGGTTGTTGTGATCTCTCGGAGGTCAGTAAACCCTGAAGTGTTTTGAAGAAAGCAACGATATGTCTAGTTATGGTCAACCATTTTTGACACAGTTTTTTGAAATTTACAAACAGGACACCTGCATTTGGAAGGTTAAATCGACAGAATATCATAATCGTAATTTGAGAAATCGAGCAATGGCCACTCTTCTGGAAAAATTCAAAGAAGTGGAATCAAATGCTACAGAAGACTTTGTTAAGAAAAAAATTAATAATTATAGAACTTCTTATAGGAGAGAGAGAAATAATAATGCTAATAATAATATATCCTCTTCGTCGGATGATAAGGACGTGTTGACCGTAGATGTTGACTCGACAAAAGCTTCAACAATACTGCAGAGTTGGATCGTGTGTGTGCGCTCACAATTTTCGACCAAATTGTACAATTTTGTTGTACGATTCTGTCGTACTGCGGTGTTGGACCGTGAGTGGCGGCCTTTACACGAGATTCAGGACAAGGCAAGCAGCTGGAATGAAAAAATTCCGGAAGAGTTTCACATAGAATTTTTTCATATTGAAGTCTTTGAATATAATCCAATTTTTTCAAAAACTACTGAAAGCGGGTTTGTCGGAAAAATTATATCACTTGTGGCATTATAATTATATGACAATTATTGATTCCATTTTTTTGACGTGATGTTATTTTTTTTTACCCAACATCTATTCTTTTAACCGGACAAATTGTAAAGTGGTAGTGTCTTGATATTTTGTAAAACGTTGGCACCAAGTTTATACCTATCAAACGCACTGCCAAGCTTACTTTTTTTTTGACAGTTATGACGTCATTAATTTTTTTTAAGGCATGTAATTAACTGTCGGTATTTTAATGCATTTTTGCACAGTAAATAATTGTCATTGTAAGTATAGTAACCAGTTGCACGGTAGTTTACACCAGTATTTAAATATATGTTTGCATAGTAAAATATAGCATAACGCTATGTATTTTATTGCTTTATGCACAGTATAAAAAATGTTTGCTCGGTATAAAATATAACATCATTTAATAGGTATTTAATTGCGTCACGCACAATATAAAAAATGTATGTATGTCCGGTACAATTCAATAAGAACAATTAATACAGATTGCACCTATATTCTAATCGTAAAGTTCCGCACAAAATTCATAATTTAGTTATGTTATGTTTTTGCGTAAAACGCTCGAACAGCTCGATTTTAATTTTTATTTTATATTATTTTTTCTCTCGACATAAAAATTTTGTTGATGACGTCATCTGTTTTTGAACTATGACACCGTGATCAATTTTTTTAAATGGCAACCCCCAACTTTTTTTTGGGTTTTCGATGCACTTTTCAATTCTCTATTCAACAAATGTAAAAAAAGTGATACATTGCATAACTTTTTGTTTGAAAAAATTTATGAAGTTTTACTTCAAAAATTAAATTTTATTTCCTTGAAAAAATACTATTTCACTACGAATCCGTAGTGAAATGGCACAGATTAGTCCCGAAGTGATTGAACGAAGTGTTCAAACCGTTAAAACACGTCTGGGAATGTGTCAAATAGTTGGCGGGTGTCAGTTTGAGCACTTGCGTTAAATTTTATTAAATGGTTTTTCATTTTTTGTTGTTTGCTTTCTAAATTTATTGTTATTTTTCAATTTTTTTCAAGGAATAAAAATTTCATTTTTGATGTTAAACATAATTTTTTCAAAAAAAAAGTTATGCAAAGTATCAATTTTTTACTCTTGTTGAATAGAGAATTTATTGAAAACTGTATTTAAAACTCAAGAAAAAGTTGAGGGTTGCCATTTAAAAAAAATTCTGACGGTGTAATAGTTCAAAAACAGATGACGTCATCAACAAAATTTTTATGTCAAAAGATGGCAATTTAAAAACAAAAATTGACCTGTTCGAGCGTTTTTCACAAAAATAGTACATAACTAAATTATGAATTTTGTGCGAAACTTCATGATCACGTGTCACGATGTTTGTGGTCGAACTCCTACGAAACGGCTTGACCGATTTTTATGTTTTTGTTTTTGTATATTTGGCAGGTATGGGAATAGGTGATAAACTATTTTTCACATGGACATGGGAGCCCTCTTGGGCTAGACCGATTTTTATGAAATTAGTTTTGTTGGATTTGTCTCCGCCCCGAATAGCAGAATAACTATTAAAACATGGATATTGGGGTCCAAGGGGACCCCTGTGTTACTGATTCTGAGGCGGTACACAGTTCGCCGGGTCAGCTAGTAAATATATATAACATGATTTTTCCTATGCGATTAACATTTTACTCAGAAAATACTTAACATTTAGATTTTTATACCGAGCGTCCATGATTTTTACTATGCGAATAACATATTATACTTGGCAGTGTGGGTTTTAAACATGGGGCACAATTTTTTTACCGAGCAATTAAGTAGATTACCATGGCTGCTTATTAAATACATAGCGATAATAACACCTACTATGATTCTATTACTAATATTATGCATTAGAATTATATAATTTGCAATATCAAGTTTTACCGAAAAACCTATGTTTTTTATTTTACATTTGAATAGGGTTTTTTATTCTGTTTTCAACGTTGTCAAATTCTTAATAGGTTAGATAAGGAAAAAATGAATTAAAACGGCGCTAAAGTTCAAATTAGTAAAATTTCAAAAAATTAACAACTGTCTAATGTTATCCGAATTTAAGAAAAAACTGTAGAGATACCAATACAATGTTGACAAGTTCTGAATTGGTACAACATAATTGTGTCTGAACTGGTTTTCTCTATTAAATAATAAATGAACTAAATAATAATATCTGGTTGCAACAGGATGGTGCTCCAACACACTAAGACCCGTGGGGCGTTATTTGGACGAAGAAGATGGAAGAAGAGGTCCAATAGAATGGCAGGCTAGTTCCCCAGATCGAACCCCATTAGATTTTTTTCTATGGGGGCACTTAAAAAGCAAGGTGTATCAAGACCGAGTCAACAATTTGGATGATCTTGAAGGAAGAATTCGAAGTGAGTACCCTGTAGACCTAAGAGTCACTTGTGGGTCCAGGATGAACAATAATCTGATTAACAAAAACTTAAATAAAATCAATAATGACTTCAATACTTTACAACCTAAAGTTCTCAGTCAACCAATCTTTCGGGCAGAAAACTTTGCTAATAGACCACGCTCAAATTCAGTAAGCGTAGTTTTCAATACACAGTTAGAACAGTCATATAATGACCACGCAGATACATAAAACAAAACAAAAAAAAACAAGAGGACTGGTTAGAAGTCTTAAGAGGGTTTTCCAGTGGCAGGTACATTTCTGCCGGTCGAAGTACATTTTTCCGCAATATCTTTTTTTTAATCTAAAAATTTCAAAAAATCGCTTTGTAGCTGCAAAGATCTATATTTTATCAACACGCCCACAAAATTTCAACGAAAAATCTTCAAAAATAAAAAAGTTACATTCAATGCCGCACATTTTTGTACATTTTTGCGCGCCGTTGAATATAACTTTTTTATTTTTGAAGATTTTTTGTTGAAATTTTGTGGGCGTGTTGATAAAATATAGATCTTTGCAGCTACAGAGCGATTTTTTTTTAAATTGTAAATTCAAAAAAGATATTGCGGGAAAATGTACTTCGACCGGCAGAAATCAACCTGCCACTGGAGAACCCTCTTAAGGAAAAAGCGTTTCCGCAGCCCTGATGATACCCGAAAACCTATGAAACAATCCAAACAATGCAAGTAGGTACTGTCTATCTCATTTTAATCCTCAACCAATCTCAACATCCAACAGTTTTGAACAATTAGATAATGACCCCGACAGATCCAGAGCATAAGACAAAAGAAGAAGAATCTATACAGACTGTTATGGAAGTCCGCGCAAAAAGTTTGACCACATGTAGAACTCGCCAAAATAAACATATTTTGTATTTACCACTTTGCTGAAATCCGCATTTTTTTTAACATTTGTCTAGCCCCTTATTTCACCCTCCGCTTATAGGTCCATGAGCTTGAACGAAAGACAAAGTTTTTGTGCCATCGGTGTAAACACCTTCTAACTTTTTTTGGACGTTTCGATAGCAGTCTTCCGTGGAGTGTCGGGCTATGTGTTACACCTTCCCTCGATACTTGAGCAAATACTAATAATAAGTAATTTGTTAATTAAGCGTTAGGTAATTGAAACTAGTCCCTCTGCTTCTCTGTACAGGGAACGTTTTCCAAATCCCGAAAATCCAACGTCAGGTGCTTTTGTGCTAACAGTGCAATGTTTGTGATTATGGCAAACTGCAGATTTCGGACGTCTCAGATGTAATCGCGTTATGGAAATTGAATCTGAAATTTTGGACACTATTGAGGAAGAGCAACTTGTATTATTGTGTACCGTACGTTACACTAAAAAGGATTGCATCCCTATGTAAGTTAGAAAGTTTATTAGTAACCTAGTTAAACGTATGCATAAAGTTAGTACGTGCTTCCATTCAAACAGTTTTTATTGTGATTCGTTTATCAGGTAACTTTTTTGTGCATCGTCCGTTCTGAGGTTATATCTTCCCCGAAACGAGGGAGGTCTAAGACTTTTGAGTTTGGAGTGCCTTTATAATAGCGTAATCTTGGGTATAGCCTGTAAGATCATCCAAAGTTCAGATCCCCTGTTGCTTCTTGTCAGGGATCACGAGAGGCGGGGAGTTTGTTTAGGGCGGCACAAAAAGCAGCAGATGAACTCCGTCTTGACTTTGACGTTGAGCGAGTTCGACCACACTCTATTACCGAGCTCAATTTGCTCCGCCTTACAGTCCACGTCAGAATCTCTGAGCAAGTTATGCTCATGAGAAGGCATATGGATAAGTCAATGCATAGTGTTTTCTACAAGAACATTGAAAACCTTGGCTTATCCAAAAGGCATACATTTGCCTTTCTGAGATCAAGTGAACTGAAGTCTGAGACTGAGGGATTCATTTACGCTGCGCAATATGGTGTAACCTTGGTCTATCGCAACCACGTGATGGGTATAGAGCTGCCGAATTTGACTTGTAGGGCTTGTCACAATGCCCCTGAAACAGCAATGCATATATTGGCGGGTTGCCCGGTGTATGTAGTTTCGGCCTATATCCATCTCCGCAATGCGGCGTTGAGAGTGTTATACAATTTAATCATTGTAAAACCTTGACGTAAGTTAGTTTATTATATATTTTTGTGTTACATGTAATTTTAACCGGTTTGTATGTGTCACCTGATGATGGCCCACGTGGCCGAAAACGTTTGTAACAAATTATAAAAATAAAATACATGAAGTAAATTATATAAAAAACACATTAAATCAAAAAAACCTGTAGGGCTACACCATGATGTTATACTTTCATTTAAGACAGCTTTGTGCGATAGACCAGACACCAGTGCTGCCCTATGTCCCGAGCGATATTGAGTCCGTTGTGGAGAACGAAAGGTGCCGAATCGATTGGAACTTCTCGTTCTCCACCGTCAGACAGATAACAGCGAACAAGCCTGACGTTGGTTCTATTCCTCCAAGCAGATGTTTGTTATTGAATTTTCGGCTTCATTTGAAAATAATATCTGCGTTAAGTAGGAGGAAAAGCGGACAAAATATGAAGACCTGATCTTTGAACTTAGGAGGCTGTACTTAAGTTCCTCCGTCAAGCTCGTCGTTTTGGTAATTGGGTGGATGGTAGGCATCAAAGACTCGCTTGTCTCCAATCTGAAAATCATTCCTGCCTGCCGTAAGTGTGTCATAAGTTTTGGGTCTCCCAGACCAAAACGTGAGATTCCACAATGTGCGAAATGTCAGCAATATGGACACACAAAAGCATACTGTCGAAGAAGCCCTAAGTGCATCAAGTGTGCGGGGGATGATCTGTCAAATGAATGCCCCCGCAAGACAAGGTCGGATCAAGTAAAGCCAGTAATCAACAAGCAGACAACAATAACGAACGAAACTAAGCAAATTCGCCTTCAAGTATTAACATTCAAGTACTAACGACATGCAAAAATTGATTATAATAATGAAACAAATAATGCAACAATTGACCGCCATGACTAATTTAGTATTGACACTCACGACAAAACTAACAAATTCGACTTCTTAAAAAAATAGTAATATGGAATGCCAAATCTTTTGTAACAATTCATGACGTCGATATGACGTCACCATGGAAGACCGCACTATCGTACTAGTGAAATCCAAGCAACAAATATAGTTATAGACGACTGGACTGGACCATTAACATCTATGGCCCCCCAAAACATAAAATCACGAAAGATGATTATTATGTAAACTCCTTTGACAGCCTGGGATCACGATTTATTGCTGGCAGCGCTTACAATGCTAAGCACACCCATTGAAGCTCCCGTATTATTACATCTAAAGGACGCCAGTTACTAATGGCAACGGAAGCTCTTGACCTAAGTATCGTCTCTGACGTAAACAATACACCGGACTTGATTGACTTTTGCGTTATTAAAGGAATAGCTAAAACATACTTCACATGCAGGTCGAGATCGGAATTATCATCGCCCAAATAGTGCTGGAAAGAAAACTTAAACAAACCACAATGTCATGCCGACTACATACACGAAAAACGGGCTGGTTGCAATTCCGACAGTCATTTGTGGCGTCAATTGACCTAAATCTGCCACCCAAGTCAGATGAAGAATTAGATATGACAGTGGAACATCTTAACTTTTGTGTCCAACAATCAGCTTGGCTAGCTACCCCTGAGGCCTCAAATATATCATCCAATGTTCCTAAGTATCTTATAAAGATCATGGAACTGCTGGCCCTGAAACGCAAAGCACACAAACGATGGCAGCT
This sequence comes from Diaperis boleti, assembly GCA_963583935.1. NCBI lineage: Eukaryota > Metazoa > Arthropoda > Insecta > Coleoptera > Tenebrionidae > Diaperis > Diaperis boleti. The sequence continues at coordinate 40,602,512 of OY757245.1, read as the reverse complement.
AACACCTTATCCTGCAGATAAAGCATTACTCAACTCACTGACAAGCCAATTGAAACGTCTACTGAATGAAACTGAAAATGAGAAAACTCAAACATACCTCAGAGAACTGGACCATAAGGCTGCCACTGATTACTCCCTGTGGATGGCAATAAAAAATCTTAAGCGCCCAATAGCATCCCAGCCACCCATACGTGACAGATAATAGTTGGGTTATAGACAACACAGAAAAAGCGCTTCCATTTGCCAACCTTCTGAAAATTACGTTCACGCCAAATCCAGACCAGGGAACAACACAAGTCTAAACCAAATCTTGCACCAGTGATGTGGAACATATTTGTGTATAAAGGTACATGCAACTATAATACGGTAGTGAATGTGTAAATCCTGAATGTGACCACAGTCATTTTTCTGCAAGTTTTTATTATTTTACAATACATTTTTAGTATGTTTAAATCTTTTTTAAATTTGTGTAGCTTAATAGTTGGCCACAACATTATCGACAAAGATTCCAACATGAATTTGATAGCAAAATCTTCGTTGAAATCAAGAGAAAATGTAACCAAGTATGTCGGGTAAAAACGTCAAATCCAAACAAAATTTAACATGGGAATCCCAAAGGGCTGCTTATTTAAAAAGTGGATTGTATGTATAATACATGATGCCACCACTTTCTCAAAAATTGTATAAAAACTGATCCCAGTGACTAAAGCGACTACAGAGCAGCTATTTCCCATATACAACGTGTCCCAGAAATAAGTATGTACATTAATTTGGAGAGGTGGTAGAACTCATCGAGTACAACAAATTTTTCCTTTACCATTTTTTCGAAATCACATTTTGAAATTAGAATTTTACAACTCCCAAAAATAACGATACGCTTATGGATTTCAGAGACAATGATAATGACCGTAAATTCTGTTGTTTTTCTGCGAGGAAGGAAATATTCACACTTTATTATCTTATACTTTTTGTGAACTTTTTTGTCGCTGTGTCCCGAGTAAAAATGATAAGCGTACTGTTACAATTTGATTTTTGCCGCGCATTCACCATCCAGGTTCAGGAACGAATCAACGTTTCGAGATAACCGGCACAAAAAAAACACGATAAGTTCTTGCAATGCCGCGCGACAAACCTACAGCCTTCTGTTTCAGACCGAGGTATAGAGAATAAGGATAGGTCTAGAGAATTGCGTAAAATACGGATAATACGGGTGTATGGGGGTGTTCAGTTATTTTTATAACGAAATCGCGTTAGCGGATAAAATCGTTTAGGTGTCGATTCGGGGAAAAAGAGGTAAGGAAGACTATTTTATTGCGTGCAGACCTTGACTGTTCTTTTTCAATCAAATAGGCAGATTCACCAGCATTTACCCGAGGATCTTTCTTGTATCATTTACATTAGAATAGCTGTAATATTCTTTCTTGGACTCACGAAGTCTTCACGTGGAATCAGGGTTAATTTCCCAGAAAACGCAAAATCGCAGGATTGCAGGAAAACAGTAAAGTAAATTGTAAGGGCAGCTCCATAACCCGCAGGAAACCGTAGTATCGCTCAGAATATAAGTAATAGATAATTTTTCTTTAATATTTTTTTTTGGTGTTATCAATTTATCTAGTTCTTTATTAGCGAGTCAAATAAAATTGTAAAACTTTAGTAACCATATTAATGTAATCTAACCTGTAAATGTAGTACATTAGTCATAATTTAACTGTCATATTTCCATTTTCATCGTTCATATAGTTATTTATTTAATCAACTTGTTACCAGTCATTTTAATTTCAATCTTCACCACGTTATTTTATTATTGTTTAACCATAGAAAGTTCTTGTATTTAATTTATTTGTTCATTATATGACTTTTCAGGACATAACTGTATTTTTTGTGTCACCATCCACAAAAAATACAGTTATGTGGTGGACAAACTTTGTGAAACTTTGTGAAAGTTTTGTTGTTAAAAATTCCCAATTTTATAAATAATGAATACTCCAGTTACTGGAAGATTTCTCTTATTAAATCCGGACAAACATGTGGTTCCTGAACGACGGACGGTGTCACTACGCTTTCAATTGTGCATAGAAAGAAATGGGGGATCATTTTGAACATTTGTTGTAAATGTTTACAGACATAAATGTTTGCCGTGTTCAACCTACAGATGAAATGGAGGATTCTCTTATCGTAAGTACTTACTTCTGCATTTTGAGTGATAATTTTGTTAATAATGCAATTAAGCAATGAAAATAATGTGTTTTTATTACATAAGAGTCTCTTCAGTTCATTTTCAATAACCCACAAAGAAACAAAAACAAAGTGAAAGTAAATGCATTTTTGTATGCTTTAATACTTTAGAAAAAAAAGTATTGAGAAATTTTGTTGCTATTCACTCGATTATATGCTGTTAAAATTAATGTACTTATTTCTGGGACACCCTGTATAACGGGGATAGTGATATGAGGATACCATTCTGACTTAAATTAAAAATGGATTAGGTAATAGATAGTGGAAGAAATACAATCAAGAGATATGGTGGTCAATACAGGCGAAGACTACTCAGTAGGATTTTTAAATACCGGATCTTCACTTGTACTGTCTGATGTAATGTTACTTAGACACTTGAAGCCACACAAACTTTGTAATGGACGCTACGTAAGCTAGACTGTACAGTGAAAGTTTTGTTTCTCAATGCAGTGAAGGCTCTTATTTTAACTCTATGTGTCTATGGTAGGGGAGCAGTGTTCAGAGCGCTTATTTCAACTGATTCCAAATATGTAATGCTGTTTGCACTGAATTCAAGAGAGTACAGTTTCCTTCACGATAACTATTAGATCCTTAAACTTGGAGGAGAGGACCGTTTTAAGCGTGTGGCGGGGTCACTTTCCACTTCAGTTTATTTATTTTGGTGCAGCCTTCCAAAGTTTTAAAAATTAGAGTAATGTGAACTCATTCATACATGATGATGCCAACATTGTTGGCGAAACGTGCCTGGGTTTAATAAATTTAAATTTGTTTTTGTTGTTTTAGGGGAAATTACTAATTAAAAGTATTTGCATTAATCAAAAAACACACCGCTGTTTTGTTCCAGACCTAACCCAGATAGCAAACCACAACTGCAACATAACAATACTCTAATGCTAATATGTAACAGTTTCGTGCAAATTACAGTACGAAGATTGTTAAATATATTAAACATTTCTTTGGCTTTAACTTGTGATAGGGAAACATTAACAATTAATTTAGGCACGCTAGTCATTATAGTTTTACATGAAAATTCTATTACTTACCTCAGGATAAATCAAGAAGAAGGCAATATCGTTCAAAGCTTGTGTCAGGACATTCTTGTCTGTAAAACACAATTACAGTAAATCGAAATGTCAACCGCAAAATGCAGTTTTTATTTCGGAAATGTCACGCCAACCAAACACGTTAAAACTTACGTCTAAAAACATCGTAAATTAAAGTATAAACTCTTCTCATTTCTTGTTCGTCCTCAAAATGTGTAGAAAGAGGGGGGTTAGTGAGAATTCGTCCCGCCTTGGCGATATCACTAACAGTCCATGTAATAGGACCGGGACCTGTCTGCCTGTAAGATTTTTTCGTAGAACTTTTCGAGGGTGGGTCGCATTGAATTAGATTTTTTTTCGGTTTGATATTCCAGTCATGAAGTTTTGGTTCATTAGGTTCTTGCATGTACGCAAACATACTGTGAAAAAAAAGCCTTAGTATACACATAAATATAAAATTTTGGGGTTTCAGAATGACAAACACTGACACTGTTACCATTGGTATTGAAAGTTCCAGCCATTAGTATTCCATTCAGTTTAACTAATAGCATAATAATTATACTAGAACGTAGGTCTGGCGTTCACAGGATCTTGGACTATACCGCAAAGAGACGAACCAAGGATGTTTCTTCTGAGACCTAGTAGACATAGTGACAAATTTTCAAATGTTATTTTATCCAGTATGCCTTTTGGAGAGTATTATGATATATCTATTCTAATGATAAATTAAAAAATCATTCCAGGTCCTTCATTATAATAAGGTTAGTTTACATTATTGTTTGCAAATTAAGCGTTTCGATATGATTTCACTCAGGCTGACATGTATTTCAACATAAAATTCATGTAAAATACTAGGTACTTGCAAAGTCATGAGCATACCGTTTGCGTGTGCCCAAATGGCTGTCACGGTCAGGTGTACTTGCATTTCAAAAATGTTTTATCCACGTTTCTGAACAGGCTGCATACACGGTTGTGCTATACATCAGCTACAAAAAATGGCATACCGATTGCTCATGTCCAAATACACCTAACATTAAAAACATCTAGTAAAGTTATCTAATAATCTTCCGTCATTTTACTTAATAAAAAATGTATTGCATTAAGATCACAGTTAAAAATGCGGTGTAAAATTTAACACCAAAATAACACCAAACGGTCTTAAAATCGATCCACACCGGAATGGTGTTGATTGTACACCACAAGCGTGTGGTAAAATATTACACCAACATCGAATGCAAATTTTACACCATACAGTGGTATATTTTTTACACCGCACAGTGGTAAATTCTTCACCACCACCAAGTGAATTGTACACCGTTTGATGATCAAATTTCACACAGAACTGTCCTAAACTTTACACCAAATACGGGTAAACTTTACACTGTGGTATTTTTGAATCAATTATAGACAGGGGTCCAACCGAATTACAATTAAAAGTCAGGGTGCTAAAAAATAAATTGTATATTAGTATACAAAATAGAAAAGTAATGTTTTAAATATAGATATATACTTATAGGAATAATAAATTTATCTAAGTATAATTCAAGCGGTTCCTTACATTCCAGCATATGTGGGTCTATTCAGCAATAATACCTAAAGACTTAAAGATTCTCCAAAACCTATGCGCAATATAAAGCATCATTAATATTCAACTGTTACCGATAACGATACGAGTACTCAAAACAACAAGTTACCTACCTGAATCAATTGCAGAAGATCCAGAGGCTTCTGATGCTCGATATGAGTCAGGTGAGGTGATAATAACTTTTGCAAAATAGATGTTTACCACAATCATGTAGAATACAGCACAACAACAAAACTAAAAATAGGATACATACGCGCATCGCGTTTGCGCATCTTATGGGTGTTAAAATAACACCGTGTTTAGTAAAAACAGGCGCCAAGTATATATTTGACACCCTTGTATGTGAATTTTTCACACCAAGGACGTGTTCAATATTCACTACATAGCGTGGTGTTAAGATTTACACCAACAATCGTTAATTTTTACACCAAAGTTTACCACAGATATAGTGGTCCTTTTTACACCGTTCCAATTTTTAACTGTGTATGTATCTTAAAATGTCCATATAAAGTCCATATAAAAAATGAAAGTGAAATTGTAAAATAAACAAAGAACTTTCTGCTTAATTTTCCTTTATTGAATACTAGCCAAACCCGTGGGCTACGATCCACGTAGATATGTTCCCTCCGCAAAGATAAACAACGAAATGCGAGTTCTGTGTTGGCTACGCATCCTATAATCGACCGAAGAAATGCTTTACTTTCTCAGTCGGCAACTTGACGGTGAAAACAAAGTTGTTACACAATATACGTTTCAACTGCTCTTCCCATAGATGCTTTATATAGGGCTCTCACTTGGCACGCTATTGAACTGAATTGAATTCCTTTGTCAATGCAATCATGACGTGAAATGACAAACGGCATACAAGTGAGTTTTACATACTCAAATTCAAGAATTAAGGTCGCGATATTATGAAAAAATTTGCCGTCATTATAATAATCAGTATACCTTTCAGTTAATACTTCAAGTTAGTCATAAAATTCGTTAAAATAATATGGCATACCAATTGTACGAGTTTATTGTTTGAAAAAGAGCATGCAAATAATTTTCACAGGGCATCCTGTCAATGTTTTCCCCTTATTTGGGTCAACTCCTTGTTTCTGGTTCTGTGTCCCCTTTCAGCACACGTCGGTAGCACATGGCGTGTAAGCCTTCCTGCTACGGAATTGGTTTTAGTGAAATACACACTGACCATTACTGATTCTGACTAGTATTATAACGTTGTATATTCCATCCGGAAACCACGGTAACATCACAAAATCACGAAATGACATCGTAATAGGACCTACAGATGCGTTTTTTTTTTAATAATTAAAGGAAATTCGATTTTTTGCAAACCGTCACCCTATTGAATCGGTATGCCGCGTGTTTTTGTGATTTCGTCATATTTTCATACCTTGCCAGTCCCAGACCGCATCAAACGGTATGCTATTCAGTCTACCACCTAAATACATCTCAATGGAGTGAACAACAAAGAAGCGTATTGATTAAACACACGGAAATTTCATTAACCCTTTTGCAACTCCTCATGCGTATGCCTGTACTTTTGCCTCTCCTGATCGCTATGCCATTTTCATATACATAATACGCTATCAAGAAACATAATGGCATACTGATTTAAATGACGGAATACATAACATTACTAGATGTTTTTACTGTTAGCTATACTTGGAGATGCGCAAACGACTTTTTTTTTATAGCTGATGTAAACAAACCATGTATGCTTCTTAATGGCAGCCTGTTCAGAAACGCGGATAAAACATTTTTGAAATGCAAATACACCTGACCGTGACAGCCCTTTGAGCACACGCAAACTGCATGTCTTTGCAAGTAGTATTTTACTTGAATATTATTTTTAAATACATGACATCAGCCTGAGTATGATTCTTTAATTTATCATGTATTATCATCGGAATCTATATATACAGGGCGGTCCCGATATAACCTGCCAAAAAAATTCGGTAATAAGGTGACGATGAGTAGAACTTTGTTACGTACCAAAAATTGGTTTGGTGCCGCCCCAAATCTAGCTCTATGGAGATGGGCTGGGTCTATTTTATTACTTTTTTTTTGTTTTTTTTTTGTTTGTGGTCATCGACCAAGCAATAATTTAATAGTAATCAATTAAATTCATAATAATTTAAAATCACAATTTGGTTCAACTCTATCTTGTAACGTAAAACTAATTAAACCGTCGAATCGTCGTTGACGTTGAAGTGGGTTACACTATACTTGCTCGAATTATAGCTATAGCTCGACGCTTTTACATTCAATTCGATATATTAATTTAAAAGATTAGTTTTATGAGTAAGTTCTTATCGTCGGCCCATCATAGCTTGTGGTCTGGATATGGAGTAACTCAAGTGCCAACAATTTCTTGACACCTATCTTGTCTTCACAAAAAGTTAACTCCGCTTGATTAAGTATATGTCACGCCCAACAATTACATCTACGTCAATATTCGTGAATTTTGCAACATATATGATTAAAGGAAATCGTTGCCCATCTATTTCAACTTTTGTCTGGAAATAACCCTTTGGCACCATTGTTCCAGTACCGACTCCAACAAAAGTCCAATATTTCCGCAGTTAAAAAAAAAGTTTTTGTATCCTTTGTGGTTTTATTTAGTTGCCTGTAATCGATACACAGTCGATAAGATCCATATTTTTTCTTTGTTATCACCACAGGACTATTCAGAATAACATGGTTCAATAATGTCCTGTTCGATCCATTCCGCAATCTGGTTCTCCACAAATTCCCTTTTACAACTTTTTCATAAACGTCGAGCTTTCGTTTGAAATCTTCGATTCTCCAAACGCCATATAATACCACTTTGTTCGATGAATTGTCTTGAATGCCCCTAATCACATATTCTATGAGAGAGTCGTCTTCAATCTTTCCATTTTTTGCAATGTCTTTCATTCGCAAAAAATATTGCTGCACCGTTTCATCACGTCCCATTTTTCTCTTTGTTAGCATGTCGTGAACTTCGACACTACTCATCTTTTTTCCATATTCCTGGAGCAACAGAGCTTTTATTTTCTCCCAAGAATTAAAGTCTTTTTCGCTCTTGATGAATTCCGCTGGAATACCTTTCAGAGCACGTTTTCCGATTACAAATTGGTCGAGCCCCAACAAGTCCATCATTTTGAAAAGGTCTTCTATATCCTCGATAAATGTTTCCACCGAATAGGCTACATCATTTTCAAACGGCTTTATAAGGCACTCCATAAAATTCATTGCCAATCTACTTTTTTTTTTCTTTTTTCGTTAGTCCTAGTAGATTCTCTGTCTTCATTGTCAGACTGCTCAAAAATCTCTTTTTCTTTGCTGTCTAACTCTTCTTCAATAAAGTCGTTGATATTAACGAAACTTTTGCATATTAATTCCGCCAAATCATCAATCGTCAAATCATCATGATCAATTTTGAACGACGTCGCAATTCTTGTTAACTCGGCGAGGGTGCAATTTGTTTTGACGTAGTCGAGTCTTTCATTAAATTGTTCAGTCCCCGTCGCAAACGTAAAGCCCGAAAATTTGAGGTATTTGCTGCGGCCTCTCTTATCGCTAAGTATGCCAAATAAGATTTTGTGCAAAATCTTGATGTCCACAAATGGGCAATTTCTCAAATTCTCATTAACAAATTGTATTTGTGATACTCCAATCACGTCTGTTCCACGAACCTCGAAATTTATGGCATCGAATTGTAAAGAAATAGCTTGGCTTGTCACTGCCCAGAACTTGGTCTTTGTGTTTGTATTTTTCCAAGCTTCTTGGTGTGCGCGCGTGGACAATGCACACGTGCGTTTCTCCGCGGTACAAACAAAAGAATAGTAGATTATATTATTAAGAGCATAAGTTACGCTTTATGTGCTGAGCCTGGACTGTTGACCGACGAACGAAGTGAGTTAAGTCCGGGAGCACCCTAACAGGGAGCTTCTGATTTGCGCACTCAGCTGTCTTTCGTCTCGGCAAACGGCTTCGTCTAATGTTTCGAAAAATACCAATGGGCTGTCCTTTTCCAAAAACACACTTGACTTTTCGCGGCGATAGTTTTGATTCAGTTCGTCGAATTGGTCAAGCACGGCACAGGACGTCGTTATTTGAGTTGTTTTTACGTCCGAAAACAAACTCAGAATTTCCGATTTCCGTCTAATCGTGTCCGAACTTGCCGGTTGTCTGAATCGAAAACTTTTCGTCAACTGCCTGGCGAAAATCGTCAATAACACGTCAAATTTGAGTTGGACTCAGTACACACCACACAGTCTAAAATGCCAAAACTGCCACGTAAATCCAATCGCGAACGAGTCTCCAATTTTTTGTAGGCTTTTGGGGTAATTCACTAAAAGTTGAAAAGTAAAGGGATTTAATGAACAAACGAAGTGAACATAAATCAATGTCAGTAAGTAGGAATTTAGTCACTGGCTCGGTTGTTGTCTAGGGCATCACCGACACGCACTTAAAAATTGAATTTTAGACCGTATCGACAAGAGTGTGTGTTTACTCACGAACGCCTTAAGTCCAACTGCTCTGGGTGGACACCCCTCCACTAAGGACAAGATGGTTCTCGGAAACTCCACATTTATTTTATTCAATTTGTCAGTTTTGTCACAAACGATAAGGTATGGTTGCTGAGATATTGTCATTCTTACAAACACTAACAATTAATTCCTGATTACATGTATTTTTGTGATCAGTAGCGTCGAGTGAGTATGAATAAGGGTTAATTTATCCCCACTATTTTGGACCTAACAAAAAGGGGTTTTCCGGACTCGTGGTATCCTTCTAATGTTCCAGAATTTTTTTGGCAGGTTATATCGGGACCACTCTGTATTATCATACTACCCTCCGAAAGGCATACTCCATAGAATCACGCCTGAAATTATGTCGCTATCTCTCGGTATATAATAACTTTCACACTAAAAAATTGTCATAGCAGAAAAAAAAAAAACGGTTGTCGGTAACATTCAAGGATGATTATTTAGTAGAGGATCCCTCAATGCCTATCTCGAAATCTTAATCCCCGACCAGTGACTGTATGACGTCAGCAGTGGTGCTAATCGCAGTCGCAGCATACGAGTTTATGTAGAAGAACGTTATTATCTGTATGTTTAAACAACTTGTACATCTTCAAAGAGTGAATTTATTTTCTACTAGCAGTTACCCGCGGCTTTGACCGCGTAAGTTGGGGTCGGCTTTACTGGCGCTTATATTTGGAATTGGTACAATCGCTTAAAGCAGTTTTTAATAAAAAAAATAACAAAAAGTAATTTTTTTTTGTCAATCACGGGCCCAGTCTTTTTAAAAGGAGAATCTACATCCGCATTTTCACATATTATAATGCTATACTGTTTGTTTTGGACCCTCCCCATTTACGCCCATTTTTTGCGGTTTCCAAATATTTTCTAGTTATTTTTAAAGGAGAGTTGAAGTGCTAATTCTCATGTCTGTAACATTGGCGGTCTTCAAATTATAAGAATTTTGAGAAAAAAAAACTTCCCAAATCCACCCTCCCCTTCTCTCGCCGTTGGTAATTTTTTTTTTCAAAATCGTCAAACACTGGTCTAATCATTTTTAAAGGAGAGTCCAAGTGCCAATTCTCATGTCTGTAACATTCTCGATCTTCAAGTTATGGGAATTTTGAGAAAAATTATACCCAAATTTACCCTCCCCTTTTTTGCTGTTGGTAATTTTTTTTTTTTGGAAATTTGTTAAACACGGGTCCGGTCTTTTTTAAAAGAGAATCTAGAACCTAATTTTCACGTATGTAACACTATTTGTTTTCCAGTTATGAGAATTCTCAGAATTCTCTCTTTTTTTCGGGGTTTGTAAATATTTTTTTGCAAAATCTTCAAGCACGGGTCTAGTTATATTAAGATGAGAGTACAAGTGCAAATTCTTATGCTTGTAACATTCTCGACCTTCAAGTTATAAGAATTTTGAGAAAAATCACCGCCAAATCCACCCTCCCCTTTCCCGCCGTAGGTATTTTTTTTTTTTTTTGGAAAATCGTCAGACACAGGTCCGGTCTCTTCTAAAGGAGAATCTAGATCCCAATTTCCACGACAGTAATACTGTCAACTAATACTGTTTTCAAGTTATAGGAATTTTGAGAAAAATAGTTCCCAAATCCACCCTCTTTTTTTGCAGTTGGTAATTTTTTTTTTCTCAAAATCGTCAAACACGCGACCGGTCTTTTATGAAGGAGAATCTAGATCCTAATTTCCACTATTTGTTTTGCAGTTATGTGCATTCTCAGAAAAACTACCCTCCCCATTTACGCTCTGTTTTCGCGGTTTGTAATTAAATTTTTGCAAAATCGTCAAACACGGGTCTAGTTATTTTAAGAGGAGAGTCCAAGTGCCAATTCTCATGCCTGTAACATTCTCGATCTTCCAGTTATAAGAATTTTGAGAAAAATCACCCCCAAATTCACCCTCCCCTTTTTTCGTCGTTAGTAATTTTTTATACCAAAATCGTCAAACACGAAACAGAATCTAGATCCCAATTTTCACGACAGTGATACTGTCGGTTACTGTCTAATTATTTCTCGGTCGGTAAAAATTTTTTTGCAAAATCGTCAAACACGGGTCTAGTTATTTTCAAAGCAGAGTCTAAATCCCAGTTTTCACGTTTTTAGCATGCTGAGTTTTGGAGTTGAAAATTTTGAGAAAAACCGTTTGCCCCTTTCCCCCCCTTTTCCGCCGCTTGTGAATAATTTTGTGGAAAATCATCAAAAAGGGGTCGAGTTATTTTCAAAAGCGAGTTCGAGTACGAATTTTCACGTCTCTACCATTTTCGGTTTTCAAGTTACGTAAAGCCTTAAGTGACCAATTGACCCCATTTTCACTAAGAAACGGAATTTTCAAAAATCCTTTCTTAGTGCGCCTATATGCCCTAAAAACTATGTTCCTACCAAATTTCACATTTCAACACTCAACGGTCTAGACTGTGCGGTGATCAGTGAGAAATCAGTTTCGCATTTATATACAGACTGTTCGGTAATTCGACAGCCATCGCTTTACTGTGGCCTCACAGCATTCAGAGAAAGCATATTTTGCAATTACTTGATTTTTTTTAACATCCGATAAAGAACTAGAAGGATTTTTAATAGGCCAATCAGAGAAATGGTTTGATCAGCCCCAGTTCTGTGGAATCAGGTATTATGTTTAAAAAAAAAGAGACTTTGTCACATTTGACGGCTAAAGTGAATCAAAAATCAGTGGCGTATACTGGGAAAGATACTAGCAAAATAACTGCATCATTCAAAGTGGTTTATTATTAAAGAAAGGTAACTTAAATATTTAAAATAAATGTTCAATTCGGCGACCATCGTTCTGTATACAAAGACGGGCCCGTCTCAATAACGAACTTCTAGCGTTTTCAAAAACCTCTGGGGTATTCCTGATTTGATCAGACGCTAGTAGGATTCTGTGTTACAATTCGTTCACATCAGGAATATCGATGGCATAAACAACCGATTTCACATGCCCTCGGAAATAAAAATCTAACGAAGTTAAATCCATACTCCAGGCCGTCCATCTCTCCGGAAATCATTCACAAAACTGCTGCCTTCTTGGAAGATCTTCAGGCACTAAAGCTGGGACACGATTAATATGGTATGGATGCAGATGTTCCTTCGAGATTGTTGTCCATAATGTTGTCGCTGGAACATGAATTCTGCGAGCAATCTCGCGCACACTAAGAGTGGGTTCAGCGGCTACCGTATCCAATATTTGTTCATCCCGCGCTACAGCATTATCGGCTACAGGTCTACCTCTGTCTTAATTCATAGGTCTTAAATTTCCAAATTCTTGAATACGCCAATCCAAATTGGAAAACACACCGCGATAGGGGACGTGACGATCCTTCTAGGTACAACCTCACTGCCGCTCTACTATTGGCACCGACTTCACCATAGGTGCATGTCGGCTAGTTCATTAAAGGTATAAATGCCACCCATTTTTCAAGTTTAAATACCACTATGAACACCACTGGCTTCAATTAATCAAAATTGTCACACTGACGGTAGCCGGATTTTTTTTCCAGGTAGCTTGGATTCATGATCACAAACAAGTTCTGACCTAATCTCTGATTGGGTAAACTTTGAGACCTGTAGCTGTAGGAGTGAAAGTGGAGAAAGTTTAACATTAGATTGGGACTCTACGATTCCTAAAGAGATGGCTGTCGAATTACCGAACACCATGTATAGAGATTTTGTGTAATTAGTGTTATTAGTGGATTCTTTATTAATTCAAATTCCCGGACAATATTGTGGATATGGTTTCCCATCCGAATTAATTACCACCTTTATTAAAGTTCGTACCATAATACGACTTAATTATTTAAATTTAAAAAGCACAACTGGATTGAAAAGAAATATAGATGAAGAGCAGAAGTGTTTTTCTATTACCTTACTTTTGTTTATTTTTTTAATAAAAATGTTGCACAATAATTGCAGACTTGGATTAAATAATACATTAGGTACACTTTGTGAAAAGACTCCATTTGTTGGCAGTCAACTAATTTCATCTAAATTTTTAATTAGAATGTAGAATTGCATTTTCTTGGTAGTATTAATTTCTAAAATTGTAAATAACATTTATTTTATATGTCACTGAATCATTATTTGTTTTTTATACCTCGACAACGAGATATATTAAGTAGGCTATAATGCCCTAGGGCCTATAAATCATAATGCCCGCATATTAGGTATGCCCTCAAAAATTTTAAATGTTTTTATTATTATTTATTTAAAGTTAAAAGTACAATTTGTAAATGAAGATCCACTAATTGAACAATTTATTAAATCTATACTATGTTTAAATAAAGAAACATTCAGGTTGGATGCATCAGTTTTATCGAAAATTCTATTTTCGCCGGACGTTCCAGTTGCACGGGAGCTTCCAACTTCATAGACACAAGCCGCCGCAAACGAGGAAATTTAGCAAAATCAAGTTCAAATTTTATATTTTTTTAAATGTTCACAAATTCAAATGCAGTGAAATATAAAACGTTGTATGCACCACGGAGGCCCTCGAATTTGTAAACTGTTGCCCTCGAATATAAACATCCTCACTATGCCCTTGGTACATAAATATCTATAATTATAGTTTATTCAAAACAAAAGATTTAGTATGGTGAGAAATCAATTCTTGGAAAATTGTTCATAGTTTTAATATACGCGAAGCGGCATGCAATAAGTCACACGGCTTCGGCCTTGGGCAGACGATTTGGCCCCATTGAGCAATTCTCTCCGTCTATAATCATTGGGTAACATCAGTTTGTTTCAGTATTGATTTATCTAATTCATATAAAGAATGACAGTCTAAATTTAATATATTAGACAAATTAATATTATATCAACCAATTTATTATTGAAATTTAAATTTTCAATTAATACACTCAGCACAACAATTAACGAATAATGTAAAATTACTTCAAAAATAATATTCATTTTGATTTAAAAAATTAATCTTTTAAGACTGTAGATAAAAGTTTCACTTTCCGATGAAAACATCAGTTTCCGGTTTCTTGATTTTTTTAACGCTCACATTCATTATACGCCAATACGTTATACATACAGGGTGTTATAAAATTCAATATAGATATTGTAACCCATAGTAAAACTCGTCATTTTAAACAACTTTTTAAATAATATTTTTTAAATCGTATATGTTTTTTTAGTTTTCCGCCTCTTAATTTCAAGTCATTCAGAAACATTATTCACATTCATTTGCGATGGCCAATGCATTTGAGACGAGAGGTTCCAAAATCGGAACATCATGTCATAACTAATTTGTTATGGGCGTAATATTAAGTAAGCAATTGCATTTCAGGTATTTTCCGCTTTTTTTAAAAACACCATATTACACTAATAGGGCAGAGCGTCGTATTATTCGGTTCTTTTGCTTCACTACTTTTTGTTACTTTTTTTACGAATATAGTAATATAAATTGGGTCATAGACAGTGGCGAATATAAGTTTTCCTAGTAACTTGTAGCTCGGGAACAAACAAGTTTTTAATAAAAGTTATATAAAAAATAAAAAACAGCTTTTCATGCGTTCCATGGGCACTTATATTTTATATATTCATTATTATAAAACCGTGTACAATAAAACTATAGCTGGGTCGAATTCTGTACATTAGAAGAAAATGATAAAAAAACTGCAGACAGGGATTATTTATGACCAGAGGAACCCAATGCTACCTATTTCTGACGTTTGAAGAAAATCCAAATTGTTGTTTGTCTGACAGAAACTAGGTAGGGATTTTTATGACATTTTGTATGATTGTGTGGGTAAGATTATACAGGATGGTTGGAAATAATATTCTAGTATTTAATTTCGTGGGGTAATCATATATCTAAAACTGTTCCCAGTATTACTATGTAACTAAGAAGAAAAAAATTATTAATATTTTCAGTTGGGGATACTTTTCTCTGATTCTTTTAATGGCAGTAGCCAAGATCATCATCAGGGGCGGGTCAAGCAGGGTGCCTTTCTAACAAAAAAGCCGTATTTCATTAGTCCCTAGGATTTCTATACTTCTCACCCCAAAATAAGATTAGACATACAATTTTACACAAAAATCGTGCTCTTCACAAAAAGTCATAAATAATGTCGTTTTTTAGAAACACGCATTTTTATCCGTATAAGGATATGTTGGCACAACTGTAGTCTGATAAGAAGCAATACCGCACACTGAATTGAAGTTTGACCACTAATGGAGGGGCCAGCAGTGTTTATGGAATTTATTAAGCGTGGGATTTACGATTATCCTTGGCTGCAAAATTTCAATAATTTTGGTCCGATAGTTACGAAATCAGTTATTGAAAAAAAGTCTCATTGTGGTACTGTCTTTGAAGAGTCTTTGTAACCACTTCACCCCGGCTCGCCCGTCTCATAGTAGTCGAGCAAGTCATTCCTAAGTGTGTTGATCCACAAGTCGTCCAAATACTAAATCTCTCTCGGACCCCACCACGAAGTTCTCAAATTGTGCAAGGGCTGGAGTTTTTTCACGCAACGGTTTTCTTACCCCTCGTATCTTTCGGTCAAGGTTTCGACATCCTGCACTGCCGGCAATTTATCTGGGGTAGAGTTTGCCCGCTGGAAGAGCCTTCGCCTACTCCTTAGCAGGGTCTTTCTTGCGGCCACAAAACTGCGAACTCTATACATGCAGTGCTACTTCTTTGTGTAGAAATAAATTTCTATGCAAAAGATTGTGAGCATTTTTTCAATAAAATAAATAGTTCAGAAGGTTCTTCGCTTCGATTGATGTTAGGTAATGTAAATATGTCGCCGGTTTCTCGGGGCTCGGTTGGGTTTTATTATGCCTTAGGAATGTAAATAGCCGGTTTTTCCGACCATCGGCAACCCCGGCCAATCTGACCATCAATGGGGAATTCCGACCCCTGCCCTGCGACCACCGGACGCTCATTGTTTTATAATGTATAAAGGATGTAATTTTAGTGTTAGGAAATAGTTTTTGCACGAGTCTTGTAAGGAGTCACAAGTACGACGGCTACGTAACGCCGTTTGTGTACAATAATCTAAGTTTCGTTGTTTGTAATTAATCAATAAAATAAACGTAGTTAAAAACAGACTACAAGTTAATCCGTACAACATCAGAATTCTAGTACAGTGCTATTGCCTACGGCAATAGTCTTAGGTAAAAATTCAAAGGGAAGATTTCAATCATGTCGCGCTTTTTTGGATCCTGGTTCAATGTCAAGTTGCATTACCAAAGACATGTGTAATAAGTTGGGTTTACGGCGCTTTAATGAGACTTTTGAAATCAAGGGTAGGAATGGCATAAGCAGCAATTCAGCAAAGTCGGTTGAAATTGATATAAAATCTAGTTATAATGCATTTCACATCAATAATATGAAATGCATCGTTGACAAAATCACGGAAGAGTTACCGTTAGTATCATTAAATTCATCCACTTTGGAAATTCCAGGAGACATGCAATTAACAGATCCCGAATTTTACAATAATTCTAAGATAAACCTCCTGCAAGGTGGGGGGCGTTTCGGGGCCTTATTAGACATTGGCCGAATTTGTTTACCGACAGGTATAATACCGCAGAAAATTCAATTTGGGTTCATTGCCGCTGATCAAAAATACATTAATAGTACACCGAGGAACACAGTTACCTGCAACGTTGCAGAAATAAGGGATGAGTCATTAGACAATACGGTTACAGAATTATTTGAAATAGAAATTGACAGTCTTAATAATGAAAAAACACATCAAATTCTCTCGGTTAAAGAACAAGATCGCGAAAACAATTTAAAACTGTTCACAGAGCATGGTGTTGAGGGTCGCTTTATGGTAAAAATACCTAGAAAATCAAATCACATTAATACTAGCGAGTCCAGGCAACTAGCCTACAGACGGTTTTGTAACCTAGAAAGGGTATTTATAAAGACGCGAAACCTAAAGCAACTTATTCAGACTTTATTCCGGAATGTTTTGGTCACATGCAGTTAATTAACGATAAACCTAGTCAAAATACTTCGTATCACCAACCAAACGCGGTTTATAAACAATCAAGTAAATCAACAAAATTAAGCTACCCTTCGCCGTCCTCAAATAATTCTGACTGGACTAGTTTAAATAATAATAATCAGCTATTGCGTGGACTAATCAATCAACGAGAGTTATTCTCCATCATTTTAGTTTTCAGAACTTTTCAATGTACATTAAATGCCGACATTACAAAAAGGAAGAATGTTCTTAAATGCAAGTGGAGTAAATTTAAATTAAAATTTAAATATATCTAAGTCGAACTCCACAAACTTTAATAACTGTAAAATTACTAATGGAACATGTTTCGGCAGAACACTTCTGCCATCATCAGCCCTAATTTAACAAGAGATTAATGATACAATTGATGAATTACAAGAGGGGTTCTTAACCTTAAAGAATATAAAAAATTATGACATTGACGTAATTTTGAATTAAATTTGACGTTTTCAAAGGGTTACATGATTTTTAAAAGATTTCGTAGCATTAATCTCTTGTTAAATTAGGGCTGATGATGGCAGAAGTGTTCTGCCGAAACATGTTCCAGTAGTAATTTTACAGTTATTAAAGTTTGTGGAGTTCGACTTAGATATATTTAAATTTTAATTACAAAAAGGTATCGCCAAAATTTAGTTGACGAGATAAACGGTAATTACCAATTAATTGCTTGGCGAAATGAACCGAATCAAACTTTACAAATACATAAATTCTTAACGTTAGCGTACGGGACAAAACCGGTTAATTTTTGTTTAACCGAACTGACAGAACCCAAACCTGAAAAATATGCCGAAACCAGTCAGATGATTAGAGATTATAATATAACAGATAATAATATACTAAATCAGGGAAAATTTGAAAAAAGTAAATTTCATTTAAATACTATCGAGATGCAATCTAAAATTGTTGCAGATAACAGTAATATCAAAGCGTACACTTTAAACAAGGACAAGGAGGGATAGTGAGCGTAGTGAGTTCACCAGTGTTAAAAGGTGGTTAGAAAAGTCACTAGTGCCAGTGTTACAAGTGCCTTGTATTGTGCTGAATCCCAAACAATTTTGGTGTTAGTTATTTAGTACATTCATTAGTGGTTTTGTTATCATTAATATTAATTGATGTATTATAATGTTCAGCTTAAATTTCTTACTAGATTAATGATGTAATTGTTGAAGTTTAACAACTTCAAGGGGGCAGTATGTTAGGTAATGTAAATAATTTTTAGATTATTAATGTAATTGTTGAAGTTTAACAACTTCAAGGGGGCAGTATGTTAGGTAATGTAAATATGTCGCCGGTTTGTCGGGGCTCGGTTGGGTTTTATTATGCCTTAGGAGTGCAAATAGCCGGTTTTTTCGACCATCGGCAACCCCGGCCAATTTGACTATCAATGGGGAATTCCGACCCCTGCCCTGCGACCACCGGACGCTCATTGTTTTATAATGTAACGAGCGTTCAATAAAAAACCTGGCTTCGAAATTGCGTTTTTGTTTTATTTTTTTACAGTGTAGAGCTTGACTGATTAACACGAAACTCTACATGACAGATAACATAACCTCAAAATTTCAGAGAAGCTGCAATATTATTAATAATTAATATTATTATGCATCTTAAAGAAGTGTTGACAAGTGTTTTAGGGTATTAGTTAGCGGTTTTATATAGACCGACATGATTTGGGGGTTTGGGCTGCAATGTCCTGCAGGTATCTCCAAGATTCCTATAACGGTTGGTAAAGAGCTAACGTAAGAGTAAAGTGCATTCAGACCTTTGGGTGTGATGTTAATGGAGTTATTTTTAGATATCGGACACTTTATGATTTGGTGTTACACCTTTATTTCTTTAAAATGCAGAAATTAAAACACTCTTCGAAAGGACCAGCTGACAGTTTCTAACCAAATTTCTACAAATTTTTTAATGTTTATTGAGAATTTTACAATCCCTTAGAAGAACACAAAACAACAAATTAATGGTGAAAATGTTTTCGATATTTCTTGTAGAGAATTGTGCTCGTTTTCTGATCCCATTAAAAACAGTTTGCAAAAAGACTTCAGTTTCATATTTTTCTTTCATCGACTATGGATGCTTGGTACATGAAATTTTTAATATGTGGCCAAAGGAAGAAATCACTTGCAGTTTCGCTTCTTACTTTATCATATTTCACACTCAAACTTGTTCTCTTAAATGCGCAAATCTGAAAAGTATGGTTAGGTAGAAGTTTTAACTCTTGAGTTTCAGAAGCAAAAGACAAACCTTTTCTTTTGCAGCTGTTATTAAATCAGGGTGCGCCTCACTAAGTTTCATTAAGAAAGTGTAGAGCATAATATGTAAGTGTCTTTAGTGATATCTTCTATCCTTCGGACATTCTTTCCTTGATGACATTTTCACCTACCGGTCAGCTTTGGCACAACTCACGCATTTTCTGATATGTTGGGACCGTCTTAAATTCATGTTTTCGTACCATTTCGTACTTGCAAATAAGGTTTAGAAAACAGCTGCTGTAGCGACTGTCAATTTCAATAATAATTTCTTCGAATTTAGTGCTGGTTGCCTAACCTAAACTGAATTAAATGACAAGTTAGTTTTTGTAACAATTGCAATGTACACTGTTATAAAAATGCCCAGCCTCCTCTAACCAGGTTTATTTTTGAACGCTCGTTATAAAGGATGTAATTTTTGTGTTAGGAAATAGTTTTTGCACGAGTCTTGTAAGGACTCACAAGTAGGACGGCTACGTAACGCCGTTCGTATACAATAATCTAAGTTTCGTTTGTAATTAATCAATAAAATAAACGTAGTTAAAAACAGACTACAAGTTAATCCGTACAACATCAGAATTCACCAGCATTCAACCCATCAGTGGTTAACAATTGATCCATTATAAAATATAAAATGGAACTATACTCGTTTTCCAATGTCATTGATGAGCGGTGGGTGGGAGAGGCAAAAACTTTATGAGACCCATTTTACGCAGAATTTAATGAAACATAAGTCCTATAACATTTTCTCATTGGAGTTACCGTTTACGAGAAAAAGGCGGAAAGGCTTCATAACGTCACGTTCGGGAGTATTAAAATGTTGTAATGTCCTGACAAAATTGTGAGGTATGGGGGGAGACAAAAAAATAAAGTTATGTCCCCAAAAGTCATATTATAATGAATAAATAAATTATAAAGTAACTTTCTCTACAATTAAACTAAATTAAAATAACGTTATGATGATTAAAATTAAATTGACAAGCAACAAGTTGGTTAAATAAATAAAAATATATGAATGTAGAAATGAAAATGTAACAAATTAAATTATGACTATTATACTACTCTTAAAAGGTTAAATTACATTGAAATGATTTATGAAGATTTACAATTTTAACTGACGCGCTAATAAAAAAACTAGATGAATTGTTAACAAAAAAAAAGATCTACTACTTATTTTCTGAGCCGTTCAACGTTTTCCTGCTGCTTTTGGAGCTGACGTGTCCTTACAATTACTTTTCCTGCGATCTCGCGAACCTGAGAGTCAACCTTATAGATTTTTCTGAGTCCACGTGTGGATTACATCAGTCAAGGAAAAAATCACGAGTTGAAATACTTAGGAGCTATTCCAAAAGAAGGTGATACAAGAAACAATCTATTTGTGAATGCTGGTGAATCTGCCTATTTGATTGAAAGAGAATAGTCAAGGTCTGCACGCAATAAAGTAGTTTTTCTTACCCCATCTAATCGATATATCCGCTAATGCGATTTTGGTAAATAATTAATTGAACACCCCAATCGTATTATCCGTACTTGACGCAACTCCCTATACCTTACTGTTTGTCCAGGACAAAAATACGACGGAGATGTTCTTCGTTCAGATGTCGATCGAAAAAGAAGGCCGCAGATTCGTAGCGTGGTATTCAAGAAATTTTCGTGCTTTTTTGTACGTGCCGGTTATCTCTAAACGCCGATTCGTTCCTGAATCTTCGGTGGTGAATGCGCGGCAAAATAAAATTCTAACAGTACTGTAGTGAACGCTAGTGGAACACTATTGAAAATGAAGTTCAAGCACGAACTAAACGTTTATTTGAAATGAGTGTTGACAGTAGTTTTTCTTAAATTAAAATTATTGTTATATATTGTAACTATATTTACTTTCACTTTGTTTTTGTTTCTTTGTGGGATATTGAAAATGAACTTGAAAACTTGAAAAACCAAAATAAACATTAGACATTATTTTCATTGCTTAATGACATTATTAACAAAATTATCACTCAAAATGTAGAAGTACTTACGATAAGAGAATACTCCATTTCATCTGCAGGTTGAACACTGCACTTACAACAAATGTTCAAAATGTTCCCATTTCTTTATATGCACACTTGAAGCCGTCGAAGGTATGACTCTTGCACTCTCCTCAGAGCTGCAGAATTATTTCCCGTAAAGTCTCTATTGTACGAATTGGAGCTGCGTATACCAAATCTTTCATTGAACCCCACAAAAAGAAATCACAAAGATTCAAGTCTGGTGATCTGGGAGGCCGTTTCGTCCTATTTACCGTGCAGGAAAATTTATATTCAACCAATTTCGTACAGTATTAGCATTAGCATAGTGACAAGGGGCACCGTCACTACTCACTCACGCACTCGTAGAATAAGTTGTTCTCCGACTATTATATGTAAATTCTTTGGGTTTGAGCAGCATTACCAGAAGCTTCACCATAAGCCAAAACCATGTTCATGTATTCGTTGTTTGTAAAAATGGGCATTTTACAAACTACACAAAAAAACAGATCACAAACTTTGTCCACCACAAAAATTAAGCCACAACCTGTTGTAAAGTCCGATATTAAACTAATTAATAACAGGTAGGTACGTTTATCATTTTTACCCAGCGACAAAAAAGTTCGCAAAAAATATAAGATAATAAAGTGTGGATATTTCCTTCGTCCCAGAAAAACAACCGAATTCACGGTCATTATCAGTGTGTCAGAACCTCATAGGCGTATCGTTATTTTTAGGGGTTGTAAAATTCTAATTTCAAAATGCGATTTCGAAAAAATGGTAAAGCAAAAGGTTGTTGTACTCGATGAGTTCTACCACCTCTCCAAATTAATGTACTTATTTCTGGGACAGCCTGTATATTGTTAGGGATTTTCTATATTCAGAAATGTGGCATTTTGCCCAGTTTATGAATACCAATTAAGTACTAACTTGTTGTGTACATTTTTTTTGGACATTAATAAAAAAATATCAGAAGGAACATCACAAGGTCCAGATCCCAGTATCTCTTTATTATAAAAATCTCCCGTGATTGTAAGCTTTATATTGGTTCTTTAGTTTATGTATTAGGAATTGTAACTAGTACTGCTAATCTCAGATCTTTAATGTCGGAAATTTTAATGTTCTAAAGCTCATTCTTGTCCGCAAAATACCAATGACAAGAAAGACGTAATAATAAATACTACCTTTTATTAAAATTGCTATTTAAAGAAAATTACAATTTTTATTACCCTTGTAGCTAAATAATAATATTTTCTTCTGTAAAAACCTTCGATTTCTTAGCTACCTAGATCAGAAGAGCATTTTAACAAAGATTTTAATTTTTTGTACCTTAAAATATCGATATCCTGTTTCACATTTATATTTTTACTAGATGACCCGTCCCGGCTTCGCACGGTGATTTTATTTTAATTATTTTATTTATTACTTTAATAATTTTGAAAAACCGTTTCTTAGTGAGGGCCCACGTGGTAAAATAAGCAAGTGTGCAAAATTTCATTGCAATCGGTTCAGTGGATCCAGAGATTACCCCCCCCCCCCAAATCCCGTTACCCCCCTTAAGAATGGAATTTTGAAAAGCGCTTTCTAGTGATCACCTACGTGGTAAAATAACTTAGTCCGTAAAATTTCATTGCAATTGGTTCAATGAATGAAAAGATTACCCCCCCACCTCGTTCCTCCCTTAAAAAAGGAATTATAAAAAATCATTTCTTAGTGAGCGCCTACGTGGTAAAGGAAGTAAGCGTGCAAAATTTCATTGCAATCGGTTTAGTAGATTTAGGGATTAACTCCCCCGCCCCGTTACCCCCCTGTAGAATAGAATGGAATTTTGAAAAAACGTTTCTTAGTGAGCGCCTCCGTGGTAAAATAAGTAAGTGTGCAAAATTTCATTGCAATCGGTTCAGTGGATCCAGAGATTTAGTTCCCCGTCCCGTTACCCCCCTTAAGAATGGAATTTTGAAAAACTGTTTCTTAGTGAGCGCCTACGTGGTAAAATAAGTAAGTGTAAAAAAAATTATTGCAATCTATTTAGTAGAATTAGGGATTACCTCCCCCGCTCCGTTACCCCCTGTGGAATGGAATTTTGAAAAACCGTTTTTTAGTGAGCGCCTACGTGGTAAAATAAGTAAGTGTGCAAAATTTCATTGCAATCGGGTCAGTGGATCTCAAGATTAACTCCCCCGCCCCGTTACTCCCCTTTGGAATGGAATTTTCAAAACCGTTTCTTAGTGAACGCCTACGTGGTAAAATGAGTAAGTGTGCACAATTTCATTTCAATCGGTTCAGTGGATCTAGAGATTACTCCCCCGCCCCGTTACCCCCCTTTGGAATTGAATTTTGAAAAACCGTTTCTTAGTGAGCGCCTACGTGGTAAAATAAGCAAGTGTGCAAAATTTCATTGCAATTGGTTTAGTGCATCTAGAGATTAACTCCCCTTCCCCGTTACCCCCCTTTGGAATGGAATTTTGGAAAACCGTTTCTTAGTGAACGCCTACGTGGTAAAATGATTAAGTGTGCAAAATTTCATTCCAATCGGTTCAGTGGATCTAGAGATTACTCCCCCGCGCCGTGACCCCCCTTAGGGATGAAATTTTTTAAAACCGTTTCTTAGTGAGCGCCTACGTGGTAAAGTAAGTGAGTGTGCAAAGTTTCATTGCAATCCCTTCGATGGATTCGGAGATCTCGTGATGAGTCAATCAGTGAGTGGTATTTGGATTATATATATATAGATTTAAATTATAACTTGCCTCAAAATAATCAGGACATCTGACATTGACAGTCTTGAAATCCATGGCAATCTATGTATACCTCAAATATTTCCTAGGTAGGTTTTTTATTTGGTATAAATAAATTTACCCAAAAAGATTGTACAAAATTAAGAATTTATTTGTTGCGTCATTGATAGAAAATGAGTAAAATTATACAAAAACATAATATAAATATTAAAAAAAAAACACACATTATAATCACAAAAAATGTCCAAAGAAGGTGAAATAAGAGTAGGTATGACCGTTATAAAATATGTAGTAGGTTGAGAAGACATTTTTCTTAGCCGAGCTATTTTATTCCCCAAGATGTGGAGCATCGAAACCCATTTATCCCATACCATGCCACGCCATCCCATCCCACGCAACGCGATGCAGAAATTTAACACAGATTCAAATGTAATACGTGGGATAGCGTCTCGTGGGATGGCATGGGACAGGTGTGTACGCATTGCATTTAAATCTGTGTTAAATTTCTGCATACACTTCCGTCCCGTGGCGTGGGGCAAGTGGGTTTCTAGCCTAAAGCTCTTAAGGGGGCGAATTAAATCGATTTAGGCAACCATTCTTACAACGAAAACATGCTGTTTTTGTTAAAATACAAATTAAAGTAAAATTAATAATACATAGTTAACCTTAGTAATTAAAATACATATTGCAATTAAAAAAAAAAGATTAAAAAATTAATTTTAAAATAAAATACTACATATAACAAATTAATATTGCTGAATTGTTAGTTTTAGATTCATATCCAAAACATCTAGAACAATATAAAAATATCAGTTTTTTCGCTATGAATTTCAATTAATTTGAGTTCATTTTATTAATAAAACTGGAGAACACCTTCGATTTTAGGCAGTAGTAGTGTAATTCAAATTTTTTATAAATTTATATAAAGTAAATAAATAATTATAATTTGCTTTACCTACAACAACTAGACTATTAATAAATTGTTGCTCTTTTGTTATATCGATAAAAGGCTAAACTACCTAAGTAATAAGTAATAATAAGTATGATAGGAGTATAATACTTACCAAATGCTTTTTCAATATATTATGTAGGTTGATGGTAGATAAAAATTAAAACACACAATAATCAATAATCCGAAAGCGCAATAGATCTGTGTTCTTCAAATCGAAGCTCAGCTTCAAAGTGATTGAAAAACAACCATGTAGTAACTTGCCTGCACCCACCCGGGCAGAAAAAAATTTAAGGGCAGCAATAAAAGTGCCAGATGGTCGCAAAGACCGATACACTGTGTTGAACTTTTCAGATTTTCTAGCATCTTTCATTTGGCGAGGGATTAGAATGCTTGATGAATGATTTTACGTAGGTACCTGATAACTTATAAGGGTTGATAAAGGCGGTATAAATCGGAATTAATAAATTAAAAATTAAATAAGGTATTTACTTACTTTGTTTAATGTACAAAAAATACCCTAATATCTAATAATGGAATCAAAATAATATACTTAACACTTATATGTATGTACATCAGGTGCAAGTACAATTCGATTTAGGTATTTAACTTACTCAGAAACTAAAATATGATTTATATTGTTTGTTTAGTGGAAACAAGTACTTAGGTCTATATAAATGCAGCAATTTTTAATAACAAATAATATTTTGTGCCTTTAAAAGATTTAATAAACGAATTCGATGATGAAGCCAATATGGCAATTAGTAACAGCAAAGCCGTCTTAAAATAATTTTCATTTAGATGAGAGTTAGCATTTAGTCATACAAATTATAAATTTGTCAGTCGTACAATACTTTTAATTTAGAGAAAGAGGTTATGTTATTAACATTTACTGTAACTGCACTACATTAATACGTTTATTTCTTGTTTCAAATATTAAAAATATGGAATATTTTACTAGAATTGTGTGCATTCATTGAACCTTATTTTGCAAGATTTTTGTGCATAAAATATGTGTTGTGTTTTACATTGTAATTGGCATACTATAAAAAAATAGAGTCTTTCTTTTTTATTGTTATGTTTTATTGCTATAGCAAACGTCGATAATGATGAAACTATGAAACTCAGGACATCTTGTATAGTATATTGTTTGGATATACTACAGGTGGTCCCGATATAACCTGCCAAAAAAATTCAGTAAAAAGCTGACGATGAGTAGAACGTAAACAGAAAAAAGTTTCTAGTAAAAGTCTTTTTGTTTTCCAGATAAGAATTATTGAAAATTTAGTCTAACTTTGCTGTACGCTAGTGACTTACTCTATGGCAAAACACGTGGTAATGCAAGAGCGGCTAGGCGACAATACGGCGAGCGTTTTCCCGAAAGAACCCTTTGGTCCTGTTGCACTTTTGTGAAGCTACATCTACGTTAATGTGAGACTGGTTCTGTGCACACACTATTTTATTTCATTTATTTAACACTTTGACGAACACCACTTTATTTATTATTCATTTCTCATTCATCTCAGGCTACAAAATCAGCCATTAGAGACGTAAAGCACACAGCATACAGCGTTTTATAATAAATAAATAAATAAATTTGCCATTAATGCCATTAATTTTATTCAATTTGTCAGATTTGTCGCAAACGATACAGATACTTATGGTTGCTTAGATATTGTCATCCTTACAAACACAAACAATTAATTCCTGATTACATGTATTTTTGTGATCAGTAGCGTCGAGTGAGTGTGGATAAAAGTTATTTTATCCCTATTATTTTGGACCTAACAAAAAGGAGTTTTCCGGACTCGTGGTATCCTTTTAATGTTCCAGAATTTTTTCGGCAGGTTATATCGGGACCACCTGTATATTGGATATCCCAAGGATGTCTATTGCTTGGACGGACCATCTATCTATATATACGTATGAAATCCTCAAAACATCTTGTATAGTATATCGTTTGGATATATGATATTGGATATCCCACGGACGTCCACTGCTTGGACGTACCATCAATCTCTACTTTGGATATCCTTGAGATATCTTAAACGGTATATCGTCTGGATAATATTCTGTACTGGATATCTCACGGACGTCCATTGCATGGACGGGCGATCCATCGATTGACTGACTACATATATACTGGATATCCCTAGGATATCATGTGCTATATGGGATTGTACTTTGAAGATTCCGTAGAAGAGCGCATCAAAATTTCGAGGAAGGTGTTTGGGGGAACTACATCTGCAACAACACTACATGACAATGCCTACATACACAGCAATGCCTCTTTCTAGTTCTGCCAATGTTACCGAATTCTCTGCTAGGACCGCGTCATCATCCAGCAGTCATGACAGTGATCAATACTTTCATAAATGTGAATTTCACTTTCATAATACGATTAATAAATAACATGATCTCTTAATCGTTTTAAAAGTTGTTACTGATTCAAATCGTGTTTTAAAATTTTTTTCGTTGACCGATTATTACGAGCCAATTTAACGTTTGATTTTGACTAAGAAATCGATCGTTAATGTACCTCATTAATGCACGATTTTACATTAATGCATGATTTTTCATTAATGCACGATTTTGCAATAATTAATTCATAGAAAAAAAAAATGCCCTGACGGGATTCTCTACGGATTCCCTGACGGGATCCTCTAGGTTGTGAATTCGCGCTTTTCTCCATACAAACATTTACGTGTGTCAGTTTGGTATGCAATTGCGCTTCTTATCTTAGTCGCTACACATGATTGCCGACTTTTCGCTGACAACAAACTGAAACATGCATTATCCAATACTGCATCCAATAATTCAAGATTGTCTAGCTCCATTTATAAACTTTCACAAATTAACAGCACTTTTACAATGGCGAACTGTTCTTTATATAATAATAATAATAATAATAATAATAATTTATTAAACTGTTGTTACTACCCCAACAGGGAAAGACCCCCACGACCGGTCCCAGTCGGATAGGGACCAAGGTGAAGGTGGTGGGGTCTCGGAAAACGAATCACCCGTTGACGACTCTGGCAATGCCCATGGACGCTTTGAGTAGACCAACACTCTAAGGAATGACCTGCTCGACTGCTACGAGACGAGCGAGCCGCGGCGAAGGGGTTACATGGCAAGGATGCATGCTCTGTGGGGTGAGAAACACCCGGAGCATCACTTTTTCGCGCCACAAAAACTCCGTGACTATGTGGCCTATCTTCGTCGCATTCAATACGAGAGAGCACCGGAGCAGTTGGTGGAGGTGCAGCCGGACGAGCCGGAGATCCGCCACGCTGTTCCGGTAATTTTGGAGATGCCTCCGAACAGAAAGTCTCTCCACAAAATTCCACCACCCAAAGCCAGCGATGTAGTTGCAGCGGACGAATCACTCGATAGGAACCTCCCTGAGGATCCAGACATCCTGCTCCTGAACGAAATGGTCTATCGAGAGGCGACGAGGCTTTCTTCTTAGGCCCCACGTGGTGAGAGCACTGAAGCTGAGAGGAAATTCGAATGTCGCCTTGAAAAGATAGACAAGAAGATAGAAACCGCTAGGCAGGATATTTCTCGAATTCAGTGTGTGATGGAATTCATCAAAGAGATGAAACCTTTCACACCAAAAATACGGCGCATCGCGCGTCTTTTTTGCCGGACCTATCATACACTGAATGCAGCGGTGCTTGCTGTTAAGAAGCAGCACTGCATGGATAGAGTTTGCAGTCTTGTGGCTGCAAGAAAGTCCCTGGTAAGGAGTAGGCGAAGATTGGTCGAGAACAACAAGTTCAAGACAAATCCTTCCAGGCTCTTCCAGCGGGCAAACTCTATCCCAGAGAAATTGCCGGCGGTGCAGGAGGTCGAAGTCTTCTGGAGGGAAATATACGAGGGATCGAAACCGTTGCGTGAAGACACTCCAGCCCTTGCACAATTTGAGAACTTCGTAAGAAGATCTCAATTAAGACCAGTGGTGTGCAATCCGATAACCCCGGAAGAAGTTGGCGAGACTCTTAAGGGAATCAAAAATTTTGCCGCACCAGGCCCGGACGGAATTAATACCTTTTGGTGGAAGAAATTCCGAAGCACGCACAAGCGTCTGGCCAAGGTATTTAATTCCTGGCTTAATAGTGAGCGGCCCATTCCGGAGTGGGTTGTCGAGGGGCGAACCGTTTTACTACCTAAAACGGGTGATTTGTCTCAGCCTCAGAACTACCGGCCAATAACTTGCCTAAATGCGTGCTACAAGATTTTCACCAGACTCCTGTACTACCGAATATTCCACGCCATTAACCCGGTGTATTCGAAAATTTTCGAACAGCGAGGCTGTAAAAGGGGCGTGGACGGCTGCAAGGAAAACCTGCTGATCGATAGGTGCGTCACGCAGGATGCCGTCCAATATAAGCGCAACCTATCTATGGCTTGGATCGATTATCGTAAGGCATTCGACACAACATCTCACGCGCTGATTATTCACTTGCTCGAATGTCTTGCGATACCCGATACACTGGTGAGATGCATCAAACAACTGATGTCACTCTGGAAGACTCGGTTCTCGATAACATCCCGACGGGACCGAGTTCAGACAGAGTTGATATCATTCAGAAGAGGAGTATTCCAGGGAGATTCCTTGAGTCCTCTTCTGTTTTGCATCTCACTGTTGCCGCTGTCCGTAGCCTTGCGCGGTGCAAAGGGTTATAGCTGTGGTACACCCGGTAACCGGAAGCATAAGATCACGCACTTGTTTTACATGGATGATTTAAAAGTGTATGCTTCCGGAAAGCAAGAACTGACGCAGTCATTGCGCATAGTGCAGGAGTACACAGATGCTATTGGCATGGAGTTCGGTTGGGACAAATGTGCTCAGGTTCATCTCAAAAGAGGACGATGCGAGTATTTCGATGAAGATGCTCAACTCATTGACGGAAGCGTTCTGAGACATCTGAACGCCGGAGAGACTTACAAGTACTTGGGTGTGGAGCAGTGCCACATCCAAGCGTCACACCAGGTAAAAAAGTCTCTCTGCGGCAAGTACAAAAATCTACTCCGACGAATCTGGTCGTCAGAGCTTTCGGGGAAGAACAATATTTTTGCCACAAATATGCTTGCCGTTCCGATCCTGCTCTATTCATTTGGAGCAGTTAAATGGTTAGTGGATGAGTTGAAGCAGATTGATCGGGATACTCGAAAAATGATGCATCTACAGCGCAGTTTGCAACCAAAATCGTCCGTTCCGAGGTTATATCTTCCACGAAACTTGGGAGGCCGAGGACTTTTGAGTTTGGAGTGTCTTCATAACAGGGTAATCTTGGGTATAGCCTGTAAGATCATCCAAAGTTCGGATCCCTTGTTGCTTCTTGTCAGGGATCACGAGAGGCGGGGAGTCGGGGCATTTTTGTTTAGGGCGGCACAAAGAGCAGCAGATGAACTCGGTCTTGACTTTGACGTTGAGCGAGCTCGGCCACATTCTATTACCGAGCTCAATTTGCTCCGTCTTACAGCCCACGTCAGAATCTCTGAGCAAGATATGCTCATGAGAAGGCATATGG
This sequence comes from Diaperis boleti, assembly GCA_963583935.1. NCBI lineage: Eukaryota > Metazoa > Arthropoda > Insecta > Coleoptera > Tenebrionidae > Diaperis > Diaperis boleti. The sequence goes on along the minus strand of OY757245.1, from coordinate 40,571,642 downwards.
ATAAGTCAATGCATAGTGTTTTCTTCAAGAACATTGAAAACCTTGGCTTATCCAAAAGGCATACATTTGCCTTTCTGAGATCAAGTGGACTGAAGTCTGAGACTGAGGAATTCATTTGCGCTACACAGGATGGTGTAATTAACACCTTGGTCTATCGCAGCCGCGTGATGGGTATAGAGGTGCCGAATGTGAGCTGTAGGGCTTGTCACGGGGCCCCTGAAACAGCAATGCATATATTGGCGGCATGCCCGGTGTATGCAGCTTCGGCCTATATCCATCGCCACAATGCGGCGTTGAGAGTGTTATACTTTCATTTAAGACACCATTATGCGATAGACCAGACACCAGTGCTGCCCTATGTCCCGAACGATATTGAGTCCGTTGTGGAGAACGAGAGGTGCCGAATCTATTGGAACTTCTCGTTCTCCACCGTCAGGCAGATAACAGCGAACAAGCCTGACGTGGTTCTATTGGACCACTCCTCCAAGCAGATGTTTGTTATTGAATTTTCGGCTCCTGCTGGAAATAACATCTGCGTCAAGGAGGAGGAAAAGCGGACAAAATATCAAGACCTGCTCTTTGAACTTAGGAGGCTGTACTCAAGTTACTCAGTGAAGCTCGTCGTTTTGGTAATTGGGTGCATGGGAGGCATCAAGGACTCGCTCGTCTCCAATCTGAAAATCATTCCTGCCTGCCGTAAACCGGCAGAGACCCTCGCGGCTGGAATGCAGAAAGCGGTCATCTTGGGGTCGTTGCGTCTGTACAGGGCACATGATTCACGGGATTCATAGCTACTTACCTCATGGTTTTGAGGAGTGACTATGATGTACGAATAGGACCTGACCAGCAAGGAACCCCGTGAAGGTCGGAATCACGGGGAGCTCCTTCTGGTCAATACGCAAAAAAAAATAATAATTTAATTTAATTTAATTTAATAATAATTTTTAATTTATTGCCCAACAGATACAATCCATTTACAGGACGATTTATTACAATCACCATATTGATTGAACAGAAATACAACTAAATAAACTACTAACCTAAATCTAATAATATTTAATTATAATTTCACACCATTAACAAAATTAAACTTAAGTTACTCTGACGTTACACCAAATCAAACTATAAATAACCATAACTATTCAATACTCAACTGATGCAATAAAATGAAATAAAATAAATTATAATCGAATAACTAATCACAATGTTTGCTTTACCACAGCTCTAGCCTTACTGCTTATATTCCCTAAACTATAGAAGTTAAGATCACAAGTTTCGCTTAACTTGTTCCAGTTGTTACACATGATGGTTAACGGAGAGTTTAAGCAGAAATTTTATATAAAAATTTAATTGAGAAATAATTTCCATATTATCTATATGGTTGTGCACAAGCCCGTATAAAAATCTGATAGATGCTACGAATCTTCGATAGCTTAAGGAATCAAGTTGAAATAAATGTACGAGGTCAAATTGACTTATATCACGCCGAGGATAGTCACCATAGGTTTGTAAATATAAGATTTTAGGAATTTTCTTTGAACCTTTTCAATTTGTATTGAATGTATCATATAATGTGGAGACCAAATTACTGAACAATATTCAAGTTTTGATCTCACCAAAGCATAATATAGACACTTTAGAGATAAAATATTATGGTTCATTTTGGCATCTCTAATTACAAAACCTAACATTCTAAATGCCGTACTCGCGATGTACTGTAGATGTTCTGAAAAAGATAGTTTACTGTCGAAAATTACCCCTAAATCCTTAACACTAGTTTTTGTGTCTAATGGCATACCTTCAATTAAATAATTAAAATCAATTGACGACAGTTTTTTTGTAAATGAAACTATGCAACATTTACCTACGTTTAACAATAACCCATTACGCAAACACCAATTTCCAATGCTATCAAAATCATTTTTAAGTTATATAATATAAAGTATTTGACCACTTCAAATAAATCATTAATGTAGATAAGAAACAAAAATGGTACTAAGTTACTTTCCTGAGGAATTCCGGAAGTCTGTATGTATTCATGGGAAACGAATCCGTTAAAAGACACCGCAAGCTTCCTATTACTAAGATAAGATGCTATCAACTTAACTAACGAATCAGAAAATCAAAAAATTTCCAATTTTACTAACAAAATACTGTGTATGATTTTATCAAAGGCCTTAGCTACATAGGTAAATTACATCCACCTGTTTTCCTTGATCGGTTTCCTGACACAAAAACTGAGTTATTGAAATAAGGTGGACCGACCTGACATGAAACCATGCTGATGAATCGATAAAATATTTCGAGAAAACGAGTACATATTGGTAAAAATTATAGATTCAAATATTTTCGCAAAACTACAGCAAATAGAAACAGGTCTGTAATTGGAAACATCCTCAATTGAACCACCCTTATGCACCGGAGTAATGCGCGATTTCTTCCATATTTCGGGAAAACTACAACTTTTGATACATAAATTAAATACAAAAGAAAGAGGCTCAATTAATACTAGATAGCAATCCTTTATTATAAATGAAGGCACCTTATCTATTCCAGGGGCAGAGTTTGCATTTAATTTACTTATGGCTGTTGCAACATCTGTTTTACTAATCGAAGGAATATTAAAACAGGAGCCAGTAAGATGTTTACTAATTATTTGTAAATTAATGTTCTTCTGCTGGTTAAAATGAAACACATTAGAAAAATAGTCTCTAAAACTATTAACGATATCTTGCGGATTCACAAATTTAGTACCTTGATGGACAATAGTGCACGGGTATGACCTCTTTTTTCTCTAATATAGTTCCAGAATTCCTTAGGATTAGTAATAAACAAATGCTCCATATTTGTAACATAATTACTGAAATCCCTGGAGATTAAAACTTTTACATTTCTACGAGCATCTACAAAGAGTTGCCTATAAAATTCCGATATTATCTTTTTCATCTTACGGAAAAAAATGTTTTTAACTGTTATAGCATTTTTTAGTTCATTTGAGTACCATTTTGAAAAACGCTTACTACAACGATCATGCTTAGGTACATGCTGCTCAAAAAGATCATATATTTTCTTGAAAAGAGCATCACAAACTTCATTCACGTCAGTCATATTATACAAGAATGACCAGTCAACAATCGATATGTCGTTGTAAAGCTCAACAAAATTCGCTCTTTTGAAGTTATAATGCTCTTCATTCGCAGCAAATGGAAAATTAACAAATCTATTCAAAGTACAGTCAACCTCTAAACTTAAAGGGGGATGATATTCATCAATTTCTAAAAGTGGTTGCAATTCACGCCCAAGCTCGAGCTTTAGACCTACTCTGACAAATACTAAATCAAAAATTCGTTTATTTATATTTTCGACCTTATTACACTGATCTAAATCAAGGCACGACATAAATTTATTTATGGCAATCACCTTACGATCATTTAGATCAGCATTGGCAAATTTAGGAACATTGAAATCACCTAAAACCATGATACATTTAAAGTTTATTACTGTTTGTTCGAATAATTCTAAAAACATTTCAAAATCATTCAGAGGTATATCAGGAGGCAGATAAACATTAAATACCGCTAAACTTAAAGAGGAAAACAGAATTTTACATCCAACAATATCCAAAAGAGCTATACCAGAAAATTCCTTTAATTCTATTCTATTTAAATCCTCTTGAGCGACCACATGCTTTTTTGAGAGAGTTCTTCTTCAGGGCATCGCGTTTTTTTTTAGAACCAGACGAGCCGTTTCAACCGATTTGAACCGCAACCGTAGTAGCCGGGGACGACCAGCAGTTGAGGTACCTAATCGTGTAACATCATCCGGGGATACAACGGCGGTCTCGTCAATTGTCACTTGTTTATTAAATAACTATTTTCGTTGACCGATGATTAAGAGCCAATTTAACGTTTGATTTTGACTAACATATCGATCGTTAATGTACCTCATTAATGCACGATTTTACATTAATGCATGATTTTTCATTAATGCACGATTTTGCAATAATTAATTCATAGAAAAAAATTTGGGAAACGTGTTTTAAGATGCTGTTAATGTTCATGGATTCAGATTCATGGATTCCAATACTTACAATGCGATCAACAAAAAAACCTCGAAAAAATACTAACTAAAATCGATCGACTTTTCTGTTTCCACACGATTATCTAGAAAAGTAAAGTCTAAATCAAAAAAAGTTATTCTTGGAAAACGTTGCTGCAATTCTTTTACAAGATGACATTGTTAGTTTAAAATTTTTTAAACTTACGATATTGGAAGTCTGCAATTAAATATAAAACAATGCACTTTTTAGCAATGCCTCCCATACAGGATCAAACAATGGTGCCAAACCTGGTCCAGACTTGGTTCAGTACTGTAAAACTCTGGGCCAGGCTCGAAAACCAGTTGTGGCCCGACCATGGCAAAAGTCTGGAATGATAACATCGTGCCAGGCTTGGTTGCCAAGACTGGGCCAAGTTTGATCACCAGAGCTAGGCCACGCGTAATCACGAAAATTGGACCATGCCTGATTTGATAAATTTGTTTATAAACGTTGGGGTCATCTAATAGTAAGAATTAAGTAAAAATTAACGACAAGTGATAATACAAAATTGAATAGAGATTTGATAAATATAATATAACTTCCAATAAAGCAAGTTAACAAGCAAGCTGCGAGCGACACCAGGCTCAAGGAACAGCGAGCGCTACTAAAAAGTAATCATCGTGTGACCTATTGCCTTCGGTGCACACAATAAGCCTACTTAGTAGGAATTCTCATCTTCCCGTCTTCTGGCGGGCGAAAAAACCCTTTTGTCTGAAGTCGAACGCGAAGCATTGGTGAGGTACAACGCGTGGCGCTGTGCAGCGGATACCGGTGGCACTTCGGCAAATCGTTGGTGGTGTTGCGTATTACAGCGTATTATTGTTAGGTTCTATAATACAGAAATAATTAACGTTTATCATTTTATGATTCGACACAACCCCGGTAAGCCTTTCAGTTGCTTAAATTCCATAAAAATAGTGTAATGTTTATCTGAAATTTTCAATAAATTTCAAATTTAAATAAATATTAAATGTTTCTTTTATACTATTATTCGTTTATATTATGTTTAATATATGTGAAGGGTTATATGATTTACTATAAACGTAGATTAATAATATACTAAACCATTTATTATATTAATAAGAAATATAAAAACCGTTTATTACATCAATCACTGTTACTTGGCTAATCACCAAGATTGTACCACGTTTAGTTACTAACTAGGCCATGTTTAAATCCAAAACTAACATCAGTAATGACAAAAAATACTGGTCAAGTATTAGCTATATTATAATTGATTTAATAATAATCAATTGAATAATAAAACTAAAGTAGAAACGAATATGATATGAGATGAGATTTAATTAATTAATTAATAGGGAGTAATAACTTATTGAATAATTAAATGACAGCCAGAAATAATTAAGTTGAATAAATAATAATTATATCATAATATAGGAATGGCCGAGGCTCAGTAACCCAGTCTTGGACCAAGCCTGGGTGGCCATAGAATGCCCAAAGCTCGTTTTCCCAGTCTTGATACAAGGATGGTTAATAGTAGGAATAGCCGAGGTTCAGTAACCCAGTCTTGGACCAAGCCTGGGTCGCCATAGAAAAAGCTCGGTTTCCCAGTCTTGATACAAGGATGGGTAATAGTAGGAATGGCCGAGGCTTAATAACCCAGTCTTGATACAAGGATGGGTAAACATAGGAATGGCCAAGCTTAGGTTACACAGCTTTGGGCCAACCTTGGTGCACCGAAGTTTGGTTTCCCAGTACTTAGCCACGCTTGGCCCCGTTGTTTAACTCTGGGGACTCCTGTATGGGCTGTTCTGTAAGTCATCATTCACTGACAAATATTTTTCATTGTAAGCGGCACTTTTTAGTCAGGTGCAAGTTACCATGGTTACCTTGCAATAATATTTTACTTACAGTCCGTAGACTGTAAGTAAATATAACATACCAACGTATGTCATTCGTGTTCCATGAAAGAAATTTTACCAGAGGAAGGTATCACTAAGACAAAAAAATAAAGACATTCAGTATTTTAAGCGTCGTTTTTATTTAAAGTAATATGGAACTGACAATAATATAATTGGTCATTGTATTTACAGTAAATATTGATAAAGGTTTATGAATTTCTTCCTATATATTTTCTTCTATATTCGCGCTCGAAGTGCTTGAATTCGATTCTGGATGATGGGACGAGACATCTATAGAGAAGTGCGGACATCCATATTATTCATTTCCAGAAATGAACTGGCTTCTTTACTGTTGACTTGAAAGATTTTGTTGGACACTTGTATTTTATTTGTTTCTGCTTTCGGCCACTGTTGAGGACTTCCTTTTAAGTTGAAGAAGATCAGCCCCGTTGTTAGCCAGGAGAGTAGCAGAGGTTCGGCGAAAGGAGTGCCCAGTATATTTTTCCGCATTTGATAAATATAAATATATAGCGATTTTTCTAGGAATTTTAGCAAAATTATTTCGCCAAACTCCTTCCCTCAGAAACAATCTTCTATTTTCCGTATTTTGTGGTCTCAAACTCACATGTTTTCTAAATAATTCCAAGCATCGAAAATTTTCATTATCCACAATGGAGAAAACTTCTTTGTTGATGTTTTTTTCAATCAGATATTTTAACCAGGACAAAATTTCCTTGGTCTGTAATGTCATCTACAGTCATTTTACATAACTCATCTTTGCGACAAGCCCGTGCAATTCCCATAATAGCGACCACTTTCTTCATAAGATATATTTCGTTCGGTGCTTCAGTCAAGAATCTTTCAATTTCTTCTATAGTAAATATTTCACTTTTTTTTGGACGGTAACCAATATTTTTATTCTTCAGAAATGCTTTCAACTTTAAATATTTTGAAATATCGACGTTATCGTTAAGAGAAATCGTAGAACACAGCATTGAGTATTCACACCACAAACTCGATGGGGATGAGTACTTTTTAGACTTCTCCAGGAAATACGCCAACAAAACTGAATCTTCGGTATGGTTATTCCCTTTTTTTCTTTCGCTCCACTTTCGAAACAGGTCATACGTAACTTTGTACTTTTCTTTTGACTTTTTAGGTAACAATGATGCACAAGCATAACTTGCAGCCTCTTCAATATCATCCATGTTTCTATTTTCTACTTGAAAAACCTTCAGAACAGTATTGAAGCGTTGATTTTCCAACAAATGTTGATTTAAAGTGATGTTTTTTTTTTGTTTTGTATCCCTAACCATGGCCCACTGCATGAATATCCACTGTCGTTCCTATATGGCCAGGTCATTCAAAAACTCGTGGAAATAACGGTAGTGACATCGTTAGTTAGTTTTTTGAACTATCGGTAAATCAAATTGACAAACAATGACAGATAAAATAAATAAAGTAACACAATCGGATTTTGGGTTAGTTTTAATAATAAAAAGTATGAAAAGGAGAACAGTAAGTACCTAAGTAAAATTATAATTGATAATTATATTTTTTAAACTTTTCTGCTAATGGGTTTGTGTTCTAAAAAATTTCGTTTTAGCGAATTTGTTTTTTCCAGGCAAATGTTATTGAGTGCAGGCTTCGCAGTAAAAATTATAATTAATCTGCATAACTCTATCTTGTGCAATACACAAGTGAACAATACATTTTTCATTAAAAATGGCTGAATTAAATCAATTAACTGCCCACATGTTTTTTCCGAACTCAAAACAGGTAACACTTGCTGTACAATGTCAGCGATTCTTTTAATAAGTCCTACAAATACTTTGTTTGGATAGGTCAATGCTCCATGATCTTGAAGGAGGATTAATCTTAAAAGAGGTCCTGGGACAGTTGTTGACAACAACGGGGATACACAATTATCACAGTGGAGTATCTTTTCTAATTTCATAATTATGTATCCAGACAAAAAGGCAACAGATGCTGAGTAAATATTGGTCTGTGGTATTTCATTACTTTGTAAGTTGTTAATTTTACTTTTTAATTCTTCAGATAAAACCAGTTCTTTTTTTTCACTATTTTCTGATGAATGGGAACAGGAAGGAAGTTGAGCTGAGCTTACAAAGTTGGTATCTTCAGTGCTAACATTTGATGATGTCGATGCCTTTACGATACCACAACGCAGAATTTGGCGAATCGCATAATCCGCCGATCGCGCGTCCGTGGCATCATTAGACCCACATCTCAAGCGAATATGTGAAAATGTCATTTCCACAGGATCTGAACTAAATGCTCTTGTAAGGACATAGAAGAAACCAGCTTCTTGCAGAAGAAATTGCACAGTCAGATAAGTGCTCTCTGCCGTAAACTTTAAAGCATGAGCAGTTTCCTTACTCAAGCCACGAAAATTTTTACTTGCAGATGTATTTTGGATATCATCAATATAATTTTGAAAAGTTATGTGTAACCATTGAAGACGTTCATCTGATATATCTATATATGGGGCAATATTACTATCTAATTTTTGTATGTATTGCCTTGTAGTAGAAACATTATGAACTTCAAAAAAATGATACATGTTCTTTATATATGACAACGAGGCGTCTACATCTTGAAATCTGGGTTCACCATATTCTTTTAATAATTGTAAAGCTGAAGTCACAGTTGGAGAAAATACTTGAATGGCCCCAAGACATTCATCTTATCAAAATTGGAAGGATATAGATGTTTTGGCGTTAAATATTTAATTGGTTTTATAGGTAAGTTTTTCTGTAAATCACATAACAATTTTAGATGTTTCGATGATATGATGCCTTCAGATGAACACATCTCATGGTCTAAGAACAAGTTTCTGGCATTTTTGAAAGCATGACAATAGTCAAAAGATAGAAAAAGGGGCAACTCCGGTAGAAATGGATGATTAACATAATTTTTAATTGTTCCATTGCCAAATTTCTTAAACAGTGCAACATTAGAAGACATATTGTCTGTCACTAGTCTTAAGGTGATGAAGCCACAGTCCGTTAACAATTTTAATACTTTTAGTGTGAGTGAATAAAAAGTTGATTGTGTCATCGATTTATGGAAGAAATAACCGCATGGAATGGTAAATTTAGTAGAAAGGCCATGTAGTACATAACACAACATCTTGTTGGCAATTTTTGGTCGAGTTCCCAGTGTCTTAGAATTATTATCAGATGTGTCAAGTCCATAAATGCGATCTTCTGTTCTGTTATAATACAGTTTTTCTTTTATTGTCATATCATCAATGATTAAAGAACATAATCTTTTTATAGGCTTTTCGAGAATTGCAATTTCGGCACATAAACGTTTTTTAATTAGATCGTTTTGGCCATTGAACTCACCAAGATATCGTGATATTGTGGATTTTGAAGGCAGTCTTATTAAATGTTTATTGCAAAATTCATATCCTTTTGACGAGCGGAATCGCCAAACGGTGCACATGCGTATGGATAGCTCTGACCATCGCGGACGTTTTGTGTTATAATTTCATAAAATATCCATAATAATAATAATTACCTTCTGCTTCCGACTGAATTTTTTTAATGCAATTTACAAGCGGTAAAATATCCTTCTCTTTTTCTGTCATTGATTCTACCTTTAATTTGTACCATTGTAACTCTTTTTTAGCTTCTTGAAGCTGCAATTCCAAATTTTCGCATTTTTTTTCTAGTTGGATAATTTCGGGAGAAGGATTGGTTAGGCCGGAAGTGGGGACATATTCTTTTGCACTTGTGTCCTTAAAAATATAACAAATTAAAACAAAACTGCAAGCAGGTAGGTTTGTGGACTTTCTCTTACAAATAAGGAAAAGGAAGGAACATTTGGGGTAGGCACAAATAACGCTAGAGTGGGGATGGAACCTTTCTTCAACCGGCAAATTTTGGTAGATTGGTCAAAACAGCTTACTTCGAAATGGTTTTTGCATAGAACTGAACGTTCAGAAATGTTTTTCACTAGTGAAGAATTGGCAAATAAATTTATGAATGTTTAAAAATGTTGTTTGATTTACCACGAATACGTTTCAAACAGTCCAACCATTTGGATCGAGTCGTTCGATCAACGGGAACTTCAAAGAAGGGAGAGTTTTTATTTTTGCATATTATGCAGCTCTTCACCATTCTGCCTTCGAAGTTTCAGCAAGTATGGAGACAATAAAAATTGAAAACTTCAAAATTGACAAATTTGCGCCAACAATTATCACAGGATGGCGCCACCGTTCGTACTACGGCTAACCTTACTTTTTTTGAATGACCTGGCCATATAGGAACGACAGTGGATATTCATGCAGTGGGCCATGCCCTAACACGACACAAACGCCACACAAATTTTTAATTTGACAACAATCTGACGTTTATTGATTTTTCATAAAAATAAATTCAGAAAATGTTTTGCTTTTTCTTATTTGTGCAGGTATTGCTAAAAATAGCTTACTAACCTCAAACTGTAAGTTTTCTTTTTGATCTCGAACGCTTAGGAAACCTCGGTACCCTCGGTTTCCCAATCTTGCATTCTCGACCAAAAAAATAGCACATACAGTTTACGGTACGTAATATACTATTAAATCATTTCTTTCTTCGCATTAAACGGCCGTCCCCACTTTTCAGCTTCATTTTCTGTCTCTGGATTCTCCGTAGCTCCATCTCACTCGCACTCGAAACTAATTGAAAATCTTAAAGGTCCATGGTGTTAATTACACTGCGTTACAAATTAAAAAAAAAAGTACCCACTTCAATTTTTCCTATTTATCTATTCATACACATCGCTTAATCCGAATACATAGGTATTTTTTTCTATCACGTACTGTTTTTTAGGTATGGTAACTATAACAATTTATTAGTACAAAATTAAAGTTAACGACCAGTATACACACTGCTTCACTTGGTTATCAATAATTCGAGTAAAACTGACGATAAAACTTGTTATTAATATATTTGCACACATTAAACTATAAAGTATATGGTAATATGTATATATTGTACACAAAAAATGCAAAATATTTAACTTTTCCTTTGATGTTTGGAAGTATCTTCTTTATTTAAACGCCAGCAGTAATCTCCTAACATAGGTGCGTCCCAACCACCTTGAAACCTTCATGAAACCTTTCTTCAAGCTTTTTTACATCCTGGTGAAACCGCTCTTCTTGTTCATCATTCAGAGTTCCAAGATTTTAAACGAAAAAAGTGAAATGAGAATGGTGACAATGAATTTTTAATGGCAATCTTTTTATAAGCATTTAATAAATTGTTTACCAAGAGTTCCCCGGTTTCGGCTCTGTAATTACCTAAAAAGCTTCTATCACAGCTTTTAACAACGTTCATGTACATAGTTCTTTGGCATTTAGTTTTTAATCGAAATTTTGAGTCTTCATTAATAGGCGTATTTGTGAACCGATAAAAATCCATTCTTTTAACTTTACGTCACTTAATTTTGAAAAAATATACTTTAAATATCAAAATCTTTGACCATTTTTATCCATTTCCTATACAAAATGAGGTTCGTTTCAAAAAACACTTATCGATGTGTATCTCAAAAACAAGACGTGATAGAAACAAAAGACATCCACTGCCTACATACTGAGACTACTAGAAAACTATAATAGCAGTCAGTTTTTCGGGTACCAAAATCGCGTCACGCAGTGTTATTGTACTTTTATAATAACAATAAAATACCTGTACTTATTAAAAATGTAACATAAATTAATAATTTGTGGCCGTCAAAATATAAAATACATAATATATTTTTCCAATGTCTATAACAGCAAATTGAGAATTGGCTACACCATCTAATAAGTGCTTAATGAGAAATTATTGAGAATGCACTTTAGGGAAGCACTCACTCCGGAAGTGTAGAAAAAGACAGGGAAATGTGGCACTGCGATATATTCCAGTGCACAAAGTAGGTTTGATTGAAAATTTGGTCAAAAACTTACCAGCTATGGCAGTGTGTAACACCACAAGTAAATTCACTGGTTCTGGCAAGAATACAGCGACTATTTAAACGGTGTCGGTGTAGATAATTTTTCTTATGAAATGTTTATGAAAATGCAAAATTTTGTCATAAAATTATATTCCAGATATACAGACATACAATCACTATAGACACATTGAGGGGAGTTATGACCTCTTCAACAACTGTATCTAAATTCTCACCAACTAAAGATGCTCTAAGACACTACTGTTTACGGGTGTATGTCCAATCAAGTGTGTGGAAAAATTCATTTTTTTGTTGATCGCATTTTAAGTCATCTTTTTAATATCTGAATTCATGAACATTAACAGCATCTTAAAACACGTTTCCCATAGCAACGTGTTTTAATAGTATATTATGATACGAGTTTTATAAGAAGCATTTTGTCGCACGCACGGGTTTAGGGGACGACGAGCGTAGCGAGGAGTGCCCTATAAAAGAGTAAGTGCGACAAAATGCCTTATAAACGAGTTACCATACAGTATTTTTTCTACTTTGCCACTTTTTATACAAAATTGCGTGCCCCAAAAGCACGTGAAGGCACCCCCCCCCAAACAAATACCAACAATATAGTAATGCCAATTCCCACCAACAGCTGTTCCTGTTGTTCCCTCTGCCAGCCACTTGGAGTTGACACCTTGTCAGCGAAGTATTATAGGTTAGGATTGCCCTGGGATTGCCAAGTTTGCCAATATTAAAATATTATTTAACGTTACAAGTCCGGTAGGTTACTTGTAACGAGTTAGACATTATGGACGAGGGGACGTTAGGAGCCGAGTCAAGAATGTCTAAACGAGCTACAAGTAACTACCGGACGTGTATCGTAATGCATTTTATTTCATACTGTAAGCCTGTTCTTCATTATTTTATTTCAAAAATCAAAAACTCACATTTTGTAAAAATCGCATCACCTTTGTTGCACATGTAAAACTTCATCAGTAGCTGACAAATACGTTTGAAAATGTCAGATTTGATTTATAAAGATGAAACTGTCCGGTACGTGTTGGCTAGCGACACTTACCGGCTCTGATACTGTAATAACTCACCTACCGGACGCAAATTGATCCTTTAATGGAACATCTACCGGACAGTATGAAATAAAAATAAATTATACTATCGTTAGTAGAATTATTATAACACCGTTTTTGTCTATTATGACACCCAAAACCGTAATATCGTAATAGCCTCAGTACGAACACAAAGTAGAAAAAAATTTTAAAACACGATTTGAATCAATAACTTTTATAAACAATAAAATTAAGACATCATGTTATTTATCAATGATATTATGAAAGTGAAATTCACATTTATGAAAGTATTGGTCACTGTCATGACTGCTGGATGATGACGCGGCCCTCGCAGAGAACTCGGTAACATTGGAAGAACTAGAAGAGGCACTGCTTGTAGTGTTGTTGTAGATGTAGTTTCCCCAAATACCTTCCTGGCATTTTTGATGCGCTCTTCTACGGAATCTTCAAAGCACAATGCTACAAATCAAATAAATTGAATACAAATGATCTAATTTCAATGGGAAATTGCAAACTTACCTTACATCTAAATAGACAAGAATTACCTCTTCTGTTACCGAAAAGATTTTTAAACCAGAAGAATGTCGATGAAAAGATTTATGTTATTTTCTCCCTAATGACAAAAACTTGCATAAACCTTGTCGTAAGCAGCTTTAGATTTCACAGGCAACAATTTTTCGCGCAATAATTTGCTTTTTTCTAAAAATTGTCATTAACCTCATTCGACTTTTCCATTTTCGTTTTTAATAAACAACATTTCTATAGCAACTCATGTAGTTGATCAACAAAAAAAAATGAATAATATTCTTGCGAGAACGCTTAAAGTTCTCGGTTGTCAAATGCAACTCGACTGCGTCTCGTTTCATAACAACAACCTCAAACTTTAAGCTTGTGTTCTCGCACTTATATTATTAACTAGCAATTACCCTCGGCTTTGCCACCGTAAGTTGGGGTCGGCTTTACTGGCGCTTATATTTGGAATTGGTACAACGGCTTAAAGCAGTTTTTAATAAAAAAATAACAAAAAGTATTTTTTTTCGTCAATCACGGGCCCAGTCTTTTTAAAAGGAAAATCTACATCCAAATTTTTACATATTTTAATGCTATACTGTTTGTTTTGCAGTTAGGATAATGGACAGCATAAAATTTGGTTATAATCTTGAAAAATAGAGAAAAAAAAATACAATTTCAACAGTGTTTCATTCATGATGATTGGTTGCCAAATAACTTCACAAATTAAAGTTTAAAACACGGCGGTTAAAAGCGTCCGGCAAATGGTGATAACAGAGTAACAAACGCAATGAGTGGGTGAGGTCACGCAATAGTAACTGCCGCGCGTAGAAGAAGCATTTTGTGGTCTGTTTATGAGCGATGAAATCAAAAATTGTCAAAACAGGCTTTTTGACTCTATCATGAGTTGTAGAAGTACTCGTTTGGTTTGTGTGTTTTGTGTTTAAATTAATACGCTATGACTGAAACCGACAGTAAATAGTATATTAAGTATGGAGAACGGTAAAAGTTTGTTTTTTGCACAATTGGAGTATCTGGAATAATACTCCTACAAATTTTTGATAATCGGCGCGAAGGTTTTTCATGGTTTCTTAGTTTTTTTCCCCAAACAAGTAAAATTGTGTTTTTGGTAGAATCGTTCATAATTTTTAGAAGCAAAAATGAGCGATTCCGATATCGATAGTGATAATCTACCGAATGATGAAAAAGCGTAACAAGAAGGATGTTCGGCAATAATCCCAGAAAAAGTCCGACATGAACAGACATACAAGGTTTTTAAGGAATGGCGTGAAGCAAAGAAGATTGCTTTAAATGAAAAGGGCTTGTTAGCGTATTTTGTGGTGAACAGTGGACAACTGAAGACCCCGGGCAGTTTATGGGCGGAGTATTCAATGCTATTCAATTTTTCTCTATGATGCTATCGACATTTTTAAGATTGCTACAATAATTGCTTATATTAAAATAAAAAAAAAAAAATTGGGTATAGACCTAAGAGTTTTCACTAAAAAAGACATGAAAAAATTCTTGAATGAAGCACCAGACGAACAATTTTTAATTCAGAAGGTATGTTCAGATGATGAGCTGGCAAATTTGGGTTCTAATAAAACATTAATTCTTGTATATTTGTAGGTAGTAATGATAATATTGGGGGTCTCGGGCACTTGTAGACAAGAGGAATTATATAATATTAAAATATGAGTGACAAAATAAAAACGTGAAGGAATGTTTATAGTAAATGTTCCAAATACAAAAACGAATATTCAGCGAACGTTCACAGTTATTGATAGAGAATATAAAAAAGTTCATTATTTGGAAATTCTGCGAAAATACATAAGACGTTGATCAAGCAACGCAAGGTCGATCGTTTATTTCTGAACTACCGAAATGGTAAATGCACTGCCCAAGTCGTAGGAAAAGGCGCAATTGGAGGCTGGCCGAAAGCTATGTGAAAGATTCCCTCCATCACTTCAGCGGAATACTTACCAGTGATTTCATTTTTAGAATTTATAAATTTACTCATTGCTTTTACAGATGCAGGACATTTTATTTCAAGATCTGCCTCATCCGAAATACCATCGGGTGAAGCAAGAATGAATGGATAATGCCAACTTAATAGTAAACCACAGTTTCTACATGTTTCCAATTTCCTCTGTACCTCGCAAAGAACTTGAGATTCGAGGACAATGCCCCTTTGCGTTGCTTCTGAAACTTCAAATTTGGAAGCTCCATAAGCTCGTATTTTCTACCAATGTTGTAGTAAAGATTTGACAATGTGCGGCATCATAAGCTTTTGATGCAGTAATTCCGGCATAATGTAGTTCATACCACAACGGGTTTTTAGACTGCATCATCGTATGTTTTTCTACCTCAGTGCAAGCTTCTTCAGACATTTGTAACCTGCAGAAATTTAAAAACAGACGCATACACCCCAGAACTACATTGTGCAGCTCGTACGATAGAGCGCTCTTACCGTTGCGTGACGTAATTTTTTCATCGGCCAATCACACTGCGTTTTAGGTCGCGTAGGAAAGCGCTGACTTGCAACGAAAGTATTTTATTTATTAATCGATTACAGATGAACTTTGAACAAAAATAAATTAATTACGGCTTTCTGTTACCGGATAGCTTTATTTGGAGAAAGTTTCGAGGTAGAAAAAAATCATGCAAGTCCCTCATTCTGGGGAAAACTACCCACCCTATTTACGCCCCTTTTTTGCGGTTTCTAAATATTTTCTAGTTATGTCTAAAGGACAGTCCAAGTGCCAATTCTCATGCCTGTAATATTGTCGATCTTCAAGTTATAAGAATTTTGAGAAAAATCACCCCCAAATCCACCCTCCCCTTTTATCGCCGTCGGTAATTTTTCTTTTTTTAAATCGTCAAACACTGGTCTAATCATTTTTAAAGGAGAGTTCAAGTGCCAATTCTCATGTCTGTAGCATTCTCGATCTTCAAGTTATGGGAATTTTGAGAAAAATTACTCCGAAATTCACGCTCCCCTTTTTTCGCAGTTGGTATTTTTATTTTTTTTGGAAAATCGTCAAACACGGGTCTAGTTATTTTAAGATGAGAGTCCGAGTGCCAATTCTCATGCCTGTAACATTTTCGACCTTCAAGTTATAAGCATTTTGAGAAAAATCACCCCCAAATTCACCCTCCCCTTTGTTCGCCGCTGGTAATTTTTTTCCAAAATCGTCAAACACGGGTCCGGTCTTTTCTAAAGGAGAATCTAGATCCCAATTTTCACGTATGTAACACTATTTGTTTTCCTATTATGAGAATTCTCAGGAAAACTACCCTCATTATTTACGCCTCTTTTTTGGCGTTGGTAATTATTTTTTTGCAAAATCGTCAAACACGGGTCTAGTTATTTTAAGATGAGAGTCCGCGTGCCAATTCTCCTGCCTGTAACATTCTCGACCATCAAGTTATAAGCATTTTGAGAAAAATCCACCCTCTCCTTTTCTCGCCGTTGGTATTTTTTTTTCAAAAATCGTCAAACATGGGTCCGGTCTTTTTAAAGGAGAATCTAAATCTCAATTTTCACGTATGTAACACTATTTGTTTTCCTGTTATGAGAAGTCTCAGGAAAACTACCGTTCCCACTTACGCCCCTTTTTAGGAGTTTGTAATCAAATTTTTGCAAAATCGTCAAACACGGGTCTAGTTATTTTCAAAGCTGAGTCTAAATCCCAATTTTCACGTTTTTAGCATGTCGAGTTGTCGAGTTATAATTTTTTTTATAGAAACCGTTTTCCCCTTTCCCCCCCTTTTTCGCCGTCTGTGAATAATTTTTTGGAAAATCGTCAGAAAGGGGTCGAGTTATTTTCAAAAGCGAGTTCGGTTACGAATTTTCACTTCTCTACCGTTTTTCGTTTTCAACTTAGTTGAAGTTTAGAGAAACCAATTAACTTCATTTTCACACCCTTAGAAACGGAATTTTAAAAAATCCTTTCTTAGTGCGCCTATACGCCCTAAAAACTACGTTTCTACCAAATTTCACATTTCAAGAGTCAACGGTCTGGGCTGTGCGGTGATCCGTGAGAAATCAGTTTCGCATTTATAACGAGCGTTCAAAAATAAACCTGATTACAGGAGGCTGGGCATTTTTATAACAGTGTACATTGCAATTGTTACAAAAACTAACTTGTCATTTAATTCAGTTTTGGTTAGGCAACCAGCACTAAATTCGGACAAATTGTTATTGAATTTTTATTTAAACCTTGTTTGCAAGTACGAAGTGGTACGAAAACATAAATTTAAGACAGTCCCAACATATCAGAAAATGCGTGAGTTGTGCCAAAGCTGACCGGTAGGTGAAAGTGTCATCAAAGAAAGAATTTCCGAAGCATAAAAGATATCACTAAAAACACTTACATATTATGCTCTCTAAATTTTATTAACGAAATTTAGTGAGGCGCACCCTGATCTAATAACAGCTGCAAAAGAACAGGTTTGTCTTTTGCTTCTGAAACTCAAGAGTTAAAACTTCTACCTAACCATACTTTTCAGATTTGCGCATTTAAGAGAACAAGTTTGAGTGTGAAATATCGCAAACTAACAAGTCAAACTGCAAGTGATTTCTTCCTTTGGCCACATATTAAAAATTTCATGTACCAAGCATCCACAGCCGATGTAAGAAAGAATATCAAACTGAAGATTTTTTGCAAACTGTTTTTAATGGAATCAGAAAAAAAACACAATTCCCTACAAGAAATATCGGAAACATTTTCACCATTAATTTGCTGTAGCTGTTTTGTGTCCTTCTAAGGGTTTGTAAAATTCTCAATAAACATTTGTAGAAATTTGGTCAGAGACTGTCATGTCAGTTGGTCATATCCTTTCGAAGAGTGTTTTAATCTCTACATTTTAAAGAAATAAAGGTGTAAAACCAAATCATAGTGTCCGATATCTAAAAATAGCTCAATTAACATCACACCCAAAGGTCTGAATGCACTTAACTTTTTCCCAACCGTTATAGGAATCTTGGAGATACCTGCAGGACATTGCAGCCGAAACCCCCAAATCGTGTCGGTCTATATAAAACCGCTAACTAATACCCTAAAACACTTGTCAACACTTCTTTAAGATGCATAATAATAATTATTAGTAATATTACAGCTTCTCTGAAATTTTGAGGTTATGTTATCTGTCATGGAGAGTTTCGTGTTAATCAGTGGTAATCAGCTCTACACTGTAAAAAAATAAAACAAAAACGCAATTTCAAAGCCTACTCTAACCAGGTTTTTTTATTGAACGCTCGTTATATATAGATAACTATTTCAATACTTGATTTCAGCTTGTGTCAAGATTTGTAATAATTGCAAACCGAACAAGTTGGGTTGATGAAGGTGCATCACAAAAATCTTGTAAAAATTCTTTTACTGTTTCTAAAACATAACTGCTTCTCTGCAAGATTGAATCAGAAAGTTCTGATGATAAATAAATATAATAATAATAATAATAATAAAAATTCTCCTCCTTAGGCAGGCAGGCCACATAACATCTTTGGTCTTGGTGAGTAGCGCCACCACCTTGCCGAGCTGAAGGTGCAAATCGGACCGGTAGCTCTTGGCGCACCTGGGAGGTCAAGCCATCTTGACCCCAGTACCGGCCGGAGTTCCTTTTGGCTAACAACCAATCGGAACCCTAAACTGTTGTTACTACCCCAACAGGGAAAGACCCCCACGACCGGTCCCAGTCGGATAGGGACCAAGGTGAAGGTGGTGGGGTCTCGGAAAACGACTCACCCGTTGACGACTCTGGCAATGCCCATGGACGTTTTGAGTGGACCAACACTCTAAGGAATGACCTGCTCGACTGCTACGAGACGAGCGAGCTGCGGCGAAGGGGTTACATGGCAAGGATGCATGCTCTGTGGGGTGAGAAACACCCGGAGCATCACTTTCTCGCGCCACAAAAACTCCGCGACTATGTGGCCTATCTTCGTCGCATTCAATACGAGAGAGCACCGGAGCTGTTGGTGGAGGTACAGCCGGACGAGCCGGAGATCCGCCACGCTGTTCAGGTAAATTTGGAGATGCCTCTGAACCGAAAGTCTCTCCACAAAATTCCACCACCCAAAGCCAGCGATGTAGTTGCAGCGGACGAATCACTCGATAGGAACCCCCCTTAGGATCCAGACATCCTGCTCCTGAACGAGATGGTCTATCGAGAGGCGACGAGGCTTTCTTCTTCGGTCCCACGTGGTGAGAGCACTGGGGCTGAGAGGAAATTCGAATGTCGCCTTGAAAAGATAGACAAGAAGATAGGAACCGCTAGGCAGGATATTTCTCAAATTCAGTGTGTTATGGAATTCATCAAATAGATTAAACCTTTCACGCCAAAAATCCGGCACACCGCGCGTCATTTTCGCCGGACCCATCATACACTGAATGCAGTGGTGCTTGCTGCTGAGAAGCAGCATTGCATGGATAGAGTTTGCAGTTTTGTGGCTGCAAGAAAGTCCCTGGTAAGGTGTAGGCGAAGGTTGGTCGAGAACAACAAGTTCAAGACAAATCCTTCGAGGCTTTTCCAGCGGGCAAACTCTATCCCAGAGAAATTGCCGGCGGTGCAGGATGTCGAAGTCTTCTGGAGGGAAATATACGAGGGGTCGAAACCGTTGCGTGAAGACACTCCAGCCCTTGCACAATTTGAGAACTTCGTAAGAAGATCTCAATTAAGACCAGTGGTGTGCAATCCGATAACCCCGGAAGAAATTGGCGAGACCCTTAAGGGAATCAAAAATTTTGCCGCACCAGGCCCGGACGGAATTAATACCTTTTGGTGGAAAAAATTCCGAAGTACGCATAAGCGTCTGGCCAGGGTATTTAATTCCTGGCTCAATGGTGAGCGGCCCATTCCGGAGTGGGTTGTCGAGGGGCGAACCGTTTTACTACCTAAAACGGGTGATTTGTCTCAACCTCAGAACTACCGGCCAATAACTTCCCTAAATGCGTGCTACAAGATTTTCACCAGACTCCTGTACTACCGAATATTCCACGCTATTAACCCGGTGTATTCGAAAATTTTCGAACAGCGAAGCTGTAAAAGGGGCGTGGACGGCTGCAAGGAAAACCTGCTGATCGATAGGTGCGTCACGCAGGATGCCGTCCAATATAAGCGCAACCTATCTATGGCTTGGATCGATTATCGTAAGGCATTCGACACAACATCTCACGAGCTGATTATTCACTTGCTCGAATGTCTTGCAATACCCGATACACTGGTGAGATGCATCAAACAACTGATGTCACTCTGGAAGACTCGGTTCTCGATAACATCCCGACGGGACCGAGTTCAGACAGAGTTGATATCATTCAGAAGAGGAGTATTCCAGGGAGATTCCTTGAGTCCTCTTCTGTTTTGCATCTCACTGTTGCCGCTGTCCGTAGCCTTGCGCGGTGCCAAGGGGTATAGCTGTGGTACACCCGGTAACCGGAAGCATAAGATCACGCACTTGTTTTACATGGATGATTTAAAAGTGTATGCTTCCGGAAAGCAAGAACTGACGCAGTCATTGCGCATAGTGCAGGAGTTCACAGATGCTATTGGCATGGAGTTCGGTTGGGACAAATGTGCTCAGGTTCATCTCAAAAGAGGACGATGCGAGTATTTCGATGAAGATGCTCAACTCATTGACGGAAGCGTTCTGAGACATCTGAACTCCGGAGAGACTTACAAGTACTTGGGTGTGAAGCAGTGCCACATCCAAGCGTCACACCACTTCAGTAAAAAAGTCTCTCTGCGGCAAGTACAAAAATCTACTCGGACGAATCTGGTCGCCAGAGCTTTCGGGGAAGAACAAGATTTTTGCCACAAATATGCTTGCCGTTCCGATCCTGATCTACTCATTTGGAGCAGTTAAATGGTTAGTAGATGAGTTGAAGCAGATTGATCGGGATACTCGAAAAATGATGCATCTACAGCGCAGTTTGCATTCAAAATCGTCCGTTCCGAGGTTATATCTTCCACGAAACCAGGAAGGCCGAGGACTTTTGAGTTTGGAGTGTCTTCATAACAGGGTAATCTTGGGTATGGCCTGTAAGATCATCCAAAGTTCGAATCCCTTGTTGCTTTTTGTCAGGGATCACGAGAGGCGGGGAGTCGGGGCATTTTTGTTTAGGGCGGCACAAAGAGCAGCAGATGAACTCGGTCTTGACTTTGACGTTGAGCGAGCTCGGCCACATTCTATTACCACCTTGGTCTATCGCAGCCGCATGATGGGTATAGAGGTGTCGAATGTGAGCTGTTGAGAAATATTTACAGCGGCCGTCGCGTCTGCCAGTTTGGGAAAAACCAAAGGGTCATAAAACCGTTTACCTGAGTGGCACCGCTCACGATCGCAAACCAGTCGAAACTAATCTTTCACTCAAACAAGTCGCATTCAATCATTCAAACCTACGAGTCGCATTCGAACTCTTATTCAATCCAGTCGACATAAAACATTCATTCAATCGAATCGCATTCGAACTCTTATTCAATCCAGTCGACATAAAACATTCATTCAATCGAGTCGCATTCGAACTCTTATTCAATCAAGTTGTAACCAAACACTCATTCAAACGAGTCGCATTCGAACTCTTATTCAATCAAGTCGTAACCAAACACTCAAACCTACCAGTCGCATTCGAACTCTTATTCAATCAAGTCGACATCAAACATTCATTCAAACGAGTCGCATTCGAACTCAAATTCAATTCAATTCTCATTCAAATTAAGTAGAAACCACCGGGAGAAGAAACGTTCAAGAACTATCCGCAATTATTCTAAATATACAAGTTCATAAGTTCGAGAGTGTTTCAATCGAAATCAATACATGAGCTGTAGGGCTTGTCACAGGGCCCCTGAAACAGCAATGCACATATTGGCGGCATGCCCGGTGTATGCAGCTTCGGCCTATATCCATCGCCACAATGCGGCGTTGAGAGTGTTATCCTTTCATTTAAGACACCATTATGCGATAAACCAGACACCAGTGCTGCCCTATGTCCCGAACGATATTGAGTCCGTTGTGGAGAACGAAAGGTGCCGAATCTATTGGAACTTCTCGTTCTCCATCGTCAGGCAGATAACAGCGAACAAGCCTGACGTGGTTCTATTGGACCACTCCTCCAAGCAGATGTTTGTTATTGAATTTTCGGCTCCTGCTGAAAATAATATCTGCGTCAAGGAGGAGAAAAAGCGGACAAAATATCAAGACCTGCTCTTTGTACTTAGGTTACTCAGTGAAGCTCGTCGTTTTGGTAATTGGGTGCATGGGAGGCATCAAGGACTCGCTCGTCTCCAATCTGAAAATCATTCCTGCCTGCCGTAAACCGGCAGAGAACCTTGCGGCTGGAATGCAGAAAGCGGTCATTTTGGGGTCGTTGCGTCTGCTCAGGGCACATGATTTACGGGATTCATAGTTACTGACCTCATGGTTTTGAGGAGTGGATATGATGTACGAATAGGACCTGACCAGCAAGGAACCTCGTGAAGGTCGGAATCACGGGGAGCTCCTTCTGGTCAATACGCAAAAAAAAATACTATAGGCAGGCAGGATAGGCAGGCAGGCACACAAAGTCAACGACTTAGTTGCAGCGGACGAATCCCTCGATAGCAACCTCCCTGGGGATGCAGACATCCTGCTCCTGAACGAGATGGTCTATCGAGAGGCGACGCGGGCTTTCTTCTTCGGTCCAACGTTCCAAGTTTGAACGTCGCCTTGAAAAGATAGACAAAAAGATAGGAACCGCCAGGCAGGATATTTCTCGTATTCAGTGTGTGATGGAATTCATCAAGGAGATGAAACCTTTCACTCGCAAAATTCGGCTCATTGCGCGAGACTTTCGCCGGACCCATCATACGCTGAATATAGCGGTGCTTGCTGTGGAGAAGCAGCACTGCATGGACAAAGTTTGCAGTCTGGTGACTGCAAGAAAAGCTCTCATAAGGAGCAGACGAAGGATAGTCGAGAACAACATGTTCAAGACGAATCCTTCGGGGCTCTTCAAGCAGCCCAACTCTGTCCCAGTGAAATTGCCGGAGGTGCGGGATGTCGAAAGCTTTTGGAGGGGAATATATGAGGAGACGAAACCGTTGCGTGAAGACACTCCAGTCCTTGCACAATTTGAGAACTTTGTAAGAAGTTCTCAATTAAGACCAGTGGTGTGCAATCCGATAACCCCGGAAGAGATTGGAGAGACTCTTAGGGGAATCAAAAATTTTGCCGCACCAGGCCCGGACGGCTGCAAGGAAAACCTGTTGATCGATAGGTGCGTCACGCAGGATGCCGTCCAATATAAGCGCAACCTATCTATGGCTTGGATCGATTATCGTAAGGCATTCGACACAACATCTCACGAGCTGATTATTCGCTTGCTCGAATGTCTTGCAATACCCGATACACTGGTGAGATGCATCAAACAACTGATGTCACTCTGGAAGACTCGGTTCTCGATAACATCCCGACGGGACCGAGTTCAAACAGAGTTGATATCATTCAGAAGAGGAGTATTCCAGGGAGATTCCTTGAGTCCTCTTCTGTTTTGCATCTCACTGTTGCCGCTGTCCGTAGCCTTGCGCGGTGCAAAGGGTTATAGCTGTGGTACACCCGGTAACCGGAAGCATAAGATAACGCACTTGTTTTACATGCATGATTTGAAAGTGTATGCTTCCGGCAAGTGAGAACTGACGCAGTCATTGCGCATAGTGCAGGAGTAGACAGATGCTATTGGCATGGAGTTCGGTTGGGACAAATGTGCTCAGGTTCATCTCAAAAGAGGACGATGCGAGTATTTCGATGAAGATGCTCAACTCATTGACGGAAGCGTTCTGAGACATCTGAACGCCGGAGAGACGTACAAAAAAATTTGAAACTAACATTGTCATCTTGTAAAAGAATTGAAAGAATCATATTTGGACTAAAACTTAAACAGCTACTTCTAAACCTGGTGCCTTGCCCGGGGGTGCATCTTGTGTGTGGGGACTTCAATTTAAATTTTCTTATTTCCTAATGATCAGGCAAATAGTTTCAATAATTTTTTCATAAATTCTGTAAAGGATCTAGTCTCAAAGAGTTCCGACGTAAATTCGCGGATAACCACCCAGACAGACTACAACGTTCACTCAATGTATTTACGAGAGAGGAAGAAATATACTCGGTTCTAAAGGATCTAGTTTCAAAGAGATCTTCTGGTAGTGACCAGGTGCCCTGTAGTGTTCCCGTTTTGGTATCTGAATATATAACTAAGCCCCTAGTATACCTAATTAACAATTCTTTTAAATTCGGTTACTTTCCTGAGGAATTAAAAACGTCAATTGTTATTCCCATTCACAAGAAGTCAGACAAAGATAACTTAGAAAACTACCGTCCCGTGTCTTTACTGTCGGTTTTCGCTAAACTATACGAACGCATATTCTACAAAAGAATAACATTGTTCATTGAAAAACACAAGATCCTGTCCAACCGTCAATTTGGCTTCGTAAAGTCGAAAAATACAGGCTAATCAATTTTCACTCTATGTAATGAAATCTTAAACTCACTAAACGATAAGTGTCTAACCCATTCTTTGACCTTAGTAGGGCTTTCGATACGATAAACCAAAGTTTGTTGTGTCAGAAGCTTGAACGGTACGGTGTTCGGGGAAATGTCCTTTCTTGGGTAAGGTGCTACCTTTCAAACAGAATACAATTAGTTAACATAAATAAGGAAGGCAAAATCTATTATTCCAAACCGATCGACATTACCACAGGTGTACCTCAGGACAGCATCTTGGGACCGTTATTTTTAATTTTTTTTCGTTAATGACATCTATAACAACGTAAAGGACGTTGTCTTTTGCCGATGACACGGCATCTGTTATTTCCACAAATAATCTAGTAAGTCTTCAGCAACAATCGACCGTTCGTATGTCAGAAATGAGAGATTGGTGTAAAAACAACGGATTGGTTTTGAACGAGTGCAAGACGGAGATATTACAGTTCTGAAATAGTCACAACAAGATTGACTATAGTCTATTAATAAGACAGAATCAATTTCCATACCTTTGAGTGAAAACGTGAAATATTTCGGAGTCTACATCGACATGTATCTCTCTTGGTCTGATCATGTAGATTACGTAGTAAAAAGACTGTCCCAGAGCTGCTATTGCGTACTTCAGTTGAGAAATATTGTAGACCAAAAAACTTTACAGCTCTATTTTATCAAGCATGTGGAGTTCTGTCCTCAATTATGGCATCTTATTGTGGGGTAATTCATGTCACGCAAAGAGAGCATTCAAATTACAAAAGCGTATTATCAGAATAATTAATCAAATGTCGGTTTTACTGTCCCCTGCAGGCCACTGTTCATTGAACACCAGCTACTAACATTTTCAGCATGTACATACTTAAAAGCGTATGTTATGTAAAGAAACGTAAGGAGTTTGTTAGGTAATGTAAATAATTTTTAGATCAATGATGTAATTGTTGAAGTTTAACAACTTCAAGGGGGCAGTATGTTAGGTAATGTAAATATGTCGCCGGTTTGTCGGGGCTCGGTTGGGTTTTATTATGCCTGATGAATGCAAATAGACGGTTTTTCCGACCATCGGCAACCTCGGCCAATTTGACCATCAATGGGGAATTCCGACCCCTGCCCTGCGACCACCGGGCGCTCATTGTTTTATATTGTATAAAGGTTGTAATTTTATGTTAGAAAATAGTTTTTGCACGAGTCTTGTAAGGACTGACAAGTACGACGCCTACGTAACGCCGTTCGTATACAATAATCTAAGTTTCGTTTGTAATTAATCAACAAAATAAAGCGTAGTTAAAAACAGACTACAAGTTAATCCGTACAACATCAGAATTCATCAGTATTCAACCCAACAGTAGTTAACAGAGTTTGTAAGATGCAAGAATGTCAACTCATATAAAACAAGAAATGGAGATAAGTTATACCTCGCAGGTGAGGTGCAGGCCCCGTGCAATGGCAATACAGCTTTACAATCGCCTTCCTGGTAGCATAACATCAATTGCTAATGAAAAAAAATGCAAAAGGTCCGCGAAGATTCGACTGCTTAAGGAGGTTGGGGTGGGTTTGTCCCAACCAAAAATTAATTGATATCTCAGTCGGAACTGTTTTGTAATTACTTGTTGCAAATAATTGTAACATTTGCAATATAATTACTATTGCAATAAATGCATATCTGAAACATTTTCGATTATTATAAATCAACTATTTTATTTTGTTTTATTATTTTAAGTTGATAGATTAACTTTTGGATGTTTTGTCCAAACTTAAAGAAAAAAAATATTATAAAAGAAAAATGTATTACAATTTACGATTTTTGCTAAATTATTGAAGAAAGTAATTAAAAAAAAAATAGAAACATTTAAACTTTATAGTTCAATAATTAAAAAATCATAAAATTAATTAAAAATCCTATATTAGAATGAGAGAATTGAACAGTGTTCAAGCGGCAACGTTGCTTAGAATTGAAGAGCTGGCGGCTGTTTTGTGGTTGGCAGTTGGCAGTATTCACCCTCCATATTATTGGAAAGTGTCATTTTATTTCCACGGCAATGAAATTAACCAAAAATGTCATTTAGAAGTGATAATTGTTGTGTATTCAATTGCCAATGCTTGAGAAAGAAAAATGCTGAGCTTAAAAGGTGATTATTAGCGTTCAGGTAAGGAGTTTTAAAATGAAGGAAACATAACCTAAAATACGAATTCTTTAAAATTGAAGGTTGGGGCACGAAAAAGCAGTTAAAACCTGTCCAACAAAGAACCTACCACAATTATCATTCAGATGCAGTAATCTCAAACTGGAACATCGTCAAGAACTGTTAAGTGTTGAAGTTTCAACTTTAATTCAATGCTGCTGTTGAAGGTTTGAAAACCGTCCGCGCCCCCCAGAGCATGAATTAAATATGTAGAAACATCAGAAATGTCCTGCAAGTCAATACAAGTTGGACCAGGTGAATTAAAAATAATGGTTTACTGTTGGAAACACAATTATGATTAAAAAATTTAAATATATCTAAGTCGAACTCCACAAACTTTAATCAGCGTAAAATTATAAATGGAACATGTTTCGGCAGAACACTTCTGCCATCATCAGCCCTAATTTAACAAGAGATTAATGATACAATTGATGAATTACAAGAGGGGTTCTTACCTTAAAGAATATAAAAAATTATGACATTGACGTAATTTTGAATTAAATTTGACGTTTTCAAAGGGTTACATGATTTTTAAAAGATTTCGTAAAAACAACATTTTATAAAATGTAAAAATTAAAAATGGATCAAAGAGAATCTGGTAAGTTTGTTTGAGTGGTGAAAAATTAAAATAGTGAATTAATAATGGGATTATTGAAGTTATTCTGTTCATTTAAACAAGATCTGTTTTCCAGTTTCAAGGCTTTCCTTATTTCCAAAGTCTCAAGAAAATTTAACTACATTAACTACCTTATCTAAAGACCCCCACAATATCACAAAGAACATTTCAGATTCAAACATGATTAAAAGCTTAAAAACAAAAATTAAAGAAAACAACATTTGCATTAGTAAAGCTGACAAGGGCAATTGTTTGGTAATACTTAACAAACAAGATTACTTAAACAAAGTAGAGAATTTCTTAAAATCTGGTGACTTTACAAAACTCAAAAAAAATCCTACTTCAAAATTTGTTTCCAACCTTAAATCTACGCTCAAAGACCTTTCAGAAACTGTTAAATATTTTGACCCAAAAGCTTTCACACTAATACCCATGAATCCTTGCATACCTAGACTATACGGTCTACCTAAAATACATAAAACTCAACCTTTTCCCATTAGACCAGTAGTTTCCTTTGTCAATTCACCTGTATCAATACTTTCAAAATGGCTTAATACAATTCTTAGACAACATTTAGATTTTAATAACAAATTTGCAATAAAAAACTCAATAGATCTTTGCTCCAAAATTAGAAATTTCCAAATTCCATCAGACACTAGACTTGTTTCATTTGACGTAGTTAATTTATTCCCCAGCATCCCACCCAAATCTTGTTTATTAATTTTAAAAAACCTACTATATAGTTCTAATATGCCAACCATACATGCACTAAATTTACATTCACTTTGTGAGACTGTCCTAGATCAAAATTTCTTTCAATTTAATAATAATTTTTATTCACAAGACTCAGGCTTAGCAATGGGCTCTAATTTGTCACCTCTTTTAGCAGAAATATTCATGAATAACTTAGAAGATCAGTTTTTAACTTCTTCACCTTTTAAAGATCATTTTCTCTTTTGGTACAGATATGTAGATGACATAATTGTTTTATTCAAAGGATCTGATTCTGAACTTAATAACGCACTCAGCAACTTAAATTCTTTAAACCAATCCATTAAATTCACCGTGGAAATTGAAATCAATTCCCAAATCCCCTTTTTAGACTTGTTAATCACTAGAAATAATAATACTTTTAAATTTGACATTTATAGAAAACCTAGTATCACAGATTGCGTAATACATTTTGACTCTTGTCACCCTGTTTCCCATAAATTTTCAGCTTTTCATTCCTTTTTCCACCGATTATTTTCTATACCACTATCAGATTCATCTTTTCAAACAGAACTTAATAACATTAAACAAATTGCTTCAAATAATGGATATTCTTTAAAAACTATAAATAAATTATACTATAGATACTATAACAAATTCAAATACACACACTACTTGGTTAAAAATCCTTCAGAAACAAATGTGCCTGAAATGTTCTTTAATACGGTCTGATATTTTGCGACCTGTCTGACCTATGTAGAATGACTCACAAGTAGAGCAGCTTAATTTGTATACACCTGATGATGATTTGTAATCTAATGGATCTTTATTTTTAATAAAAAATCTGGATAAGTTGTTATCTGTTTTAAATGAAACTTTAAAACCGTTTTTCTTAAATATTTTAGAACATTTCTCTGAGACGACGCCAAAATATGTTAATGAATTTGAAAAGGAAATTGTTTCTGAAGGATTTTTAACCAAGTAGTGTGTGTATTTGAATTTGTTATAGTATCTATAGTATAATTTATTTATAGTTTTTAAAGAATATCCATTATTTGAAGCGATTTGTTTAATGTTATTAAGTTCTGTTTGAAAAGATGAATCTGATAGTGGTATAGAAAATAATCGGTGGAAAAAGGAATGAAAAGTTGCAAATTTATGGGAAACAGGGTGACAAGAGTCAAAAGGTATTACGCAATCTGTGATACTAGGTTTTCTATAAATGTCCAATTTAAAAGTATTATTATTTCTAGTGATTAACAAGTCTAAATAGGGGATTTGGGAATTGATTTCAATTTCAACGGTGAATTTAATGGATTGGTTTAAAGAATTTAAGTTGCTGAGTGCGTTATCAAGTTCAGAATCAGATCCTTTGAATAAAACAATTATGTCATCTACATATCTATACCAAAAGAGAAAATGATCTTTAAAAGGTGAAGAAGTTAAAAACTGATCTTCTAAGTTATTCATGAATATTTCTGCTAAAAGAGGTGACAAATTAGAGCCCATTGCTAAGCCTGAGTCTTGTGAATAAAAATTATTATTAAATTGAAAGAAATTTTGATCTAGGACAGTCTCACAAAGTGAATGTAAATTTAGTGCATGTATGGTTGGCATATTAGAATTAAATAGTAGGTTTTTTAAAATTAATAAGCAAGATTTGGGTGGGATGCTGGGGAATAAATTAACTACGTCAAATGAAACAAGTCTAGTGTCTGATGGAATTTGGAAATTTCTAATTTTGGAGCAAAGATCTATTGAGTTTTTTATTGCAAATTTGTTATTAAAATCTAAATGTTGTCTAAGAATTGTATTAAGCCATTTTGAAAGTATTGATACAGGTGAATTGACAAAGGAAACTACTGGTCTAATGGGAAAAGGTTGAGTTTTATGTATTTTAGGTAGACCGTATAGTCTAGGTATGCAAGGATTCATGGGTATTAGTGTGAAAGCTTTTGGGTCAAAATATTTAACAGTTTCTGAAAGGTCTTTGAGCGTAGATTTAAGGTTGGAAACAAAACCTTAAATCTACGCTCAAAGACCTTTCAGAAACTGTTAAATATTTTGACCCAAAAGCTTTCACACTAATACCCATGAATCCTTGCATACCTAGACTATACGGTCTACCTAAAATACATAAAACTCAACCTTTTCCCATTAGACCAGTAGTTTCCTTTGTCAATTCACCTGTATCAATACTTTCAAAATGGCTTAATACAATTCTTAGACAACATTTAGATTTTAATAACAAATTTGCAATAAAAAACTCAATAGATCTTTGCTCCAAAATTAGAAATTTCCAAATTCCATCAGACACTAGACTTGTTTCATTTGACGTAGTTAATTTATTCCCCAGCATCCCACCCAAATCTTGCTTATTAATTTTAAAAAACCTACTATTTAATTCTAATATGCCAACCATACATGCACTAAATTTACATTCACTTTGTGAGACTGTCCTAGATCAAAATTTCTTTCAATTTAATAATAATTTTTATTCACAAGACTCAGGCTTAGCAATGGGCTCTAATTTGTCACCTCTTTTAGCAGAAATATTCATGAATAACTTAGAAGATCAGTTTTTAACTTCTTCACCTTTTAAAGATCATTTTCTCTTTTGGTATAGATATGTAGATGACATAATTGTTTTATTCAAAGGATCTGATTCTGTACTTGATAACGCACTCAGCAACTTAAATTCTTTAAACCAATCCATTAAATTCACCGTTGAAATTGAAATCAATTCCCAAATCCCCTATTTAGACTTGTTAATCACTAGAAATAATAATACTTTTAAATTTGACATTTATAGAAAACCTAGTATCACAGATTGCGTAATACCTTTTGACTCTTGTCACCCTGTTTCCCATAAATTTGCAACTTTTCATTCCTTTTTCCACCGATTATTTTCTATACCACTATCAGATTCATCTTTTCAAACAGAACTTAATAACATTAAACAAATCGCTTCAAATAATGGATATTCTTTAAAAACTATAAATAAATTATACTATAGATACTATAACAAATTCAAATACACACACTACTTGGTTAAAAATCCTTCAGAAACAATTTCCTTTTCAAATTCATTAACATATTTTGGCGTCGTCTCAGAGAAATGTTCTAAAATATTTAAGAAAAACGGTTTTAAAGTTTCATTTAAAACAGATAACAACTTATCCAGATTTTTTATTAAAAATAAAGATCCATTAGATTACAAATCATCATCAGGTGTATACAAATTAAGCTGCTCTACTTGTGAGTCATTCTACATAGGTCAGACAGGTCGCAAAATATCAGACCGTATTAAAGAACATTTCAGGCACATCTATAACAACACAGATCTTGATCCTCCACCATCAACACCTTCTTCTTTCGCCAATCATATATTAATAACGAAACATAGTTTTTCACCATCAAATTCCAAATTGATTCATAAATGCAATAAAGGCCGGAAATTAGATTTTCTTGAGACTTTGGAAATAAGGAAAGCCTTGAAACTGGAAAACAGATCTTGTTTAAATGAACAGAATAACTTCAATAATCCCATTATTAATTCACTATTTTAATTTTTCACTCAAACAAACTTACCAGATTCTCTTTGATCCATTTTTAATTTTTACATTTTATAAAATGTTTTTACGAAATCTTTTAAAAATCATGTAACCCTTTGAAAACGTCAAATTTAATTCAAAATTACGTCAATGTCATAATTTTTTATATTCATTAAGGTAAGAACCCCTCTTGTAATTCATCAATTGTATCATTAATCTCTTGTTAAATTAGGGCTGATGATGGCAGAAGTGTTCTGCCGAAACATGTACCATTTATAATTTTACGCTGATTAAAGTTTGTGGAGTTCGACTTAGATATATTTAAATTTTTTAATTTAAATTTACTCCACTTGGATTTAAGAACATTCTTCTTGTTTATAAAACGATTAGTTGCATAATTTAGATCAAAATAAAACGGAGGTGTTTCAAACGTTCCAAAATATTCTTGGATATAATTATTTAATTAAATTTCATCGTACAGTCCGTTTGATAATTTTAATATTTTCCACTCCGATTTATTGATAACATCGTCTTTCTTGATTTTGTTATTTTTGAGTTCAGGGACGGTACGCTTACCAGACTTGTATTTTATTTCGTTATTTTTATACTCTTCAGTAATTTTATCCCAACTATACCAGAGGCTTGCTGTTTTTAAAGCAATTTGGCCTTTTAATCCGGATAAATTAATAGGATTTTCAGAATAACTTATTTCAAAATCATTTTCTTTAGATCTAAGGTGTATTAGGCTCATTTATTCAGTTTAAAAAAGCGTCGAGAATATTTTTTTGTAATCTGACTTTTTTATGAATTTCATTTTTAACAATTTATCAAGTATTTCTACGCATTCATTATATAACTCAATTTAATCATTTCCAGCATTTTTTGACGCAATTAATAGATCAAGACGTTCTACCATTCATTCGGATCTGAAAAAATACCGCTTCCTGTTTGATCCTTTTCATAGGAAGGAATTTTTCGAATATCTTCTAAAACACTTTTATATTTTTTCAACTGTGAATACACATATTGTAAATTATCAATTTTTGCTTCTTCTTGTGATCTCTTTACGTTTGTAATGTGTGCATTTAATGATTTTAATTTAGTTGATATTTCGGGTATCGTTGTATCAATTTTTGCATTTCTATTTTTAACGGGCAACGATAATAAATGTGAAGGTTTTTCAAATTTAAATTGTTTTTCAATAATATCAAAATTTAAATCTTTATTCGGATCTAAATTTATTGTAGCCCCAGGTGAGACCGAAGGCGTCCACACAGTGGCCTCCAGAGGCAAAGCCGAAGTTGATACTTCTTCTACATTCTTTGAAACATTTTCCTCGATTGCTTAAACATTTTTTGGATTCGCCTCGTTCATAAATTTTTTTTGCGTAAATTCAGTAATATCATCAAGTTTGTCAGTTACAGGCTTCTGTAGTTTCTTAATTTCTTCTTTCGTTAAATGTTCTTTAAATTGTTTTAAATGGATCCTATTTTTTATTATTTTACGATTTCTTAAAATAGCGTCAATTAATTCAGTTTTATTATCAGTGTTAGTCATTTATATACAGTGAAAACGAACCTTGAACATTTTAACTGTGCTATAAAAGTTTTATTTTATCTGCTGCATATTATCAATATAAGCCTGCCATCTAGGATCATTTGGATCAACTATTTATAGAATCCTGTATACGACTAAACGTAAAGCCCTTCAGAATTTTTTTTAATTTTTGGATTCGTTTTGAATTTTTAGATTCGTTTTGAAATTTTATTTTCACAACTTGAATTTTATTTTAGAAAATATTCTGATATAATTTCGTACGGTATCGGGATTCGAACACGCTGTGAAAGCATGAGAGCACAACGCTGAGCCAACGCGGTTAGCGATAAGAGGCGATGCCGAGATCGACTAGTGTATCGCATGCTAATGCGTTATTTGTGTTAAATAAATGAATACGTCTTTACCTATTCATTTTATTAAAGCCGATGAAAAAGAACATTATAACATTAATAAATTGGCGCCAAAATGGCCTTTTATATTAATAATTATAGGACGAAGCGGTTCTGGTAAAACAAATACTGTTGTCAATCTTTTAAAATATTTATTTTTTGATACTTTTTATTTGTATGCAAAAGATTTAGAAGAACCTTATTATCAGTTATTACAAAATGTATTTGATGATGAAAAAATTAAAAATACACGCAATGCGAATGAAGGTCAAGAACCGATAATTGAATCGTACTTTTCATCAGATATAGAAGACATAGTCGATGTAGACGAACTAGATAGATATAAACAAAACTTGATTGTTGTTGATGATTTCGTAACGGAAAAAGATCAAAAGAAATAGATTTAGCTATACGCGGAAGAAAGATGAATGCTTCAATGATTTATATAACGCAGGATTGGTATAGAGTACCAAAATCAATTCGTTCACAATGTAATTATCTTTCAATATTTCCATCCTGTGATGGTAATGATATAAGTTTAATATTTAGAGAAAAGGGTTTGAATAAGAAAATCAAGGAATATTATGAAAATAACATCAACAATTTTGATTGCTTAACTATTGATTTCAAAACTCCTGAAATGAAATATAGAAAGAATTTTACACCCTTAAATGACTGGCAAAACAGAGGCAAATCCTAATCCGAAGCCTGGCGAAGCCAGTCCAGAGGCAAAGCCGAAGCCGAAGACAATGACATCTGAATACGTTCTTAGAAAAAATAGAAAAAAAGGAGGTAAATCAACAAGAGGACCACCTGGTATAGGATTTAATCTAACAGAAAATGATGATTATGATATCGCAGGACACAAATTAGTTAATGTAAAACAACCAGAAAATCCTGGCGATGCTGTTAATTTACAATATACTAGTAGTGCTTTGCATGCTGCTATAGATAAAGTCAACGGTAATATGATTAAAAAAGATGATTCAGAAACTATTATAAATTTTGTTAAACCTGCTTTGGATAATATGATTAAAAAAGATGATTCAGAAAGCGTTTTAAAAATTGTTACACCTGCATTGAATAATATGATTACAAAAGATGATTCTCAAAGTATTTTAAAAATTGTTAGACCAGAACTCAGTAATATGATTAAAAAAGATGATTCAGCAAGCGTTTTAAAAATTGTTCAACCTGAACTCAGTAATATGATTAAAAAAGATTATTCAGAAAGTGTTTTAAAAATTGTTAAACCTGCTTTGGATAATATGATTAAAAAAGATGATTCAGAAAGCGTTTTAAAAATTGTTCAACCTGAACTCAGTAATATGATTACAAAAGATTCGCTGAATCTAACCGCTACAAAAAAATATATTGATATTGGTATAGTCTGAATTCTGTAACTTTAACATGTCTAACCGCCATTTTCTGCGCGACCGAGTCGGTTTGAAATGCACCAGTGGCGCACCACATAATAATAGACACAGCAGAGGCATGCGAGCAGAAGGGCAGAAGGATGCGAGCCACTGACCTCCCCTCTCAAGAGCCGAAATTCAAAATTGGCCCCAATTTTACTTCTGCGCCGCTTTATGGGTGTGTTGAAGTTACAGAATTCAGACTATAATAGAAGATTAGTTAAAACTGCTGATGCAATTAATAATTATGATGCTGTCAATAAAGTACAACTAGATGATGCCTTGCAGAATTACTCCAAAGGCTTAGCCACTTACGGAGAAAGGTTAATTAACTTGGAGACTGAATTCATGAAAAAAACTCATTATTCTTTTTTACAATTTGTAGGAAAAATTCGATTTGTTAAAGCAGTTCATGGACAAAAGACTGTTAATATGCTTGACTTTTATTTTGATAGTGAAGTATTTATTAGATTACCAATGAATGTGGAAGTTATAAAATTGTACTCAAGGGCTAATTTGAATGATTTGGATATTAGTACTAATAAAGGAACAATAGATCTTTCAAAACCCTTTATTGTTAGAGAATCTGATCTTCTATCTTTTAGAATAAAAAAAGAAAAGGTAAATACGGATGAAAATCTCGGTGGTTTTAATCCTAACAAACCTTAACTATAAGTACTTTTTTTATATGTTAGTCAAGTTTTCTGTATAATTATTTTTATAATAAATGGAAGCATTAATAAATCCATCCCAACATGAACAAACATCACTTAAAGATTTGGAAAAAGGGCATCAATATATAATAACAAACTGGGAACATTTTACAAATAACGAAAATAAAGTGAAAGTTATAATTACGTTGGATGATCAATACAAGGTATTTTTACCAGACAGGTATGCAAAAATTGCTAATCCTGATAAAATAAAAAAAGATATGGAAAGAGATGATTTTTATATGATCTACAATGGTTTGAAAGAAGAAAAAAATAAAAAAAGATTTACAATACAATTTCAGGATATTCAGTTTTTGAAATGGTAAATAAATGGAAACATTATTAATATTAAATGAACATAGCTGAGTATTTAGAAAAAAGAATGTATGTTTATCGTAAAAGTTATAAAGATTTCTTAAAATTAAAACTATTTATTTCAATTAGTAAAGCTTTATTCGCTTCATCAGCATTAGGTGGAATTGCTTTAACATCCCTTTTTGCCATTATCCCCTTATCAGTATTAATAGAAAATTTAGATAATCAATTAAATACAACAATTAAAATAAGTGAACGCATTGAGGAGTATAAATCATCTTACGAGTTTTATTCCGAATTATTACATTTGTTTAATAGTAAGAAAACTACAGAAGTTGAAATTAATTTGCTGGAAAAGGATTTTATTAATAATTTAAAATATTTTCCGCGTGAGAAATACCTAAAGAAAATGGGACTTAATGGATATTAAGATTTTACCACTTAAGTGGATTATTGTAAAATATGCAAAACGAAAACTAAATCCACTGGAGAACCAGAATTCAGGCAAGGTCCTCATGACCAAAGGGAATTCAAACAAAGTCCTCATGACCGAAGGGAATTCGCGGGAAGCAC
Organism: Diaperis boleti; assembly: GCA_963583935.1. Lineage (NCBI taxonomy): Eukaryota > Metazoa > Arthropoda > Insecta > Coleoptera > Tenebrionidae > Diaperis > Diaperis boleti. The sequence continues at coordinate 40,534,611 of OY757245.1, read as the reverse complement.
CCGTAAACGTTGGAGAAGAATATCAACTTGTAGAAATTGTCAATCAGTAAAAAATAATATTTCTAAATCACCTAAAGATATTTTAATTTTTGAATTATTTAAACCCGCTAGGAAAAAATATCCAACACGTCGTTTTCAACACAGAGGAATTGATGATACTTGGCAAATAGATATTTATGTTTTTTATAGACCAAAAGGAAAATCAGAAGATCCAAGCTATTCTTTAAGAACAAAAACCCTAAAGGAGCCGAATGATTTTAATAAATTTAAAAAGATGGACAAGGGATTTATCTATATTCTAGTAGCCGAAGACACATTTTCTAAATTTGTATGGGCAGAACCTTTAAAAACTAAATCAGGTTTAGAAGTAGCTAATGCATTTTTAAAAATCATACAACAAGCAATTAAAGATAAACACAATCCGCCGAAAAATTTACATGCTGATAGAGGAAAAGAGTTTTATAATAAAGATATGAGGATTGTTTTAAATAAATACAATATCAATCTTTATAGTACAGGAACAAAAAATAAGGCTTTCTTTGTTGAGAGATTCAACCGTACTTTAGGAAATAAATTGAAGCCAATATTATATGACAGTTTTGAATGGGTTTCGCTACTACCAAAAATTATAAAATCTTATAACAACTCTTACCATACTACGATTAAAATGAAACCAAAAGATATAAATAAAGAAAATGAAAATTTTGAAATTTGAAATTTTCGATAGAGTTAGATTATCCAATATGGTCGATATATATCGTAACAAATTAAAAACGAACTGGACTGAAGAAATATTTACAGTTGTAGAAAAACGCGTATATAATCTATGGATTTACTTTGTTTCTGATCTGAATGGTGAAAAAATTAAAGAGGGTATATACGAAGCAGAAATGCAACTAACATTATTATAAGAATTACTTACTGTCTAATTAATATCCAAATGGTATTGTATCAAAATTTTCTAGAATAACTCTCTTATCATAAACAAAACCAAATTCTTTAGTTTCTATTTTATTTAAAAGTTTTTTAGTTTTAGTATCTCTGGTAATTCGATTATATTGTGTACAAATTTCATTATCTTTGTATTCTAAAATATTATTCATACTTGCGGAATTAATCTTTTCGGACGTTTCATAATTTAATGTAAATCCTTTTATTTTACAAACAACTTTGCCTGTAGTAGTTTTATAACAATAACTCTTTGGGCCTGTTGACACCCAGTCAACAATCCATATGTCCTTACCTAATTCGTCTGTCCAATGTCCCAATAGACAGTCTGTTTTAACAGTGTTTTTCCATCATCTATATATACAATACTATCTGTATCATAATATACTACACTATCTCCTAAATAATATATCTAACATTTCGTACAATCTTAACCTAGCATTTGCAGTTGTAAAAGCAGCTATGAATATATTAGTATTGAAATCATTTTCTACATAGCGACCTTTATACTTGTAATCAATTTGTAACATATTTTCATTTATATCATTTATACGTATATTATCAAGTTTCTCGTCTAATAAAATTTCATAAAACCTTTTAACATCTGTAACATATTCTGTTGCACCCATATTTTGTCTTTGTCCAAATTTTCCCCATAAGGAATTTAAGCATATTTTCGCAACAGCCCTCTTTCCAGGATTATTTTCTATTTTACCCAATTTAATACCTTGATTTTCTTTTACAGCTTTTCTATATTCTTCTATTCTTCTTCTGATTCAAAATCATGCTGCCAAGGGCTTGTTTCTAATTTAATTTTCATAAATGCTTTCACATATCCTTTAAATATATTTGATGATTTTTCGTAAAAATGCCAAACCTCATCAATAGTTATTATTTTATAACCTTTTTCAATTGCTTTTTGTACCTCATTTGTACACCAAGTTCCTCTAATAGTTCTTTGGGATTCTGTATGATTACATATATCTTTTTGATTATTTAATTTTGCACACAATTGACATAATGGAAATGTTAGTTTTTCATCGCCAGATTTCGACTTATTCTTAACAGGTAAAACGGGGTGATACAAACCTTTTGGTGGTAAAATTACACATTTTATTAAACCATACCAATTTGAATTATACGCACGAGGCTTGAATATTTTAGTAGGATGTCCAACTGGATAATTATCATAACATTGTACTGTTGGATATAAACTACAAATATCTATATATTTCATTTTCTTTCCCTTAACTTTCAATTTTGTTGCATTAGTTCTTCCCCCAAAGAACGCATTTCTAGGATTAAGTTCTTCAATTTCTTTAATTTCTTCTTCAATTTGTTTCATTTCTTCTTTATATTCTTTAGATTTAGTCCAATTGCATTCCCACATTTCTATTAAATTATAACCGGCCTTTGTTATTTGCTTACTTCTTTCTATTGTTTGTTCATAAAGATCTTCCATAGTTGTTTTATTCTTATTATTAATAAAATCTGAACTATAACATTTTGTACAACCATGCCAAAAACAACCGTGATATTGATGACCGTATTAGTTTTTTCATCAAATCCGTCAACTTTTGATCCGCATATTTTCGCTTCGCCATCGTTTAATGCATGTTTTATATTTTGATTATGAAAGCTATTTAACCAAGAAATCGATTGTTGAGATTTTTTTTTTTTTTTTCAGATTATGAATAACTGCAATAGTATCTTTCTTAATATATTTTGATCTATATATAGCCAAGCAAACACCTGCAATAGTAATATATCTAAAAGGATCTATATTAGCAATTTCTAGAAACTGATTTCTTAATTCAAGACATCCTCTTCTTAATATATCTACATCAGAATTACAATATTCATAAAGTTCTTTTTTTAAATCAAACGTTTGATTTTCTTTTCTTTTTTGTTTATGCCATTCTAAAAACTCTTGTCTTTTATTTTCATAGAATTAACACCATAGTATTTTGTATCAGGTATTTTATATAGTTCCGATTTTCTGTTGTATTGAAAAAATGAGGAAAATAACCTTTTAGATCTTTTAGATCGAATGTTTTGGGGAAGCTTTTTAACCTCTTCGGACCCAAGCACAGTATGAGTAAAAATTTTAATATCGCACCGCATTTTTGCTCAACATAAGTCATAAAAAACAAAAAACATTAAGAACTTTTTTGTGTTGGACCTTTGGTTTTTCAAAAAAATGAGGTAACATATACGATACCTTGGGCCTATATCACTACCAAACTCGGATTTAAAAAAAAAACATATTTATTTTTTGTGGAAATTGAAAAAAACGTTTATTCTCTTTAGAACAACAACGACATGGTGAAATATTCGTAGGGATCAAGAAAAACTCCGTCGTTAATCCTATTTGATTGATCATCATCATTTTTGCATTTGCAAATATCAGGGGTTGAACGTTATTGGAAGAAATCTACTTCTTTTTGCTGCCAGGAACTAATTGCGACAATGGTTCATCATCAGATGAATCAAAATCATCGCTGCCATCAACGTCCCCATCATCGTCATCCTCATCTTCGCTGTTCGGAATAATATCAAGGTTAATATCTGAGTCATGTCAGGTTGTCAAGTTGTCAAGGTTGTCATGTCAAGTCCAGGTTGGCAGCTATATCCTCGAGCTCCTTTTACTTAGAAACCCTGTAAAATATATGAAATACGTGGAATATGTATTACAGTTGTATACATTATGTATACATACTGAGTAGTGATAGAGACCCAAGGTATCACATTAGATACCTTCAGCAAAAGTCAATCCCTTGAGCAAAAATAAAATTTCAATGTCCATATGAACTGCCACAACATTAATTACATTCTATAGGAAGCTATATTCATAAAGAACTACGGTATTACATACGTTTTCCCATATTTATCCATCTTCTGTCACACACGTTAATTCAGTCAGTAAGACAATATTTTGTTGAGAGCTATAATGACTACGTAGGCTTCACGTGATTTTTTTGCGCATGTCCAAAGAGGTATTCTATATGTTACCAAGGGAGTTGCAGCGATGTTAACGAAACAACGCATAAAATAAATTATTTTTCCATGGATATCATATATGATACCATGGGTCCGAAGAGGTTAAAGGTCCTTGAACAAAATTACTACTATCAGTAATTCTTAACCCAATTGATTTTATTTCCATTAACATTATTTTAGACCCATTATATATGCAGAAAGGTTTGACACCGTTTTCAACGCAATATTTTAGAATAAAGTAAGAATCATAACCTTTTCCATAATGTGCAATAGTTGTGTATCCTTTATGATCTCTAGAAATTAACCATTTACAGAAATCTTCGTTGGTTAAAAAGGAATTAACATTTCCGCTAAAATCATGAGATATAACTAAATTAGGCTCATGAGTCCCCGTTTCCTGCATCGCCTCATAATCAAAGAATAAATATTTTTGTGTGTAAGTGCATTTAGTAGTGTGTTTCTTGGAACCACATTTAAGGCATTTAAACACGTCCTCGTCTTCGACTCTGGGCAGGCCTGCGGAGCCGTAGTCCCTTTCAGGGACGCCTTGCCTGTCTTCGGCTTTGCCTCTGTACTGGCGCTGCCAGTCATCGACTCTCTTTCTTGGTTTCTTAACACAATTTTTACATTCTTTACATTGATAAATGTGATATTTTACTCTTTTGTTTGTTTTATCAGGAAACATTACTGAACAACCTTTTCTATCACAATTTTTACAACCTTTTACTTTACTACCGTCCTTCATTGTCATTACACATATTCCACCTTTTTGCCGTGTCCACTGCATATAACATTTATGTTTAAGTATTTCTACCTCTTTATAACAATTTCTACATTTTTCCCATCCACATCTATGTTCTTTACTGCCCTCTTCTATCATTTTGTTACCTTTTTTAATCATTTGATTACCTTTTTGAATCATCTTCATGTTATTTTCTTCTTTAATCATTTTATTTCCTTCTTCAATCATTTTTTTACCTTCGTCAATCGTTTTATCACCTCTTTTAAGTATTTTATTACAATTTAAGCATTTGTAAAATTGTTCACAATCTTCAGAATGATTTAGTAAACATTCTTGATTAAAACAGTATCTATTGCATTTTTCACAATATATTTTTTTTGAGTCTTCTTCATGTTTATGTTTAAAGCACATTATGCACAATTCATATCCCTTTTTACATTTATGTCCGTCTTTGTTTTTATATGGTTTATCACATTTTTCACAATAATAAGACTGACCGTAGAAAGCTGTCATACTACTGATTGTATCAAAATGATTTCCATTTTTATCTAAATAAACTTTTACATCTTTTTCAGCCCCCGAATATATTACGGACTTAAAGCATTCGGCTGCTACAACTTTTATTTGAATATTTAATACTTTTTCTATATTTACAATATCATCTAAAGTAAAATAATTTTTATTATATTCTCCAAGCTGATTGCACAGCTCTTGAGCTAAAGTTGTTTGTAAATTTCTTCCCATTCTAATATATCTTATATTATCATAATAATCATATTCTTTACCAAGTATAATATTTGTATGATAAGTTAATCCAACAATAACAGCTCTTGGACAACATAAATTATCTTTGTTTTTTATCAGTATTATACATTTCTTTGTTCGTGAGTCTTCTGCTATATTTAATATTCTTTTCGCATTAGAAGCACCTCTAGGCATATTAACTTCTGCATAAAATGTACAACTATATATATCTAAATCTTGATTTGAAGTTAAGATACTTTGAATTTTGTTTAATAAATTATCAATGTCAGAAGTTCTTGATAACCCAGTGGAAATAGCGTTCCAAAGATTGGGGTGATTAACTACTATATACAACTATCTATATATTAATACGTGAAGCGAAAACTTTGGATCCCTCTTGAAGTCTATTGCGGGCACGGAGGACTGTGAAATTTGGCATAAATAAAGTTCATATGGAGAAGAAGTGCACATAGCTAAAATTTATATTTAATATGCGTTACAAATACATTAAATTAATAAAATAAAATGTGTAAAATGTAAAACAAAATTCGTCATCGTAGGAGCCTCTGAAACCAAAATTTTCGATACGATTGTGTAAAATGTCATCGAGTTGTCAAATCTGACTTGAAATAAAAATCTGTGCTTTTGCAAAAGTTTACTTGAGTGGAACCCGTACAATGCCTTTTTTGGGATCGGCAACGCGAAAACAGCTATTGTAAATGTAAACATTTGATTTTCTGGATTTAGTGGACGGTAAAAGTTTCGAAGTGGACATGCGCATTAGGTGACTTTCTGGTGATTGATAGACGACGAGCCGTGAAAGTGTGGTTGTTTATTGTATGCAAGTGTCGCATTCGAGTTAATAAGAAAAAATTAAATAATTTGTTGCAAGAAATGCGCCTTGGAGCCACCGATTTTTTTTTTTTCAATTTCACAAGAATCACCGTCCAGTCGGTCGACAAATATTATTGTCACTTCTTGGTCCCAGATTACAAAAACATTCTCGCCGTGAAAGTATATCTGCAGGATGCCGGTTATTAGCAGTGACTCTTAGAGGGTTCTTGCCACTGGAGATTTTTACCCCAGTTTGTCATATGGGTTTCGTTTGAGGGTATCCACGATATGTATGATCGTGCGGGAAACATGTTCTACTATTTGGTACGTTTTATCCATATTATAATATGTCAAGGCACCAAATGGCCAAAATAACAATGGACATAGCGATTTATCGATTGAGTCGAGCTCGGAGAACAATAGAAAACACATTTGGGATTTTGGTGTCCCGTTTTAGAATCTTCCATAAGACCATCAATGCAGAAATTTTTGATGATATTGTCAAGGTGCCACAAGACAACAGCCTGCAGAGGAGATGAGGAACATGTAATGTTTCTAACTTAGCTGGTTCTAAAGGTCAGGGATTATTTAAAACATTATGTTTATGGTATAGGAAGCTGCAGTTGCACCATGGTAATGATGTGGTAATGAGATAGTGTTTAATAAAATAAATCTATTATTTTAATGTTAATTAGTCTATTAGTGTTAATTAGTTTATTATGGGCCTTTAGGGGCATGGGGGAAAATAAGTGGGGATTAAAACTATAAATGGTTCACTGGCTCTACACTAAGGTCATAAATCCCACGGTAGCATACTCTTCGTTAGTTTGGTGGCATAAGGGGTCTGGAAAACTCGCTACACTGCTGCAGTGACTACATCTGGTGGTGAAATCGGAGGCAATGAAGGCAGCATACCGGATATAATTGTCGGATATGGTAAAACCCACGTCAGAAGGGGACACCATACCGAGATGTTTGGAAAAAATACGGAACGATTGCTTACTGAGCATGCAATCGGATAGACTTAGGACCGAATATCACTTTCGTAAACCCTTCGAGGTAATCATGACGGGAAGGGAAAAGTGGGTCGATACTCGGAAACTGAAGAGTAACAATGGATCCATCAGGGGTAGCTGGAGCAACATCAGGAGATGACATGAGCATTAACCTGGGTTCTTGGGAATCGTGTTATAGGCAGAAATTACTGCAATGGACATTTTTGTTCCGGGGATATAGTGAGGAGGGGCTGTGTAAACAGGCGGATGGATACATATTAGGACCGATAGTCAGGCAGCGCTAAAAGCTCTGGAAAGTGTCGAATTAAAGAAAGAGAGACAGAGACGCGCAGAGTGGTGCAAGGAAGTCTCGAATCGCTGATGAAACTGGCAGAATACAATAGAGTGCCTCTTTGTGATGGGTGTCGGGACATGAGGGATTTCAAGGAAACCAAAGATCCGAAAAGACCTGTGATAGGCCTAGAGCCCACATGAGACCGCACTAAGTGCGGCACAATAAGCTTAAGCTTCAGTTCAACGGGGTTAAAACCGCGCCCCTTAAGAATAAGAAGGAAAGTGTAATTTATGTCAAAAGGTAGAGATTTACAAATAAAAATTGACCTCTCCGACGAATATTGTTATCACATAAGAATAAACATATAATGAATTTTATTCCATACTTTGAATATTAATACGTGAAGAGAAACTTTTTTACCCCTTTTTAACCATATTGAGCGCACGGAGGAGTGATATTTAGGATAGATAAAGTTTATATGAAGAAGGAAAGTAGAAAGCTAAAACCTATATAATGTAATATGTATTGCAAATACATTAAATAATAAATAATCTGTGGTCAAACAGTTGCATAGGGCACTGAAGGAGTTTCGTGCTGTGAATTTTCTGCTTTCTTCATTTTTGAGTAACCTTTGATATTCATTCCTTTGGCTATTTTTCTTAATTCTTTTATAGTAGACTCGTTTTTTGGCATGGATTCCTCTAATAATAATTCCCCTAATTTTTGCGATCCAATTTCTTTAAGAAGCGCATTTAAATTCGCTTCGCTCATGAGGGCATCGCCCGAATTTTTATTGTTTACATTATCTGAAATTAGATTCACTAGATCTGGTTTTTTACTATTTCGCTTTATCTTTAGGTCTAGTTTTTCAGCAGTCTATTTTAATTTTTTAATATTGAGTCTATTTAATTTATTAAACCAGTCGCCAGCATTGGCCTCTTCTTTTAGAATTAATTCTATGAGGTCTGATCTAGTCTTCGAGTTGTAATGCGAATAGTTTTTTAAACCAACCCTTTTTGCAATGGTTTTTAATCTATTTCAACTTAGTTTATTTAGCACAACCTCATTATCTGATGGTGGAAAAAATTTATTCCTCCGAGACAATTCATGGTGAGGCTTCGGCTTCGGCTTTGCCTCTGGACTGATTTCATCAGGCTTCGCCTCCGGAATCTTTCGATTCCCTCGGGAACCTTTGGTGACCTCTCGGCTGGCTTCACCAGGCTTCGCTGAACTCGAGGACGGGTTATCTTTAATTTGTTCAATTATGTCGCCCACTTTTTTTAAATCACCTTTTGTAAGTTTTATAATTTCCTCGAGGCTCATTTTAAGAAGTTCATCTTTCTGTATCTCCATTTATTAGAAAAAAAATATATAAGTATTTGTAAAATTATTCTTTATTAGTATTTTTATTTTTCATAGACTGTTTCCAGAATATGAAATGGTGTTGATTTATGATATTCATAACCATTTTTACAAATAGTTTTTCCACATTCACAATAGTATATTATTTATCTAGAACGAGAAGTGAAGTTTAAAGTACGAGCAAGTTGTTTACGGCCGAGGCGCCTAGCCGAGGCCGGAATTACTTGTGAGTACCTTTAAAAACACTTCTTCGTTCGAGGTAAATACAACGTTTTATTTCATACTGCAAGTTTAATGAACTAAGTCAAAATAAAAAGAAATGTGTGTTTATCTCGCACAAATTATTCGTAATAATTAAATATGCAGGAACGAACATTCCCATAGTAACAAACGTTTGTCAAAAATGACAACGAAAAAACTGGGTCACGGTGAATGGTTTTGGATATTTTATCCGATTATTCCGTTTAAAATGGAGAAAATTGAGGTGCCTCAAGACATTGTAGATGAAGCAGATCACGTGAAGAACAATTTGATGCCACAAAAATGTCGGGAACAATGTAAGAAATGATTGACGTATAATTTTAAAGTACTAGGACTTTAAAATTTTTCTTTAAAGTACTAGGACGTTAATGTTCCACTTTTGGTATCAAAAATAATCCGAAAAATGTCACTTTAGATACAAGTATGAAATAAATTATATTTAATTTACTTTTTAAATTACTATAACTATTATTGAAATAAACTTTCATACAATCTCTACAAATGCTCTGAACACCATATTTGCCTCTTCTTGCTATAGAGTAATTATCTAAAGTTTTTTCAGTTTTGCATTTTGTACATTCCTTTGTCATGCAAAGTACTAGTTCACTTCGGCCTTCGGCTTTGCCAGGCCTGCGAAGTCTTCGGGGACGCTTTGTGGACGCTCCATTTATTATAAATCTAATTTTATAAGTTTTGAAAATTTATTTTTAGTAGACTTTCTTATTGTCTTCAATGCGATATGGCCCTGGCTAAACTATTTTTATTTAAATAAATGGAAAACATTATAGACAATTTGTGGCGTATTGATGAAATGCCTGTAATTGATGAATCAACAAAAAGTTATACTTACAATGAAATAAGAGAAAGTAATATCAATGTGAAAGAACTTGAACAGTATACGCTCGAAACTAACATAAGCGGATGTAAACATTTATCAGGTGGTTATATTTTTGTCAAATCTAAAATTAAAAACAATCCAAATAATTATGCAACTATATCAAATAATGGGATAAATGATTTTGACTATGCGAGGTATTCTAGGAAGAGGTATTAATAGAAGAAACAAATTATGCGGGTGTTGCTACGTTAATTTCAAATCTGATTGAATTTTCAGGAGATGTATCTGATACTTCAGCATCACAATTATGTTGGTATCCAGACACATCAGATTTATCAGATATAATCTCAAAACAAATATGATGCGCCAAATAAAGCGTAAAAAATTAAAGATTTAGACGTTGATATAAAAACTGTTGTTTCAAAAATCACAAATAATTCTGCATTCAATAAAGGATATTTGGAGAGATGGTTGTTAACAAAAGATGAAAAAACTATTACAAAATTTATTCCTTTATCTAAAATTTTCCGATTTGTACGAGACTGCAACAAAGTTCTGAATGGAAAAATTCGCATTGAACTACGTAAAAATAGAGTGAAAAATATATTACATGCCAAAGTTGCTGGAAATTATGATTATGAAATATCTGATATTAGTTTGTGGCTCCCAATAGCAAAACCCTCTCTGAAACTGAAAAAATATTATCTTCATTATTAGTTAACGAATCTAACTTTCTTTGGGGGTGGAATGCACTTAAATGTTACCGTAGTAATTTGTGGCCCTCTGGAGGCGGAAACTGGCGTGTTGTTTTTATAGTTTTTATAGTTTTTTCTAAAGCTGAACGAAATGATAATTTTGCCAAAACAATGATGGTTTTTGATAATATGAATTTAGAAAGAATAAATATTAAAATCACTGGCACCCAATATTCTACTTATGAATATCAGGTGAATAATGATGATTTACAACGCTTGTATGCCGCATTCCTCTCATGTAATTATAAAAAAGATTTGGATGAAGGTACGTGTGTTTTGATGTAACAAAAGAAAATGATGAAAACTTATACAGTAAAACAAAATCATCTGAAGTAGAAGTTAATTGGACATTAAAAGATTATCAAAATGTTAATTACTATATTTATGCTCTGGTTGAATCTCAAAGAATTGCAAATATGAATATCATAGATGAAAAGGTTTACTTGGAAATGAAGTAGAGTTTGGCTTTTTTAATTCGTTATCTTTTATCTCTATATATAAATGTGAAACTGATTTCTCACTGATCACCGCACAGCCCAGACCGTTGAGTCTTGAAATGTGAAATTTGATAGGAACGTAGTTTTAGCTTTGAAAATAACTGGACCCGTGTTTGACGGTTTTGCAAAAATTTCTTTACCGACCGAGAAAAAAATTAGGGGTGGTTTACTCAAAATTCCTATAACTTGAAAACCGAAAGTATTGCTTTCATGAAAATTGGGATCTAGATTCTCCTTTAAAAAATACCGGACCCGTGTTTGACAATTTTCCAAAAAAAAAAATTATCAACGGCAGGAAAACTGGAGGGTAGATTTGGGGGTGCTTTTTCTCGAAATTCTTATAACTTGAAGGTCAAAAATGTTGTTAAAAGCATGAGAATTGGCACTCGGACTCTCATTTAAAATTAAGTAGACCCGTATTTGACGATTTTCCAAAAAAATATTTACCAACTCCGAAAAAGGGGCGTAAATAGGGAGGGTATAGTTTTCTTGAGAATTCACATAACTGGAAAACAAATAGTGTTACATACGTGAAAATTGAGATCTAGATTCTCCTTTAAGAAAGACCGGACCCGTGTTTAAAGAATTTCCAAAAAAAAAACAACTGCGAAAAAAGGGGAGGGTGAATTTGGGAGTAATTTTTCTCAAAATTCCCATAACTTGAAGATCGAGAATGTTACAGACATGAGAATTGGCACTTGGACTCTCCTTTAAAAATGATAGACCATTTGACGATTTTGAAAAAAAAATAAATAAAAAATTAAAAACGGCGAGAAATGGGCAGGGTAGGGTGGATTTGAGGGTGATTTTTCTCAAAATTCTTATAACTTGAAAATCGCCAATGTTACAGGCATGAGAATTGGCACTTGGACTTCCCTTTAAAAATAACTAGAAAATATTTAGAAACCGCAAAAAGGGCATAATTGGGGAGGGTAGTTTTCCACAGAATTATCCTAACTGCAAAACAAGCAGTGAATATTATAACATGTGAAAATTTGGATGTAGATTCTCATTTTAAAAGACTGGGCCCGTGATAGACGAAAAAAATTACTTTTTATTATTTTTTTATTAGAAACTGCTTTAAGCCGTTGTACCAATTCCAAATATAAGCACCAGTAAAGCCGACCTCAACTTACGCGGGCAAAGCCGCGGGTACCTGCTAGTAATAAATAAATGACTGAGTGAATGAATGATTTTAGCGTATATTTATCACCCAATCAAATAAAGAAACTCCAAAGTTGTAAAGAAAAAAGAATAGATTGTAACATAAGATTCAATTTAACAGAAAAACCTAATAATACTATTAAATTAAGAGAAAAACAGATTGATGAAATTAAAAAGTGTAAAAAAAAGTAAAAAAGATGTTGTGATATCAGATTTTCTCCAACACAGATTTTTACCTGCTTTAATTCCTGCAGCATTAGCTGTAGCCAAAGCATTGGGATTAGGTGCAGCTGGTTATGTAGGTACTAAATTAACACAAAAAGCTTTTGGAGATGGTATAAAAAAGAATAAAAAAAAACAGAGCGTGCCAGTACAGAGGGTACACATGGAGAAGGAATAAAATTGATAGGAAAAAGGGGTTAAGTAATATAGAAATATCTGATATTATGAAAAATGAGCATGAAGCTACGCGAAATTTTCGAGTTTTTGCAATTGACATGTTACCACAAAAAATTAGAAAAGATGAATCAGGTATAATTAATTTTCAACCCTCTAATTGTTATGGTTCACACTGGGTATGTTACATAAACAAACCATATTTAAGAAATATTTTATATTTTGACAGCTTTGGCATTTCTCCACCAGAAAAAATTAAAACATATTTATTATGTAGCGGTAAAAATATTGCGTGGAATAGTACACAATTACAGATGAATTCTTCTGTTTTATGTGGTCATTACTGTATATATGTAATAATTAATGTAAACAGAGGTAAAGATTTTTATGATATATTATATTCTTTTAAACAGATGCCGTGTAGTTTAAATGAGAACCGCTTATCGATGCAATTGTGGCTACTAAACAAAATTAAAATATAGTAAATGAATTCGAATCAATGTAAATATTGCAATTCATTTATAATTGTTAAAACGAAAGACATATATTCGTGTTTAGACTGTTCAAACTCTTACAACACGTCATCAAAAAGAATTTCAACTGTTAGTAATCCATCAAATAATAAAACGATTCATTGTGTAAATGTTTTAAAAGCAATATCGCACATTAATATCGACGATTATCTTTCTGAATTTAAAAAAATTATTGAAGATAATAATATCAGTTCTAAAAGTATATCTACATCTTTAGCTTCAGAATTTTTAAAATCAAAAGGTATCAAAAATTATAGAAAAACGCATAAACTTATTAATAAAGCTTTAAATAGCCCTTCTTGTGAATTATCCAAAGAAGATGTTTATAAGATTTCTATAATTTTTAAATATTTTATACAGTACAGTCTTTTGCTTGTAGCTTGAAAATAGTGCGTCGGGCGGAAAATGACACCCTATTCAATATTAAAGAGGGTTAAATTCTACGTAGAATGAGTATATAAATCTTCAAATTCGGTTCAATAGTGTAGCCGAAATCAAAAGTTAGAAACCGGGAAATTTTCTCATTTCAATGCAAACTTACATTTTGGGACTTTCCGAGACTACCATCATTTTCACAACCAGATCAGTTTCTAGATGAATTGCTTGAAGCACCTCTTCATCTTGCCACCATTCACCAGCAGCCAGGAGGCAATTTTTAAACTCAATTGTTGACACGAAAGACCTTAAAGTTGAAGGTGCTTTTTGTCTTTCTTTGCTATACTTCTTTTTATCAATGTTTCTATCCCTCGTTGTTTCACTGTAGTTGAGGCCTCAACATGTAACGGTCTGTCACAAATTAAACACTCCGGGTCATTCGTGTCTACGTTATAACACTTTCTTTCACGAATAATAAATTTTCCAAACTTATTTATCAAACCATAGAGATAAATTAAAATTTAAATATATCTAGATAGAGATATATTTTGAAGAATTTAAGGAAAAACCGATTTTGAATGTATGCAAAACTTAGTCTTTCAGAATGACTGAACCTGAAAATTGATACCTATATAACGTGAAACTTTATTCTCTACAACTTTTATCCTGTTTTTTTTTTTTTTTTTCAATAGGAGTATTTTTTTAAAATGTAAGTTTGCACTGAAATGAGAAAATTTCCCGGCCTTTTAACTCTTGATTTCGGCTATACTACTGAACCGAATTTGAAGATTTGTCATTCGACGCAGAATCTAGCCCTCTTTAATATTGAATAGGTTAAGCTCACCTCCTGGGATGGTACAAACTCAGATTACGCTTATCTAGGACCAAATGAAGGTAGTGAAATGATCTCCAATTTGCTGGGAATTAATTCCTCGAAAAATTCTTATTTGACTGGCCTAACAAACAATTTTGTGCTTTTACTTTTAAGGTCGACTGAGGTTTAACTTGTATAAAATCGCCTTCATTATTTTAGATCTTTAATGTTGACATTGACAAAGAGACTTTGAAAGGGCTTTGATGCTTTGTCTTGGCCTTCTTCTTCTTTGTTCCAACCGGTTAAAGAATCGTCACATAGAACTTCTTCTACACTGGAATACGAGCTCGTTTCTTCAACTATAGTAGCCCCAAGCTTAAATTGTCACGGGGTTGGGAGGGGAAATGATACACGGCCAACTTATATATGAACGTTCTAAACTGATTCTGGTATAAACATTCTACAGAGATCGGCTGGTCGGCTAAGGTGTAAAGAAATGGTGACAGGACCGTATTCCAAAAATGTAGATTGAGTTGATCACTTGCCGTGTAACAAATTAATATTTTACTGTTCAACTTTAGAATACATTAAAAGTGCAAGCCTTAGAAAAACATATGCTCACCAAAATATATAAAAACAAATTGCTCACTTTAGCTAGTAATAATTCATAACAAAATATTAAATACGCGTCTAGAGCCAAGACACGTGCCGGGAAAGACACCCGGTCTTGCAATCCAGTCGACCAGTTGCAACAAGACAATGAAACCGGTTAGAATCTATATGGTATCGGTTACAACTTACTTGTCCCGCAATATCTCGATTCCGACAAAAAATACGTGTTAAGCTTGAGGCTACTATGTCTGTGTATTTTTCTTTAATCCACATTCTTTACACACGATGTTCTCAGGTTCAGTTCTTGTAGGGCGGTAATTGAAGGGCCCCGCTGCCTCAAATATATCTTCAGAAGTTACATGTTTTGCTTCATTTAGAAGTATGAATCACAGAGGGGTTCTTACCTTAAAGAAAATTAAAAATTATGACGTTGACGTAATTTTGAATTAAATTTGACGTTTTGAAAGGGTTACATGATTTTTAAAAGATTTCATAATTTTTAATATTCTTTAAGGTAAGAACCCCTCTGTAATTCATCAATTGTATCATTAATCTCTTGTTAAATTAGGCTGATGATGGCAGTAATGTTCTGTCGAAACATGTTCCATTTGTAATTTTATACTTATTAAAGTTTGTGGATTCGACTTAGATACATTTAAATTTTAATTATTTATTATTTTTTGTTACAATTAATTCCAGTACCTGAGAAAAACATTGCCTTGGTTACTTAACATGCCAGTACTTTAATTCTTCATTGCGATTTCCTCAGTTGCCAGATTTACTGTAAAAGAAACCTTCAGCCACATGCGAATCTAACATAAATTTTTTTTAAAATATTTTTCTATTGCGTACTCTTTGCTTCTGATCACTGTACCATTAGTTTGGTGCGGCAATTTTTAAACACCCCGTATACAGTGTGGAAATTAAGTAAGGAATAAATTCAGTAACTCCGTTAGTACTTGCGCTAGAAATAAAACTTAAAAAGCATGTGGTAGGGCTAATTATATCGCATCCGACTAACGTATACTTTTTTTTCATTACTTTTTTTTTGACAGTTATGACGTCATCAATATTTTTCTTTAATGGCAACCTATGTTTTTGATTTTACATTCGCATAGAGTTTTTTAATCTGATTTCAACGTTATCAAATACTCAATAGGTTAAATAAGGAAAAAATAAAAAAAGGCACTAAATTTCAAATTAGTAAAATTTCAAAAAATTAACAGCTGTTTAATTTTATCAGAATTTAAGATAAAAAAACATAGAAATCCAAACAAAACTAAGTTCCCAAAAGCAATCAATAATAAAAAATAAGAAAACAACCCTAAATTTCAAAGTACAAAAATAACAAAGAAACTTAAGAAGAGTTATAAATTAAAGATATTACACCAAATCTTCCAACTAATGACCCTGCATCATCTGACAAAATCCAAGATCATAAAAAGCAGCCAATACATTTTGAATGATTTGGGGAGTTATTAAACTGCATTCATGTCGAATGCTTCCTTCAAGATCATCCAAACATTAGACAGTTCTGTTAATTTTTTTGAAATTTTACTAATTTGAAATTTAGCGCCGTTTAAATTCATTTTTTCCTTATCTAACCTATTAAGTATATGACAACGTTGAAAACAGAATAAAAAACTCTATTCAAATGTAAAATAAAAAACATAGGTTGCCATCAAAAAAAATATTGATGACGTCATAACTGTCAAAAAAAACGAATGGAAAAAGAATAGTATACGTTTCTCAGATGCGCTATAATTAGCAATATCATATGCTTTTTAAGTTCTATTTCTAGTGCAAATACTAACGGAGTTACTGAATTTATTCCTTACTTAATTTCCTCACTGTATGTACCACTATTTTGCCCTATACTTTTACTTTATCAGCAATAAAAATGTTGGTGCACTTAAAGAAACCGTCAGGGATGTAGTGGTATCGAACAAATAAACGAGTGCAAAATAAAAAACCTGCTCTCCGATTTGTACACGTGCTATTCAAAGATCGGACGCCAACAATCAAAGAATGTCGCCGCTTCATTGTCGATGAACAGGTTTTTTATTTTGCACTCGTTTATTTGTTCGATACCACTACATCCCTGACAGTTTCTTTACCATCATTATTTTCTTCAGTGTATTCCAAGTTCTAGTTCAGATAGTGACTTCCCCTTGAATTCCACTGGAATTGTACCCTTCTCCATCATGAGTAAAAGCTTAGAAACCTTTGCGGTTTGATATAGAGAGTGATCATAAAGTTCAGAAACAGATGACGTCATCAACAAAATTTTTATGTCAAAAGATGGCAATTTAAAAACAAAAATCGACCTGTTCGAGCGTTTTTCGCAAATACAGTACATAACTAAATTATGAATTTTGTGCGGAACTTTATAATCATTCTGTATATCTATAGGTAACCTAATTAAAACATACAACCAATTAAAAATGTCATTAAAAAGTTTCCTTTTTATATTATTTTATTATTAAATATTTTATTCAGTACATATTTATTTTTTCCCATTTTACACTTACTCGTCAAATTCTTGATGGGTTTTTTATGTGACCCATGAATTTTAGTGACAAGAAATCGAATCGCAACGTCTTCTTTGCTCCATACACCACTGGTCACTGCACCCATATGATGTGAAATGGAATAAGCGAAACGTTAGAACTTCTTCTTCGACGTTGTCATTTAGCAGAGGTGGTAAAGTTACACTTGTGACACAAAAATTAGATTTATATAGTTGGAGGCGGCAAGGTGTCCTCGCTACATATTTTGTCGAACACTAGCGCCAGCGATATATGTTCGAACTAAAAAATTTTCTTGTAGGTAGCGAGGCGACTTTGTGGCCTCCAAAGTAAATTTTAATGTATGGTTCTAAATGGCTCCCTGATGCCAAAACCGATGAGAAAATGGAAAAACGTTATCGTCTCCGAAATCAGAGGCGATAACGTCATATACGAGGCGACAACGTTACTTCGGTATATACTTTTGAGGCGGTAACGTACCCTTTACCTATTTTAAAAGATATCTGTAAACACAATAGATTTTTGGAATCTCCGATTGAATATCTAGAGGTCGCTGATTTCTAAATTAAATATATACGTTTCCTTCTTGTGGACGCAGCATGTGTTATTTCGTGAAAGGACGCAGCATTGATAGCAAGATGTAAATATATATATATATATATATATATATATATATATATATATATATATATATATATATATATATATATATTTATTTATAAACGGTCATTGTGAAGTCAATATATTATATTATGCGGATGCTGTTTAGCCCGAAATTACGTTATGGAGACCAGGTCTGGGCTCAACAAAAATTTGTGTGTATATTCACACAAGAGATTCTAGATGGCACGACAATGCCATTTCTGCTATTTTTACGAGGGCTCAACAACGACCTATATATACCTTCAAAGATACGCATAGAATTTTGACTGATATTCTCCTTATATTGAAATATTTATAATTAATTATCTCTGATAACTCTATAACTTGAATTATTTTTATTATATTATGCAACTAATTCACGTGACATTAGTAACTTTTCAATAAATAGTGAGACTAACTTTTTGGTTACATTGTTGTTGTAGAATATACTTTTTAAGGTTAGTTTTTTTTTGTAAGGAAAAAATTCCAGTTTGTCATTAATTTGACAGTAAATGTAAATAACCTTATTTTATTATTTTTGCTAATTGAGTTACAATAATTAAAAGTGCGTCGTCAAAGAATAATATGTATATTCTGATTATAGAAGAACACTTATCAATTCACATAAAAAAAATCTCTTCCCAAACTTGAAAATAAAATCTAAATATGTAATGGAAAAGTCTTAATTGAAACCATTTTGTTAATGTTTCTGTATAACTTATTATTGATTCTTTTATAATTATTATACTCAATAGCAATGCACCTAATATTCGATCCTCATTGTGCACCGCACCGCATTGGCAACCTAATCTAGCAAAGAACAATTTGTATGGTGGTCGACACTGAAAATCGTGGAATGGATGTTTGTTAAAATCTTGAGGAAGCATTGTCAGTTTTTAGGAAGGTTGGCAGTAGGTACTGATAATTATTCTTTAGGGAACAAACTTTTGACCGAGTATTGAGGAAGTATCTACGAAATTCCGGGGAAGTCTTGAGAAAATGTTGAAGTAAGGTCGAACTGAAATCTTGGTGCACGTGAAATATCAAAGGACCAAATTTTTTATGCAAATTGTTAGACCTATCTCTTTTGGAGTTACATTTGAAATAAATAGTTTTTAAGGGCCAAAAGGGATTGAATATCCCCAAAAGAATTTGTAAGTTAGCACAATTGCGAAAAAAAAAAATTCTCTGGCAGTCTCACTAAATTAATCAGTTTCACAATCTGAAAAGTTTCTTTCCTATTCTGATTCCCCAATGTAATCATTATACATAATAGGAGGTTAATCGTTAACGTCACAAATACCAATAAGTTTTGCGAAATCTTGTGTCTCACAGTTTCTAATGCAGCTGGTCCAAAAGATAACTGTACACAATGTCAAAGATTCTTTCCATAAATTTGCAACCTCATCTTTAGATGTAGGCTGCGAATTTATGTGTTTATCATAATGAGACTTACACCTCGCCCATGCCATTTGCATTGGGTTGTATTCGCAGAGGTATAGAGGTAGTGTAAGAACTTCATGTCCTGATAATTAAAGTAGTTCGTCAATCACGTAACATTTGTCAGTGTCTTGTCGCAAAGGTTGTAAAATATTACAACGTTTGCGACAATAGTCTGAAGTTGTTTTTTTTTTTGTAAAACTTATCAAAAGTATCGTATTTGTTGCTTTGTTTTAGAATATGTTGGTGGTTTATCCATTCGCATGCATTGAATGATACGGAGAGTTATCCATAACCACCACACATTTTCGTCAAAGTCTGACAACACAAGAATGAGCTGTTTTTCAGTCCACTCTATAAAAAGATCTCCTGTCATTGTCTTGTGATAGTCGCGGTCGTTATTTTTACCGACTAGTAGTAAGTCACAGTTGGGTAAAAATACTGAATAGTTCCCGTATGTAGCATGGTAAATCTTTTACCTTCACTTTTTAATTTAGCTGGATAACTCTTCAAATAATGTTGATATCCCATATTGATATATCCAAGTGTCGTCCAAATAAATAAAGTTAACCTGTTCACTAGAATTTTGATTTTTAGATCTTTTCTGAGAGTGTAATTCCAAAAGGGTTCATTTTTTGTTTAATTTTTTTTTTAGGCAATGATTACGAAAAAGATGATTCGACGGCATCTTCTGGAGCCGTAAAGTTATACTTTTTTGTACACATCTGTCAAACTCTACTTTGGGGGACTGATCTTTCAAACTCTACTTTTTGGGTACTGATCTGTTTGAATTTGACTCACGCCTCGGTCACAAACAACAGATGCGTCCAAAAAAGATAACGTTTATGGCCTCGGTACATAAATTACTATTTTTGTCGCTTCCTTTGATTTTTTTTTACTTCCTCTTCTGATATCTGAATGTTACAGAAGAAAAATCCTCCACTGTGTAGACTAGCTTTTCCCAGATTTTAACTTTGACAAATAGAAAAATTAAAAAAAATCAAACACTATGACTCCAGACGGCATGCAACTGTAGGCCGACGTAAATTCGTTCCAACGTTGGTCCATGTTCGTCTACTTGGCGAACCCTCGACGAGCGCGAACGTTGGCCTTGTATTGAAATTTTGTCAAGATGTTGAAATATCAGTAAGGGTTTTTGAGTCATAATATGAGTTGGCAAGCAAATGTTCCCCAAACTTCATAATATTGGTAGAAATCAGCCTTCATCTAGGACGTTTATTCAAGTGTTATTGTAAAGAGCAAGCAAACAAAGAGCACTACTAAGAGCCAAAGTGAAATATGTATGTAATAAAAATATTCGTCGGAATGTAAGTAAAGATCGACATTAAATTGAAAAGAAAGCTCGTGTCAAAAGGAATGCAAGAAACCAAAAATGTCCAGGGCCAAATAAATGCGAGAGCTACGACAGCGTCGAAAACTTGACGCGTATGTCCCTCATTTTTACGGAGACTAATGTTTCACGCCGACAGCGACAGCGCCGAGCTTTTCCGCTAGTTTATAAATAAAATGCTGTTTGTTGGTAACCGCATCACTTGAGAACGGCTGGACCGATTTGGCATTTTTTTTACATATTTGTAATAGTCTGAGTGGGGATTTTAAGGAAAGAAAAATTGGTAAAGTCATCCGGAAACCTTTCCAATTATTTCTTTCCGTAAAAACCTTACCCGGGCCACTGCGAATATTCTAAAAAAATGCCAAATCGGTCCAGCCGTTCTGAAGTGACGAATCGATATAATAAAAATCGGCCAAGTGCGAGTCGAACTCGCATCCGAAGGGTTCCGTACCACCGTATAATATTTAACACAACATATATTTTTTTAAATACTTTGGTCAAAAAAAAAACGCCGAAAAAACAGGCTTCTTGTATGGGGAACCCCTTTAATTTATTTTTATTATTTGTTGTTATAGCGGCCGTAGTAGTACACACTCTATGAAAATTTTAAGTGTCCACCTATTACGATTCAAAAGATACAGCCCTGTAACAGACGGACAGACGGACGGACAACGTAGCCTTAGTAATAGGATCCCGTCGAAACCGTTTGAGTACGGATCTTAAAAATGAAATGCTTTTCGTTGGTAAGCGCACCACTTGAGAACGGCAGGACCGCGATATCGCAATTTTTTTTTATTTTTGTAATAATCTTGATAAGGTTTTTACGGAAAGAAAAATTCGGAAAAACTGCAAAAACATAATTTTTGTATGCACTCTCGATTATACCTGACGATAGAAACGACATATTTGGTTCATTCTTTTTTTGTTTTGTTCGTTGTGTTCCCGGAATAGAAATAACTCAATTGAATGTTTTCAATTGAAAATAACATTCGGAAGATATGGAGGAAAATCTGGAAAACCCATTCCAGGCTAAATTAAAATAAAATTACATGTTGTTTCGCGATATGTCCAAAAACAAATTTATTGAAATTTGGACACGACAGTGTCTGTCGGGTCAGCTAGTTATTATAAACTGCCTTAAAAACAAAAGAAAACAAAAGGTTAGAAATTAATGCTGTAGCAGCTTGCCCACTGACCAGAAAGTTTTTCCGGTCTTCTTTTTTCTAAAAAATATGCGATATATAAGAAATATGCTTAGTATTTTTGTGTATGTTTATCCTCGACACGGTAATGTGATAGATTAAAATCATTCGAGTGACCCAAACATTTTCTGTTATTTCAATACGAAAGTATCTAAAATTTTAAATTATAGGAAAAGTTTTCCCCTCTCCGGTTGCGCTTGGTAAAAATTATTTCATTAATACATAGGTCTTGAGTATACTCTCCTAAGTGCCCTGGAACTGCCGGGCTCATGAACGCCCCATAAGTATCCCGGGCTAAACAACGATACAACTATAAGTATATATATACATATATACATATATACATATATATATATATATATATATATATATATATATATATATATATATATATATATATATATATATATATATATATATATATATATATATATATATATATATATATATATATATATATATACATACCCAGATATCCATACCAAGCCCGACAAACACCACAGGCACTCAGAAGCCCGCCCTTTCCTTTATAGTTACAGATATATTTGCTGGATATATAGGTTTTATATCACCACATTAATCAGCGCAACCTGAGAGGGGTAACTTTTTGTTGACATACAAATAATTCTATGTTTCTCAGATTTTACGAAACCACACATGCTCTGCTTACTATAACAATCCCGTTTGTATAAAAAAATGTATATCACGTATTATACGAAGCCAAGCGGTGTTGCCAGCATTTCCACCACAAATGTAGACTAAATTAATATTGTATGCTGACTTATTATTCAACAAAATTGTATTTTTTTTAAGTGTTTCTTAAATTATTTGTTTGGAATCGGGCACCTGTATTTTCTTGGCAATATATTGATAATGAATAATAATAATGAATGACAATGACAGCAAAATTATTCATAAAGGTAGTTCCAATTTCTTTTATTTACCCGTCGTCCCACAGGTAGGTGCAGAATAACAGGAGCCAACTGGTAAGGCCTATCAAGTACAAATTATTTATTGCTATAATATTTAACTGGGTAAACAATTTTAAATAGGCCTTTGTCATTTATAAACTATAAAAGTACTGTTTATAAAACTAACAACTTACTAAAGTCCAAAGTTTTGTGCCTCTTACATTATTTACAACATCCCCTTTTGTTTCTGCTGTTCTTGAGGGAATTCTATTTCTGCCTCCCCTCATACCATCTCACGAATTTTTCGGAACAAATATTGTGTTTTTTTCGGCCTTCGTCTCAATTTAGTTATTTTCCAGTCGTCCAAATCGGCTGGAAAACGATATTTGCCTGCCTAGGCTAGAACATGGAAACTAGGGATTTTTCAATGCAAGCTTTTATGTTCGTTGGATTTGTCACCGCCCCGAATAGCAGAATAACTACCATTAAAACATCGGAAAAATTACAGGGGGGGGCCCTTGGTATAGGACAACGACAATAACAAAACCCCCTTCAACAGAGGGGCCTAAGGGGGCCGTTTAAGACATGGGGGGGGGTCCTTTTGACATGTAGAGCCCTTGAAACAGGGGGGCCCAAAGGGGCTCTTTGAGACACGAGGGCCCCCATGCGTTATGAGGCCCCCTTAGACTTGTGGGGGGCCTTGCGATATGGGGGCCCAAGGGGGCTCTTTGCGACACGTGGGCCCCCATGAGGCATGAGGCCCCCCTACAAAGGTGAACAATGAAAATCTTTTGTCGGCCGAAAAAGTTTCGTTTATCACAAGACCCGAAACTGTTTTGCAAGTGCTTGCACTTGTGAAGTCTCGGCTACGCCTCGACTCCACAAACTGTGCTCGCACTTGCAAAATGACATTTTCTGGCCTTGTAATAAAATATACTATTATCGTTCGACACTGTCAGAATTTTCAAATTTTCACTTGTGTAAACACTCTCTGTCATGAAATAATGAAAATGACAGATAAACGTCACACAATTTTTAGGGATTTTAAGCAATTTAAAGGCTTTCCGGGGTGGTGTCGAACGATAAAACGTTGTATTACACTCGTCCCTGTGTAGATTGAACGCTTTATCCCACTCGGGGTCACAAAAGCACTCGTTTCACTCGTGCTTTTATAAACCCCTTGTGGGATAAAGCGTCCAATTTACACAGGAACTCGTATAATAAACTACTAATTGTATTCGTTTTGTGAAACACATAATGCGTAATGAAATACATAGCAACATACATAAATTTTGCATCGTATGTATTTAATTTGGCAGCAGTCAACCTAACCTCAAAATCTGATGTAAATTTGTACTTTTTTTCATTTCGGCATTCGCCTCGGGCTGCAAAAATTCGCCCTCGCCCCTGAAAAGTGTAATGACAGCGCACTCGTATGAAATATACTATTACTACCGTCCAAGAACTGTTATTTATGAAAAATAATTACGATAATTTAGGGTAAAATGAAGCTTCAGTAAATGCTTCATTTTGGTGCAAACAAGTTACCTTGTCGCACGGGTTCGCACGGGTGAGGCCTGTAAGAACAAAATATTTTGTTTAATTTTGAGATTTATGCTAAATACTACTTTAAACTACTTTCTAAGTCAAGTTTAGACAACAAGCTCTTAAAAACATAATTATTGCTAAAATTTCGGAACTGAAGCGTTTCGGTAAAATTTTTATATATCGGCGTTTTATAACGCCTATTTACAGCCAAATTGTGCTAAAATACTTACAAAGACATTTTTTACATGTTATTGCTCAATTAAAAGTCAAGGTGGTTTGATGTCTCCAACAATACCCTAAATTCTAAAATTAATAGAGTATGTTCTTAACAACTCTCCTGCGCTTATTTGCGTGGAAATCAAGTCAAGCTTTTGTCCGTACAAAGAAAACAGTACAAACAAGCGTTTTATAGAAAATTTACTGTGACTTATGCTATTTTTTTAGTAAAATACTATTGATATTTTAACTAAAAATCCTCAACTGTCGAAACAGAAAAAAAAAATCGGAACTGAAGCGTTTGGCTGAAATTTCTATTATTTATTTATTTTAAAGACACGTATTTGCACATTTGACAACAGTGTTTATTACAGTCCCAGAATGATTATTTATACCACATTAAATTTGTAGGGACTTGGTAGTTTACATATCTATATAATAACAGTCGTGTTAGTGCAAGTCGGACTCGCACACGAAGGGTTTCGTATCACCGTACAATATTTATTTAAGACTAAATTTTTTTTATTATTTTTATTATCTGTTGTTATTACGGCCATAGTTGTCCGCATTCTGTGAAAATTTCAAGTGTCTAACTATTACGGTTCAAAAGATACAGCCCTGTGACAGACGGAAGGACGGACAGCCGGACAGCTGAGCCTTAGTAATAGCACTTTTGGGGTACGGAACCCTAAAAATGAAATGCTGTACCTACGTTGGTAACACACTTGGCAACACTTGAGAACGGCTGGACCGATTCGGCTATTTTTTTTAGAATCCCCGTAATGGTCCAGGTCAGGTTCTTACGGAAATAAAAATTGGGAAAGATTTGCCGGAAAATTGGAAAATCTTTATTTCCATAAAAACATTACCTAGACCATTACGAATAGGTACTCAAAAAAAAATTGCCAAATCGGTCCACCTGTTCTCAAGTGATGCGTTTACCAACGAATAGCGTTTCATTTTTATATAATAGACTGGAAAAGTCGTGACGTCACTGAGAGTGGGGACTTTTCAAAACAAACGCACGTGCTAGTGACGTGTCAACAGCTGACTGGAAATAGTGAGGTTACTGTCATTCGCTGTAATTTTTTTTGGAAAATTTACCCGGAAAATTAGAAAATTCGGGAAAAACTGAAATACACTGCACGTGCGTAAATGTTGAAATGGTGTATTTGTAGGCGCATCACTTGAGAACGGATGAACCCATTTAGCTAATAATTTTTTCCTCATATTTGTCATAGTCCAGATAAGGTTCCTACGGAAATAAAAATTGTAAAAGTTGCCCGAAAAATTGGAAAATTCGGGAAAAACTGAAAGTGATTTTTTCTATGGGATTTTTATATAAATTCACAACCATAACTCACGATTCGAACGATGGATATGCCTAATTCTTTTTTTGTTTTGTTCGTTATGGTCCTGGAAAAGTTTTCGGGAAAACCAATTATAAATAAAAGTCGGAAAATTAGGAAATACTGCAAAATCATGATATTTGTATGCATTCTCAATCATAACTGATGATAGGAAAGACCTATTTTTTTGTATTGTTCGTTCTGCTCCCGGGATGTGAGCTTTTTTATTATTATTTATTATTAAGTTTTAAGTTGTCATAAAAAATGTCTCCAAAATTTAGTTGTAATTAAAGCAATGGTGTATTGAAGGGTTAAAAAATAGTTTTAAGGATGCTTTTAAAATTTGGCCTTGTTTAAAACAATTTAAAAATTATAAACAGTGTCAAATATTTAAAAACCACCTTTTTTTAAGTTTTTAACCCATAAATACACCTTTGCTTTACAATCAAATTAAAAACACAACACAATTTAAAGCAGTGTGTGTAAAACACACCCTTAAAACAATTATTTTTAACCATAAATACACCCTTGCTTTTATTACAACCAAATATTAAACCTAATTTAAAAGGGTAAAAGGGTACCAACATTTTAAATCAAAAAAACACAAAATTAACATAATCCGCCTCCGGAAAAATAAAAATCTGGCAATAATATCCCATTTCAACGCACTGTTGCGCCTAAACGCCGACAAAAAAATATGGTAGGTTAGACCTGTTAGACCCAATTCGTATTCCACCTCAAAAAACATAAAGTATCAAAAACCCAAAACTAGAAGAAAATTTGTTAAGCAGGACACCTAAAACCTTTTGTGACTGGAATGATGGGTTCAAAAACCGTTTTAAGGGCGTTTTTAAATATCTGACACTGTTTATAATTTTTAAATTGTTCTATAAAAAACGTTTTAAAAATTTGGTTGTAATAAAAAAACTGAGTATTTAAGAGTTGAAAAAACGTTTTAAAGGTGGTTTGACATTAAAATATAATTTTAAAATTCTCAGATAAGAGCTTTCTGAATTGTTACCGCTAAATCATCTTTTCGCTCGTAGCGTTAAATATCTCCAATATTACATTAAATGAATAAAAGAGTGAATGCGCTGTTGTCACATGAGCGGGATTCCTATTATGCATTAAACATCTTAAGGTCGGGCATCATCGACAAAGTATCGGCAGTAGATATACAGTTTTATACAAATCTGTCGTGCGCCCCCTACAGTGAACTTCAAAAACTAAACGTGTGTATTTTACGATATATGGTGACTTTACCCACCAAATGAAAATTTTGCCAGTAGATGGCTTTAGTCGTATCAATAAGAAATAACTCGGATATACACGTGAATTTTACGAAGCCCAAAGTCGGGCTTCGTAAGTAGGTGTCGGGCTTGGTATTACTTTCCAACATAGCATTTTGGGCTTGACATTGCCGCCGTATATATATATATATATATATATATATATATAGACATATACGGCGGCAATGTCAAGCCCAAAATGCTATGTTGGAAAGTAATACCAAGCCCGACACCTACTTACGAAGCCCGACTTTGGGCTTCGTAAAATTCACGTGTATATCCGAGTTATTTCTTATTGATACGACTAAAGCCATCTACTGGCAAAATTCTCATTTGGCGGGTAAAGTCACCATATATCGTAAAATACACACGTTTAGTTTTTGAAGTTCACTGTAGGGGGCTCATGACAGATTTGTATAAAACTGTATATCTACTGCAGATACTTTGTCGATGATGCCCGACCTTAAGATGTTTAATGCATAATAGGAATCCCGTTCATGTGACAACAGCGCATTCACTCGATTATTCATTTAATGTAATATTGGAGATATTTAACGCTACGAGCGAAAAGATGATTTAGCGGTAACAATTCAGAAAGCTCTTATCTGAGAATTTTAAAATTATATTTTAATGTCAAACCACCCTTAAAACGTTTTTTCAACTCTTAAATACTCCGTTTTTTGATTACAACCAAATTTTTAAAACGTTTTTTATAGAACAATTTAAAAATTATAAACAGTGTCAGATATTTAAAAACGCCCATAAAACGGTTTTTGAACCCATCATTCCAGTCACAAAAGGTTTTAGGTGTCCTGCTTAACAAATTTTCTTCTAGTTTTGGGTTTTTGATACTTTATGTTTTTTGAGGTGGAATACGAATTGGGTCTAACAAGTCTAACCTACCATATTTTTTTGTCGGGTGAACCGTTTAGGCACAACAGTGCGTTGAAATGGGATATTATTGCCAGATTTTTATTTTTCCGGAGGCGGATTATGTTAATTTTGTGTTTTTTTGATTTAAAATGTTGGTACCCTTTTACCCTTTTAAATTAGGTTTAATATTTGGTTGTAATAAAAGCAAGGGTGTATTTATGGTTGAAAATAATTGTTTTAAGGGTGTGTTTTACACACACTGCTTTAAATTGTGTTGTGTTTTTAATTTGATTGTAAAGCAAAGGTGTATTTATGGGTTAAAAACTTAAAAAAAGGAGATTTTTAAATATTTGACACTGTTTATAATTTTTAAATTGTTTTAAAGAAGGCCAAATTTTAAAAGCATCCTTAAAACTATTTTTTAACCCTTCAATACACCATTGCTTTAATTACAACTAAATTTTGGAGACATTTTTTATGACAACTTAAAACTTATAAAAAAGCTCACATCCCGGGAGCAGAACGAACAAAACAAAAAAATAGGTCTTTCCTATCATCAGTTATGATTGAGAATGCATACAAATATTATGATTTTGCAGTATTTCCTAATTTTCCGACTTTTATTTATAATTGGCTCGAACTTTGTTTTCCCGAAAACTTTTCCAGGACCATAACTAACGAAACAAAAAAAGAATTAGGCATATCCATCGTTCGAATCGTGAGTTATGGTTGTGAATTTATATAAAAATCCCATAGAAAAAATCACTTTCAGTTTTTCCCGAATTTTCCAATTTTTCGGGCAACTTTTACAATTTTTATTTCCGTAGGAACCTTATCTGGACTATGACGAATATGAGGAAAAAATTATTAGCGAAATGGGTTCATCCGTTCTCAAGTGATGCGCCTACAAATACACCATTTCAACATTTACGCACGTGCAGTGTATTTCAGTTTTTCCCGAATTTTCGAATTTTCCGGGTAAATTTTCCAAAAAAAATTACAGCGAATGACAGTAACCTCACTATTTCCAGCCAACTGTTGACACGTCACTAGCACGTGCGTTTGTTTTGAAAAGTCCCCACTCTCAGTGACGTCACGACTTTTCCAGTCTATTATATAAAAATGAAACGCTATTCGTTGGTAAACGCATCACTTGAGAACAGGTGGACCGATTTGGCATTTTTTTTTTTGAGTACCTATTCGTAATGGTCTAGGTAATGTTTTTATGGAAATAAAGATTTTCCAATTTTCCGGCAAATCTTTCCCAATTTTTATTTCCGTAAGAACTTGACCTGGACCATTACGGGGATTCTAAAAAAAATTGCCAAATTGGTCCAGCCGTTCTCAAGTGTTGCGCTTACCAACGTAGGTACAGCATTTCATTTTTAGGGTTCCGTACCCCAAGAGTGCTATTACTAAGGCTCAGCTGTCCGGCTGTCCGTCCTTCCGTCTGTCACAGGGCTATCTTTTGAACCGTAATAGTTAGACACTTGAAATTTTCACAGAATGCGGACAACTATGGCCGCAATAACAACAGATAATAAAAATAATAAAAAAAATGTAGTCTTAAATAAATATTGTACGGTTATATATATATATAGACATATACGGCGGCAATGTCAAGCCCAAAATGCTATGTTGGAAAGTAATACCAAGCCCGACACCTACTTACGAAGCCCGACTTTGGGCTTCGTAAAATTCACGTGTATATCCGAGTTATTTCTTATTGATACGACTAAAGCCATCTACTGGCAAAATTCTCATTTGGCGGGTAAAGTCACCATATATCGTAAAATACACACGTTTAGTTTTTGAAGTTCACTGTAGGGGGCTCATGACAGATTTGTATAAAACTGTATATCTACTGCAGATACTTTGTCGATGATGCCCGACCTTAAGATGTTTAATGCATAATAGGAATCCCGTTCATGTGACAACAGCGCATTCACTCGATTATTCATTTAATGTAATATTGGAGATATTTAACGCTACGAGCGAAAAGATGATTTAGCGGTAACAATTCAGAAAGCTCTTATCTGAGAATTTTAAAATTATATTTTAATGTCAAACCACCCTTAAAACGTTTTTTCAACTCTTAAATACTCCGTTTTTTGATTACAACCAAATTTTTAAAACGTTTTTTATAGAACAATTTAAAAATTATAAACAGTGTCAGATATTTAAAAACGCCCATAAAACGGTTTTTGAACCCATCATTCCAGTCACAAAAGGTTTTAGGTGTCCTGCTTAACAAATTTTCTTCTAGTTTTGGGTTTTTGATACTTTATGTTTTTTGAGGTGGAATACGAATTGGGTCTAACAAGTCTAACCTACCATATTTTTTTGTCGGGTGAACCGTTTAGGCACAACAGTGCGTTGAAATGGGATATTATTGCCAGATTTTTATTTTTCCGGAGGCGGATTATGTTAATTTTGTGTTTTTTTGATTTAAAATGTTGGTACCCTTTTACCCTTTTAAATTAGGTTTAATATTTGGTTGTAATAAAAGCAAGGGTGTATTTATGGTTGAAAATAATTGTTTTAAGGGTGTGTTTTACACACACTGCTTTAAATTGTGTTGTGTTTTTAATTTGATTGTAAAGCAAAGGTGTATTTATGGGTTAAAAACTTAAAAAAAGGAGATTTTTAAATATTTGACACTGTTTATAATTTTTAAATTGTTTTAAAGAAGGCCAAATTTTAAAAGCATCCTTAAAACTATTTTTTAACCCTTCAATACACCATTGCTTTAATTACAACTAAATTTTGGAGACATTTTTTATGACAACTTAAAACTTATAAAAAAGCTCACATCCCGGGAGCAGAACGAACAAAACAAAAAAATAGGTCTTTCCTATCATCAGTTATGATTGAGAATGCATACAAATATTATGATTTTGCAGTATTTCCTAATTTTCCGACTTTTATTTATAATTGGCTCGAACTTTGTTTTCCCGAAAACTTTTCCAGGACCATAACTAACGAAACAAAAAAAGAATTAGGCATATCCATCGTTCGAATCGTGAGTTATGGTTGTGAATTTATATAAAAATCCCATAGAAAAAATCACTTTCAGTTTTTCCCGAATTTTCCAATTTTTCGGGCAACTTTTACAATTTTTATTTCCGTAGGAACCTTATCTGGACTATGACGAATATGAGGAAAAAATTATTAGCGAAATGGGTTCATCCGTTCTCAAGTGATGCGCCTACAAATACACCATTTCAACATTTACGCACGTGCAGTGTATTTCAGTTTTTCCCGAATTTTCGAATTTTCCGGGTAAATTTTCCAAAAAAAATTACAGCGAATGACAGTAACCTCACTATTTCCAGCCAACTGTTGACACGTCACTAGCACGTGCGTTTGTTTTGAAAAGTCCCCACTCTCAGTGACGTCACGACTTTTCCAGTCTATTATATAAAAATGAAACGCTATTCGTTGGTAAACGCATCACTTGAGAACAGGTGGACCGATTTGGCATTTTTTTTTTTGAGTACCTATTCGTAATGGTCTAGGTAATGTTTTTATGGAAATAAAGATTTTCCAATTTTCCGGCAAATCTTTCCCAATTTTTATTTCCGTAAGAACTTGACCTGGACCATTACGGGGATTCTAAAAAAAATTGCCAAATTGGTCCAGCCGTTCTCAAGTGTTGCGCTTACCAACGTAGGTACAGCATTTCATTTTTAGGGTTCCGTACCCCAAGAGTGCTATTACTAAGGCTCAGCTGTCCGGCTGTCCGTCCTTCCGTCTGTCACAGGGCTATCTTTTGAACCGTAATAGTTAGACACTTGAAATTTTCACAGAATGCGGACAACTATGGCCGCAATAACAACAGATAATAAAAATAATAAAAAAAATGTAGTCTTAAATAAATATTGTACGGTGGTACGAAACCCTTCGTGTGCGAGTCCGACTTGCACTAACACGACTTTTATTATATAGATATGTAAACTACCAAGTCCCAACAAATTTAATGTGGTATAAATAACCATTCTGGGACTGTAATAAACACTGTTGTCAAATGTGCAAATACGTGTCTTTAAAATAAATAAATAATAGAAATTTCAGCCAAACGCTTCAGTTCCGATTTTTTCTTTCTGTTTCGACAGTTGAGGATTTTTAGTTAAAATATCAATAGTATTTTACTAAAAAAATAGCTTAAGTCACAGTAAATTTTCTATAAAACGCTTGTTTGTTCTGTTTTCTTTGTACGGACAAAAGCTTGACTTGATTTCCACGCAAATAAGCGCAGGAGAGTTGTTAAGAACATACTCTATTAATTTTAGAATTTAGGGTATTGTTGGAGACATCAAACCACCTTGACTTTTAATTGAGCAATAACATGTAAAAAATGTCTTTGTAAGTATTTTAGCACAATTTGGCTGTAAATAGGCGTTATAAAACGCCGATATATAAAAATTTTACCGAAACGCTTCAGTTCCGAAATTTTAGCAATAATTTTGTTTTTAAGAGCTTGTTGTCTAAACTTGGTTTAGAAAGTAGTCTGAAGTAGTATTTAGCATAAATTTCAAAATTAAACAAAATATTTTGTTCTTACAGGCCTCACCCGTGCGACAAGGTAACTTGTTTGCACCAAAATTATTCCCTCTTGAAGCCTTTATTGAAGCTTTATTTTACCCTAAATTATCGTAATTATTTTTAATAAATAACAGTTCTTGGACGGTAGTAATAGTATATTTCATACGAGTGCGCTGTCATTACACTTTTCAGGGGCGAGGGCGAATTTTTGCAGCCCGAGGCGAATGCCGAGAGTCGCAATGAGGCCGAGCCCCTGAAAAGTGACAGGGCACGAGTATTGAATAGTGTTTTTTTTTTGTATTCGTTCCCGCAAAATGAGAAAAAGTACAAATTTACATCAGATTTTGAGGTTAGGTTGACTGCTGCCAAATTAAATACATACGATGCAAAATTTATGTATGTTGCTATGTATTTCATTACGCATTATGTGTTTCACAAAACGAATACAATAGTATATTTTATTACAAGGCCAGAAAATGTCATTTTGCAAGTGCGAGCACAGTTTGTGGAGGCGAGGCGTAGCCGAGACTTCACAAGTGCAAGCACTTGCAAAACAGTTTCGGGTCTTGTGATAAACGAAACTTTTTCGGCCGACAAAAGATTTTCATTGTTCACTTTTGTAGGGGGGCCTCATGCCTCATGGGGGCCCACGTGTCGCAAAGAGCCCCCTTGGGCCCCCATATCGCAAGGCCCCCCACAAGTCTAAGGGGGCCTCATAACGCATGGGGGCCCTCGTGTCTCAAAGAGCCCCTTTGGGCCCCCCTGTTTCAAGGGCTCCACATGTCAAAAGGACCCCCCCCCCATGTCTTAAAGGGCCCCCTTGGGCCCCTCTGTTGAAGGGGGTTTTGTTATTGTCGTTGTCCTATACCAAGGGCCCCCCCTGTAATTTTGTTTTAATGGTAGTTATTCCGCTATTCGGGGCGATGACAAATCCAACGAACATAAAAGCTTGCATTGAAAAATCCCTAGTTTCCATGTTCTAGCCTAGGCAGGCAAATATCGTTTTCCAGCCGATTTGGACGACTGGAAAATAACTAAATTGAGACGAAGGCCGAAAAAAACACAATATTTGCTCCGAAAAATTCGTGAGATGGTATGAGGGGAGGCAGAAATAGAATTCCCTCAAGAACAGCAGAAACAAAAGGGGATGTTGTAAATAATGTAAGAGGCACAAAACTTTGGACTTTAGTAAGTTGTTAGTTTTATAAACAGTACTTTTATAGTTTATAAATGACAAAGGCCTATTTAAAATTGTTTACCCAGTTAAATATTATAGCAATAAATAATTTGTACTTGATAGGCCTTACCAGTTGGCTCCTGTTATTCTGCACTACCTTTATGAATAATTTTGCTGTCATTATCATTCATTATTATTATTCATTATCAATATATTGCCAAGAAAATACAGGTGCCCGATTCCAAACAAATAATTTAAGAAACACTTAAAAAAAATACAATTTTGTTGAATAATAAGTCAGCATACAATATTAATTTAGTCTACATTTGTGGTGGAAATGCTGGCAACACCGCTTGGCTTCGTATAATACGTGATATACATTTTTTTATACAAACGGGATTGTTATAGTAAGCAGAGCATGTGTGGTTTCGTAAAATCTAAGAAACATAGAATTATTTGTATGTCAACAAAAAGTTACCCCTCTCAGGTTGCGCTGATTAATGTGGTGATATAAAACCTATATATCCAGCAAATATATCTGTAATTATAAAGGAAAGGGCGGGCTTCTGAGTGCCTGTGGTGTATATATATATATATATATATATATATATACCAACCGCAATATTCCAAACGAATATACAAGAAATATAAGTGTTCTCAGAAACAGGTTGATTCATCTTTTCACTTTTTGTTTACCCTTGAAAAATAAGGTTATTGTCACAATTTTTTCTGCTTTTTTGATTACCCTTGAACGGGGTGTTTTTCTTAAAATTTGTTGAGTGTGCATAGGGGAATAACAATTTTTTTTGCTTTTTGTTTACCCTTTTTTGCTTTTTTGAGGCAAATCGGGGGGTTTTCAATTTTTTCTGCTTTTTTTTGTTTACCCTTGAAAAACGGGGTTTTCGCAATTTTTTTCTTTTTTTTTTGTTTACCCTTAAAAAAACGGGTGTTTTTCTTAAAATATGGTGAGTGTGCAAAGGGCTTTTTTTGTTTATCCTTGAAAAACGGGTGTTTTTCTTAAAATATGGTAAGTGTGCAAAGGGGCCCTTCTAGTAGTTTGAATTAATATTCTGCTTATTAAGTTTGTAACGGTTCCGTTTCTTTGTTAGTTGTTAGTTTTTATTAAATAATTCAGTTAGCGTAAATTCAAGTATTTTTTAATATGTAACCGCGGAAAAAACAAAAGAAAGGTTGCTAGGAGTTTTTTGTTGTGGAAACGGTTTTTTTGGTAGAGAACTGACGAAGTAGAAACCTGGTTTGGTCAGCGTCTGGGGCTGGTTTTGATGGTGATTTTCCATTGTATTAGGGACCCTCTGGTATAGGAGAGGTATGTAGAGCGTTGAAGATCTAAACGGTTGCTGATTTAAGTCTCCTAGGGTCGTTGGAGTAGGCTTCGTTGGTCTAGACATCGCTGGTGTCGGCTGGTGTAGGCGTCGTTGGCATAGGCTGGTGTAGGCGTCGCTGGTACAGACTGGTGTAGGCGACGTTGGTCTAGGCATCGCCAGGCAGCAGTAGACGACGGTGGTATAGGACAGGAAGTGGAGGCATTGACTCTGGGGAATTGCTTGTCCCGCTCCACGTGTTCATATGTACTAGCCAAGGTGTGACCTGAGGGGCTACCAGTCAGAACTCACCGTGTTCAGGACGTTCTCCAGACACTGAGTACCCTTTCTTATTTTATTAGGTTAAGTGTTTTCTGCGTTTCATTTTACCTATAGGTTATAGAATTAGGATAATTAGATTATAGTTGTTGTGTACTCACTCCTTCAGAGTGTGGAACACCTTGTTTGTATGTTTTGTTTGTTTAATTATCGGGATCACCAAGCGCATTGACAGTGTTCAAAACATACCTAACCAAACATTCGGAATTTAATTCGCGTCGCTTGTCAGCGGACACGGCTGTACTAGGTTGTTTGCGTTGTATGGTCGAACACATAGCTATGTGCGGTACTAAATTTTAAATCTAAGAGCCGTTCTGCGTGACTGAAGAGACTGGCGATATTCCTTTTGAGTATTCAACTGCTGATTGTGCAGCTTCCAGCAGCAGCGCTGGGTGTTCTGTGGTTGATCCCGCCAAATTTTAAATTTTAATTATTTGTTCCGTTATTCGTTTGTGTTTTTATTGAATATATGTTTTTTGTGTGTGTCTTTTGTTTGTGTATAAAAAATCCCCTTTCCTCGCTAACCTCGGTTAGCTGGCGCCCAACGGAGCTCACCTTTTTATTTTAAGTAGACCCCGACCTACCGCACCGCTGATTAGGCAGCCGCGCAATTGTGTAAGTACGGGAAACGTTACACAAATTTTGACGCGACAACGTGGGGCGACTTTACTGTTAAAATAATTACTTGAGCATATCCCTTAACCTTTCCTATTTCCCATATACGCTAACAAGGCACACATTATTAGTAATCTGGAACTAGGACGAATATTCTTAGAAGTACTATAGGTCGATGTAGCGGTTTTGTTTTTTTCTTTGGAATTCGTTTGCGCTGTTATATAGGTATACTGACAGTTCTTTATCATGGCACTTTACGAAATGGACACTTATCTTTTAAAGTCGTATGAGGTCGATTATGAATTGAGAATACGAGGGGTGATAAATGATAAGCTGGACTGTGATACTAAGCGTCGGTACTTGAGTAGACAATTACGTAATGATTTATCGAGACCAGCGGTTGAACACTATGTTACGCCCAACTTTGTTTTTGACACGGAATGTAGAGAAGTGGATAAATCTCTAACCGAACTGAAGGAATTGACTAAGGACTTCGATGGCTTTAAGGTTTCAATGAACAAACGAATCTTGTCTAGAGTGAATCACGTAACGGGTAGATTGAATCGGTTTGAGTTAGGTACAGATGCAGACGGTACTATCCGAGCTTTTAGGGATGAGCGACTAATAATAGCGGCTTCACTAGATGAGTTGCGGTTGGAGAAAGTGGCAGCTCACCAGAATGATGGACCTGTTCAGTCAATCATTGCGAATGCTAGCGGTGGACCAAATGTGGTAATCCCACAGCCTACAATTCGTACGCCAGTACACAAGTGGTCGGTCGTTTTTGATGGTCGAAGCTCGACTGAGTCGGTCAATTCTTTTTTACAAAGGATCGAGGAGTTACGAGTGGCGAGAGGGACCACGAAAGTAGAATTATTCCAGGCGGCGGTGGATCTTTTCACAGGACAGGCGTTGATATGGTATAGGTCGATTAAGGACTCGGTACACTCGTGGGATCACCTGGTGCAGGCGCTTCGTCGCGATTTCTTGCCGCCGGATTTCGATGAGGAACTTTGGCGCGAGATACGTAATAGAACCCAGGGCGCTCAAGAAAAAGTGACTCTATACATAGCGGTGATGAGGAACTTATTTTCCCGATTAACGGATATACCTTCAGAGGAGGTTCAGTTGAAGACTATAAAGCGAAATCTTCAACCGTCGTATCAAGCGCAATTAGCTTTGTCTTGTATTGAGTCGATCAACCAATTATCAGACATGTGTAGATCGCTTGAAGGGGCGATGGTTAATGTTCAAAAATTTCAGCAACCACCGCGTCGAAGTGTTGCATTGCTGGAACC
Source organism: Diaperis boleti (assembly GCA_963583935.1). NCBI lineage: Eukaryota > Metazoa > Arthropoda > Insecta > Coleoptera > Tenebrionidae > Diaperis > Diaperis boleti. Next base: position 40,496,798 of record OY757245.1, on the reverse strand, counting down.
AGATTTAGCATACCACGGTGATGTAGCTCGTGCTAGGCAAGTGGCCACTACGTCGCCAGGAATGGCAAATGCAGGGCGGTCTGGACCTAAGTGTTACAGATGCCGACAGGTCGGACATTACCGAAAGGATTGCCCTATGCGAAGGACGACACCGGGTCCTGGGGAACTAAAATGTTACGGATGCGGAAAACCGGGCGTGATCCGTCCTAATTGTGACCGCTGTTCAAAAAACTAAGTCACCGGACACGCGTAGTTGTTACAGGCCCGCGTATCCGAAGTCAATCACAAAGCACCTGTAAAAATAAATGCATTAAGGCGGAATGGAGAACGTGGCTCAACAAAGTGGCAAGTTTTTATAAATTTAAAGAGTCTGGGAAGTCTAGGCCAACTGCTGTCGCGACTTCTGGTGAAACTCGATTGGTCCATACTTTTGGGGCGGTGTCTGAAGCTGTTCGCTCTGACATCTTGGCACCTTCTTCAGCAGAAATGACCCCTACAGTCGTAGCCGATGCATTGTTTGCCAAACAGCCCGCGGATAACCGACCATATGTACCAATTAGGATCTTCGGACGACAGGTGTCAGCGTTGCTCGATAGCGGTGCCAGTCACTCAGTTATAGGAGGACCTGGAATGGGGTTGGTGGATTTACTTGGACTCCACGTGTATGAATCGACGTCTTCTACAATAGGGACAGCTGAGGGTCGACCACAAGCTGTTGTTGGCTATGTTAATGTGCCGATAGAATTGGATGGTTCATGTAGGTTAGTTAAGTTTCTTTTAGTCCCGTCGTTGTGTCATACAATGATCGCAGGGAGCGATTTCTGTGCTATCTTTGGGTTAGCAATTGACTATGGGAAGCGTTCCATTCAAGTTGGCGGTCTTCGTTCCTCTGCACACCTTCAAAATAGAACTGTTGACGCTCTGAACACCATTTGTTCCAAAGAGGCGCTGGAAGAGACCGAGTCTCGAGAGCTGCAGGCAGTGATAGCCAAGTTTGAACAGTTGTCGTGGGAAGAAGGCACAAAATTGGGAAGGACCAACAAGATTACGCATAAAATCGAAACCGGAACTGCGCAACCCATCAAGCAAAGACACCACAACCTATCACCCTACATGTTAAAACACCTTAACGACGAGCTAGACAAGATGCTACAATTAGGAGTGGTTCGTCCCTCGTCTTCACCGTGGGCATCACCGGTTCTGCTTGTAAAGAAGTCTTCCGGAGAAATGAGGTTCTGCTTTGACGGAAGGAAGTTAAACGAGGTCACAAAACGAGATGCTTATCCTTTGCCCCTAGTGGACCAAATATTAAATAGACTGTCCGGAACTCGGTACTTGTCGAGTATTGACCTCAAAGCAGCGTTTTGGCAAATACCCTTGGAGAAATCTTCCTGTGAGAAAACGGCTTTTGTTGTCCCGACGCGTGGTTTGTTCGAATTCACGGTTCTCCCTATTGGTCTCAATAATGCTGCTCAAACCCAGCAGCGGCTTATGGACTCAGTTTTAGGACCTTCATTAGAGCCTTATGTCTTCGTGTATCTAGATGATATAATTATAGCAACCCCAACGTTCGAGATCCATTTGCGGGTGTTGAACGAAGTACAGCGGCGACTTAGTGATGCTAATTTAACTATTAATGTGTCTAAATGCGAGTTCTGTCGTCCTTCTTTGAAGTATTTAGGTTTTGTAGTAGACCGCGAAGGATTGCGGACGGACCCCGAAAAAGTGGCAGCAATGCTGGAATACCCCCTTCCAACTACTGTTACACAGTTAAAAAGATTTTTAGGCCTGTGTAGCTGGTATCGGCGATTCTTGGCAGATTTCTCCTCACTCACTGCTCCACTCACTGCTCTTACTAAAGGCAAACGAAAACGACAAGGCTTGGCATGGACTGAGGAAGCGAAGGATAATTTCCAGAAGATTAAGGAAGCATTAGTGTCCGCACCTATGTTAGCAAGTCCCGACTTCTCTAAAATGTTCACAATCCAGTGTGACGCGTCTGATCTGGGATTGGGATGCGTGTTGTCCCAAGAATCGGAGGATGGCACCGAGGTGGTGGTGGCATTCGCTAGCCGTACCCTTACCAATGCCGAAAAGAAATACACGGTCACCGAGAAGGAATGCCTGGCTGTCTTGTTCGGAATTGAAAAGTTCAGACCATATGTCGAGGGAGTAAGATTTAAGGTTATCACAGACCATTACAGTCTACTCTGGCTGAATCGCCTGAAAGATCCCACAGGTCGATTGGCACGCTGGGCTGTCAAACTTCAACAACACGACATGATATTAGAGCACCGAAAGGGTACACTTAATGTGGTACCGGATGCGTTGTCACGTGCACCCTGTGAGGTGGCGGCGATTTTAGACTTTAACCCGGCCGAATATCCAGATAAGTGGTACACCAAAATGTTTGAAGATGTGGGTAGGAGACCCAACGAATTTCCTGGTTGGATGATTAAGGAGGGTAAACTCTTTAAACATATGCCAGTGCAGTTTGGATTGCGTGGGAACTCACCAGACTGGAAACTGGTGGTGCCAGCGCCGTTGAGGGAAAAGGTATTAAAGGAATGCCACGACGACCCAACTTCTGCTCACCTGGGTATCTATAAAACACTTAACCGTGTCGAACAACTATATTATTGGCCGCGTATGAGGACTTCTGTGAAGACTTTTGTGTATCGTTGCCAAACCTGTGCAGCACAGAAGCAATCTAATCAGGCTCGCCCGGGGTTCATGGGGAAACAAAAACAGGTATCGTTGCCTTGGCAATTGATCTCGGTAGATTTGATAGGGCCGTTACCTAGGTCATCCAGAGGTAATACCTTCCTGTTAGTGGTTTCCGATTGGTTTTCCAAATACACTCTCTTACACCCACTGCGACAGGCAAGCGCGAACAGCATCGTTAAGTTCCTGGAGGAGCAAGTCATACTTGTGTACGGGAGTCCCCAGATTATTATGTGTGACAATGGTACCCAATTCACAGGAAAGTTATTTAAGAATTTGGCCACAGAATATGGATGTAAAATCTATTACAATTGCAAATATCACCCACAGGTAAATCCAGTGGAAAGGGTTAACAGAGTGGTAGGGACAGCAATACGGTCCTACATCAAGGATCAAAGGCACACAAAGTGGGATGAGAATGTTGCTAAGATTGGCTATGCTTTACGGACTGCAGTACATGAATCCACGGGATTCAGCCCTGTACTGTTAAATTTTGGCCGGATGGTACCAATAGATGGAAAGGTCTATGGCAGCCTAGAGCGCATTAGAGACGTCAACTTGGACCCCTACGATTTGGTAAAGTACAGGGAACATTTGTTAAGTTTGCCGGAACTTTACCGTGATGTGCAGCAGAAGCTCGATGAAGCATACAGAAAAAATTGTCATTCCTACAACTTGCGGAAACGTGATACACCAGTTTATCAGGTCGGCGATAAGGTGTGGAAAAGGAATCTTGTCCTGTCGGATGCTGCTAGACACTTCGCAGCTAAACTGGAACCTAAGTTCGTACTTTGTAAAGTAACCAAAGTCTTCTCACCATTATCGTACCAGCTAGAGGATGAGAGCGGGGTTGATGTCGGGAGGTGGCATACCAAACACTTGAAGCCGTGTGCGGGATCGGACATGGAAGTATGAAAGAATGGATCTATGATGAATGAGTGAAGGATGGGTGATCTCGTGAATGAAGTGTGCTTGATGGGTGAATGCGTTTCTATTTTTTTTTGATCGGTCATACGTTAGGTGGTGTGGTGTTTGTAATTCTCGGTATGGTCGTAACATCGGCTGCCACAAATAGATATTCCGACGAACTAGGCTATTGTTAACATGAAATTCAAGGCATGTATGAGTCTTAGTGCTCAGTTTTTATTTAAACTGAAAAAAAAAATCACAGGGTTATTTTTTTTTTAAAACAGCTAAAGGGGGTGTGTAACGGTTCCGTTTCTTTGTTAGTTGTTAGTTTTTATTAAATAATTTAGTTAGCGTAAATTCAAGTATTTTTTAATATGTAACCGCGGAAAAAACAAAAGAAAGGTTGCTAGGAGTTTTTTGTTGTGGAAACGGTTTTTTTGGTAGAGAACTGACGAAGTAGAAACCTGGTTTGGTCAGCGTCTGGGGCTGGTTTTGATGGTGATTTTCCATTGTATTAGGGACCCTCTGGTATAGGAGAGGTATGTAGAGCGTTGAAGATCTAAACGGTTGCTGATTTAAGTCTCCTAGGGTCGTTGGAGTAGGCTTCGTTGGTCTAGACATCGCTGGTGTCGGCTGGTGTAGGCGTCGTTGGCATAGGCTGGTGTAGGCGTCGCTGGTACAGACTGGTGTAGGCGACGTTGGTCTAGGCATCGCCAGGCAGCAGTAGACGACGGTGGTATAGGACAGGAAGTGGAGGCATTGACTCTGGGGAATTGCTTGTCCCGCTCCACGTGTTCATATGTACTAGCCAAGGTGTGACCTGAGGGGCTACCAGTCAGAACTCACCGTGTTCAGGACGTTCTCCAGACACTGAGTACCCTTTCTTATTTTATTAGGTTAAGTGTTTTCTGCGTTTCATTTTACCTATAGGTTATAGAATTAGGATAATTAGATTATAGTTGTTGTGTACTCACTCCTTCAGAGTGTGGAACACCTTGTTTGTATGTTTTGTTTGTTTAATTATCGGGATCACCAAGCGCATTGACAGTGTTCAAAACATACCTAACCAAACATTCGGAATTTAATTCGCGTCGCTTGTCAGCGGACACGGCTGTACTAGGTTGTTTGCGTTGTATGGTCGAACACATAGCTATGTGCGGTACTAAATTTTAAATCTAAGAGCCGTTCTGCGTGACTGAAGAGACTGGCGATATTCCTTTTGAGTATTCAACTGCTGATTGTGCAGCTTCCAGCAGCAGCGCTGGGTGTTCTGTGGTTGATCCCGCCAAATTTTAAATTTTAATTATTTGTTCCGTTATTCGTTTGTGTTTTTATTGAATATATGTTTTTTGTGTGTGTCTTTTGTTTGTGTATAAAAAATCCCCTTTCCTCGCTAACCTCGGTTAGCTGGCGCCCAACGGAGCTCACCTTTTTATTTTAAGTAGACCCCGACCTACCGCACCGCTGATTAGGCAGCCGCGCAATTGTGTAAGTACGGGAAACGTTACAAGTTCACCTTGTCAAGTTATTCTTCCTGTTGCAGTGCATCAAAGAATGCGCCTTAAAAAAATAAGTAAGGATGGAGTATGTATGAATTGTATAAATCCGAATGAATGGAAAATAATAATCAGAAATAGCTGAATAAACTATTGCGCATTTGATTTGTCTTTTAAATTGCCAAACAACATGAGATGAATGCGATATGTTAAATCTCACTTAGAGAAATGACTGGTGGCATAAAGAAATGAACGGGACAAGATTATCTATGTATGTATTCCGTTAAACAAAAAGTTACAGTTTATCTTACGACTACCTATTATTCTTTCACTCACTTCTGTTCCAAAGCATCGGCCATTCTTTGCTGTTCCACCAGTTTATAATAAATTTTTGTCTGCCATTCGTCATCACTAGGCAAAACGAAATCATAAGGTTCGTCAACTTGAAGAAATCCTCTTCCATCAGGCACATTCAACATTTTTTTTATCAACTGTGGAAGATTCGCGAATATGTTGCCATCTCCGAGAGCACTGAGGTTGACCCACAATTGATGTTCGTTTTCCTGTGCGTCACCCATCCTTGCACGATGTATAGCTGGCCCGAAAGAAAAAAAAACATGCGATTAGGACGGGAAAATAACTAATGGGAATTGAACACGCTACGCATGCCATACTTGTGACAATAATAAATGAGATAAGTACCTGGACGAATTATAAAAATATAGATGGTCTTGATAATAATTATGAGTGTCCTAAATTCAATTTTCATCAAAGTAATAAACTATGTGATAGTAGATTATGATAGGAGAGTTAAAAATCAAGATTTTATTTTGTACGAAGTATGTTTGCGAACAAAGAGTATGCCGTATACTTTGTTTTTTCTAGCAGTATTGCCGCAGACGCAGAAAGGAGAGGTAAAAGTGTAACAGTATAATTTTAAAATCTCTCTCTCTATATATATATATAGGTATGTAAAAGAAAACTATGGAAATATATTGAAAAAATCCATTTGTCGTGAATTTCTTGAAGACCACCTGTATTTCAAGACTTATTCACAATCTTCGTTCGCTTTCCGATTTCAGCTAACTCAGTTTAATGCTGAACAGGTTGACATAATAAATGTCGTGTATTGGAAAATATATTATAATTTGGTATCGATTTCCATTCAGAATTCATAGTTTTGTTTTGAATAAAAGAATTTTATAGTTCAGAAAAGAGATTAACTTTCGTTCAGCACGAATAGCCTGGAAATACCAAAGGATAATACATGTTTTATTGTAAATTCCATTTGAATAACTATGGCGACATTTTTTTTAATAAAACTGAATATCATGTACACACAATTCTGTGTTTTAGTTTTATATTTCAGCTTGATGAAGAATATAGAAAGTTCCAGCTGCTCTGTGAAAAACGTAATACATATTCAAATCTCTCGACAGTTATACTAGACCCTAGTCGTACCCGACTTTAACACGTGCATTTTGCATAATAGAACGTAGTCCTGTCTTTTATATCGGCGTCGTTTTCATCTAGACCTTTTAAAACGTGTTTATCGACATTTTACCTCACGATACACTACGACAGAATTTGTGGGGATTTTGCTCCCATCAACCGAAATTGGTTTAATTGGCAAAACCCATTTTTAAATTTAAAATTACAATTACAAAAATAATATACGTTTATAATACGTTAGAATGATGTAAAAATGATTTTGATATTAAAATACTGATTTATGATAGTATATTTAATAGTATATTTTGATATAAGTGTGTGAAGTATATTCGCCTGCGGCTCTTACCTTAAACCTCGCAAATCGTGCATAAAAGTCTTTCAGGCACGTGTATCATACACTATTTTATCTACGAACACTTCAAAAACAAAACAATTGTCTGGATCACTTTTGGTGGTAGATAGCTACTTTTAATCAGTTTTTCTCTAAAACACCAAAAACAATTTTTATTTCAACTGCCAACGCACGTTTCGCCAACAATGTTGGCATCGTCAGGGCGATGAGTAAACTTTAAAAACAGTTTAGTCATCACAAATACATAAGAAACAATATTTATTAACCCACTTTTTTGATATTTACATTGACCGTTATATTTTGACAATTAGTTATGTTTCTTATAATGATTGGGGTGTTATCGTTTTCTTTTTTATCAACTAGAATTTCTTTGTTAGTGTATACGCGCGCGATGTTGACGGCTGGATTTCTTAGTCTAAGCCAAAAATTTTTCTTGCAGTTTCCTTTTTATTTTCTATGGATTTTTCGATGTAACTTTCTGCTACTGTGGCAGATTTCTACCCAGCATGTCGTTTAACCGCGGAAATGTTTGCACCTGGTCACAATGCCTATTGGCTGTTTAGTGAATTTATTATTTTTATAAAAAACGAAAAATCGTTCATGGTCTGTTATCGGACATAAACAGGCTATTTCCGATAGCTTTGCAAGAAACTTGGAGTTTTATCTTTGTTGTCAACAACAGTGAAAGTTCTACGTATTTTATTCTTGCATTCCCGGATAGTTACTATTAAAGCTGTTCCTGCATCTTGAATATCATCTAACAAAATAACAGACAACTCCTGGCGACGACATGCGCCAGAAATCCCAAACAATGCCACAACCTGAAAAGATTCGGAATAACATACTTCTTAATTATTACCATTTTTAATTGTCTCACCATCATCATTAGAAATTGGTCACCAAGGGCTTCATACATGATTTTTTTTATTTCTTGCAAAGTGAAGATTTTCGATTTTTTTGGTTTGTAATTTTCTGATGTTCGTTTCAGAAACGTAATCAGCTTAGTAAATTTGCTAATGCCGATATTATTATTTAAATTAAATGTCGCCTTAAACATTGAATAATTTTTACTTTATTTTTCCTGCACCAATCTAAGAAATCTCTGTATGTATTCATGTACAGTTTTTAGATTTATCGGGTAACAAGTTTGCGGTCACATTACTAGCAATTTCCCCAATTTCTGGACGGGTACATACTACACTCAGCGGCACAAAATTTGATGCATCACTATTTTTCATCAAATCTTTTTTGTAATTGTTTCGTTTGATCAGATAATTTTCAAATAGGGATAGCATCTCTTTTCAATCATTTCAAGCGCAATAACAAAAATATATCGCCCGATAAACACGTCACTTTTTTGTCCACACTTCTTTGACACTTATATCAGTTTTTACATTCCCTGGTCACATTTTTCGCAATCTTCTTAAGAGTCCGAAAGTAACTTAATGTTTCTGAAAGCAAATATGTTCTTAAACCCAACGGACGCTGTTCAAGGTATTACTCTGATTCAAGAAGGTCGGTCGCAATACTACGCCGCACGAGTTCTTCGCGTTTCCAAATGTAGTGTTCAAAATGCTCTAGAACGGTTTCGAGAAACTGGAGACTACACTAGAAGAGCTGGATCAGGGAGAAAAAGATGCACAACAGACCGAGATGATTATTTTCTTACGTTACAAGTATTGGGAAATAGGAACACAACTGCTGTTAGTGCTCGAAACGCTTTAGAAGATGTTCGGGGTGTAGCTGTTTGTGCACAAACAGTGAGAAGAAAATTAGAGGAAGAAGGTCTAAATGCAAGAAAACCTGCAAATGGACCACTCTTGACTAGAGAACAACGCAGAGAGCGGTTGCGTTTTTTTTTTTTATTAACACGAAAATTGGGAAATTAATGAGTGGAGTCAGATTCTCTTCAGTGATAAATCCAGATTTTGCCTCAGATCACCATATGGCCTGCAGAGTGTGTGGCGTCGTACATGAGAAAGGTTTGCTCAGTGCAATATTGTACCAAGGCTCAGTTTTGGTGGAGGGTCAATTATGGCTTGGGGTGGTATCAGTTTGGAAGGTCGCACAGAATTAGTGACGGTGAATGGAGAAACAATGAATGCTGTGAGGTACATTAGAGATATTCTGGAACACATGTTATGCCCGATTCGTAGAAATTCATTAAAATCATGAATTTTTTTTGCATGCTTGAGCGTGTAGGTTCCTACCTGGAATTGACGAGTTGAGCCTACTACTATAATGGCACTATATACCATTTATATCACCGGGTTATTGTTTATTGTGTTCAATATTAAAAGCAAAAAATTGTGACCAGGACAAGCTAGAAGATTGCCAAATGGAGACTGATTGCACGCTGATTGCCATATAAACGCGCGTAAGTTAAGCGAAAGAAAGGACTCCGATTGTGACGTCACAGCGCATCACGTGGTGCAATGCTACCTGTAATTTACGTAGGCCTCGCCTACGGAGGACTATAAGAAGGAGGCGAAACGAGGTAGGCAAACCAGGGAGATTTTCGTCCCAACTTTTGTGTAGTTCTAAGTGTCCCGTATGAGGGCGCTGTGTACGTTATCGTCTCTATTTTTGTATGGATTTATATGGATGTGATCGGTTAAAAGTGGTTAATAGTTGGAATAAACAAAGTTTTGTGCGCTTTTCTTGTCAACAATGACTTCTACATCTATAAGCAGAACATGTTTTGTGCCCGCGTCCCGTACGGGTTATTTATCACAATGAAAGTGCTTGTGGTTCAAATGGTCATCCTGACTCAAGACTATTTGTTCAAATGTTCCCATTTAATTAAGCACTTATTCATTAGAAAACCACCTAAAGGGAGCAATGTTGAAGGTTCTGATATTATGTTGGAAAGCCTGCTATTGATAAAATTCTAAATTCTGAAGATAACAGTAAATTGGCGGAATAGTCTTGATCATATTTTAGACAATGGTGGTTTGTTTGATGTCAATATGTCTATTACTGATGGGAATTTAGGAGATCACAACTACAATATTCAACATACTTCCCATTTTGTTCTATCTTACATATCTGGATATGTTGCGAGAAAAGCGAGTAGATTTTCGAAATGTGAAAATTGTCTCCAAGCTTTAAAAAGTATAGAGTGCCAGGGCAATCAATTAATAACTTTGTTAAATAAAATGTTTCTCATGTACTCCTCAAACTCATTATAATTATTCATATCAACATTTACCAAAGCAATTATTCGGTTTTATCTTAATACACGAATGCATTTTATTTGTAAAAGATTTAATTGTATTGATAAGAATAATGTGGAGAAAACAAGATTTTTAAGAAAACAATATAAATTATAAAAAGACCTATAAGTACCATATCCTAGACGACATACTACGTGTGTTTTATCAGATATTATACCAGTTTTCATTTAAATATAATAATATTTATGTATTTTCAAATTTCAATAACCGGATAAACAGTTTTGTTTTGGAAAATTGTTCATCAACTTCAGTAATTACTCAGTCTTATTTTATAGCAACATTTCCTTATGGCATTAAAAAAAATTGATGGAAGCACTCAAATCTCGAGATTTTTATTCTTCAAATAAAATCTACAAATCTGATTTGTTCAATTAATTTATTTGATGAAGAATTATTCATTTACTGTTGGTGAAATCGAAACTATGAAAAAGTGTTTTTAGGTGTGCGTTTGTGTCTTTTTTAAGGAAATGCACATTTAAAAACATTACGTATAAATAGGTAGGTACTTGGTACTTGCTTTCAATTTATACATTGTAGGCTATTATTTCATTGACTTGGAACTTTTCACGTATACTACACTAGTTTTTTTAACAAATGTTTATTGAATTCACCGTATTCATTCTAATTTCAAGAAAATAAAAATTAATTTTCACGCACGTATCATTACGAAATGAACAAAAATAGCAGCACTTCGAACACTTGCGCCCCTTCTGGAGAAACTTGAAACTTGAATTACGCTCGCGAAACTGTGACCATTTTCGGTGCATTGCGTTTCGCCTCCTTCTTATAGTCCTCCGTAGCCTCGCCTATACAAAGCCAGTTGATAATATAAAGTACCGACACGGATGACATTGACAGCACCACTAACGATTTGAATTCCGCTCGGGGCGCTACGGTCGCGAATTTGTCACATTGACGCTCGAAATTTTGCCGACCGTTTGCCTATTTCGGATAAAAGCTTACTCCAGAAAAGCTACGGCAATTAACGACACAATAAGACGGCATTATTGCTGAATGACTTTTTAAAATTCGAGCGTCAATGTGACAAATTCGCGACCGTAGCGCCCCGAGCGGAATTCTAATCGTTAGTGGTGCTGTCAGTGTCACTAAATGTCATCCGTGTCGGTACTTTGTATTATCAACTGGCTTTGCGCCTATATGCTGTAGAGCGACATCTGTTTATACCTGTCATCCTTGCGAGCGACTGAAGGAGTGTAGACTCAAATTGTCGTCCTTGGTCTGTTGTGATCGTTCTGAGAGTACCAAAACGTGCTATCCAGCTTGCATAAAATGCTCGTGATACCTGTTCAGCAGTGATGTCTTCGATCGGTTGTATTTCTGGCCATCTGCTAAAGCGGTCGATCATCGTGAGACAGTACCTATAGCCCTCGGAGGTGGGTAGTGGTCCCACAATGTCGAGGTGAACGTGCTCAAAACGCTCATTGGGCACGGAAAACTGTTGGGGCGGTGCTCTGGTGTGCCGTTGGACTTTTGCTCGTTGGCACGCTATGCATTCTCTACACCATCTCTTGCTGTCTTTGTTAATGGAAGGCCACACAAATCTCTCCCTTAACTGTCTACTTGTAGCTCTATAGCTAGAATGTGACAAGTTATGTACTAATTCAAAAACAGGCTTACGTAATGGCTGTGGTATGTATGGTCGAATTCTATCGTTCTGTATATCTCAGTAAATTTCTGTGTCCTGTCCAGGTGGTGCAAACAACTTCAGGTATAGCGAAGTTGAATTATGTAATAATCGCTGAAGTTCTTCATCCTGGTGCTGTCCGGCAGCTAGCCTGTCTGTCTCGATGACAGTGGGGGTTGAGATTTCTGCTATTCTCGACAACGCATCTGCCACAGTGTTTTCTTTGCCTGCAATGTGCACAATGTCGGTGGTAAATTGACCGAGAAAATCCAACTGTCGTAATTGTCGCGGTGAGGCCTTATCGGATTTCTGTTTGAAAGCGAAAGTCAGTGGCTTGTGGTCCGTACGGATTGTAAAGTGGCTGCCTTCTACCATGTACCTAAAGAATTTAACAGCTTCATATGCTGCTAACAGTTCTCTATCGTAGGTACTATATTTCTGCTGCGTTGGATTAAGTTTCTTGGAAAAGAAGGCAATTGGATACCAGTTGTTAGTATCGTGCTGCTCCAATGTCGCACCAATAGCAGTTTCGGAAGCATCTACTGTTAATAAGAGGGGTGCATTGTCGGCTGGGTGACTTAGAAGAGCTGCTTGTGCCAAATCATCTTTGCACATCTCGAAAGCGCTCTCGGCTTCTGGAGTCCAAACTATTTTTCTTTTGTCGTTTTTCTTCACATCTCGTAACAGTTCTGTCAACGGTGTTTGCTTCCTGGCTGCGTTCTTAATGAAACGGCGGTAGAAATTTACAATTCCAATAAAACGACGTAATTCTTTCATCACTTCTGGCTTTGGAAATCTCTGGATGGCCTCAACTTTTATAGGAAGTGGCCTTGTCCCTTCAAGAGTAATTTGGTACCCTAAATATTCCATCTCTTGTACGCCAAAAACGCATTTGGCCGGGTTTACTGCGAGCCCATACCTCTTTAGTCTTTCGAAGACTTCTTTCAGATGTCTTGCGTGGGTATCTTCATCTGCGGACGCAATGAGAATGTCGTCGAGGTATGCAAAACAGTAGTCTAGTCCCTGTAACACAATATTAACAAGTCGCTGAAAAGACTGGGCAGCATTGCATAAGCCAAAAGTCATTCGTGTGAATTCAAAGAGACCGAATGGGGTGGTGACTGCAGTCTTCGGTATGTCCTCTTCGGCTATGGGGATCTGGTGGTACGCTCAAACTAGGTCCAACTTCGAATAAATGCTGGTGCCATGAAGTTTGTGAGCAAAGTCCTGGATGTGGGCAATTGGGTATCTGTCGGGGATGGTGACAGAGTTCAACCGACGATAGTCTCCACAAGGGCGCCAAGTATCTTCTTCCTTTTTGGGTACTAGATGAAGTGGACTCGCCCATGAACTGTTGGAGGGACGACAGATGCCTTGCTGCAACATAAACTCAAACTCGAGTTTAGCTGCTGCCAACTTTTTGGGGCACAAACGTCGAGGTCTTTCTGCAATCGGAACTCCGCGCGTTTCGATGTGATGTACGACCGGATGTAAAACGTCTTGGCATACTATTGTCTCTCGCGTAACTTCCGGAAACTGCACTAACAAGTGTTTATACTTACAACCTTTATCAACTACCGTAATGTTAGGAGTTTGACATGCATACACTTTACCTATGCTACAAAGTCTAGTGGTGTTGTCGATGAGTGCTCCTCGTTTAAGGTCCACCAGAAGGTCAAAGTGAAATAAAAAGTCAGCTCCGATAATGGCGTGTGACACATCCGCAATAATGAACCTCCACGTTAATTGTCTTCTTAAACCTAAATTTATCTCTATTAACTTAGTACCGAAAGTGCGTATCCTCGATCCATTTGCTGCGAACAGTTCAGTTGTGCATGTAGAGCTTGTGTTTGGTTTTCGAGGTAGCACTGAAACGTCGGCACCAGAGTCAACTAAAAATCGCACGCCCGTAATTCTGTCAGTCACAAAGAGGCGTTTTTGTGAAGATTCCGCCGAAGACGCCTCGCACAACGGTGGTACTCCTAGTTTCCCTGCTCATAAGCACATGGTTTGGAGCATTTTCGGGCTTTTCTTCCGAATCTTGTGTCGTAAGAACAAAGTCGTCCATTTTGTTCACGGTCTCTCGACACCGATCGCCCTCTGTTGGTGGAACGGTGGAAACGCGTGCGCGATCGGTTACGACGGTCGCTTCGGTCGGCTTTTAAGTCCTGCACCATCTTTGTCAGCTGCATAACCTGCTGTTCCAAGGCGGCCAAGGAGGTGGCGCTGCTGTTGCCGCTAGTTCCGGACGCTGTCGTTGATACAACCGCGGCGCTTGCATCGCCCGAATGCGCATGTCCAGCTTGACTATGAATGACCGAGATCGATCCGAAAGCGCCGGTAACGCTTACCTCCAACATTCTGTCGGCAATGGCAGCCATTTTGTCGATTTCGACGCCGTCACTCGTTGACAAGACCATCTGCACCTGTGATGGCATTCGCTGGAGCCATAGCGTTCTTAGGACGTCTTCAGACACCTTTTCGGCTGCTAGTGTTTTCTTTTCCCTCAGCAGCTGGGAAGGGCGACGGTCTCCTAAGTCGATTTCTGTTAGGAGCTTCCGTAGCCGTTGATCGTCCGATTCCGTCCGAGAAGATATATTTGAGAACTTTGTATTTAGACATTTAGTAGTAGTAGTGAATTCTCTAATGCTGAAGTCAGTACAGTCTTTACCGCATTTAATTTAAAATTTGGAAATCCATGGGAATGGTCCAATTGGTGATTAGTTATATTATACTCATAATGTGTTTCACTTACTGCTCCAGTAAAAAAAAATTTGGTATAACCCCTTAGAAAATTGTTTTAATAAACTTCAAAACACGCAATGTTACACGAAAATTATATGGAGCACTTTATGTTGCTCCTCCAGACTCGTCGAACTCTCAGTTCTGCACGTCACCTATAGAAATTCTATTAATTCAAAGAAATTAAACTAAGCAGAAATTAAACTTGAAATACAGAACGATAATAATCAGACTAAAGGTAATCCTCAAAATATGCACTAAACATAAATTAGCTCTCGAAGACATTCACCAACATGTGTGAAATTTTTCATTGTGCGGAATTCCGGCACCCATAATACACCGTTATTCACGAAACAATACGAGCCCACCGAAATTTTCGATGCAACCAACATTGCATTTGCACAGGTTACATGGATTAAGAAAAATAATTCTTCAAAAACTAACACATAGTGTGCGCAATTAATAATTAGGTATCAATAGATATTGTCAGTGTAAAAATTTTAAATTAGCAGTTTTAAAAATTTACTATGCAACTAGTAGATACGTCACGGAGGCAAAACAAAGGTGGATTGGCCTGTTAAGGTAAACTTTGTAAATTGACGGTGAATTGCATCTTGCAAGAACATTATTTGAATTTTAGACGAGCTGATCGAGAACCAACAAATCATTCCCTCGTGTGTAGTTGTCACTTCAAAGATGAGGATAGAGCTAATGGTCCTATCATATTTAAACATAATATTGGGAAGCAATTTAGCTTTGAGAACCCAAAGAAGAAGAGAAAAACAATTAAAAAGTGGGTATTTACAGAATTAAATGTAATGAAATAAATTAACAGCTTCTATTGTAACAGAAGCAGCTAGTGATCCTAATTAAGGAGACGATTGAGGCCGAAATTGAAAGGTTTCAGCAGATTGTTGTTTCACATGCAGAACCAGGACCTCTGTAATACAACAGCCTCCACAAATGGCAACAACAAAGGCAATATTAATTTGCTGTTGAATAAAGCAGAAAATTATTTCTTGCATACCTGCCTCTTTGATGCTCAATCCGTTGTTTTCAAATTTTGCTAATTTACAGTTTCTCTTAATAAAAGAAGTGGAGGAGTTGTACAAAGAATAATATTTAGGTATAAGTAGTAAATAAGTAATTACAGGTTTGTACATAAAGTTTTATTTTAGATTTAATTCACCAGAAATGTATAAGTATAATAAAACATTTCCATGGATGTTCTTTACTCACGCTTCAGTCCTACTAATCTTCACAATCATGCTGTCTGCTGGTGTCCAGATCATCAGAAAAGCTTTATTTCTGCACGTAAAGTGCAATTGCCCTTGAATTTGGTGATAGTAATAATGATCTTGATGTCTTCATCATGAAATTCGAGAATGTACTTTTTTATTTTTTGAGATCCTCGCTCAGGGACGTGGTGTTTCTCCACTTGTAAAGACATTTCACCTCTAAAATTCCACACCAGACGTTAACGGAAATAATATTTTGTAAGTGTCCTTCCCGAATCCAACGTGGATTGTCTTGAGCATAGGAATGACAATTATGCTAATTTACACCCCCGTTATTGCTAGAAGTAGCTTCATCGCTAAACAAGACATTTTGGAGAAAGTTTTCATCAAATTGGATTCTTTCCTCGAAGAAACGGCACAACTCTAACCTTTTGGGAAAATCGGTCACTTTTAGTTCTTGAACCAAGGTGATGTGGTGAGGATGGAATTTATTGGCCCTCAAAATTCGGCATACTGATGCCTGGCTTATCTCAACCATTTGTGCCACTTCCTTCTGCTCAATATGTGGTTCTTCTGTCACCATCTCTAAAACGGCTACTTCATTATGTTCCCCAGTTGCAGTCCTTTCCCTAGGCGTAGTAACTGGAGGCCAATTCAGTCTCAACTGTGCTTCTAATTTTTGAAAATTTTATCTGTTGGTCCTCTTCCTTCATGCATAAACCCTGCAGCAAGAGCAGCGTTTTTTCTGCATTCGCCATAAATTAAAAGCATGTCGGTTTTCTCGTCATACATTATTACCAAAACAACAATAAGGTCAAAATAGTTGACACTGATTGACAGTGACAGTATCTAATGTCATCTAATAAATTAATGTGCACACTATGTTTTAGTTTTAAAAGAAATTGTTTTTTAAATCCATGTAACCTGTGCAAATGCAATGTTGGTCGCATCGAAAATTTCGTCAGGGTCGTAGCGTTTCGTGAATAACCCAGTATTTACATACCTACACCAGAGTCTATTCCTCAACTTGCATCGTAGAATGTGTCTACACGTCGTCATACCTATAATAGGCGTACTAACAATAATAATATTGTTGTTCGAGTTTTGAGTTGGAAAACCTCACACCTCCCCAGTAATCGTAACGTTGAACCAAATTGAGCGCACCACAACATATGAACACGAATTTAGAGTTCCATTGGCAATGGTGTCGGTGTCAAATCTGCTGCCCAATCAGTCTAATTTCACGACGTTTTACTTTCAAATTTGCAATGTCAGTTGTGAATCATGCTGACACGCGAGAATGACAGCTTTCAGTGTGAAATTAACTCAAACAGTTCTTCTTGATCACGCTGTATTTATGTTAAAGTTTTTAAAAACATTTATTTCCTATGAACAAGTTTCTACGTTAAGTATGGTATACAAAGGCGATCTGGCAATGGACGTTCTAGAGGCATCAACTTTCGCGAAGCATTTAAACCAGCAGTTTCGATTGGAGCGCATTGAATGGGTTCCATATCCATAGTACCTACCCATAAGTCGACCCATATAGATGGCTAAAATTTATCGCATAATCAGTTCGCTTAGACTTCACTCTTACCGTCTTTGTTCTGACAGACGCTCAACAAATCGGTGAAGGAAGAAATTTTTGTTCTCCAATGAGTCAAAATGGTGTTTACGGTGCTCGTACAAACATGATAAGACGTCATGATTTTAATCATGATTTTATTCATCGACCTTATACCGGAATAGCATGCACAGGGGAGCCGAACATCTTTAGTCTTTAGGGCACTGGCCGGCACAATATTATATCGACATTGTGCTACGTTAAACTTTGTTACGGTATCCTCGACGATTAAAAGAACACATCTCACCCTGGCCGTCAAGTTCATCGCCAAGTCTCGCAAATAGCAATTCTGAAAGAACTTTGACAATGAATGAGCTGAATCATCTGACAAGGATCACCTATTTTCAAGCATGCCTCAAAGAAAAGCAGAGCATATTAATAGCTGAGGAAATCATACGCATTATTATTTTTTTCTACGGTCACCATTGTAAATAGCTAAAATTCTACGGTTGCGGTCAATAAAATATGAGCACTCATTTGACATTTTCTGACTTTTTCAAGAAATTTGGTAAATCAGGCTTTCACCTCAAGTCTAAAAATAAGGCTACGAAACTCACTTTTCACCATTTAATCTTAAAACTGGTTTCAGTAACGACAAATTAAACAATACGACGGTGTTGCGCGCTTTGGGTCGATTCTCACCTAAGCAGCGCAGAGCAGAGTGGAATTTTTTAAGGATATTCTCACCTAAGAGCCGTTTGACACTATACTTATTTCAGTACTGAATTCAGTACTCAAAATTCTCGTACTAAAAATTGTATGCGCGCACCGTTTTAGTACGAGAGAAGTTTCGTCCCTGTGTGCCACTATTATGAATTTTCAATACAATTTTTAGTATATACACATGCGCTCTAGCTCAGGTGCAGCTGTCAATTTTGTGGCAGTCAAACTACAAATGACGTACTCCTGCCGGTCTTACTGTTGTGGCATTCTTTATTATAATTATTTATCTACGGTGTATTGTGGGCGAATCATGAATACATCAGATACCTTCAGAACCAACTTTAAAAGCTCGCGTTGAATTTTTTCTAGAGCCCCGTTTCTGGCGTTGCGATTTTTGTATAATAAATTATGTTTTGGGGCATAAAGTCCGTTTTTTTATTAAAAAACCATTGTGGTGCAAATAATTCACACCCTATTCTGGTTTCCATAACAACGTAATGCTTTTGATATGGGGAATTAAATTTAGGGTGTTACCATTTGCTCCACAATGGTTTTTTAAAGAAAAAACGGACTGTATAAGCAGTCGTTGTTTCTAAATAAAGAAATTAGCATGGAAACTTGCTTTTGAGATCACATTGTTACGGATCACCCTACGCAGGTACAAAAGAGAGTAATAAAATTTAGGAATTTCCTAGACCAAAGTCGCATTTGAGAAAACAAATGGGCGAGATGGGTGACCATAGTGACTGCAGCAAATAATTTTGTGAGTGGTCGGGTGGTCGGTATATCAGCTGATTGGTGCAATGCGCATCTGATCTGCTCAATTTGAGTAGGAGACGCAAACTTGTATACTAGAAAATAGAACATGTTCTAATTTCTCGTACTAAAACGGCGCGCGCATCAAATTTTTAGTGCGTAATTTTATGTACGGAATTCAGTATTGAAATAAGCATAGTGTCAAACGGCTCTAAGCAGCGTAGAGCAGAGAGCGCGGCACGAAGTACCATTTTTCATGGCTATTGCCACCCATAGTATAGTCAAGATGTTGAAAACCTACGAAAATTAGTTACAAGGATCCGAAAAATATGAGCGATTGCTCATTCGATTCGGGATTTTATTCTGAGAAAGACGTTTTTTTCTGTTTGTTCCGCAAAAATAATTGTTATAAACAAAAACTAAAACTGAAACACTGGGAGTTATATATATATATATATATATATATATATATATATATATGTATATATATATATATATATATATATATATATATATGTATATATATATATATATATATATATATATAACTCCCAGTGTTTCAGTTTTAGTATATATATATATATATATATATATATATATATATATATATATATATATATATATATATATATATATATATATATATATATATATATATATATATATATATATATATATATATATATATATATATATATATATATATATATATATATATATATATATATATATATATATATATATATATATATATATGTTGATTCCACGGTTCGCACTCGATCTCCAAGCTGTAGCATTGCGAGGTCAACACTCGAGACAACGTTCATCTCGGGGGCGGCGGCACATAGATCGGCGACAGAGAAAACCGACAGTGTGCAGAAGCGATTATGGCGGCCCGCGAGGCGTCGCGTCGCTTCCTCGCCACCCCACCGACTCTCCGCCAGCAGGAGACGCCCAGCCTGCCGTCGAGGACGATCTCGTCTCCATTGAGTTGGGGGATGACATACTAAGAATTCTAGGAGGCGAACCAGAACAGCCCTGCACCTAGTCAAAGATGCAAAAGCACTTCCGGCTATCTGACACTCGATTCTTTAACAGGGTGTGGTCTCCTGTTTTTCCTCGCTACCGGCTACCGCTCAATTCCGACAGGCTGATGCTGCCGATCGTCAACCCGGAAGTGGCAGCCATTATGTGGGCCGCCCACACACATCGCGTGGCTCACTTTATGGCTTCCTAGAAACAGCTCGGCGCACCACTGTCCGTCTTAGAAAAAGGTATTTCACTAATAATAGAGAAATCAGAAACTTTTCCAAAGCCTTAGGGAAGAAAATCTCCCCTAGGTGACTCTGGCCGCCTCCTCTCACATTATTTTACGACATCAGCTCGTCTCGATGGTTTATATTCTCCCAATCCTAAACAAATCATTTAGGACCTTGATCGAGAGCATTCATTCTGGAAAATTTTATTCCGGCCAGATTTGGGGGGGAAAAATAAACAAGGAAAAATCTGAAAACCAGGGAGAATGCTCCTACCTTTTCAGGCCTGTATCAGACAAATAGAGGTTTTGCAAAAGAAAGAAGTGGGGGGCACAACCCTACTCTCGTACCATAATAAGACCTTTAAACAGGTATCACCCGGTTCCTCAGAGGGAGACAAAACTTCCACGGGCGCGTCCCTCGAGGGAATAGAGAGAAGATCGGCGTGAGAAACGGCGCTATCATCAGAGACGCTAGGTAAGCCTGGCGGGGCGCTTAAAATCTTTTCACTCTGCGTGGCAACAAATCACCGCAGGTTCTGTCAGCTTGAGCTAGATACAGTTACCATTTGTAGTAATTTCAACACAACACGCCCCGGCTCGGCCGCAGCTTTTGATCTGCGACGCTCCCCATATGCACAAATGCGTCGAGGAATTAAGAGCAATTGGGCCATTAATCCCTGTTTTCCTGCGCCAGGTCAATTGATTTCCAGCTCATTTCTCGCCAAAAATCATCAGGCAAAAAACGTTTCATCCTTAATTGAATAATAATAATAACCTCATGGTTTTGAGGAGTGGCTATGATGTACGAATAGGACCTGACCTGCAAGGAACCCCGTGAAGGCCGGAATCACGGGGAGCTCCTTCTGGCCAATTTAAAAAAAATATATAAAATAAGTTCATTCAAACCGTACACTTTGAGATGGACGATATTCGCACTGCACTGCGTCTCATTTCTGAGAGCTGTTTAGAGCTTCCATTGACGTCAAGGACGCCTACTTTTTAATTTCAATCCGTCCCAGTGATCAAAATTTTTACGTTTCCAACACGAGGGCCAACGTTATCAGTTCACCTACCCTTTTGTACAGGCCTCGGCCCCTTTAGTTTTCACCAAGTTGAAAAACTCATAGTTAAAACACTTCGATCCGAGGGAATTTTATCTAGCTGGACGATTTCCTGAGCTTGGGGGCGGATTATGGCGATTTTTCCAGGAAGGTTTTTCTCGAACTGTCGATTTAGTAGTCTCTAGGTTTTGTTCTAAACTATGAAAAAAAATCATCATGTTTCGTCATAAGGTGAAAGACAGATCTCCGTTGGTGGCATCAGAACCTTATTTTAGTGCCAAAAATAGGAAATTTGTCCTAACGATTTTTCGTATGTCTTTGGGGTGCTGGGAACACGAAACGCCCGTATTCGTGGTGGATATTGAGCGATCGCTTTTACATAAATATTTTGGATTTACAAGCTTAGGGCTTCAATGTTTTGCTGACATCAAGTCTCAAACACCGCTCGTGGTGTTCCACAGCTCAATCCTGAATCAATACCGTCTGCAGTATTGGATAAAGCAGTTTGTCGTCAGCGAAATGTCGGCAATCATGTGTAGCGATTAAGAAGTAGCGCAATTGCAGGCAAAATTGACTCAGGCCAATGGCTCTGTGGTGAGCAGGTGAGCAGGCTGGATCCACAACCTAAAAGACGCGGATTCGAATCCCATTAAATAAAAATAAAATTGTATAAATTAATTAATGTAAAATCGTTTGCTTCGCCCGATCGCACTTTTCACTTTTCGTAACCCTCTCTTAAGGGATTCACCAGCTTGCTTCCCAAGTCAAGTGTCCGTAAAGAAGTTTTACTTCAAAAAAAAAAAAAAAAAACGATCTTGAATCCATTGTCCAATCCACAGGAAAGTTTGTAGCACCAAGCGTCAACTCGTTCGCATCTTAGTGCAAAAAAAAAACGTTAAATAACTTCATGCTTTTAGAGGCCCTGGCGTCTTTGGCGTCAACGCCTTTAAATATGACTGGGCCGATTTTTATTTTTACCCATTTTTTTCCTTTTGTATTACTTTATGAAAGATACAAAAATACAAAAATTTCTCCACGACCAAGCAGAGGGAGGGCATTCCTATTGTCGCTTATTGAATCTCTCAACCCTGGTACCCTCTTTTTTCACCCAGGTCTCTGTTAGCACTCCAATGGTGTTCCCTCCAGGTGAACACAACCCGACTTGTCCTTTTCACCAATTTTCATCCACTGTGGCGACAAATTTTCCTGGGGGCCACACGTGTCTCAACAAAGCCTTCCGCCGCTGTGGCATCCCCTAGAGAGTCATAGAGACCATGCTTGCCTCTCTAGCTCCCGTAACACTCACAATACAGTTCGTCTTCCAATTGGCACTTTTACTCCTCCCAAAGCATTTCACCATTCGCAGGCAAGGTTTTGGAAGGTCCGGTTTTCTTTCCAACACCTCTTGAGTCAGGGACAAGAGCGATCCTGCCAGGACATATTCGTGAAGATCACAACATCAGACGTTTCATAAGGGGCTGGTGAGTTTACGTTCTGCCCGTCCTCGATATGCAACAACCTGGGACCCACAACAGGTGCTCCAGCTCTGGTAAGACACATCGACTTACACCTTGCCGAATTTACCCAGGAAGCTTGTTAGCTTGTTGTTGCTGACTATTGGTCATCGACTAGAAACAATTTCCCTGATACGTCTCTCGGGCTTCGCTAGCCATGACGAAGGTGTTCATATTCTCACTTCGAATCAATTAGTCGTCGCTTTGGAACCAAATCAACTAGTCTTGAATCCAATATTTTTTCCAGAAAACCCAAGACTTGTTAGTGGCTTAGTTGCTAATTGATATGACGTACTTAAAATCAGAACGAGGACTTTTATATACAAAATAGGAAACCCTACAAGGAAGTCACGAAACAGACTCTGAGCCGTTGAGCAAAGCCATCTCTCCTTCAATCTGGTGTCTATATAGGTCTGTTCAACCCTCACTCGACACGGCCCGTTATACAAGCACCTCGGCAGCTTGTCGCCTGGGTACATCAGTCGATATTTGATCCAGGGTGGACCGGTTCGAGAGCTCTACAACATTTGTTCGATTTTATCATCGCCCTCTGCTCGAACCATTTTGAAGTTCGTCTTCGCCTGAACGGCGAGAGTATATTTTAATTTCATTTATTTTCTTATTTTATCACTTTTCTTGGTTCCCGGGTTTTTAAAACCATGGCCAAGAATCTTTTCAATGGACCGTTTTATATGGCAAGTAAGCTTTAAACATCTACGTTGTTATTATCTCAGTGATATCTGAAGGAATGGATGCCGAAATATAATTAAACGATCAAACGAACTTACCTGTGAAGTTCGATCGTAATTATATGAGGCATCCATTCCGAAGATATCACATCCCACCCTTCCCGCAACCCCAGTCGCAAATAAAACTCATATACTTTCAAACAATGACTCGAATGGCCAGGACAGCAGGGAAGGGGAAATGCGCTTTAAACATTGTGACCGAAGTAGCACAGGACCGTACTACGTTGTTATTATCTCAGTGATATCTTCGGAATGGATGCCTCATATAATTACGATCGAACTTCACAGGTAAGTTCGTTTGATCGTTTAATCAAAAGGTCAAGGAGCACTTTAACCGCAAGGATAGATAAAGTAATACTTTAACAGCAAGGATAGATATAGTGTATTGTATACCTAGACGGTAAAGTGGTTGTTTTCCAGGACGAAAGAAGATATGGACAGGCGTAGCCGAGCCTGGTCACTTCTTGGGGCCTGGAAAACTACTTTACTGCCGTGGTTTACACATTATTTTTTATCATACACACATTACCGTAATATTTTTTTCCATAAACAAAAATTACAAACAAACACTTTATTTCAGAATATGTATTACATATTATTAGTTTCCAATAAACAAAAATTACAAACAAAAACATTTTTTCAGAAATTGTAGTTCTACTTGAAGATGTTTCTTCTTCACCCATGACTAACGTTTCAACAAGTGAGGTACTACTGTTAGGCTCATCTATATCACGAACAGAAGACTTCTCTGATCGTGTAGACATAGCCTTCTGCTACGATAGCAGATTTCCATCCCCCGTGTTGTTTTAGTGATAGTATGTATGTCCGCTCCAGAATTGAAGAAGTGTGGCTGACGTCTTAAGGCGACTGGCCCGTTTTTGTTTACTTTACTATTTTGTTATCTTTTTAAAAACGAGCTGCGGTACACACGAAATATAATACGATCAGCTGTCGGCACGTCTGCCTGCCGCTGAGAGGCGGGGCCTGTGTTACCTTGAATCACCCTAACATTGCTTGAAACTTGCGAACTTTGGGGACAATTTGCAAATTTATTTTTCAATATTTATAAAAACACCTTGCATTTACCGAATACTGAGATCAGTAAAAATCAAGCACCAACAAGTTTGTTAAAAAAAAAAAAAAAAATTTTGGCTTCTCATTTTGGCAATAAATTTTTTTCTGAACAAACAACGTTTTGCCGCGAAGGTTTTTTTTACTAATTTTGATGCCCAATACGTTAATATAGCCTAACAATGAAAGCCGTAATTCGGTTCCAAAGTTGAGACGACTGAGCGTTTCGCCTTAAAACGCAATGCACCACGTTTCGGGCCGCACATTTTCCAGCATGATATTTTACAAATAACCGTTGAGAAGTCATTTTGCAAGGACGCAAGCAGAAATATTTTTTGCAAATCGATACAATATCAATAAAGTTTTCCTTGTCGGCATTACATACCGTAAATTTTCGTTGCTTAAATGTTTCTCAATCTGGAATATTAATGATTAAAATATCGTCTTTGTCGATCACATCATTTGTAGTATTTTTTATGAGTTCATCTGTTTTGCAAGCACCCGAAACTCCAATAATATATTGATTAATACCACCTGAAACAATACTGTTTAATCTCCTTCGCTCTGTCATTTATTTCTGGAGGAGTGCAATACTCCATTTTTTCGCAATCTTCATCCATGTCCACAAGTGATGCCAAACACTTAATAATCTTCACCTTCGCAAGAACAACCAAGCACAGCACAACAATGCACAATTTTATTAATAAGCAGTATAGTGCCCTTCGCGATAATTCGTTAGAGCAGAAGTCCATGAAAACAAAAAAAATTGTCGTAGATTACGTTACATTTATTTTTCATTTCCTAAAATTATTCTAGCACCCTCTGGTGGTAAAGTGAGTAAATTATTTTACCGACTAGCCGTTTTTTTGCATTTTGCCGGGCTAGCCGTGGAAAGACATGCTTTCTCCTCTCTGAAAAGCCGGTAAAATTGGATTTTCTAATAGTGTATGATAAAAAAGTAATTTATTTTTTTATTTTACAATTTTTGATTAACATTTTGATCTAAAACACCATTAATTGTACAATTTACATTTACAGCAATATTAACTCGTGAAGCAGATATTTTTTCCTGTGCTAACTGAATAGAAGAAGAAGAACTAGAACTGCAAGAATTTCCACAGAGTATTTTCTTCGATACCTCAACTTTTTTTGCTACTGAGTTTTCAATATAAGATTTAGCAATTGAAGATGATTTCCACCTTCCTGCACGTTTGACTGTTACCAGATCGGCGCCAGAATTTGCTAACATTGTGGCTGCAGAGCGTCGGAAACAATGGCCTGTGTAAATTTCTACATTCGTTAACCCAAAAAACATCAATTTTCTGCCGAACATTATAAAAAGTATTTATCCCCACAGGTTGGATGGTGCATTTTCTTTGTCGGTAACACTCACACCACTTTTACTGTCAGTAATGCAGAATAACCGATCTTCTTTATTTCTGGTGTCCATTAGCGAAACGATTATGACGATTTTCGATCAAGATGAGATGTTTCTAACTTGTATAATTCATTAAATCGACACGTTCCATATAAGCCCATTATCGCAACAACCTTTAGAAACAGGTACTCATCTCCAGCTTCTTGTAAAAATTATTTTGTTATATCCTCTTGCTCAAACACTTTAGATTTCTTAGGTTTGTAACTATCCGTCAATTTCTTCCGATCAGTTTGCTGTATCTGTAAACATTTACATTTTATTTGACATCGCATTCACTAGACTAAACGTATTCCTTACTTTGAAATATCACAATTTTCATTGACAAGTAGCGTAGATTTCAACATGCTGTAATAAGACCATAATGTTGAGGGCTTTACTTTCTTAGACTTTTCCGAAAAGTATGCCAGAAGTACCCTTTCACTACCACTATTCTTTGCAGTTTTCCACTTTTGGAAGCACGTATATTCTTTTTCGTAGACGAGGCGAGATTTTTGGGGCAGTAGCTTTCCCACAGCCTCTAATGCCTCTTCTTCCACGTCTGTTGGTAGATTTTCTTCATTTTCGCTCATCTCGACAGACTTTTCAACTGAACGCTTACAAATTTCTCAAAACAAAACGAAATAAACAAACTTTTGCTTAACCATAACAACGCTCATACTAATAATTAGACTTTAAAACCTTACACGATTTGTAATATTTTTTCATTAAGAAAATACACAAAAATACACAATTGCTATAGAAAAAAATTGAATATTATACACGACGATAAATTTAATTATCTTCTCGAGCTTAATTAGCGTCTCGACTGACGTTTGGACGCTAAACAAAACTCTCGAAGGTAAACTAAAATTTTATCGTCTTGTATAATAAATTACTATTTTTATTCAAACATTTCTACGCGCTTGCTTTTTGACAGTTTTGAGATCAGCACATGATCAACGCTAGTAAATAAATTCAAAGTTTTCAAAAATTAATCGAAATAGCGCTTATCAACTGTTATCAGCTGCTATTAACACTCCAGCCAACCATTACTGGGCTAAAAATACATAAACACTTGAAGAACGTGTTTTCGGTAGTACATTACATATAACATTGAGTTGGAACGGCAAATTAATACTCTTTTATGATCACAAAGAAATGTGTAATTTTCCCTTGGACGATATTCCAGCAGACATAATTTCTCTGGCAGACTGACATCGACCACATCGACGTAACAATAATGAGGATGGAACTGAAGATGTTCATGAAATATACGCTGCAACGAAATTTCTGTAGAATATTCTCAAGCCGGTACAAGTTCACAGTGCACCATTAGTAACTTGGGATTGTTTCTTATTTCTATTATATTCGTAACTTTTATTGTATTTTAAATAAAAACAATGCTATTTTCCTTAACATAACCTCAAGAATCTAAATGTCAAAAAAATTCCCCAAAACCAAGACAGTACAGTGATGGCGAGAATATTTTCCGAAGAAATTACGACGTTGGCGAGTTTTTAAAATATAAACAGCTTATAACGTTTACGGCAAAAATGTCAATGGGTCGAATTATTTTCCATTGTTTTTAACTTTAGCCTTATTTCTTATGTCTTATTTGTAAGATGTTTGTTCTTTGGCTAATCATTTTTTTCGACAATGGAAGGTTTAATTAATGGAAAATAATTCGGGCCAATGTCTTTACTGTAGTATAGATTGATGTAAACAAATACTAAACTACTTTATTAAACTAAAAATTTACAGAATCCGATTGGACAAAAATACGTCTTTTACACAGGACGTCGGACTTAAGACTACCTAAAAACTAACACTCACTTCACCCTCACTCACCATCCCGGCGCGCACATCTGTTACATAATTCTCCGAAGTGGTGACCCAAACAAATTTACACTTATTTACAATATTACAATTATTATTACATTAAACTACTAAGACTACTACAGTTTCGGCCAATCCTGACACAAGATTGACCTCAATCATGCAAGTAAACTAAACCTGCTTACACTGCATTACATTAACAAACTATGGGTTACCTATTTATCGAGAATGACTAACTCGTCATTAGAAAAATTATTATCAATGGGTTCCATTTCCCCGTTTTCCGATTTTAACCACGGACGCATGTTTCCCGGTGCACATACACCTCGGTATGGCAATTGTGTCAGTTGCTGACCTTCGGGATCCGTAATGATATAACGGTCATTATCTAGGACAGTCTGGATTACATATGGCCCGCGATATTTCGGCAAGAGCTTTTTATTGACTCCCGGAGTTACATCGAAGTTTTTCACCATAACATAATCACCCTTTTTATAAACAGTCGGCCTTTTATGGCGTTTGTCAAAATAGCGCTTATTATATTCATCCGCGGTTTGCATTTTCTTTGCCGCGTCTTCTCGAATTTTAAATAAATCTCGGTCTACAATTTGATTTTCCATCAACAATTGTCGTACCTCATCATCAATCTCGCCTACCTGGTTAATACCATAAAGCATCCTTGCGGGGGTTTCCCCTGTTGTCCGGTTCACGGAATTATTAATTGCAAATTCTACCTGCCAAATAACCTTATCCCAATTTTTGCGCCCTAATGTCAATTTTGCAAGAATCGGAGTCAAGGATTTATTGACAATTTCAATTTGGCCGTTCGCCTGAGGTGTGGCTGTTGCCGTTTTAACTAATTGTATACTATGATCTTGCAAAAAATCCTTAAAATCATTTGAGGTAAAAGCGCTTCCCGGGTCCGACACTATTTTGACGGGTTTTGAATACGTACGAAAATAATTCTGAAGATGTTTAATGACTTCTGAGGAATTAGTAGTCACCGTCGGATAAAACCTAACGAATTTAGTAAACGCGTCCTTAATTTCGAAAAGATATTTATGCCTGTTACCAGTTCGCTCGAGGGGACCGTAATGGTCAATATGAATTGTTTGGAAAGGTAACTTAACTTTTTCCGGAATGTGCAATGTCCCTTCAACTCTGTTGGTAATGGTACCATAGGAGATACACTTTAAGCAGTTTTGGATATAAACCTGAATCTTAGATTTCGCATCGGGGAACCAATAAACACGAGATAGATATTCCATCGTTTTATTAATACCTTGGTGTCCCATATTATCATGACTGGACCGTATAACATTTGATTCCATCGAGGCTGGCACATAAAACAAAAGATTTCCATTTGATTTTCGATAAACGAGTCCGTTATTCAATTCAAATTGTTTGTCTTCCTGTTTCTCCAATTTTTGCTTTATATTTTTGATATTAGGATCCAAATCTTGAAGTAACGCTAAATTTCGATCGAAACTGTTTTCATTAATTATTGCAACCGTGTAATTGCGACTTAACGCGTCCACATGGCGCAACCGATTGCCAGCGCGGTGTTCTAGCTCATAATCATAATTTCGTAGAGCCAAAGACCACCGTAAGATCCGGGGATTTATTTCTTTTCGTTCGAGAGCAGCTTTCACACTAGCGCAATCCGTAACTATCTTGAACTTAATTCCCTGTAGATAAATTCTGAATCTATCCAACGCGTAAACAATAGCCAACGTTTCGAGTTCGAAACTGTGGTACCGTGATTCGGCCGATGTAGTTCTTTTACTATAATAACAAACGGGATGAAAACTGCCGTCGGACTGCTTTTGTAAAAGAATGGCTCCGAATCCGTTACTGGATGCGTCACAGTGTAATTCAGTGACTGCTTTGGGGGAATAAATTGCAAGTACTGGTTTTGAAATTAATATGTTCTTAAATTTCACAAAAAGCGCAGTCAGTTCGTCATTCCAAGTAAAGTCAACTTTCTGTTTTAATAGATCAAAAAGAGGTTTAGCGAGTACTGAAAAATCCTTAATAAATCTACGGAAATACGAAATGAAACCTAAATAACTATGTAACTGTTTGAAATTTGTCGGCATTGGATAATTTGTGACAGCCAACACATTTTCAGAACCTGGACGAATTCCGTTGGAGTCAATTTGATAACCCAAATACTGAATTTCCTCCAATAAAAACTCACACTTTTCCAATTTCAATTGCAGACAATTTGCAACAAACACATCAAGTACTTCCCTCAAAATACTCAAACTTTCCTCAATTGTTTCCGTAGCTATTAGGATATCATCGATATAAATTAAGATTTTGTTTTCCCGCAATAATCTACCGAAAGCTAAACAAATGAAAAACAAATGAAGCGCATAAAAACAGCTGGCCCACAAGACAAGCCGAAGGGCATGCCCGTGTACTCATAAACTCCCTTAAAAGTTATAAAAGCCGTCAATGGGATACTACTTTCTTTCAATCGCACATGATGGAATGCATCTTTGATATCCAATTTTGTGAAGTATTTTTTATTTCGCAAGCTATCTAATTGTTCGTCAATGTTCGGTATTGGGAAATTATAGCGTTCAAGTTGCTTATTTAATACGCGGTAATCCACTGCCATCCGATATTGACCGTTTTTCTTTTTAACCAAAACAATTGGACTGCAATACTGCGAATTACTAGGTCTAATGATACCACGCGATTGCAAATCATCTAAAATATTTGCCACAGCTTCTTTCTCGGCGTAACTAAGTCTTCGAGGATTGTAGTAAAATGGTTTCGCGTTTGCTTTTAATGTTAACTCTAACTCAAAATTCGTTACGGGTCTCGAAGGCCGTATAGGATTGTCATAATGGTTTTCTATTATTTCATAAAGCTCTTTCGCGATAGAACCAGGTATTTGATCAGATATTTTCAAATTATTGAAATGAGTGTCATTCTCGTTGCTAATATCAATATTCAATAATTCTAAACAGGTATCATTCAAATTATTGTTACAGATAACATTCACTTTGGGTTTGGTTCTAATATGCACAGTTTTACCAAAACTTATTTCTAATTCTTCGTTAGCAATAAAATCCCTTCCCAACAAACAGTGGAATCGCATCGTCCTACTCGGAACTACAAAGAAGTTTATGGTGACATCAACATCAGGATTTATGCGAACATGTTGTCTTAAAATTCCGAGTATTTCGATGCGGCTGTTGTTCACACCCTCAAAACAAAGAGAACCTTTGTAGTCGTCTAACTGAATACCGTCTGGAACAATTGAAATATCCAAAAATGAGTTTGGACTTCCCGTATCTAAAATTGACTCGACCACATCGGATGAAATGTCTAAGCTAACCTTAACCGTGTAAGCGTTGACAACTTGTTCCTGACCCTCGATGAGATGAGTGGTGCTCGCCCTTGTACCTGCGGCCGCCGAAGGTTGTGCCCATGATGATCCTTCCCCCGATGCACGGGTTGGACAGTCCCTTTTTATGTGACCGCTACGACGACAAAGAAAACAGTACGGTTTTCTTCGTTTTGTGCACTCCGACACGACGTGACCAATTTCATCGCAATTGAAACACTTCCGAGAAACGGCACTATTTCTATTTTGACAGGAACCACTTGCGTCATCTGCTTGTTCCCGGAATCTTCGCATGT
This sequence comes from Diaperis boleti, assembly GCA_963583935.1. NCBI lineage: Eukaryota > Metazoa > Arthropoda > Insecta > Coleoptera > Tenebrionidae > Diaperis > Diaperis boleti. The sequence continues at coordinate 40,465,398 of OY757245.1, read as the reverse complement.
TCGGTGCTCCTCTCGACGTGGATTTATGACCATATTGAAAGCTCTGACTTTGATGACGGTGTTTTTCATACACTTTGAGCTTCCTCTTTAGTTCACCCAGCGACTCTGAATCATATAAAGTCAACTTTGTAATGAACTCACCGGATATGCCATCCACGATGTACTGAATGACAGCTTCCTCTTCGATGTTACCTCTTTGCAATTCTCGCTGCAATTTCTTTCATTACCAACAAATACTCTTGTACGGATTCATCCTTTCGCATTTTTCTGGTCGCTAACATGGAATGGAGTTTGGCACTGTTCACTTTCGTCGAAAATTCATTTAGTACAGATCTTTTCAATTTTGTCCACGTGGTGATATGTTTCTCTCCCTGTAGAAACAATCGTGCCAATCCTTTTATTCTTTTCTTCGCGAATATAAATTTTTGGATTTCGGTCCACTCAAAAAGTCTTGCAACGTCCTCGAATTCCTCAACCCACGATTCAACCGGATAATCGTCTGAACCAGTGAATTCACGAAGAGTGTCCTCAACATCTCGGAAACTCATTGAGAACTGTTGTGTAGGTCTTCGACGTGTTTCGGATGCTTCACTTCTCACATCTTCTTCGTCGTCCTGGTACTCTTCCTCTTCGTGTTCAGGATTCTCGTCCTCATCATCGTCCTGTGTAAAATCGAGGTTGATTAGCCTGGATACTATTCTAGTAGCAACATCCTTCGGTACTCCGTCATAATCAACGCGGAGAAAACTTGCCAAACAAGTCAAATCTTGTACGGAAAAATGTCGTATCGCCCAATCGATTTTCTGTGTAGCAACTTCCGACTCTTCAATGAAATCGAATCCTTTAAACTCCCTTAATCGTCTTCTATTTTGTCGATCACCATCTTCCACGAAAACGAATCGATGTAATAGTCGGATTATATTTACAGGTGCCGTTTTTATTTCGGCGCTCATCAGCTCTCCTAGTGACGCCATTTTGCTCCTTATCTACTATAGTCCTGATCCTTGTTTCTTGATCCTTCGATCCCAAAACCTTAATCGTGACTTTTGATATTGAGACTCCTCACGTTAACACTAGACACTGATTTGATACGCCACAAACACTTCTGCTTGTTTTTCTTTCACGTACAGCCGAACATAAATCTACCACTCGCACTACAGGTGGTGGATTACTAATCACACTTCTGAAATCTGTAGTATAGATTGATGTAAACAAATACTAAACTACTTTATTAAACTAAAAATTTACAGAATCCGATTGGACAAAAATACGTCTTTTACACAGGACGTCGGACTTAAGACTACCTAAAAACTAACACTCACTTCACCCTCACTCACCATCCCGGCGCGCACATCTGTTACATAATTCTCCGAAGTGGTGACCCAAACAAATTTACACTTATTTACAATATTACAATTATTATTACATTAAACTACTAAGACTACTACATTACTGCTCCTTTCTAATTTTTTTTTTTGAAATTTGTATATAGCTCTGGTGAGGATGAGTTTTGTATGCTTCCAGACCGAATCCAAAAGCGCAAAACGGTCACTGAAATCTTTAATCACAAAGTTTCGGTATAAAATTGTCAGGATACCAAAAATTTAACCAATTTTCCGTGGTGCAGGTATTTTTAAGACCCAAAAACTTACAACAATAAGAAATATAAACCATTTCTTGAAAAATGTTATCACCTTATTAAATACATTTAAAATTTAACATTTTACAAGAGGAGTTCTCAAATATAGCTATTAATATAACGAGGATTTTTTTGTAAAATCGTGTTTTTTCGGAAAAAGTATTTATATATGTCATATACAATAAGTCTCATGACTCAGAAGTTTAGACAACTCTTGAAACTGGGGGCCGAGGTGGCTTTCAAATCATTCAAAATGTCATAATTTAAACATTCTTTAAGGGCTGAAGATGGGAGTACTTTTCTCCACTTTGATTCATCGACATTCTTCCCGTTTAGAAAGATTTAGATTATGCGATTTATAATAGTCGAGGACTTTGCCAAGTGACGAGGCGATAAGCGAGTCTCTTTCAATGTCTGAGAGGGTTAAATCGCTAATATCGAGTTATATCAGTGGCGACTCGTTCATGAGGCCATTCGGTCAATGACCTCCCAACAGAAAGAAGTGAAAAAGGCAGTATCAAGACTTTTTGTTTTGTGGAATATAATAATATAATTATTGCAATTAAATTATGATGTTTGAATTTTCGTATAATTTATCTATTGAGTTTAGCTCTGTAGTTGTCGCGAAGAATTTTATCCACGGCGGAGCGCGGAGATTGTCGAGTTCGTCCTGGGTCAAAGGCGACTCATGCCCGCGTTAAGCGAATGCTGGTAGCCAATTGTAACGAGTGCGACAGAAAGAAAGCTATTGCATTTCTACATTGTACCAAACAAGGAAACAATACGCCCCATCTCCGCTCTCACGGTCGACAGCCCAAAAGTGTCTCATTGTAGAATCGAATTATGTAAACGACGTAATGCATGCTTGAGATAAAATAGAAAGTCGGACGTCCGACTAACAGATTGTTACTGGTAGGAGGTACAATATGTAGGATGGTTTTCCTCTTTAGTTCACTGCAGTCAGCTGACTAGCTACTAGTGTTTCAAATTTCATGTCGGTACTTCAAACAATAAAAGAACTCCAAAATAATAGTAATCATAATTTAAGTTTTGAGAAACGGTTGGAGCTTATAACATATGGTCCTCCACTCCCAGAAGTGCAAATTAGACAGACAAGCAAGGAACGAAGAAGTTCACCGTAGTTGTCGCAAAGGCATGTATGCTTTGTCGTATTGGATTTGTGGATGTGAAGTGACAAATGCCTTTTATTGTTTCGTGTGTTTGATTTTTTCAAATGGAAATGATTTGCTAGCTGTCGCTCATTAATATCGGCAGAGCACATGAAGTGTTCCATGAATTATGCTACAATAGGACGTGTTGATATTCACAATTGTTATAGAAAATCTATAACAGATTTCGACGAAAATCGATATGTTTTAAGTAAAATAATACTGTAAAATTTTTATTTTTTAAATGCATTATTTTTTTGACGACCTATCCTTATAAACATACAGCTATAATTTGAAATGACCTTACTGTAATAATGAACCACGAGCCGCCGCTGAGTTATATGCAAAGCTTTATTGTATCGTCCACGATCAGAATGGCAAAATTCATCAAAATTTTGTTCGTCAATGAAACGCCTAACGTCAAAATTTAACCAATGTATTATAAGTAACTAGAATATTATGGAATTGAATATTATGATGCCCATAATTATTGCCGAATGTGTATCATTATAAGGACATAATAGTTGACGATTCTTTAAAACAAATAATGATTTAATGAGTTACGCAGGAGCACGAGAAGGTGTAATAAATGAGGAGAGCACATAAGAGTTAAGGCGCTGTTATAGCAGGCCACTCACTTACCCATTTAGAGACGACAAACTGCTTCTTATAAAACTCTTACCATAATATACTAACGTATGGAACGAAAGTTTTCGGAAAAATTTTGAAATTTAAATTATTCAAAACAAAATAAAACACATCAAGTAAACATGGTCCATAGAAATCAAGTAAGCCTGCTGAATTGTGTTAATGTCAATTATTTCAATTTGCTTATCAATCATGACGTATAAAATCGATTTTCAAAAAAGTATTTACAACCTAGTTGGAAGTGTGCCAAAACGCGATATTATAAATATTTTTCGGAATAAAGACATCAGTTTGTCAACTATTTATTAAGCCATAAAAGATTGCAAAAGTGGGATGGAGTGTGTTAACTTACGCAAAAGTGGCCGTCCTTACTCATTGACCATAAGAAACCTCCCAAGATTTTTAACAGCAGTAAAAGACAATGTAGGGACATCCATTCGACGGTTAGGCCGTCAGTTTGATCTTTTTCACATCACCATATGTCGGGAAACAAAGAAAAATAATTTAAAATACCGAAAAAGAAAAAAGTGTCCCAAATACTCAGCAGCACAACTCGAAAGAATACCGAGATGCTGTAGAGCGCTGAGACTGCACCACTTCACACGTGGTCGTGTGATCATTTTAGATGATGAAAAGTAGGTACTTTACTTTTGCAAATTTGGAGATGAAAGGTAATGAGGGATTCTATACGAACAACATAGAAGCCACTCCGAATCACGTAAAATTTAAGAAAAAAGCAAAATTTTCCAATAAGATTTTGGTATGGTGTGCCATTTCTTCAAGCGGTATTTAACGACCCTATGTTGGACGTGTGCGGGGTTAAGCTGTAGATGCCAACACGTATATAAGAAAATATCTGCATAAATTAGAACAATTCATTAACAGACATCACAGGAATGATGATGTCATCTTTTGGTCTAATTTGGCACCGTGTCATTATGCCAGAATTACTCAGCAATGGCTAAGGAACCACAGCATTAATTTTGTTCCAAAAAACGACAATCCTCCAAATGTGCCATAGGCGCGACCAATCGAAGATTTTTGAGCGATATTAACTAGAAAAGTGTATAATCAAGAGTGGGAAGCTACATCGGAAGAACAATTACGAAGAAGGATTTTTCAAAAGATTGGAGAAATTGATATTGTCACCATCCAGGGGTAAATGGCCAAGGTTAAACCTACGTTGCGACAGATTGAAGACAATAGCCCGCTTTCAGTAATTTAGTGTTATTTCTTATTTTTAACGACCTCCATAATTATATGCTAATTATTAGATTTTATTAAAGTTTCTTTAAATTTCATTTTGTGAAGTTTATATTTTTCCGAAAACTTTCGTTCCATACGTTATTTATTAAAAACTAGCAGAATCTATCAAATAGAGTTGTAGAAAATTTGGATCGCCAGGTTCGCAAAGAAGTGAACTATGTAAATGATCGACTTGAACTTCAACTTTAAATTTTGGTATCTATAGTTACCCTCAGATACAATTTTTGTTGCCCCAATTGATGTAATTTGAAACGCACTGCAATTTCTAACTGATGACATAACAACAAATTGTAGACATACGATAGAACGAAGAATTACATCAGAATCTGTTTCATATGGCACAGAGAGATTGTAATTAAAAGTAGAGGTTTTCTTAGACTTCAAGAAAGTTATTTTTTCACTCTCTTGTACTCCGTTTTCTGTCTGTGCTCCGAGTCGTCCTCATTTGACCGTTGTGATCGTTTTCTTGCAGCTTCACTTTCATGCTTTTTCAGTCTTCTATTTGGAGATTTTATTGGTCTACCACATTTCCTTCTAGTAGAATTTGAGTTATTGAAATAGATAATTATAAACTTGTGTTGGAAATGTTAATACATAATAATATGTGGTTACTATTACAAATTTGTTTAAGATGAACTCCCATAGAAGAAATATTAAAATTTGATCAGATAGATTCACACTCAAAGCAATAGACATCGCAAATGCAATTAAAAAAGCTCGGCAGTCTGTTCCATTTTGCTGCTGTTACACGTCTTAAGAAGACGAAGCTGTTCGTCAGTTAAATTAAACATTTTATCAGCGTTCAGACTATCATAAACAGGAAATGAAGAACCATCATAATATGTGCAAATCGAGTGCGTAACACGCTCTGTAGCTGCAGAAGGCAGTATTTGAATATAATTGAAATCTCTTGCAACAACCAGGTCTTCAGAACGATTCCACATTAATAGAACTTCTTGTGGTCGAAAATCTGTTTGTGACTCTTGAATTTCACTAAATTTGCCTATATGATCGACCGACAAATAGTACTTGCTCAATAATTCATTAACGGTAGACTGTAATAGGAGTGCTATTTGCTAAGCCATTTTCGATACTCTTCAATTTTAGCTTGTTAGGCCTTAAAAAATGTCAAAAAAATTTTGGGTATTTCAACAATAAACGTTGATAGCAGTTAAAGGTACCATCGCAGTCAATAAAGTCTAGGATCGTGAAATTCTAGTTGATCGAGTTTGGATTTGAATCCATTTAATAAACTGATTAGTAAGCTATGACCAATGACCATGTTTTATATATTTGCCAAATTGACAAATTTGAATCAAAAAGCAAAATGTCTCATTTTGAACCGAATGCAAATGCCAATTATAGAGACTCGGTTGAGAGATGGGATGTCTACGGGGTCCAGGTGTCTGCGTTGCATTGGAGGAGAGACTGAATGCCGAAGTGTACCAGAGAGTTTTAGAACAGTGCATGTTACCATCGTGGAACCCATCTTTGGGAAAATGACATCTTCCAACACATAAAATTTGAATTTTGAATTGAAGAATCTTGCCCTACATTAATTAATCTAATTTAAATTTAGATTAATAAATTATATTTTGTGTTTTACTTTCAACTTTTATCTTTCCGTCAAAATTTGAGGTTTGGAGCTTTTGTGTCAAAAAATTAATAAAGATATCCCATTCACACGATCACGCAAAGGAAGTGTTTACATAAAAACTTGAATTTTGGAAGTGTCTGCTGACACATTGTGTCCTAGACTTTTTTGACTGCGATGGTAAGTACAAGCCGGCCAACAAAATTTTGGCAAGTAGTTGATATCGATGTTGGCAACATGTATTCCGTCAACTAGATACAAGTTGTTGGATACTCAACAACATAAGTCGGCATGATGGTAAAGAAATTTGTTGACTGTTGCTTGTATCTGCTTTTTTCATTTGAAATGGAAAACATCGCTCAATGCGCACTAGCACCAGCAGCGACAGTCTCAACAGTTTTTTCTGATTTCGGTTTTCTTGCTGTATCCAATAAACATGTTGCCAACATACATCAACAAGTTGCCAACATTTTGTTGGCCGGTTTTTTCTTACCTTTATGCATTTTTGTCATTTAGCACTTAATAGTATATTGAAACACTAGTTTTGTAAAACTTATATTAAGACACGAGTTCAGGTTTGCAGCACGACTGCAGTAAGCAGGAGTGCCTGTAAAGAACGAGTGCTCTTAAGTTTTACAAAACGAGTTTTTTTTATGTTATTTTTTCTAATTTGCATATTAATTTAATTTTTTTTTAAATAAAATCAATTTTGGTAATTTAGCGAATTTTGTTAACCTCAAATTCACACTGACATTTGGTTCAGTGCAGGGTTCAGCTTGTGTTACCAATGGAAAGAAAATTCTAGATTTTGGGTGCGTTAATGGCTTATTAACGCACTCAAAATGAATGCGTTAATAGCTTTGTTACAACAGAAAATTCTAAAATCTATTTACATGTACGGAACTCGGCGAAGAGCGAAGCAGAGCTGCAAAGTACTGCTTCAAATTGTCTACAATTATTTATTAATTAGTTAATATTAATTAATAAATAATAAATAGTAACTGCCGGACGTGTATCGTGATGCATTTTATTCCATACAGTAACGCTGTTCTTCATTATTTCATTTCAAAAATTAAAAACCACATTATTTTGTAAAGATCGCATCACCTTTGTTGCACATGTAAAACTTCATCAGTCGCCGAAACGTACGTTTGAAAATGTCAGATTAATGTCAGATTTGATTCATAAAAATGAAACTGTGCCGTGAGTATTGCCTAGCGACATTTACGCGCTCTGATACTAGAATAATAGCTTACCTATCGGACTAAAATTGATCATGTAATCGAACATTTACGGAACAGTATGAAATAAAAAAATAACTTTATTGCTTTTGATAAGTCACATTCTGGATGACATAATTATGGACATGCAGTTGGGCTTGTATCTTAATGAAAATTTATATCATTAAAGCATAGTACATAATATCTAATATTTCAATTAAAATATGAGAGTAAAAAAATATTTACTTACCGGATGTGTGCGCTTGGAGAATTTGGTATTGATTTGTAAAAGTAGCACTCTTGTGTTTGCCGGTTTAGCGGTAACTACCTAGAAATTAGACTGGGAAAATTCGAAATCCCTTTGTAGTTTTGCAACGGCACGTGATGGAGCCGCTTTGCCAACGTTTATAACACCTGTTACTGTCACCAGAAACACGCACCACCCGACCAAGTAGCATCTTTGTCTTTGTCTTTTCGAAACTCTCATCTTTACAAATCACGCACGCTATTACACTCTAAACAGACTATGAGCTTTTGTCACGTAGCCAGGCAGTTATTTACCAAGTAGTTTATATTTTACATAATGCTGTCATTTTTAGAGTCTAATGATTGGGAGGAAAGAAATTTGCAAATAACATTTCTATAAGGCGTAATAAATTTAGGAAACAAGTAAAAAACTATTACATTTGGTCCCAGCAAGTTACCTCTAAATTTTATAACATAATAACGCGATAATAACAAGTGAGCAACAGAATTCGTGATCGTTGGAGCCTCTGAATCCAAAATTTTGAGTCGATTCTTGATCGTAAAAAGTCATCCAGTAATGTGAATTGACGATTAATGTAAACAGTAAAGCAAAAGAACCGATATACGTTTAGCCAACTGCGATCACGAATTTTGTTGCTCACTCGTTACGTTTACTTATTTTTTTTGAAAAAATTATACTATATTTTATATTGACATATTGACTTAATTAGCTAACCCCACTTTCTGAATTATACTGAAGTTGTAAATTAACTTTTCAAGCTCTAGTTCATCGTCCGTTCTCGGTAGTGCCACGATGCTCAGAAGATCAGCTCAGACCCACGTTAAAAAGTTGCGTTCGTTAGAACAAGAGGTTGAAAGTCCGCTTGAGCTTTGGTGGATTTCAGCATATTAGAGTTTTACGAACGCGTTGCTGCAGCCAGAGCTGGCGCTGTCACGTAAACCTGATAGCTCTGGCTTAGTTTTTATTAACCAGCTTTGTGTTTTTGCTTTTAAAATTTTAAAATTGATTATTTCCAACTGCTTTTTGATTTACAGAAATGTTCAGTGTTGTGTTCGGTGTTCTGAAAATGCCGGTTGGTGCCGGTGTTTCAGCTAGAATACCTTCATCACTAAAGCTGGATTTATAGATTGACGCCCGCATAGACGTTTCGTGTTGAACCACCGGTAAACGCATGCTGCTGTTTATAGTTTGCGCCCGTGTTGCGCGCGCTGACGCTTCAAAACGTCCGCCCGCAAAAAGTTGATCAAGTTTCATCTTTTACGGATAGCGGCTAGCGGACAACCAATCAGACGGTTCCTCCCGAATTTGTGGATACGACGGGCCTTGATGTCACAACACGAACTAATAGATATGTGCATGCTCCCGGGGCTAGGATAAACGTCGATTTATAAATTAGCAAAAAAAATTTATGTGTACGGATATGGTTTAACGGAAAGCGGCAAACGGGTAGGCGGACGGCCGTGAATCTATAAATCCAATCTAGTACGGTTAAGCTAGGTTTCTATTTTATTATTAATTTACTAGCTCAGAGTATCTTAATTCGAAACGTGACCAGCGCCGTTTCGTAGATGGTGCTTCAATTTACGAACACCGGCACGGCATTTTGCTCCCCAATTTCTTAACATTTTTAGGCTTTAAAAAAAAGTAATTAGGTGCTTGTACCTCTTCAGCTTTAGCTCTATAGTGACAACATTATTATTTTCTCCACCTTTGTGTGTTATTACCTGTAATTTTTGCATTAATTTCATTGGCCAACTACACGGTCCACTTCTTCATGATCCGCGTCATATGTCTTGCCTCCCAACTTCGCACTCATGCAGTTTCTCATTATCTCCTTAACAGCTCCCCTTTGAATCTACAAATTATTTATAAGACCCCAACAGATGGCAAAATAGCAATTACCTGTCCGCCAAAAGGGGCTTTATCTGGTACGAGTGGATCGCGGGGATTGTCTCATTACTGGCCTGTGGGTATCTCCGAACTGATGGTAAAATTAAGGCTCAGGTCCGTGGGGTCGGTCGCAGTTGCCGATATTGCATCGGTGGTTTCCACATAATCGATTGAATTGGAGCGCTCGGGCAGGAAGGTGGACCAGAAAAGGGCTTTGTTTTGCATTTTGGGGTTAGGAATACGCAAAAATCAGAGCCCACTTGTCCGTGTTGAGATTGAGGTTATGTTGAAAATTTTTGGCGGCATTTCTAGATTTAGATTTGTTATAAAATTGAATTCCAGAAATTTGGAATTTTAAATCGGCCCCTTGTCAGATTCCTAAGTGAGTGAGTGAGTGAGTGAGTGAGTGAGTGAGTGAGTGAGTGAGTGAGTGAGTGAGTGAGTGAGTGAGTGAGTGAGTGAGTGAGTGAGTGAGTGAGTGAGTGAGTGAGTGAGTGAGTGAGTGAGTGAGTGAGTGAGTGAGTGAGTGAGTGAGTGAGTGAGTGAGTGAGTGAGTGAGTGAGTGAGTGAGTGAGTGAGTGAGTGAGTGAGTGAGTGAGTGAGTGAGTGAGTGAGTGAGTGAGTGAGTGAGTGAGTGAGTGAGTGAGTGAGTGAGTGAGTGAGTGAGTGAGTGAGTGAGTGAGTGAGTGAGTGAGTGAGTGAGTGAGTGAGTGAGTGAGTGAGTGAGTGAGTGAGTGAGTGAGTGAGTGAGTGAGTGAGTGAGTGAGTGAGTGAGTGAGTGAGTGAGTGAGTGAGTGAGTGAGTGAGTGAGTGAGTGAGTGAGTGAGTGAGTGAGTGAGTGAGTGAGTGAGTGAGTGAGTGAGTGAGTGAGTGAGTGAGTGAGTGAGTGAGTGAGTGAGTGAGTGAGTGAGTGAGTGAGTGAGTGAGTGAGTGAGTGAGTGAGTGAGTGAGTGAGTGAGTGAGTGAGTGAGTGAGTGAGTGAGTGAGTGAGTGAGTGAGTGAGTGAGTGAGTGAGTGAGTGAGTGAGTGAGTGAGTGAGTGAGTGAGTGAGTGAGTGAGTGAGTGAGTGAGTGAGTGAGTGAGTGAGTGAGTGAGTGAGTGAGTGAGTGAGTGAGTGAGTGAGTGAGTGAGTGAGTGAGTGAGTGAGTGAGTGAGTGAGTGAGTGAGTGAGTGAGTGAGTGAGTGAGTGAGTGAGTGAGTGAGTGAGTGAGTGAGTGAGTGAGTGAGTGAGTGAGTGAGTGAGTGAGTGAGTGAGTGAGTGAGTGAGTGAGTGAGTGAGTGAGTGAGTGAGTGAGTGAGTGAGTGAGTGAGTGAGTGAGTGAGTGAGTGAGTGAGTGAGTGAGTGAGTGAGTGAGTGAGTGAGTGAGTGAGTGAGTGAGTGAGTGAGTGAGTGAGTGAGTGAGTGAGTGAGTGAGTGAGTGAGTGAGTGAGTGAGTGAGTGAGTGAGTGAGTGAGTGAGTGAGTGAGTGAGTGAGTGAGTGAGTGAGTGAGTGAGTGAGTGAGTGAGTGAGTGAGTGAGTGAGTGAGTGAGTGAGTGAGTGAGTGAGTGAGTGAGTGAGTGAGTGAGTGAGTGAGTGAGTGAGTGAGTGAGTGAGTGAGTGAGTGAGTGAGTGAGTGAGTGAGTGAGTGAGTGAGTGAGTGAGTGAGTGAGTGAGTGAGTGAGTGAGTGAGTGAGTGAGTGAGTGAGTGAGTGAGTGAGTGAGTGAGTGAGTGAGTGAGTGAGTGAGTGAGTGAGTGAGTGAGTGAGTGAGTGAGTGAGTGAGTGAGTGAGTGAGTGAGTGAGTGAGTGAGTGAGTGAGTGAGTGAGTGAGTGAGTGAGTGAGTGAGTGAGTGAGTGAGTGAGTGAGTGAGTGAGTGAGTGAGTGAGTGAGTGAGTGAGTGAGTGAGTGAGTGAGTGAGTGAGTGAGTGAGTGAGTGAGTGAGTGAGTGAGTGAGTGAGTGAGTGAGTGAGTGAGTGAGTGAGTGAGTGAGTGAGTGAGTGAGTGAGTGAGTGAGTGAGTGAGTGAGTGAGTGAGTGAGTGAGTGAGTGAGTGAGTGAGTGAGTGAGTGAGTGAGTGAGTGAGTGAGTGAGTGAGTGAGTGAGTGAGTGAGTGAGTGAGTGAGTGAGTGAGTGAGTGAGTGAGTGAGTGAGTGAGTGAGTGAGTGAGTGAGTGAGTGAGTGAGTGAGTGAGTGAGTGAGTGAGTGAGTGAGTGAGTGAGTGAGTGAGTGAGTGAGTGAGTGAGTGAGTGAGTGAGTGAGTGAGTGAGTGAGTGAGTGAGTGAGTGAGTGAGTGAGTGAGTGAGTGAGTGAGTGAGTGAGTGAGTGAGTGAGTGAGTGAGTGAGTGAGTGAGTGAGTGAGTGAGTGAGTGAGTGAGTGAGTGAGTGAGTGAGTGAGTGAGTGAGTGAGTGAGTGAGTGATCTTTGATCTTCAATTATTTCGAACTTAAGAACAAATTAATAGCTGTATTAGAAAATGTTTATTAACTCCACAACATAAAAAGTCATTAGCAACAATACTGTGACCTAATTTTGTACAGCCTGCTCACATTCCCCAAGACTTTGCAAAGTTTTGCCTAAAATCAAAATTAGCGTATTAGTATTAAAATAAGCTTATGTAACCTTAATTTTTCGTTGTCTGTTTGTTTTCTCAGGGTCTGATTTTCATTCTTTAGCTGATTGTGTATCCAAACTTTAAGTTGTGCAGGAGTTCTATTACGCAGTTCTGCATATTTGGTGAAGTAAAAATGACACTCATGAAGTAAATTATTGTTACGTTTTGCGGTAAATTTTGACATTTACATTATCCTTACCTCCAAGTTACCCCACAATGTCAAAATTTCGAACAATTTTTCTAAGAGAATGTCCACAATATGATCTTTGTGCTTTCCTTCCTTCTAAACAAAAACTGGGAAGTAATCATCGCATCCTCAATTAGGTATTTGTGGGCTACGGCACGTATTTTACAATTTTTAATGCCCCTACAATAATTTGATTTATCAAACAAGTAAACATAAGTGAGGGGTATCTAAGGCCCCCCCTGTCTTGTAAATATATCCCAGATAGCACCAATTGTCCCATGGACGTCCCTCTTATGTCCGTTATATGTCCAGTGGTCCATGTACTGAAAACGGACGGAAGATTAACGCTTTCACATGGACGTTCTATGTAAGTCAGCAAATTTACCGTCCATTTTAGGTTCTTTAATTTAAGAGGCAAAATATGGGAACATAGACGTTATCACGTGGTCGTCATAAACCCAACAAAAAAATTGTGCATAGCACATCACCATATTTTTCATGTACACCTCTGTAGGCATGGATAATGTATTTTCAGTACAAACAAAAATTGTCTCCCAAATCAGAGATTGTTTAATACTTTGCAAACAAGTTTAAGGGTGGGATCTTTCCGTGTTACTCTTCCATAAGAACTTTGAGAACCAATGTAAGGAAAACGACTGAAGCAATTCCAATGAAATTTAGACACAACAAAGAACAGGACACACTTTTTACTCTATGTTATTTTGAAAATCCTAGTGCTAGTGATTTTGCAAAAAACAAATAAAAACCAGTCAAGTTTGGAAAAAATTGATGAGATTGAGACTTAATTTATAAAAGCCGTTATGCTGATTCCGCATCCGAAAACAAAATAAATTTTGACCCGTGGTTATACTTAAAATGGAGCTAAAAAATAAGGATCGGGAGGCTGTTCCAATAGAGACGTGGGTGTGAACTTATTTTACTGGGTCAACCAATCGTCTTTACTGCGTCTATCGGTACCTACTTTTTATTAGGGGTTCGCATAAATTATTGAGATTCAGGCAACTTCCTTTATTTGTTACCCTCTTCATGATTATTATACAATATGTTGTTTGCATACTATTATATTACTATCTTGTGGATTTGTAAATTTGTCGCAGGTATACCTATTTTATTGCTTTGTTATGTTTTTCTGTTTGCCCCCACCGTCAACTTCGTGCCCTGATATTTACCCTTCCGAATGAAGCTATTATGAATACGTAATTTTTAGTAATTTGCGACAAGTCGCAGAATATAAAAAGGCGAAATGAGGGAGGTCTATTTACAAGCACGTCCCCACTAAACGTGCATAATTTAAAGATTAAACAAACTTACCTTAAGTGAAGTTCAATCTTAATTATATGATCCACCTCGCCTGAAATGATCACTATATGTAGTACCTTCATTTATCAGCCAAAGGTCGCGTAATTCAAAGTCCAAAAATTCAAATTCAAAGGGTGCTGCGTCGGCGCGGCTCTACTATAGCCGCTCGCTATCCTAGAAATGTCATTACTTTAAAGTTAAGGATGGTCGCAACTCTGAAATGATCAGGGCCGTACCAATGGGAGAATACTTAGAGTGGGAGTGATCATTTCAGGCGAGGTGGATCATATAATTAAGATTGAACTTCACTTAAGGTAAGTTCGTTTAATCTTTAAATTATATTCCCACCTCGCCCTCAAGATCACTATATGTAGATGTTCAAAGCATGTTGCGACCAGTGAAAAGTCGAGTTTCCTGTGTCAGAAAGGGGTCGGTTGTAGAACCTGGCAAAGACGTGTGATGAAACTGACCATCCTGCTGCTTTACGTATCACATCCACGGTTAAGCCCTGTCTGGATGCCTAAGACTAAGGGTCTGTGACGAAGCCGCCCTGAAAGGCTTATTACATGTGATGAACAGGCGGCCGATTGTTTGTTTCATGTGTTTGGTGCGATCAAGATAGCACTTGAGAGCACTTGCTGCGCAAATTTGAAGGTCCTTATGAAAATATGGCAAGAAGAGCGTAGGTTGTGTACCTCCTCTAGCAGTAGTCTTAACAGGTAAAGGCACCTTAATGTCGATTCCAGCATTTGAATATGTAATATTGGTGATCTGGACGAGAAAAAAGGTTTGCATCCTGTGCGCCGTAACAAGCGCGATGAGAGTTATTGACTTTAGAGTTAGTTGCTTTAGTTAGTGGTTAGTAAGTTGTTCTGCGGGAGAGAACGTAGATAAGTTAAGACATCTGAAGGATTCCAGGTTTCTTCGTATTTTGGGGCATGTGGACGTAAGTTAAATATGCTCTTAAAGAATCTCCGGAGTCGAAAATCATTAGCAAAATCTGAAGCCAACAGTAAGGCAATAGCAGAACGAGCCGTGTTTATGGAGCTGTAAGATGCTCCTACCTCGTATAGCTGGGTTAAGTGTTCTAACACCCGGTGAACTGAAAGATTAAAAATATCCAGGCTATGTTCTTGACTAAAGGACCACCATCAGCGTAAGGCACTGTCATATTGTTTCAGTGTGGATGGCGCTATGGATGTTATCAGTATCTCTATTGTTGATCGAGGGAGGTCTCTTCTGTAGAATGCTTTCCGGATAAGACACCTGCCACCAGGAAAAAGGCTCTCTGCCAGTGGGTGGATCCTGTGTATAAACGTAAGGATCACCACGGTTGTGTTGGCCAGAATGGAACCACTGTTGCCACCAGATTGTTGCTTTATCTCTAATGATCTTATGCAGAACTCGAGGTATCAAAGCGAGCAGTGGGAATGCGTAGAAAAAACTCAGAGGACCAAGTGATTGTAAACGCATCCACACTAATTGCCCCCGGGTCTGGAAACCAGGAAACATATCGAGGGCATTTGTGGTTTATACGACTGGCAAATAGATCAACAGTAGGGATACCGAAGGTCTTAACAATCAAATGAAAAGCCTGCAAACATAGGGACAATTCTGTTTCGGGTCTAAGCCTACGCGATTCCCGTCTGCTTCGAGATCTTCCGAGGAAAGTATAAAGCGTATATCTAAATATTTCGAGGTTCACACCACTGCCAAATTTTTCTCGTTAGGTGATTGAGGTCTGGGAACTGGACGCTATCCATTCGATTAATATATGAGATTGCTGTTGTGTTGTCAATGCGAAGTAAAATCTCACAGTGAGTTAAGCTACAAGCAAAGCGTAAGCGTAAGACAAAGAAGGCGGCTAGTAATTCCAGGTAGTTAATATGCTTTTTTCACTACTAGCTGTAGAATGTACAATTATATAGTTTGTAGAGGAGGTGTGAAGTTGTTTTTCTTTCCTAGTAGTTAATAATTTTTTCATTATTGACCAGTAGTTAATAATGGGCAGAGACCGGATTTGATGCAAAAGGCATATCGTTTATTATTATTTTATCTAGGTACCTACTTAACAACAGCGCCCTTCGATTTTCACAAATTGCACCAGTTGCAAATATTAGACATTAATTAACTGCAATTCATGCAAAAAAAAAAACAAAAAACGAAGATAAATTATTACAAAAGCACAGGTATGCATTGTGCTGGTTTTCACGAAAATCCGGTCTCTGACGGAGAAATGTCAGAGAAAAAATACATAACCTCGGGTGCCAGTCACAGTTGATCCTGTCCAAATTTCGAGTTTCACGTACAGGAAAATATGACCTTCTTGGAGTAGGTTTCTTTAAGGGGTTGAGCGCGAAGCGCGAGCCATAATTTGCAATGATCCACGGAAAAAACAAATGTTCACAGACGGCAACGTCCATTCAGGATTAACTGTGACCTGGCACCCGCTAGACGATTGTATTTTTGATGCTTTATTTATTTAACGATTTGAGCTGCTAGTAGTGAAAAAAATAATATATAAACCACGGTAGAGAAGCCCTTTCTCAGCTTCGCAACTTAATTCCCTCGATGCTTCGCATCTCGGGAATTAATACTGCTTAGCTGAGAAAAATTACTTCTCTACCTTGGTTTATAATATACTATTTATAGTTCGATTATTTCCCAGTAACCATGAGTGGTCTGGCCGTTGCACATATCCCCCCAAGCGGTGGAAGAAGCGTCTGAAAAAATAGTCAGACTAAAAGAAAACTGTCTAATAGGGCAGCATGAACCGCTAATATGTTGTTTCCACCAATTTAAATCGGCAAAAGCAAAACAAGGAATATCAATGTATTGACCATAATTGGTATAGAGCCAACCATACTTCGTAGCGGGGCATAAAGCCACGAGAATTCCCACTAGCCGAGCAAGAGTTCGGATATCTCCTTAATCTTAAGAAGGAGTCAATCTGTGCTAGGGTATGTTCTTGTTTTAATAAAGGTATCATAATTGTCAATGATTGAGAATTATATTCGAAACACAAGAAATTGCAGATCTTGACAGGATGAATCATAGTCTTTTTCTTCTTAATGATAAAGCCGAGAGAAGTGAGTAGGCGACGTTTCATGTAGGTTGTATAGACACTTGTTAAAACTCTCGCCCATGAGAAGGAAGTCATCTAAATAAACCACAGAGATTAAGCTTCGTGACCGAAGAGACGCCACTATGGGTTTCATCAATTTTGTAAAGAGTAGCGGTGCTACAGAGAGTCCAAAAGGTAAGCAGTTAAACTGGAAAAGTTTTCTGTCAAATGAGAAAACGAAGAAATTTTCGGTATTCCGTTGCAATGGGGATCATGAAATACGCATCCGTCAAATCAACAGTAACCATAAGGTAGTCTTTGTGCAGCAGGCGTGCGACCGTTGAACGGTCCTCTAATTTAAAGTGTTCGAGTTCTAAAAGGCAATTAAGTTTCTTTAGATATAAGATAAACCTGTGCGTCCCGTCAGGTTTGGACACCGAAAAAATTGGAGATAAAAAACTGGTCTATACAAGAATGAACCGGGGAAATAGCCCCCGAATCAAGAAGATTATTGATGCAACGATTCAATGCAAAAGTTTCTGCCTTAGACCAGCATTTTTCAGTGGGTGTAACCCTCTGAATGACCGGGCGACTAAACGGAATCTTATATCCAGAGATCCATGACAAAAGAAGTGGATCATTAGTAATTTGTCTGCCATGCAGACAGAAAAAATATTAATCTACCTGCCTTTGGAATATCCGATGTTATCGCCATGTTTTGTTGTCCGGTTTTCTAGAACCCCTCTGTTGATTGCTCGGATTGTAGTGTTTTCGTGGAGGTTTGAAGTTAGTCTGGTTGTTGTAGGTAAAGACCTTTTATCGAATGGGTCCTCCTAAGCGATTAGCCCGAAATTGATGTCGAGGATGACCCCGGTACTTTAACGAAGTTCGTTTTTGTCCATTTACCGTAGTATTCCTTTTCGGCTTGAGGTCGGTAGATGTCTTATCTAGATTTTTTGCCGCCTTAATTCAGTCAAATTTTCCAAATAAGAACCCATCGACAGGTACTTCAGTCAAGGTGTCCGCCAGGTCTTTGTTTGATTTTGTTTAATAATTACTCGCGGAGTCTGCGATTGTTCAAAATCAATATCAGCCATAAGGCGAGCTGCATCACTCGCCATTTCGATTAAGCGTTGATTTTGTTCTGAATCGACCTCATCTGCTAATGCTGCTAGCAGGTTGTTTATTATTCCACCTAAAGCCGACATAGCTGCTGTTATTCTTGTCTGAATGTCCTTAACCCGCAAATCATGAGTTTTTGTTCCCTCATTGATTGCTGCCATGACCTCTGTATTCACTACCGGTGGGTTTAACAAAGGACATTTGGAAATAAGTAGATATTATTTCACAAACTGTGTTCGTGCTTCCTCAGAGAGACCAGACCGTAAAATAGTGGTCCAAATGTCTACAACGCTATTATGAAGAGCGTTAGAGCAGTTGTTATTTAATTCAGGTTGACCTAGAATTTTTAGTATGTACTTGTGTAAGAGCGGTTGCTGAGCGTGGACTTGAGCCTCTGTAACCATATGGGTCTCGTCTGCATGCTCCTCCTCTACCTGTTCTGCCAACATAGGATGATGCACCACTGCAGGGGAACTTATGAAATAAAAGAGTCCATATGAATCGACAGAAAATTCTAAAAATCTGGTGTAAATGTAATTTACAACAGTGTAGTCAATTTGGGCCATCATCAGTAGAAATATGTGGTACCGGGGGTCGATGACCTTCCAAAAAACCTTAAATTGTCCCATGAGGGCAACAAGAAGTACACTGTAAGTGTAACAAAAAATTCTGGACAGTGTAACTGTCTGGAAAAGTGTAAATGTAATTTACAACAGTGTAGTCCATTTGGGCCATCATCAGTAGAAATATGTGGTACCGGGGGTCGATGACCTTCCAAAAAACCTTGAATTGTCCCATGAGGGCAACAAGAAGTACACTGTAAGTGTAATAAAAAATTCTGGGCAGTGTAACTGTCTGGAAAAGTGCCAATTGCGCCTCCAAAAAGTCAGGTGTGACCTACATTTGTTCCAAGAGTAGAGAAAATTTCCCCATGAGGGCAAAAAAGTGTCATTATCTAGGAGATGGTCATATCACCTTTAATATGCCTAGTATTGCGAACCCAATTTGACTGCAACAAGAAAAGTGCACTAAATTTGTGATAAACAACTTACAAGATGGTTCGGGAGGTTTTGCGGTGAAATAATTGGCTTTCGGCGCCATTGCGATGTCATGTTCTTCGGAGTTCTTAACGTGATAATTCACCGAGTCATCCGAGCTGCTGCAGCCACTTTCATCAACACGACGGTGTCGTCGTTTGTGTTTTCCCATCTTAATTCGAGCACAAGGATACCGATGAAACTTGTAATAATTTTAATGCAGTCGTTTTTATTCCGACCTGTTGGCGCGTCAACAAAGTAATGACAGGATAGCGAGCGGGTATAGTAGAGCCGCGCCGACGCAGCACCCTTTGAATTTGAATTTTTGGACTTTGAATTACGCGACTTTTGGCTGATAAATGAAGGTACTACATATAGTGATCTTGAGGGCGAGGTGGGAATATAATGTGTTTGATGTGCCGACAACAATAAGAACAGACAAAAACAGATTATTTGTTCAGAGGCGTTTGCCTTTTCAGCCTCTCTACAACTAACTGTTGAGATATCCAGATTCAAAATTAATACCATCCAAGAGAGCTGCAACCCGTTCACCGCCAAAGTATGACACATACCCCGGCAGCCTAGCCTTTAGCGACCGTTACCGCCCGAGATGGATACACTAGAGGGAGCTGGCGGAAATTTCGGTGGGAACCAGGAACCACGTTTGAAAGGGAGGCAGTGGGTGTTCTGCTTCCGTTGGAGTTACACCACGTTATTTTGTTCGCTAAATTCGCCATTTTGTTAAAGCATAGTTATATCTCCACCGTTGAGCTTCATTTTGTTTTAAAAAGTTGTACGCGATTGTTCGACTCCGAAAGGGAGATCCATCTGGCGCAGGTTCCAGCTTTTGTTTAGTTCGAGCCAGTTAAATTTCCACCTTCGCGTCCCCAAGCCAAGTGAGGTGATTGTATTCCTGGAAATAAGGTAACCATTTGCTCTATATTTTTCTTCCGACTCGCCGTCCGGAGAGGCCAGGGAATTAACCTTTTATTTTATTTTATTCCATGTGCATATCGGAAATCTTTAGGTAAAACCATCTCAAATTCTACCGTTAGCCCGCCATTTTGGACGCTAGGACGTCATAAAACTCGCCATCTTGAAAATGGAGTCGTTCCGACTTTGCACCTACATGTCTTGTAAAGAATGCTAGTCTTTGTTTAAAATAATGTTCACTATTGCTACTGGAAGTATTCCGTGGACCCAGGAACTTCGTATCAGTGTCCTTCAGCCCTTCTTTTCTCTGCAGTGGCATAAATTACCAAGCTGATGAGTCACAGGCACCCCGAATCACTTGCTAAAGTCGTTGTTGTAATTTGTTTTTAGTTATTGTTGTCACTTTCAGAAAGTTCCAATATGTTGTTGACTTCTAGTTACAGGACTCGCGCGTTCAATTCAAAACAAAAAGATTCTCTAATTTAAATTAACTAGATTGCCACTCAGATAAATTTGTTAATAACTACCTGTCTTTCGCTATGAGGCCGACAGCAGCTTGCAGTTGTTACAAAGCTATTTTGGTCTCTGTTGACTTGAATTAACCAACGCTCCGTAAGACCTGAAGACAAAAAGTAAAAGCTGGCAAAAAGTCACACCTGAATGTCGGGGTTCTGAACGGTGCCTTATCGTTGTTTTGCGGCCCCTTGCGATTTATTGTCGTTCGCTGTTAACTGACATCTAGCGCTTATTCGACACCGTGGAAGCCAAAGATCGGTTTTTAGTGTAGTTTGTGCATGTTTGTAATGTTTGTAGTTACATTGTGCCCCGTTACGTGTTGCGCCCGCTGATGTCATCGCATTGTATCCGTGTCAAAATGGCTTCCAAACCAAACGTTGCGTTACTGTATATTTTAATTATTATGTTGTGTGTTCATACATGTTTCGAATCAACAGACCGACCAAATAGCATACATTGTTGTAGTTGTTGTTGCAATACTGCTGTCGAGATTTTATACGGTCCCAGTCGTCATTACCTGCTTTCTGGGGTCATTTGTCAAACAGGGGTTGGTTTCGAACTTGCTTGACAGGTCCCCCTGGGATTGCAGGGTAAAGCGAAGTGGAGTCACTGTTAACTTCTGAGTCAAACTTAGGTTGGAGTTTGCGGTATGGATTCGGCCTACTAAACAAATTGCTTGCTTCATAAATGGTCCCCGAGGGAAGTGCCGCTAACTTTGACTGGGTTTGGACAAGCCTTCAGAAAGATCAACATAACTATGTCTAGGAAAATTCCGTAATAAACTCATTTTTCTTGGTCTCTACCATTTGGCCCCACTGACAGACAATTGTCTGGGTCACTTCGCTTTAGTCTTTCCATTGGATCTACCTGTGGTCCACCACTCTCCGGATTAGATGCACTCAACTTAGATAACTCCACGCGTTTCAATATTCTTGTGTTTCCCTCTCAGATGTTTCATCGTATCAGTCAGTTGTAAATTCCTGTAAACTACGAAAGCTCAAGGGTGGAATGTATTTAGCTGATCTAACATCACTCATCATGTACCGCAGGACTGTTAAATTGTATTATTGTTTATTATTTTCCTTAAATTGTTACTCTGTTTGAAGTCATGTAAAATTGTCCGTTGTTATTTATTATTTGGAATCATTATTGTTAACATTATGAAATCGCATGTGTAGCAACTTAATTCGAAGACACCAGAAATTGTTAACCACAGTACACAAGCACTAACCTCAAGACACTTCAAGTTGTTCAAACTGAATAAACATTTAAAACCATAATTTTTGTGTTATCAATTTAGGCTCCGCTCCTGATTAGCTCTCGCCATGTATCCAAAGAATTTGGGGTTTGTTTTGTTTTGTTGGTAAGTTTGAATGTCCCGCCATTGCTTGTCTTGTGAAAAAAATAACACAACGTAGGGTTCTGTTTTTCCTTTCATTGTCTGACGATCATTGGCCAACCTTTTCAATTTCGCGGTTTGTTTCAAAATTTCAAATTTGACGTTTGGTGACGTCATTGACATTTCATTTCATGTTCAAATTCAAACTGTTGGCGGGAAGAGCCTAGGCTCATCACACTGCTTACTTTTCAATGTTTCGCAGTTTTGACCGTAAAAACGATAATTTTCTTTTTTCAAGATAATCCACATCTTCCCATGCTGTGTTCCACAGAAATCACAAAAACAAACATGTAATTGCTGAAATTAAAGTTATTGAGATTGGGGGAACAGGTACAGTTTTGAAAATCGTCTGTATTTTTGCGTGGAAATGAATGGTGGCCATATCCAACATTTATTACGTTAATTAGATCATTTAATGAAAAACAAACGTGTCGTATACTCCACATTCAGTTTTAAGTTTTTTGCGCTATTTAGCAATCAAAATCAACAACGTAATGACACAAAAGTTTAATTTCAGCAATTACATGTTTATCTTTGTGGTTTCTATGGGACCCAGCATGAGAAAATGTTGATTATGTTGAAAATAGAAAATTATCATTTTAACGGTCAAAACTGCAAAAAATTGAAAGGCAAGGGGTTAGTTGTATAGAGGCCTTTAATACCTTTCAAATAAGGTATCACTCGACACCTAGTGCCATTTAAGATTTTAGGGCAAACAGCCCCCCTCGCGAAGAGGGCGAAGCGCCGGAACTTGAAAAGCATTTGAAAAGATGTGCCCCTGGCAAATAAAATCGACCTGTTCAAGGATTTTTCAATCATAGTAATCAATTCGGAGAAATTTTGACTGGGGAGTTTTAAATGGGACAGCCTGTATATATATTATTGCGGGTTTTTACAGTTTATAACCGTGTTCCGCATCCTAACATCCTTCTTTTCCTGTTTCTCCAGTCTTCCTCCTCTACGTTTCTTGTTTGCATGGCCTCTTCTATGTCATTCCGCCATCTCCTTCTTGGACGTCCTCTTTTTCCGCCTACGGGTTATTAATTAAATATCTTCTTTGGCCATCGCTCTGGGCCCATGCATCTGACATGCCCACACCATCTTAGTCCTTTAGCTTCTATAGTGTCAAGTATAGTGATTCCTATTCCCATGCCGTCTCTTATTTCTTCATTTCTTATCTTATCTTTTAATGTAAGTCCGCATGCTCGTCTCCAGTAGTTCATTTCTGTTGCTAGCTTTTTTATCACGCCCGGTGTAGTCCAAGTTTCTGAGATAAATATTGTATTTTAAAATATCACAACCATGTATAACATGTTATTTAATTTCTGTAATTTGATTTAACTATGTAAAAATTTGTCCTGTAAATGGAATTGTCTGTTGGGCAAATATTTTTAATTTTTTTTTCGTTTTGACCAGAAGAAGCTCCCC